>CM060978.1:69770920-70395920 GCA_030765065.1 Deroplatys truncata | reverse complement strand
GGACAAAATTAATTGAAACTTTTGCCCGAAATTTTACGCAATAAGCTCGATTTGCAATCGAAAATCTCAGCCTAGCTTTTAGTTATGTAGGTCCAAAGAATACTAATTAGCTATACATTTCATTGACTAATGATATGTACCCATAGCTTTGACCAAAGAGAATTAAAAATTATCCTTTTTTTTAAATATAAGCTTAAACATTCAGAATTTCAGTAAAACGCTAACGAAATCAGCCTTTAATTAGACTGCCTGTCACTAAAGGTCTTTTATGAAAATCTAAATGCTTCTGGTACCCATTGAGCACATGTATTCTTAATCAGGAAAAAATTACATAATTTGTTTTCATATAAAGTGTTACATGTTGTGTCGCTTTACACCTACTGGCTCCCTTAATAGCATTATGCCAAAGAAAATGTCGTCTAAAGAATACTGTAAGATTTAATTACATTCACGTTTCCTGTATTTCGCATAGGGTTTGGGAGTGGAGTGCTGTTGCTACTTGTTTACATTCTCCGACTATTAATGTACCTACGTGTACTCACTATGTACGCTTTGTTAAGGACATTTATTTTTTTTAAATATTTCATACTAGTATGCGTTACAGAAGAACCGTATTATGCGACGTCCTGTAGGCAAGAGGTTGCAGTGCTGCACACTAATTTTAGAGGCCTGTAGACTGCTACTGTCTTGTGCCAGGAATGCGCCTGGGCGCCGGCACAGCCAACAGCCTCTCCACTCTACCTAAGCAATATCGTCTGGAAAACCCTTCTCAAAGCTTTGTTTCTTCTTTTTCTATTGTTTTCTTACCACAATCTGGAGTTTTGTTTTGTTTTAACTAAACAGTTCTTTTCTCCTCGTCTTACTTCCTATTAGAATTGAAGCCAATAAATCCTTCAAAAGCTTGTGGAGCACGAGTGTGTTAGCTAGAAACTAGTTATGAATAGGCAGAAATTGTAACCTCAACATTTTAATTTTAGACATGCTTTTACAGAAAAACAGTGGTAAAGTAATTGATAATGGTGAAATTGTCTTTTCTATTTAATTATACTAAACACATTTTAATTAAAATATTACAAACTAAGCAGCAAACGCTTGTTTATTTCTAAGTCTGTTCCAAAGAGTATAGTAAGAGGTAAAATCAAGTTTTGTTCTTTGACAATCAGACATTTTATAAACGGAAATATCACATTTATGAGTTTTCCCCTATTTGGGGTGTTAGGCCTTTCTTTTACTATTATTTACAATCATTACTTTGCCTATAGGAACAATATATAAACTGCAGCAATAATTTTATAATTTAATGAATATTTAATTCATATTTTATTTGTATATTTTCTGTTCTATCACTTATGATGCATCTCCATCAGGTGATTTAAAAATTGCTGATAAGAAAGACCTTTGTTTTATTCCTTGGTTAGTTACAATCTCATATTTTTCTGGATATTGGATGGAATTACAATTATTCGTTCCCAGGTTTTAGTCGAGATGCTGCTGCTTGCAATTTTATGTGTGGTCGATTCGCGTAGTATCGATATTTTTACGCTGGCATCAATTGTTTTCCTTTACTGCAGTAAATTAAGAGAGTTACAACAATACAGTATCATTGATAGATCAAGGCACATGCGCACTGTAGATACATTCGTGGGATTCTGTTTTTCATGTTCTTTTATATAGTTACCGTTTTAACTAAAATAGAATATTTAATGTGCAAACCATACCTCCAGAATTATACCTTAGTATATATCTAGGTATTCGAGAAACTTTACAGCATTTAGGCCTTCAAATAATTATATTTGTCAACCTCAGCCTTGAAGAACAATTAGCAATCATGCCATTAGCAGGCGCCTGCCATTAACCTTACTTTCGATGGTTGGGTTACATTAACAACAGCTTTTGGCGGTTTACTCAGCAATAATTAAATAATGCCTTCAGTAAAAATAATTAAGGCCATTCAAAGACTCTGATTTAAAATTGTTGTGCTCAACTTCACAGAAAGAATAGTGCAGTGCGGATACAAAAACTGTTCATTCAAAATTGTTTTCAAAATTTTATTGAAACTAAATATCAATCTTTGGGCAACAAAGCGATTGTTAGTTTCTCTCCTAACCTTAAGTTTAAATGTTTTTATGTTTTAAATGACTTATTAAAACACTTCTATCAAAAACTGTAGGAAAAATCTGGGCGACACCTGTATGGAAAGTATTTAGAAAACGAAATTCCTTTAAAGAAAGGGGAAGGTTAATGAGTCACTTCTGTGTGCCAACATAAGGCAAAGCCAATGAACTGGGTTAGACAAGTCGATCCTCTACACAAACACTGTTTGTTTAGTTTTCCTTGGACTGTTTTAATCGTGAGCATTAGGGATTATATGTCAAGAAATGGAAGGACTGCAAGCAGAGTGCTCGGCCAGCCAACAAATACACAAAACATCTGAAAATAGTCGCCAAGCAGGAAAAAAAGCGAATCAGTTGACTGACTCGGCGCAAAGTGGAAAACCCCTCCTTGGATTAATAAACATCGGGCCGCTGGCACTATAAACATTCGGACGGAGGTTGCAATAAGGTCGTGTGCAGTGCATCTCAGTAATTCCACTAATGAAGACGTGAGGCAACTTCAAGGATAGGATGTACTGAAAATATTACCACTTTCTTTCGGATGTTTTCAAAATTAGCTCCTACTTGTTTATTTCGTATACCCGCGGGGTTTTAATGCGTTATTTGAGCTCTATCCACATGGTTACTTTTGCTGGAGTGGCATGGGATTAAAACGTGTATCTTTTACAGAATATCACGCTTCTGTTTTTTGTTTGTCATGGATTCATCAACAGATAGCAGCATAAAATAAGATGTACTCCACCCAATTTAACAAGTAGATCTCCTTTTTAGTGTTTGTATGTACTTTTTGTAAATGTTGTGTATAAAACTCTAAGGCTAGCATGATATTATTGTTCTAAAGTTGATATTTACCTATTCTTTATTCTACCATGCTCAAATGATTAGGTATTACAAATTGAATATATTAAAACGTAAATTAACCTACTAGTCGGCCATGATATGAGTGAGCTTGGAGGAGGGCGCCAGTATTTTTGTTGATAATGGCTAACATCATGAAGGCAAGGGATCAGATCAAGGGATAGAGGGGCGGGAATGTACAGTTGTGCAACAAAAGCAGTACTACATTTTGCAGGCCTCAACCTCTCTAGTAAATCCAATCCAAAGGAGATGTTTTCTTTACTTGACTGTCCTTCCGATGCCCCGCCCACTAGTTCCGTGACTGTTTTGTTCCTCTTTCCATGCACTCATATGTGGACGATAGTACTTGACCATCACAATTATTTTAGAATTTGAATCTTCCATCAATTAAAATATTTAAATGAGATTCTTCTTGCGTAATTTGGAATGAAACCCTTTTTAATCGGAGAGGTTATGCATTAGGTTTTTAAAGTAGTTATATTGGTACATACTTCGAAAAGGAGTAGAATTTTGAAGACATAGTAGTAGTAGTAATTTTTCTCAAAGCTCTCAAAAGGTGAAACTCGTAAGGTTATGTTTATATATCAAATTTTAAATATCTGGACCAAAAATAATAATATTTGTGCATAATATTGTTGAAAAACCACAATAACAAGAACTATACTGACGAAGATTTTGAAATTGTTGATTATTATCAGCTGGCCATATTTAAATACCAAGCATTAAAAGCTGAGGAGAAGACTGAATTTGCACGACCCTTTGTATTAATATTTATAGATAATTTAATATAACATTCACCTTAGATTTTCGTGATTAAAAGAAGCATTGAAAGCGAATTTATAAACATTGGGTTCATTTGCATCATCATTGCGTTCATACCCTGCAAGAATTTGGCACTTTGTACTCAAGTTAAGAATATAGGTATTTATTTTCTCTGGCTTAGCGGTTCTGTATACACAGAAAACACGAGCTTGGCATGATTTCTCTGTTTTCGTTTATATAGGCATGTATTGAAGTAATTCTAAACAAACACCGAGCAAAATGAGATCGTTAAAATAATTTTACGTACACGTGGAAAATTCTCCCTCTCAAATATGCCTCCGCGTTAACGATTCCTTTGTCATATTTTATGGGGAAATGATTGTTTCTTGACGGCTGCCGGTCTGAGCTATATTTGTGTGACCAGGCAACAAGAGAAAAGACCTCCTGCAGAGTTTGGTGCGTTCTATTGTAGCTGATCCCAAGGTGAGACAGGCAGACCACGACGGACAAGTGTACCAACTGATGTTTCATTAACCCACTTCGTTGCTTGCGGCGGTTTCACGATCTAAAATAGGCTCCGTGTGAACAATCCAATAGCTTCTTGCACAGTCACTTGTTATTTATCCAGGGAATTGCCAATGTATGATGATTTCGTTTTGCATTTGTTTTGTTTATTGTTACATAACCTCAAACATGAATCGGAGATATTAATAAAGTTATCAAAGTTTTAATTCAAATTAAGTGATGTGTAATTTAATTTAAAATAATATTTAATTACTTAAGGTTTACTTAATTTTAAAGACGAATATCTTCTAATAAACCTAATTGCTCTGTTTACTGGAAAACAGATCTACAACATTGAATTACATACTATAATGATAAAAGTACCCGTCTATGCAATAATAACATATTTTGACCATAAAATGGTACGGGTAGAAAACAGAAAGGGTAGACCTTGCAGCGATAGGGCAATTCTGGAATTTAAATGTTTCTAATTTGCTGTTTGTGGCAAAAGGAGATAAAAGTGCTCTCTAATACAACGCCCTAGAATATATGGATTTAATTGCTACAGTGATATGATTCTAAAATGACATCTGAATGTAGTTTAATACCAGAGGGCAAAAGTATTTCTATTTTATTCAACATTGCACGTGATATTTTAACAGCCATATATATCTTTAGAATAAGTGGAAAAAAGCTACAATGATTTGTTTTGCTATAATGGCTGTGCAAGAAATGGACCCTTCTCCCTTAAATTTTTTAAAACAAAACCAAAGTAATATCTGTATAAATGAATATTAATTTTATGATTGAATACGCAAATATATTATCAGTCTCCTGGTTCAATAAACTTAAACTGGATTGAAGTTGGCTTTAAGATAGTTTGATAAAAGAATAATTGTGCATTTGAGATAAGAAACTGATCTTCAAAGAGGAAAACATAAATAATATAAACATGAATTGCCTAGGAATCTTCCAGCAACAGACAGTCATATGATTTACTAAGTATGTACACAGTAAATCAGATGTGGTTTGACTTGCTGACTAAATCAATTATTAATCTCGCATGTACCTTAACCTACATGGCTATAGTGTTTACTGCTTCACCCTTTCATCAAAACGTGTAAGGTCAATGTTGAACTTATCCAGAAAATTTTAGCAAACAAGCTGCTGGAATATAAACATTTCTGGCCTTCCTCCCATTTCGCAATGTTATAAATTATTCAACTCATTTTTTCTTTGTGTTGTAACATAAGGAATTCCTTGAACCAGTTGTGGAACAGTTGATACTGCAATGTTTGGGTCGTTGATAGCTGACGATTATAAACTAGAAACTGAGCCAAAACAGCAAGAGACAAAAGGATTTGGAACACATAACTGATCTTGTTCATCAGGTGGGATCCAAATGATGAAACTTGAGTTTGGCGAGTTTTTCAACGGAACAGTTCATTTTCTTGGCCAGGCTAACGGTCTGATTATCAACACATCTCGCTGACGTTCACTGTTCGATTTCTGGACCTCCTCTTCTCTAGGTGACTATAATACGGTTAGTTTAAGTTTATAAATTTTTTAAGCCTACTGAATGCATGAAGCTTTCTTCCAAAAGATATCAAATACATAATTTTCAACGAGCTCGCAACTTCGGTTAATTGCAGGTAAACTTTAATTTAGTGGCAGAAATAATGCGATACCACTGGTAAAATTTATTGTTACGAGGGATATTTTGGGGAAAAATTGCTAAAGCTAATGCATCTTTAAGAGAATTTTGTAGGTATTTCAAATATTCCTTAAATTATGTCACAATAACCCTATTAAGCGCAGCATTTGGCTTAAAGAATATTTTTGGAAGCGCTTCAAATAAATTATCCTTATTTTTTAACTGATTCCAACGATTATGGACAACTGCTTTAAAAGCTCTTGTATATAACGTTTCAATTCTGTACATCCAATGGTTTACCTTAAAGCCTTACATTTATGATTATGTTTCAATTTTAACCAAATTTGAAACATACCTACAAACGGTCTTCCAACTGTTGTATAGATATATGGATTGAAGCTCAAGGATTCGCGGAAAAATTAAAGTTTTTTTGGAGGGGATCTCCATAGAGACTACTCTTAAATTCGTTCCAAAATTGTATTTTCAACTTGTAAATAAAATTTCAACTGCTACAAGAGGCAGAAAGTGAATTGCGTGGGATCTGGAGACATTTTTGCAAAATCTGTATAGTTCCAAGTGTCTATATTGCTAAAACTGCAATTCTGAAAAGTGTCTTCGCATATGAAATAGTTTTTTGATTAACATAAAAATGTCGTAAACACATATTTACTTCTTATCATATAAACCTGCCTCCATTATTTTATTTTGTAAATTTGAAGTCCTTTGGCCCTACAATAGGTCGAAAGAACTACTAAGTCGAAAGCACCTAACTACGGTGACTGCATATAATTTATTTTTCTAGATTTTATTGCAAAAACATTGACAGAAAAACTGAGTTTCGAATAGCTCAGAAATAAACTATGAAATATCTTCAAATATGATATAACATTTTCAAGGCGATTAAGATTTCTGTATCAAATAAAAATGTAATATAACTGCTGTAGTACATTCTCTTTTTTATACTATAAACTTGATCAGTTTGGATACTGGTAACAAGCTTGCAAAACGCTCAATAAGAATATTAAACTGTGTTTACGGTCGATGAAGAACACGCTATTCACTAATCGAAATGTGTTTTGAAGTGTTTAAGGCCAGTGGTCGACCTCAGGAGCAAGGTGCCCAGTCCAGCTGAAGCCAGAATGTGGGACAAGAATATTTAATGCTTAGAGAGCGCTAGCGGGTGCATCACACAGCAAATTAGCTAATGTTTTTACTAAAACTGACCCAAATATTCGGTATACATAAACACGGGCAAAAGCTGTTTTAGAACAAAAATATCTTTTCGTAACCCATATTCCGGAACGATTTTGGTGAGGGACATAACTAACTCGAGTCGGGAGTGAGAAATCCTGCAAATAATTCTCTGGCGGATTAATGCTTGGGAAATGGTTCAACTGCCGTGGTTTGTCATACGTTTCATTCTTTTGAGCAATGCGTTCAAGGCAAACTTCCAAGCAATGTTGTTTCCAGAATCCTCGGCGCCCCTTTATGCTTGTAAACAAACGTGTTTACAGTCTGCTTAAATAATTTTGCTGGTCAATGTACCCGAACTCTCGGCCAGAGTTTTGTGTGTTTTACTTAAGCTCTTTAAAACATAGTTTCTCAGTCGCTATTACCTATTTAACTAAACATTTGCAATTTTTCTTCGATAAGGCAGAAAACCTATGTTCTACTAACTTCCTGGGTTCGTTTCTTGGGCCTGCCACTCTGATCACTGGTTTCTCGTGGTTTTCCCTGGTTGGCAAGGCGAATACTGAGGCAGGTTCTCTTCTACCACGAATTTCATTTCCCTAATTTCCTATCATTTCGATTCCTCTTTCATACTTCAGGTGGGCTTAGGGGCTGTCGGACAGATGGTCAGATGCTTGCTTGTTGGAAAGTTCTTCTCGGCCCTCCCAGATAGCAGTTTTCTCTGAGCTGCCTCAGATGGGTGGGGTTATTTCTGGTTCCGCCAGAGGGAAGCCTCTCTGTTCATCAATCTTGGAATCGTTAGGGAGCTCTAGCACCTCTGTCGGCCTGCAGCCTATAGCCTCCTGCAGTTTCTTCACCTCATCCGTTCTTCCTGCGGGTGGTAAGCACAATATATCCACGTTGGGTCGACTCATCATCATTACCCAGTGCCAATTACTCTTTACGACATTTAGCTGGCATATAGCTGGCTTAAGTTGGGCCGCCTGTAAGATACAGCTACAGAGTTTAGGTTAAAGACGAATTGGGTAGGCTTAATCTATACCATCCAGCCTAGCAAAGATGAAATTCCAACTGTATCCGAGAATTGAAGCCGGTAACTCAGAAACACCAACCACGTACTGGTATCACGGAGGGACCCACGTAACCGGGGCAGAGCACCGCACGCAGCCCAGTCGGCCCTTTATGCTTCCAACGTGACCCCTAAGAGGAAAGGACGAAGGGCGAACCAGATCCGGATGCCGAAGGATGCAAAATGGACGGGGTCCGTAACGTTTCCAGATATAAAACGCATCGGACTCCTCATGGCCCAAACTACAGGATCCCCAGGAGCGGAGCCTGAGGAGAGACTAACTGAGCGGTACCGCAGCTACGCCAGGGAAGAAATATTTACAGAGCACAACCCACCGCCGAGCGACAACCCGCGGAACACCGTCGCCTCGTCCTACAACCCTGAAACAGATAACAAGGAAGATGAGGGTGCAGGAAATGAGGGGTAGGGGTGACGGGGTAGAAGATGAACCATCCCAGCATTCGTCTGGCGACCCGGGGACCGGTATTACATAAAACACTAAAACATTCCGTCCGTTTTACTGATTCTACATTAAAGCTTGCATAAGCCGGAAAAACACTAATAGAGTCTCTCATTTGGTTGTTTCTTTCCGCTATAAAATTATAGTAATCGTGGCATTCTTTGCTTTCGCGCACAAATTTCATAAAAGGGGCCACTATAAAGCTTTAGCAATTGATTTTCAAAGAGAATATAACCTTTCTAAGCTAATCTTTCCATTTTTTATTCCCAAAGTGCCACACATTCGATCCCGTTTAATTTTAATTATGACATTGTAGTAAAGCAATTCTATAAAAGGAAACGTTACTTGGAAAACTTTTTGTGGTCTCTAACTCCTATAATCTTATAAGTAAATTGATTTCCAGAAGTTTCGCTGCAGTAGATACCTCTTTGCTTTGCAGTATATTTAATTAATAAGAATAATTTAATTAAATGCCTTTCAATTTACATGCGAATTGCCGAAACAACAGTTAGAAAAAACTTAATAAGAGCAAATTAATATATCCCGCTTAAGACGTTGTTAAGAGAATACAACATTCAAAACGCTGTTGGCAAGAATTTTCATCTAATTTGGCTGCAAATTTTTGTTTCTCGTAAATAATTTTTATATTTGATTTCGTTATTTATTTATGTTTTCGTGGTATGAAGTTTCAAAAATAAATATTTTTTTAACAATTATAGTTGTAAATTTATATCTTTTAAAGAAGTTTTTGGTTTAAAATATATAATTAAAAAACGTCTATCAACAAAATAAATTCACATGGTGATTTTATTTAACTTTCTGAATGTACATACAAATTTTCAGGAGAATTGGATGAGCACATCATCGCATGGAATATTTAGAACGAGCAAAACTGCTCAGAAATAAAAAGTTTAAAACAAAAATAACTTTGATTCAGGTTCCTATCTTGTTGAAAATAAAGGTGAACATCCATAATATAGTAACAATACATAATATAAAAGGAAATTGAGTTTTGAAATTATATTTCCCGGAATGTTCACCAAATTTCAGTTGTGCATTCTCTTAAATACCAAACAAAAACTACTCATTCCATTCCATAAATAAAGAGAGCAGTTTGAAATCTCATTTGTTTATAAAGGTCAATTTGCAAGAAGAGCCATATGGGAGCTGTCTTCCCATTACCTCTGCAGTAAGCGGCGCCCAAACAAGGTGAGTCATGTATTACCTCAGCGTCGAGTGATAAACCTCAACACAATAAATCCGCGTCTACTCGACGACATACCAAGGCGTTCGTATGAACTTGGACAAGGTGATATATTTTGGACCTTACCCCATGTTGTGGCAGCAAAAAGGCCCACAACCTGAGGGCTGTAAGTTTAGATAACGCGTCAAGGATGCCATAACATGCTCAAGGTCCTTGCCTCCTGACAGACGTACCTCAAGGATGCAAAGTTTCACCATTCACGTAACTGGGGCTTGAAAGATAGGGAACAGTCCGTCTGCTGACAGCAGACGCCTGCTGAGGTCGTTAACAACTGCGTCCTGCCCTCTCATCGCCGCTGTGGAATTCTAAACTTGACGTGATCGGCAAAACTAATCTTCATCAAGTAGGTAACAAGTCTCCAAATGTGATGTTACTAAACGCGCTATCTGCACGACCGCGTTCTTACCGATAATACGACACTGGAGAAGAGAAAAATGCACTTACAACACATATCATAATACGCCTTGAAATATAATGTTTTGTTCATGCAATGTTTTTCCCATTTAGATCATTTTGAAACTTCTCTTCATATCTTCATACCTAATTCGATCAAAGTCATAAAAACTTTGAGGTGTGATGGACAAGTATTGTCAACAAACTTTACATATATAATTATATCCAACGATGCCTAGTACAAAGCTGCATAAGCTTGTAATAATTTCATTCATGGTCGTTATTTAATTCTTTTCTTTTCTCTCGTTGGCAGGATAGATGTATGTACGAGTAACTAGGTAAACTTCTATTTTGTTGAGCAAATTCTTTTCATCTCGTTTTTATTCATATCCTAGATGTTATATATTTTCGCGCATTGCATCGCCTCAATTACTGACTGTCAAGCACGTTCAAGAACATGTAACGTCCTTTGAAAGCATCAAATGCTAAAAGTTCTTGCTATTACTGTCTCAGTAGGGTTTACAGAGGTTTCATAAAGCAGTTATATGACCGCAAAGAAAGTAGTCCATTGGTGTGAGGTCTAGAGAAGGGGTGACAAACCAACAGGACCTCCTCTTCCTATCCATCTAATAGAACAATGGCAAGATACCTACGCACAGCTAGACTAAAGTGAAGGATAGCTGCATGACTTTCTCCAAAAGTCGGACATTACAAGGCCAGATATTGGTATATAGGTAAAAGTTGCTCCATTTAATACAACCTATCATGCCTAAGTTTGTGATAGGTTCATATGAACACACTGTATACTGAAGTGCAACAAATGTGCACAATACTTGTGCTTAAGGGGACAATAGAATTTTGAAGACTGAATGAAAAGAAACAATGAAAGGCACACCTCGTTTCTATAGTTATATGCCTCCCGCACATGAATCACGATATACTAATATCTTTTTCTCTTATGAAAGGCCAAGGGTTGCATGGCGGTAAGTTGAAACACGGGTTAGTGGAGAGGGAGGAAGAAATAATTATACTCACATTGCGTGTAAATGGTTTCAGTTCACAGTTCAACAGTTGCTTTATTAATTTATGTTCTGGTTTAATTTCAGTTTATTGGGATGAGATAATTTTGAGACAGACAGCAGACAGAGAGAGACTAAACCTAAGCCACAAAAAATAAAAATGCGACGTTTCACCTGCCCGAACATGAGGAACCAGATGACATGCTCACCTGGATCTATGACTAAGCTGCCACTCGCCAGATAAACGCCACCTTTGCCTGACTAATAGATAGATAGGGTTTAGCAGTGTTGCTGTAAGAATAATTTTCTAAAAAAAAAGTTAAGCTTTTAATATTTAATTATCCCTACCAGTTTTATGTCGCCGATTTTCCTCCTAACGTAAGTATCACCTTTTCACAGTCCTTTTTTGCAGTGCTCTCAAGAAAAGCAATGGAGTTCGCTGATCACTCTTAAAGTCCTAAGCGCATCTACATTACGTTGCGGAAGAGCGTCCGGCACTGTCTGAGACTAGTGCCATTACCCGTCACAACGTTGACCTCACTCAAGCTGGGTCAAGGGTCAATGTTTTTTATATATCCGCTCCAATACGTTCCTTCAGCAGTTTCTCTTTTCTGCAACTGCTCTTTTATGCCCACTTTGCAGGCAAAGCTTTCGTTATGTCCCTTTAAACTGAAACACTTTTCAGAGTTTCTTTCTTGCCAGATGACTCATTTTCCATGCCTAATATTTATCTCACGTTCAGAGTTTCCGTAAACAACATTCTGTTTGCCTTGCTCGTAAGCTCGCTGTCTCAGTGATTTAAATCTTAAAACTTTCCACGGATAAAGAACGCAGATATATCGATTTAAAGTAAATCAGGATGAATTATACGTCCATTTCACTGATTTACGTAATTTTAAGTACTTACTTCATCAAAAACTATCAAAAAAGTACTTGTGATACTCAGAGCCGGCATTGTATAACAATTTCCTGATTGTAAAATACACGGGTATTGAAAAAATCTCCATCCTTGAACGTTAGTTCGTGTCAAAGTGGTGATACGAACTAGCGGTTGCAGAGCAGCCGAGGCATTGTAATTCGAATGTTTATTATACCTAAGAAAATGGCTACAATATTAATTGCGTAACAACAACAATCGACAAGCTTAATTGGGGAAGTTTTTATTTTTTTCTAGTGTCATCAACTAGATGACTAAACTTACACTTTACTAATAGGCATGAAACTTGCGGCTGAATCTTAGATACAGCCCACTTTTTCTTTAGTTAGAAAATTGTCAACATATACTATTTGACTTTACATTAGTGGTTTCTCTGATTTCAAATGGTCTGTCAACCAGACATTGGAATTACTGACTAAGGAGGCAGATGGTAGTAGAACCGCAGGGAATTTTTCAGCTGGTTTACAAACCTGGAATCACCCTGAACTGTAGAATGATTAAAATTTGCACACTTGGTGTTCTTAATAACTATTTTGGTAATTTCTAGTAATATTCGGAGGTAAAGTTCTAAGCTGTTACCATGTCCACAGGTAATATCTAAGCACTGCTTGCAAATTTACAGGTTGTACTTGCCGTAAAGTGAATCCAATTACTGCTGTAAATCGATATGTCATGTCGACCACATGAACTCTGAAAAGCAAGATTTCCTGATGACGTGTGGCAATGCTCATAGCCTCACATACGTCAAATTATACCGGAAAATGTGATTAATCTTGCAACGTGGTTATTTTGGCGCTCGTCAACTGTCAAACAAGACTGGTGCTTACGTGAGCATTGCATTAATGCGTGGGCAGAACCTTTACAGAAATATCCTCCTGTACTATCTTTTGCGGAATGTGCTGAAATTAGAACTGAAAGCAGTAACCTTAGGGCCCACATAATTTGGATAAAGAATGCAGCTTTTAGACAAACGAGAACCGGTTCAAAGCCCTAACAACAGAAACCTGGCACGAATTATGCTAGTACTGGTGGTATATTATTGCATTTTATAAAAACCAATATTGTTTCTAATCATTATTTATATACTTGTAATGGTTTTACGAAGTTAGGCGAAAGAAAACATTGTATGTTTTGTGGCTAAGGGTGCTAAAATATTTATATTGGTTACTCAAGACAAGAAAATAATATTATGATTTCATTTTAAACACTACAAATGCTAATGGAGAACTTGTATGGCGTCAGAGTGCAACAACAGAGATGTGCCTGAGCATTCCGCTTTTCCAAATACCTTAAACCTCTATGCCAATGGAAATATGTTTCGTATACTGTATATGTTGTAAATTAAAGCATAAAATTGCTTAACATTTGCTTGTTCTGTCTTCTCTTTTACGAATTGCCAAGCCGTGATTCAAACTTTTTATATTTGGCTAGTGTTAGGTTTAACTCCCATACACTAATGTTACGTTAGGGTTCTGTCAAACACGTATTCTATCCTCTTACATCCTTGGCCTGCTTTGATTTTCAGCAACAACTCACATGGGATGTTTATAACATTTAAACAAACACTGTAGATGTTCAGCTACCATAGCCTCTGCTACGTAATGGCAGTGACCTTAATGTTCCGCGGTAAAGATATATGCAACGAGTACAATCCATTGTACTTTCGTTTTGCCTTATCAAGAGGGTATTACTACATAATGACTACAGCTCGGATTTCAGGCCCTTAAAACCAAGTTTTAGGCACGTAAAATAGGCTAGAAAATTATAAAAAATAGGCACTAAAGATATAGTTTTAGGTTCCTAAAATACAAATTCCACAAGATAAACGTTTGATTTTATGCATATAAAATGCATTTCCACTTTGTAAAAGTTTAAAAATTGCAATTAATTAGTGAGCATTAAAACTTACACACTAACAAAAGCAGCAGATTTAATAAAATATTATGGCTGGAAACATTTAATTATAATTTATGCTTGTTAATACATAATATGTGCTTATAAAGTTTAAAAAAGACGCTGTCATCTATTTATTGAATAGGTCACAGTGTGAATGCACCGTTTACCACAGATATATCATTGTGACCTAATTACTCTAGAGTTGATATGAAGCCACCCCCCCCAAATATTGTTTGAAAAACAACAGAGAAACATGGAGAAATCTTGTGAACGTCTTCATATCAACAGTTAATACAGAGGACACAATATTTGAATCACGAAACAATGGGGAATATGCCACCGACCCTTCTTGCTCTTCGAAAGGATTTTATGCCGTACTCCAGCCAACAATTCCAAAGAATGACAAAGTGCTCTAGAGGAATTGAATCTAGTTTTATTTATGGGTGCTCTTTAACTGCTGTGGTTCTAAGCGTCCCATTCTATATTGGGCGTGAAAGACCGCTCAGAGGTTTCTTTATCAGGCTTGAGGTTCTTTTAGGTGCCGTAAATCTAACACGGGACCGCCCGCTTTACTTCCCTTCCGAAGAAAGCCATGCTAACGATTTTTACGCCCGAAAAAAATCCATCGCCCTCCGCCGGGTTTGAACTCGCGACGTCTGGAACTAGACACTAGCATGATAAACCACTACACCACGGAGGACGACAAGAGTTCTAGAGGACAAATATTCTGCTCTATTTCTACAAAACGATTGAATCTATCTACTAAAGTGTCAAAATCAGTCTTTTTTTCAAAATGTCTCATGCATACACCCATTTGAATCGAACAAATTCCATGATATCGACTTTAACTTTTTTCATGCAGCAATGAAAGATAATGAATAACACTAATAGTTAAATAGGCACATTAATACACTAAAACCTTAAAATAGATCTCAATTATCAAAATAGGCGTTTTAGCACCACAAAACTCCTTCCTACATTTATATTTTATATGAAAGGTGAATATATTAAACCATTTTTAGTTTATAATGACATAACTGTTAAAGCTGGATGTTCAGGCCTTCTCAGTTACGGTTTAGATTTATTTTCAGGACTGCTTAGCAATCCAAAGTAAGGACACGGAGTAAATCTGAACCAAATCTTAAATTGTAGATACTATTTCCAAACGGAAGTGTTTCATTCAATTCAGGATCACGCAATTATACACGTGTAGATTAGATTTGAAGGTGCGAAATTAATGTTATTAAGTAGATGGCACCTGCGTTTCTTGTGCTGATGCCAGCAGATCGGTATTATTTGTCTCAAGGGCAGCACGATGACGCTAGTTCCTTGCGCAGCATTTTACTGTGTTCAGGTGAGATTTCTTCTTGTTACATATGCCAGCTGAGAAGTTAGAATTGGTTTTGAAAGTGTTAACCGTTTAAAGTACAATGACAGAACGTAAGCACGATTTTCATTTTTAATGACCATAACACACTTCATTATGATTAAAATCCTGAAAGTTTCATATCTTAACTTATTTATTCAGAAGGGCACCTGTTGTCTCCAAAATATCAGACTGTTAGTCAGAGGAAACTCGATTAAAGCTTTAAATAACCAATAAATTATTTTATTTAAGCATGCATCAGAAATGATTGGACATTTTGAATGTCATTCTTTCAAATCAGAGAAACAAGCACTGCTTAAGGAAATGCCAGTGACAAAATTATGAAAAACAAAATCCGATGTGCTGCACTCACATGACTTTCTCTATTCTTGTACAAACTATTTTTACAAACGCTTATTCTCCGTCTACTTCGTGTTAATCGAGACAAACATTTGCAGGAGCTATCTTATTGCTAATTTCCTTGTAGGTACAAGGGGAATATGATAGGTTTAAGCGATAGTAAAATCTTTTAAGAGCTGGTTGCTATGTGGAGCATTCCATTGTCTTTGCATGTCCAAGACCAAAAAAAGAAAAAAAAAGAAAAGCAACAACAATAACGAATTCCCATTTCAGAAAAAGTATAAGCACTGGAAAATTCAAGCAAATAACAAGGAATATCTCGGAAATGTTTCACTTCATAAAATGTATATGGCATAAATTGTGTGTTTTAACGAGATCTACATTTTCTGTGTAGAAAACTTTTCTCTATCTCTTACGGTTTACCAGTTATGCAAAATTCATTGAGAATGAAGATGACTTTTGGTGACATTTCCAGAAAGTTCAAGATATACATTTCATTTGCCATGAAACTATCTTAAACAGATGATATATTAATAAAAAATCTTTAGAACCATTTTTGAGAAAAAATGTTCGAAATGTTTCCCATATAAATGGTAGTCTGGGATGGGGATCTTCTTGAGAATCTTTGTGTCGCATCTTTGAGATATTTTGATCCTAAATACCAAGTTTGGTGTTTATCTGACTTTTCGTTTTTGATTTATGCTGTTCACAGACACACAGGATCTTTTTTAAAAATGCTTTTTTGTGTATTCAAGGGGCCTCAAAACATGTATTTCCGGTGAAATCTCGGTATCAAATTTTTGGGTGGAATGCAATATTTCCCCTACTTCCTCTACATAGTAGGTATAAATTAAAGGCAGTGTCTCACGCATGTGAGCATAATTTCCTAATAATATATTCTTAAATTTAAACATTTGCATTTTAAGAAATATATAACACATTTTTAGACCTTAAGATGTAAAACTATTCGACTGCGAAATCAGTTCACAGTAATATAGGGGTAATACGTAATAAATAAATAAAAGCTATTAGCTTATTTGGAATTTTTACAAAGCATCATCTTAAGACCTAAAAATGTCCTTACATAAAAATAAAAAATTCCTACCTGTATTGGAACGGTATTCGCCGATGAACCTTCTGGTGAGATAGCGAACCGTCAGAGCTACAAATAAAGAGAAAAAGACAAATTAGGTTCGTTGCTAATAAAACTCCTTGATTTAACCAAGCACCAAAATTCTATTCCGTAATTTCAAGCAAAGGAAGCGTTGATGTGTGCATGCACAGAGGGTCTGCTTGTCACGAACTCTGCAGGACTAATCTGGATTGGTAAGACACGTCATGCTTCTCGTCAGACCAGTTGTTACCCCATCCCAACTTGAGTTCAAGAGCCCCTAGACCACAAAGGAAATTAACTACAATGTGTTGCATTCTAAGCAGCATGGGTTCAACTGGAGTTTAAGTAGATAAAGAGAAATCAATTACAAATACATACTGTTCACACTTATAATAAAGTTAAAAATACCCGAAACTGCGGGATAAAATCATTAAAACTGTGTTTCAAAGGAACCCAACCTTAAAGCTCTTCTGTTACAGAGAGCAGCAAAATAAACACAATTCTGTGTATCTATTTTATATTATCATTTAGATGAGTATATATTAGTGCATGTATTACACAGTGCGTCCAATTCGTTTCAGGAGCCGTAGAGGTTATGAGCTACCTCAAAACTTAACTTTTGCAGGGAGGCGCCGATGTAACTACGCGACATTCCTCTCCTGCTTGCATAGCGTCGTTAAAATTTCTGTTTGTGTATTAATAAAATGAAAAACACAATATATATACAGGATGGACCATTTAAGTTGAGACTGTACAATATCTCCAAAACTAAACGTTGTAGAAAGAAATGACTTTAATAAAAGTTGCTTGATATTATGGGGCAAAGAAATGCCATAGTCGTATTTTATTTCGAGGACGCTGTGATGATCCTTTTAGGGACAATTTAATTTTTTAAAATGAACCTACAATAGGTCAGTTTAAATTGATTCTAATATGGCCATCACAACGTCCTCCAAATAAAACACGGATAATGGCATTTACTTTCCCCCATAATATCAAGCAACTTTTATTCAAGACATTTCTTTCTACAACGCTTAGTTTTAGAGATATTGTACAATCTAAACTTAAATGGTCCACCCTGTATATATATATATTGTTTACCAGAAATATTTAAAATAATACTACTATTCCTCTTATTATAAATAAGTTATTAGTAGAAAAAGACTTAGTATTTTAATCAGTTCTTTTGGGGGAATAATTCTGTGAGTTTATTATTGATGGGTATTGCAAATTAGATTATTTTTACTGTTATTTAATAACTCGCCTGGTAATATGGCGACAGTTACTGAAGGTTTTTTGGTTCATTCGAGTCAGTGTATGCAAGACAGCTGGTCTTAGTTGCGTAGTCATCTTTGCGTAGTTGTTTTCACATACCTTCTATTTTTATTTACATTTCTTTTGTTCTGTAGATGGAAATTAGGATCGTGCTGTTGAATATTCAATCTTCAATATTTAGCTAGCAATTGAGGGAAACTACGAAATAAAGACTGGTGGGTAAGCGGGATTTGAACCAGCAACTTCCACAATGCGAACCACAGACGCTAGCGCCTAAGCCATCTCCCCTCGATCAAGGATTATTTTTTTACTTAATTCAGTGACGTAAATACATTTTACTACAGATTCTTTAAATCAAACCGTGTATTGAATCAATTAATAAAATGTAATATAACAAATGCGAGGCAAGTTTTGTAAGTGACGGGATGAGTTAAAAACTTAAAATTTGCTGATACAAAGTTATTTGTTTTGTTGAACTTTGAGCAGAGGGTTTACAAACATTCATATTTCAAATTCTGAAAAAAAATATATATACAGACTCTTCGTGGCGCGTTCAAGTTCTTTTTGTGGGGCGAGTGAACGACTTACACCCATAAATCTTGAGTATAATAAAAAATGATTTCTGAAGTAGTACCGGAAGTTTTCGCTCGTCTTCCTCCTGCGCAGATGTTTCAAGAGCGATAAGCAAGCAGAGCAGCAGACATAGTAATGACAGTGCGGTGTTTGCGATGACACAAGCTAGGCCTTAATCTCCAAGTGGGCTGGTGCTCTGCATCCTGCGGAGTTAATAACACATTCTCCTCAGTGCCAAAAATTAATAGAGTGATGCCGCTAAAGAAGCTCTCCGGGAACCGCAGTAGAGACGAGTCGTGGATGTTCCAAGGCAGAAATTCCTTCGATCACTCGAAGTGTTGCTTCGTCATTGGGAAAGAAGGACTTTGGCACGGGTACACATCGACTCGCAACATATTTCTTGCATATTTTTGGAGTTTGCAGATTCTTGCAACTCCCACGCGGTTCTTCGGGCCATCGATCAAGGAAATCCTTGAAGCTCTCAGAGCCCTTGCTGTAGATGCGTAGACACATTCAGTGGTTGTTATGAGGTGATAATATGTACAATTGTCGCTTTATTTCAAGCCTCACTCAAGGTTGATCCCTTGAGCCAATACTATCTTCTTTCTTTCTAGAACATTCAATGTTCAAGATCCTCTTCAAAGCGCCAATTACTGAATCTCAACCGAGTTTTTCCTATGATTCATGCAGCGGTGTTAAATAACATTCTGAGTCATCTAGTATTGCTTATGCATTTTACACGAGTTCCTTGAATATATGAAGAGAATGTTGTATATTTATGGTTATCAAAGGCTCATGTTGAAACCTCTGCTTATCAGAAATTCTATTGCCTTAATGGTCTGAAATATATGACCAGATGAAGGAAAGCTAAAGTGTCACCCTAATCCTTCAAGACCACCTGTGGATCCCCTTAGATTTAACTTTTGAGCCCTGATAGACAAATATCTTGAGATGAAGTGAACACGGTTGAAACTCATGAAAACTTTGCAGAAATCAAGAGTGAATTTTCAAAGTCCAAATTTTCAACTCACCTGACTTGCCGACGTTGATTTTGCCGAGCACGGCAATGCGCACTCTAGGGATGTTGGTGTTCTTCTCGTCTGTCTTCATGACGATATCACAACAGAGAAACCTGCCGGAGAAAAAAAAATAGCACATTAAAGTATATGCTACTGTTGCATCTGCCTGGAATTATACAAGAAAGAATTTCTCCACAATGCTTGACCATATGGTTCAGCTGTAAGCTGTAGGATTGTAACCAACTGTTTATGTTCATATTACGGTTAATTATTTTCGTACATAGTTAATTTTCTTTACAATTAAAGTAACGCCTGTTACTGAAAGCAACAATTGCTAGTGTATCTCTGTTGCAGGGAAGTATTTGCTACTCTTTAACAAACTGAATTACTATGGTGGTCATGGTCGGAAGAATAAATTAGCTTAATTAATTGAAAATTCCACCCCTCAATATGTTTTCATAATTATTTATTGATAGAATATTATATGAATCACTGTCTTTTCCATGCAGTAATATAACTTTAACATGTTCTGGAGGGCCAATGTCGTAGTGAAGGGTTACAAAACCAACTGTCGGCGTTTACTTTCTTCGTCTCTCATTAGCTCACGAAAAACTCTTGTAAACTTGTCTATCGTATTTTTAGCAGTCTCAGCTATAAACCGTGGTATTTAATATTTGAAACTATTTCTTTGGAATATTTCTGACGAGTAACAGTAAGTAGATAGAAAATTAAAATAAATTTCTAAAATTAACTTGGAGACTAGCTATGAAAATAAATCTAAAAGTGTGCGACTGTTTAAAAGAAGATGTTTGATTAACAACAAACAGAAATTAAGAGTTAAATTAGTTTGATAATCAAAAATATGCGTTGCTATTATTATTATTATTATTATTATTATTATTATTATTATTACTATTATACAATTGATGCTTTATTTCCTTGATAAGTAACTGAAAACTACTTACGCATTTTATACCGCGCTCATTATGTTCTTTCACTTACTTTGCTTCCCTCCTTACAAAGCTAGGAGAGATGGAAACGGAGCTAAAGGAATTCTAATATTTACATTACATGCTACAAGGCACCTAGTTATTTCTATCATCATATAGTATAGTAAAATCATAGCCACCGAGGGATGTGCCATCGCGGTAACGTATGCGATTCGCATTCGGGAGGTTCCGAGTTCGATCTCCGGCGGTCGCCTACTCTAACCAAAGGTTTTTCGTAGTTTCCCCGTGTCGACAGGCGAATGCTGGGGGTGCTTCCTCTTCTACCACGACTTTTCTGCCCCTCATTTCCTGTACCCATCACCTCCTACATTGCCATCTGTTTCAGGGTTGTAGTACCAGGCGACGAAGTTCGGTGGGTTGCGGCTGGGCGGTGGATGAGCTTTGTAGAGGTTTCTTTGCTCCGCCTCCGAGTGGTCCCAACCAGGAGGGACCACTGGGAGTCTGAAGGCTTGTGGGTGCGCGCCCGGAAGACGTCGGATGCGTTGTAACTGTAAACGTTAGGGACTCCGTCCATGCTTGTGCCCGTCGTCATCCGGATCTGGTCGCTCTTCGGGTCTCACCCCGCATCCCTTCCTCCCATGGGTCATGGAAAAAGCAAAGAGGTCCACTACGGCCCACTTGCGGTGCTCTGCCCCGGTTGCTGGGGTCCCTTCATTCGTCCGAGCCTTTACCTTTACCTTAAAACTGCAGTCACGCTAACTGGAGGAGCAATACAGTATTTCGCAATGACTTAGAATGCCTGCAATGACAAGTGGTTCCTAATAGATCTACGCATACGTTACTTTTATAACTAAGCAGTTTCTAATGCCGCCACTTTTCTAACCCTTACATTTTGTCTTTGGCTATCCCTTGTACAAATGCAGTGTAATATTATATGTAGGAGTAGAGATTGTGTGGCTTAGTCTTTTGTTTTGCCTTAAACATTGACGTTAGCACAGAGCAAAGTGGGCACGGAGCTAGTTGCCTTTCGCAAGAGCTGTCGGGCAAGTGCTGTGTATACACAGAACGCCCACTGAGCGGAACTGAAAAGGGGTTCCCGCTCGGAATGTAATCAACCAATGAAATAAAAGACTCTACTCTTGCAGCAGCGATGCTGCCTTGTTTGGCCTGCCTTGCTCATCTGTTTTTTTTCCCAGCCTGCTTCCATGCAGAATTTCAGCTCTTTAATGTCAAAAGAGATAGAAGTTCAACCGGCGAAGTGTGCGCTTCCCACGCACAAGACGCAGGTCGAGCTCCACTTGTGAATTGCTTTAGCGATCAATGGATCACATATTTCTGCCCAAGGTCAGGTACTTAACACGGCCTCCCCAGTTCTTTCATTTTTCCGCTTTCGTTCTTCGTCGAATGTTTTGAATCGTTTCTCTTATTATTCTCTATCATCTGGTATCATCTTCTAACTCGATTTTGATCATTCCTTCCAGTGCATCTTTTAGTAATTTCTTCTTTAGCGGTACCGTGCTAGTCTCTAGTTCCCGAGATCGCGGCTTCAAACCCGGAGGAGGACAATCGATTTTTTTCGGGCGTAAAAATCCTTAGCATAGTTACCTTTGGAACGGAAGTAAAGCCGAGGTTTGTAGATTTACGGTACGTAAAAGAACCTCAAGCCTGATAAAGAGGCCTCTTTCCGGTCTTTCACGCCTAATATAGAATGGAACGCTAAGGACCGTAGTAGTTAAAGAGTGTTCATAAATAAATATCAATTCAGTTTAATTTCTTCTCAATCAATGAACCAGTCATTTCATCTTCCTGATGTGTTTCAACATTTTCTTTCTAAAACACCCTCTTCATTTATTCTTTTTGACCATTTCATTCAATCAGTTCTTCTTGTATCCACATTTCAAATGCTTTCAATCGGATTTCCTCACTTCGTCGCAGCTTCAAAGTTTGACATATCCAGGAAAAGTTGTTCACAAATGTTTCCTTTAGTTCTTGCGTCAAGACTCTACAGAAAAGAGTTCTTCCTTTAACATACCTATTCCATGTTTGATAACAGCTCGTGTAAATACATACAGTAAATCACAAGCATATCATTTCGAATTCGCGTGTCCTACAGTCATGGCTTTTGGTCCCTTTCTAAACTGAAAGGTACTTTCGTTCATTTTTCATTCTCTGCGTCTTCCTAATATTGCAATGCGTTTTATCTTTTCACACTTATGTATGGAATTTAAGAGATGAACCCTAGCTCCGCGAGCCGCTAATATCGTGGTTTGTAACGCTCCCCATATGGCCTATAACCTTCGGGGGATACCTCATTCCACCAAGTGATGATGGCTGGACCCATTTCTGAGGTGATGCGATGTTAGGGTGAGGAGAATGAGGGACCTACAGCTTTTACATGGACTCCGAACCACGTGAAGGAGTGGATAGGTGAAGGACTTAAAATCTCCACCCTAGAGCCGAGAATCGAACCCGGATCCTCAGGACGTTAGCCAGAAACGAAAGCACTGCGCTGTTATTGTGTGCAGTACGACTCGATTTTCAAAGCAGTAAATCTGCTATTGAGTAAAATGTGGAGTTTCATATCCCTGTTTGTGACTGTTGCTTGGTGCCGATATTTAGTAGAGAACAAAGAATTTTCGTCTGCTGTAATATTTGAAAAAGATGTTCTCAGGTCCTGGAGTTTATGGAGAGAACATTGGATGAATTATAAAATATCTGTTAAAAAATTTCAGATGCGAAGGTAAAAATGACTCCAAAAGAGCATTGCGTGCCTACACGTACGATGAAGCAAAAACTACTTCGTTAACGTATACAGCTAACTAGGTTTTTGAACTATACAAGTTAATGGGAAGAAACAATGAACTATTCAATCTGATGAGCTATTGTGCCCATCAATGCCTTGATTATTAGCGAAATCCTAATACATAATAATGCACAAAAGACACGTGAAGTAGTCACTGTACTAGAAGGAATTACCTAATGCTCATCACATTCTGTAAACGTGACTGCAATTACAGTTGCTACGGGGTAAATGCGCGTTACGAAAGGGAGCGACGTCGTAGGCACGTGGGCACGTTACTGTGTCACGTGCAATGTGCGCTTCATCGACGCCTTATTGATGATCCAAACAATGCACGAGAGACATCGTTTCGCTTGAATAGTACTTTCTGGAACAATGGTAGCTGTCGTTACGCCGCATCTTGCCAACATTGTCAATTTAGCAGAAGAGCGCTTTCCTGTTCCAATCAAAGCAGGAGAGATTTAGAGGACCACGAGGAATGGCAGAGTTGTGCATGTAGGTTAGTAAATAAGAACTGTTGCTAGTTCAACATCACTGATTGGGAATGCTCCACTAAAATACTTCTTTCAAAAGTTTTCAGCCAATTAATCTCAACATTTAATCATATGTGTGTCTTAATTAAGTACTTAACAGTTTAATAACCTTTAATGTCAAATGTTTTACGCAATAAATTTTGAAAAATAATTTACCATATACATCTGGCCATAGCGTACAACTTTATGGTATTAACTTTTCGTATTATTTGTAGGTTATGATTCATTTATTATTCAATATTTATATATTTATAAACCAGTTTACTTTAAAAAGCAGTAACGCATACGTCCTTTGCAGTAAACAAAATATATGTCACCGTTATTATTCTCTTTTCGAAATAAATTTGAAACATTTAGTATGAAAATACCACCAAGTGGAATTTTGGAACGGAGGAAGGCTCTGAAGAAAAATATTGTCGAACAAATCGGATTTTAAAGTGAAATGCCTTTTTTTTTTGTTTATGGGTTTACACCTAATTGGATATAAAGATGAGTACTTAAGTAATAAACACGATACTCGATTTTTAAATTATAGACTGCTGAGTATTTTCGGAACCGAGTAGACCCGGGGCCGACCAACCTGACCGAAGGCTTTTTTGCGGTTTTCATAGGGCGCTAGGCGAATGCTGGGTTGGATAATTTGATCCGCGAATTTTCCTATCTTCCCTTTCATCACTACACTTTATTTCCTTCTTCTTCACTGCCACACCAGGCATTGGGTTGATCACCCATCCTGGATGATCCGAGTTTGCCTGCCCCTGAACAGGTTTGTGGCCCAAGGCATTTGCTTGAAGTCCTTGGGGGTGTAAGCCTTACAAAGAGGGGCGTAATCAGTTAAAGAATAAAGTTTGGGTGCAATATCTACTTCCTCTAACTATAAATAGGTGATAAAGGAAGTAATAATTTCAAGTCTTCGTTCTTTATTCCAACAGAGTGCTTCTAAACCAGCATTCTTTTAATTGATATATTCCACAATTGAAGAAATGCCTAATAATTAAGAATATATTTAGGACTAAGTAAAGACTGCTAATGATACAAACTCCAAAATTACGAATTGCCTGAAATAACCACATCATGAGCCTCATTAAAAAGGAAACCATGAATCAGATCAGTGGATCTTTGAGTTATCGCTTGCAGTTGGCTAGAATTGCCTATAAAAACATCGGTGTGGAAGAGTGTTGCAAATGAAATAGCGTCCAAGAGGAGGCGCGCCCTATCATAAAGTGTGAAGGAAGTAATACTTGAGATGGTCTTCACGTGCTGGAAAGTGGCCATGGAGGCGCCAGCAAATATCATCCTAGGCGTCGCTCGGCGCGATGTTTATATCCACATTAATAATACCTCCAGGGACAAACATAGCAGGAGGTAAGGACCTCTAGAGCTTGAACTCGTACAATGCTGGATCCACGCCATAGAATATCTGAAGAGAGCAATCAATCTTATATATTCTTAAAACCGTAGTTGATAGACTTCATTTAATTTGGCCTATTGACCTAGAGAGTGCATGCGCTGAATCGTTTTGGCAAGGAAGCTTCCCAATAGGTTCTCGCCGAAAGTGTGGAATATTAACTTCATAGGAGGAAAAAAAGTATAAACGAGACCAAATACAAAAATGTGTATTTAGAGTGTTAATGGTGGGGAAGCCTTTTAACTTTCTCCCTGTAGCACAACTTCGTCAGACCTCCATAGCAGCCAGCAGCATGAAAGGTCAGTGAGAGATCACCCATTGGATGTGCTGTATATTGTCATAAAGCCTGTTGTGATAGCAGGGATGAAACCAGTTTAAATATTGAGAAGTAGCTCCATCATTTCAAATATAAGGGGCCTGTAAACACTATTTTTGAGGGAAGAAAGTAGTCAACTAAGACTAAGGATGGACTTTTTGTGGTGTTCGTTGACCGGAACGCCTGTGACAATTTCCAACTAAAGCATGGGGGAAATGGACCTTGAGAATCCTTCCCCTCAGTTCCGAACCTACCTTAAAAATCAACACGAAATGACAAAGTAATGTTATTGTCCGGTAGTTTGTCGACGACAGAAATTTTTGGATGCTCAGGGTGAACATTTGGAACATGACTTAGTCTCCCCTTTAATGTCTTCCGAGTTTTAAAGCAGATATTTGTCGTGTTGAAACGTGTATTCATTTTGAGACCAGTGTTCAGTAGCAAATGTATCAGGACATCAAGCAAGCCATACATGGACAGTGAAGATTTTGAACAATACTTAACTCAGCGCGCTGACTGAAGCTTCTCGGCAAAGCATTTCCTTCCCAAAAATGATTCCGTTATCCTAATTACAAAAACTGTGTGTGCATGGAAGTTATTATGGAAAAAGCAAAAAATTGTTTGTCCAATTGGAACTTCGTGTTACTTCAGTGAAAGTATATGTTCTTTAAGAACAATTTAATGTCATTTACAATCTTCAAACATCAGCATGTTGGCAGCTTCCTCTTCACAACAACCTATTGTTCAAATTCCAGACAACATATAGTTCAAATTCCAGATGGCGCGTCTACGTTGTTACGACATTTGAAAGTTGCCAAGTGCGCAAGACAAGCAACTCAAATTGCCCTTGAGCTTGAAATGTTCGACAGAGGCAATTCTGGCCAAGTGAGACATAGCAAAGCACTCGTTGGCTGTGGAAAGGTTTAAATATTTACCGCGAATAGCCTTCCTGCTGTGAGGCAAGACTCGCAACCTCTAGCGCACTGTTGCTAAGTCAAATGTTTATTTCAGTGTTTGGTCTCAGAGGCTGAAATACAATCATAAAAGCTCCATTGTGAAACTGTGCAGAGCATACTGAAGACTAAATAAGTTTGAACCGCTGATGTTAATCTTTCCTCTTGAGCTCAGATCAGTGTCAAGAGTCAATAAACAGACAGACAAATTGCTTCTGAAATCTGGTAGTGTCTACTTCGGATCTATTAAATTTATTCCACAAAAAAGGCTACTGATTTATATTTCAATGTCAAGGCGTATAAACAAATATTTTATTTCCTGTTGCACAGATGTTTCTTCAACAACTGCTTTGAACATTGGCTCTACAAGTGAGAAGCCACTAACATGCAAAGAATATGACTCGGAGAAACCCACGTTTACTCGTCCAATTCAGAAAATGGAGAGTGAAGGGAAAGTTTAACATGTACAATTTAAATGAAGTGGTTTGTATTCATTAGAACTCGCTGATTTAGGTGCCAGCTCGTCCCTCTGCTTTGAATGCAACCCTGACACAAAAACTCCCACGCTGCGGGAAGCCCTTTAAGGGATGCTTTTGTTTAATACAACTACCATTACGCAAGATTTACATTCAGCTCTGACATATGTGACTTTAGACAAACCAAAACTAGAATTTAACAATATTTTTACACATATTTTAAAAAATCTTAGGCGATACATTCACATGACCTTTATCCTCTATCGTTTATTAGTGGGTATACAAATTATTCTTGCTCAAGCTTATTTACTATATTTTAATCCAAATATACCTAAACCTTCATTACATATTTCGTTATAGTTACAAATAGAACAGCGATAGTCAAATGTTTAAGAACTGGACGCTATATATTGGCTTTAAAACTTCATACTGCTTACTGCATACTTCATACAACCTTTAAATACGGATATCTCAGAAACGGCTTATGACACAAAAAACTTATTTTAAATAAATTGTGTGTTTTAAAGAGATCTGCAATTTTTGTGTAGTACCTTTTCGTCTATCGCTTAACGCTTACCAGTTATACAAGCTTATAGAAAATTCCTTCCGAATGAAGATTTCATAGGCTATTCTCCGAAAATTCAGTAGCTGCATTTTATTTGTCATGTAAATACTTTTCATATATAGTATTTTAACCAAACTCGTTAAAGCCATTTTTTAGAAAATCAAAATTTTCGAAAAATTTTCCATGTAAAGGGTAGTTTGGAGTAGGAGGATTTTGCTGAAAATCTTCGTGCCGCATCTTTGGAATATATTGAACTTAAATAACTTTGGTTTTTGAGTTATCGTATTTACAGAGACACAAACAGACACACACACACTTGACATGTTTCCATAAATGCTTTATTTGGATTCAGGGGGCCTCAGAACATGTGCTTCCACTGAAGTCTCGGGTTCGAATTTTTGGATGAAATGCAATATTCCCCTACTTACTATACGTAGTAGGGAAAATAAAAACAAACGTGGTTGAAATGATATTCTTAATAAAACTTAGAAATTGTGCTTGGGTTCTATAACTGTTTTGCAGGTATTTTAAACCTTCCAAAAATGGGAGAAATTTAAATGGCTCTAATCTTAATATCACTAAACCACTAATGTGCATTATATTAAATTATTAACTATTGATTTATAATGCTAAAGCTAAACAAGTCCAAAGGTGTGTTTCTGTTATAGTTATGTGAATTATAAAAGAATAACAAAATTTTCAACTATTTATTTTATTTCATTATTTTCGCACTTTCTTTGGTAGATACTTATCAACAGTAACAAATGAACAACTCTGATTTGGGTTGTTATTCAATAATGAAAACTCATCCATTCTATTCCGAGAATTTACTGTTCCTTTAATTCAGTATAGAACATGGAATCTGACATATTTTGTAAGTTCAAAGCTCCTTGTTGCCTTAAAACATAATTTTTGGACTTGTTTCATCTGATTCTAAATTTATAGCCTAAATTATTAAATCGTAATTAAATTTGTTACTTTATGGTAATAAATGCGGAAAAACTTTTGTTTTCTTTCTTTTTTTGGGGGAGAGGGTGGAATAGATATATTTTATTGAGAATTAAATTCAAAATTTAATTTTGTTTTTCTCCAAATAATTTCTCGGAATATAGGTAATTTTTACACTTTTTATGCCTGTAAAATGCAATTTCTTTATGTTAAACTTGTGTGTTTTGCCTCGAAATACAAAGTTTGTTCATCGATGTAAACGTTTTTTGAGAAATCTGACACGGAGACCAACTTAAACCAAATTTTTAATAATGCTATATGATTTTATGTTTTTTTAAAATTTATGAACCTTTCCTACCATTTCCATAAATTATGTATTAACATTTAGAAATAAATTCTAGATTTTTAACACACGAAACTTTTAAATGTTTTAGAGTAACAGGGAGAATAAATTATAAATGATTTACGTAATACATGTAAACTAAATAGTAGGTAGAAAAGTTAACTAAGTGTTACACATCAATAAAACAGGTTTATAAAAGTTGGTTTTAAACACTTTAGAACGCACAGTTTTAAGGTATTTTAAAAGTTATAGTTATTAAAATAGCAAATTTTTAAGTTACATATTATATTCGAATGAACTTTCTAACACAAAAGTTGGTACACATTTTGCTGATTTAAAGATTAAAAGTTTAAAAATTTTCACTTTGAGAAATTTAAAATTAAACATTATCATACTATTTGCTATGGTAGACAACTTACTTGGTAAATTTAAAAAGTTCCTGCTATTAATGGCAACTTTGACTATTACAATAAACACCTGCTGAAGACATGCTAAATTTGAAGTGGAAATTTTGAAAAAACAATGCTAAAGATATGCAGATAAAATAATGCAATTGTCGGCATATTTATATAATTAAACAATTTTAAAAAATAAAATGCAAAAAAAACAACAATATGTTGAAAAACCGAGGAGTTTTATAATTCCCATGTACTTGTTTATAATTTTAAAATAATTAATATAATGTAATGAAGTTTCAGGTTCTCACCATTTGTTTTAAATTTTAATTTGT
Source organism: Deroplatys truncata (assembly GCA_030765065.1). NCBI lineage: Eukaryota > Metazoa > Arthropoda > Insecta > Mantodea > Mantidae > Deroplatys > Deroplatys truncata. Next base: position 70,366,070 of record CM060978.1, on the reverse strand, counting down.
AAAATTATACACAATATTTATAAAACTTTTTGGTAGAAAGTATATCAGTCCTTGGAAACTTTACAAAAATTTGGTATCAGATTTAACACATTCTCCAGGCTTCTATATATTTGGTAAATATTAACGAAGTATCAATAAGAGACGAAATTAAAATAATAAAATGTATATTAACATGTTTATGTTGATATACGGTAAGAAAATAAGAGTATTAACGAAATTTAACTTTGTGCACTGGATACTCTAAGTCATGAGAGAATTTAATATTGTGTTGTAAGATGGACAAAGATTTTTCACTAAAGGCAGTAGTTGTGGAATTATGTATCATATCAGTTATTTTGGAAAATCAAATGTTCAAAAGGATATAAACACGAAACTTTTGTAATAAATGTCAAAGTTTAACTCACTAGAATAACTAAATTTGTAAAAAGAAAACGTTTCTTACCTGCTGATAGACAAGAGGCTGCAGATTTGCTGAGAAATTCCGAAGAGGTTTGTTGACAGCTACACTGGATGATTTGCTCATATGCAATGTTCACTTGAGAAGCAAAACACAGCACTAACGCGTTTGTGGCCTTGCCCGTCGCTTTTTATCATCTCGTGGCATCCCAGAACTGTCTCCATGGCGACGGAAGGAGAAGGCGTCGCGACGGAGCCACGCAGGCGCCGTGCGTTGCCGATAACGGCGAATCTAGCGGCGGAATCTTCCCTCATTTCAAACAGCGGAGTCAGTGTTCGCAGTCAAACGTTGGGAAAGCCTTTTCGCGGTCAACTTCGTCTGCCGGCGTTGTGTAATGTTCCGCTATGTTTTACGAATGGGGAACTAATTACAGGTCGTTGATAGGGCTAGAGAGGAATGTACTTTTATAGCAGTAGTGTTCCACGCCTTAGACTACAAATTTATCATCAGATTACAAGCGGGTTGTCATTTATTTTATAATAACAATAATAAAAATATTTATATTTCTACCCAATGAACATCCTAGAGCAATTTAAGACGATGAAAATACATTTCTATGTGTTACATTCACATGACCTTCTCTACCCTCTATCAAAACTATTCTTACAAAAGCTTATTTTTCTATCTACCTCATTTTAATCTAGATAAACCGTTGCAGAAATAGCTACATTACACATTTCGTTATAGATATGATGGGAATAGCAATTGTGAAATGCTTTAGAACTGCACACTATATGCTGGCCTTAAAATTCTATACTTTTTCCACGACATCGCAAGAAACAACTGAATATCAACGTCCTTTGTCATATTTTTCAAGTATTGAACAATTCAAACCATTATTAACGGATATCTCGAAAATGGCTATTTCCAGAAAATTCAGGATATAAATTTTATTTTTCATGTAAATATCTTTAATGTATGGTATTTTAATCAAAATAATTATAGCCATTTTTCAGAAATTAACAACATTTGAAAAATGTTCCACATAAAGGGTAGTTTGGGGTGGGGGATTTTTTTTAAAACCTTCGTTTCGCATTTTTGGAAGGTACTGAACTTAAATACCAAGTTAGGCATTTATCCAAAACTTAATTTTTGAGTTATGCTGTTCGTAGTCACACTGACACAAACACACACGGACATTTTTCTAAAAATGATTTTTTTGGAATCAGGGAGGCCTCAAAACGTGTCTTTTTGGTGAAAGTTTGGTGTCGAATTCTTGGGTAGAATGCAATACCTTCTCTACCTACCTTGTACGTAGTAAAGAAAGTAAAAATGAATGTTTTGTAGTGTTTTGAAATCTGCTATATTAGTTTTCCAGACCTTTTTGTATATATTTTATGTAAAATTAATTTAGTCTAAATGCATAATATTGCGCTTAAAATACGACAAAGATCTGGTTTAAAAATATCCATCAAAATTTCCCATCAAAATGTACAAGTATACTTTAAGTTGAATGCTTTTATTTCCCCACGCTGTATTTCGCAGTATTCTTCAATTCATGGAGCTTTAAAAAGGTTTATTTATATTCCTTTAAATAAGTTGTTTTTATTAGATTAAACAGTACGTAACTTTTCCATTTTTCTCCTCTCGTACGCCTACTCGCCGCTTGAGGCTAAATCATTACGAGTAATGAACTTATATGACAACAAGCACGCCAGATCATATTTTCTACACACTAAGTAACCTCTGATGCAATACATAGAGTGTTTTAAAAATAATTTGAACTTTAAGTTATAGGTTACACCTAAGATACTATACGATGTGGAGAATTCTGGGTTGCAGACACGAGGATTATATCTGCATAATATTATGTATAATGTACAACAGCAAACAACAGGCAGCATATAAAAAGTATTATTTGTTACATTCAAATGACTTAATATACCCTCTATCGCTTATCAGCGAGTGGACAAGTATTGAACAATTCGAACCATTAATAACGATTATCTCGGAAATGTCTGGTGCCACACAAAAAGGTTATGATTGATTTAAAGAAATCTAAATTTTCGTGTAGTACGTTTTCGTCTGTCGCTTAACGATTAACAGTCATACAAGATTATATAAAATGAAGATGACTTCACAAACAATTTCCAGTTTCCGCGTGAGTCTTCTCATCTTCAACCCTTCATTTTACAGACGATGCGAAATGCAGGTGCTGACACTGCATTCACCAGCCCCCTGATTAGGGCTACGGTAGTGCTCGTTGCGAACGTGCTCTACTAGCGCAGTGGTTAACATACTGGCAAGTTATGGTGAAAGTCGGAGGTTCAAATTGCGCCTGAGAATAAAGGAGGTTTTTTAAATTCATTTCTTGCATTTATTTATGATGATCAGTAAAGCATATTCTAACAAGTAACAATTTGTATTTTAATGAAATTCACGTAATTAAATTAATTTTAAGTGAAACGGCACTTCCATGCCAAACTATCAGTTCTCATTAAATTTATTAAACATAAAAAGTGTCTTCAAGTGGCAGTATTTGGACCTGGGACCTTCACCACTGAAGGCCAACTTGCGCTACAGTACAAGTCACTGCAAGATAGCAGTGCAAAACAGTCATTTCGGCTGAAATTTATACGAGGCGATGCAGTGGACAGTGTTTAACACATACCTGTATAACGCCGGGACTGCATAACTTCTCAATCCGTAGGTTGAGAAGACTCACCCTATATAATTTATATAATTTGTCATGTAAATATGTTTAATACATGTTAATTTAATAAAAATCGTTAGGGCAATTTTTTAAAAAATAAAAAATTTCGTAAAATGTTCCATATAAAGGGTAACTTGCGGTGGAATTTATTTCTTGAAAAACTTCGTGTCGCATCTTTGGAAGGTACTGAACTTAAATGCCATGCTTAGTGTTTATCCAGCTTTTCACTTTTGAGTTATGGTGTTTATAGACACACGCATACACATGCGGACCTTCTAATTTTGGGGGGGGTCCAGGGGATCTCAAAAACATATATTTCCGGTGAAATCTTGACTACGAATTTTTGGGTGAAGTACAATACTGCCCCTATTTTCTAGTATGCTATGTACCAATTTTCCTAACAATCGTCTTGGTTATTATAGCGTGAAACGGTCACACACACATTACTACCCAAGCATTTTCGGCACTACCTGTATTACCTATACATAAATATATATTACCACCACCAATTTTTGGATCGATGACAGATGTTCGCCCGAATTCATGCGAATTAGGTCCCAAATCCATTTAACTTATAACAGCAGTAAAACTTAGTTTTCCTACCTTGAGGAGAGATATTGCTGCAGATCAAACCAGGAGTTGCTTGTCGAGCTTCTGCATCAAACACCCCGAAAAACTTCTCTTTCCAAGAAAGTTTAGCCACGATAGTGTATGTGTTCACAGTTACCTAATTAGGCAGCACAAGTTCCAAGACACCTGAAAAAGAAATAAGTTTTGGTTCACGTTGACATAATACTGGAATGCTACAATTGATGTCAAAACATCAAAATTTAGCACATCGTATTTGCTGGCTGACACACTTGTATGTTCCCGGGATACCTTGGAGACAAGCTTCTTACAACTCTTAAAGAAATAAACAGGAAAATGACTATCCCTCGGAAGTACCTACCTTCTTATTGCAAACTTAATTTTATTTACTAATAAGTTTTAAATAATAAAATGTTGGCATACTAATAATCCTTCGAACTCAGTACCGAAGAGAATGCTTCACGATATGTACACCAAATGTCAACATACTTGGAAAAAATTATATGCAAATGAGAACCTTTATGTGGCACTATAGCACTTGTAGGCCCTGACATACCAACCAGATTGCCGACGTCACGCCCACATATGCAAGGCAGAGCTGGACGATCATCCAGCCGATAAGGGGAAATGATGTGGTCAGCACCATGCTTCCCCCTCCGGAACTTTGGCTTTCATGACCTTACAGACCGCGAACTATCGTAACTCCTCAAATGCATCACGGTGCTGAGTGTACACCGGTCCTATACCTGGGCCGAAAATTCCTCACTAACATAGGTGGACTCGAATATATGCGCATTCTGTGACTGAAAACTGGAGCTACACACTACGCACCGGCGTAGGGCAAGGAAACATTTTAAACAGCGCCATTAAGCTTTCATTAAATGGCATGTTATACCGAATTACCGTCGTCATGTATTAAACATGTCTTCTGGACAAAGTAACAACCGTAGGGAGAAGAAAGGAAAGAGATTAAGATTTACTTAAAATTATATTTCCCCGAAAGTTCTGGGAGGGTTTTATCACGAAAAAGTACAATAAGCGCCAAATTCTGTTTTTGACCTACTTCAAAGATACAGGAATAAAATATCGGGTTTCTCTTGAACGATGCAACTGGCGGCCCGCTATTCCCACAGCACTCTTATACGAATCCGTTCATGCAGTATCGGCGGACCGGCCCACCGTTTCTCCCCTAGATGCCAAGCTTGTTAGCATTACATTTCGTTATAAAATGTATACGAAACTATGTCTCTCTGCTTCTCTATAAGACTGGCACTTGGTGAACACATTATTGAACATTCCAGGAATTTCTACAGCGGAAATATTGAAAACACGCGCCGGATATTGTCTTCTAGTTCGTCAAGCGTATGGGGGATTTGCTGCATAAACTTTTATCTTTAGGTTTAATCACTTGGATTTATATCTGGAGAGTGAGCTGGACAGTCAATTATTCTGTCATCAAAACACTTCATAGTGCTTCCAAGAGAATTTTTTGTATGTGCAGTTTCATTTTAATTACTACAGTAAACATGCTGTATCGGTATATGAAACTGAAACGTCGGTTTGAAGAGCTAAGTGGGATACTATTTTCTTAAACTTCTTTACATGACAGGTCATATGTTGTCTAATTTTTCCTCCCGTAGAACTGTTGGCTGTGTATATTTCATTTTGTCTAAGTCGGATTAGTACAACCTCTATATGTACGCTGCTTTGGAAGTTACATGAAGTATTTTTTGACCATGACCTCCTTGCCTTACAGGCATAACTTCAAAGTAACGTATTAAAATTTGTAAGAATTTTTATAGCATTATGGAAAATAAATAAATATGGTTAATCATTCCAAAAAACAACAACAATCTCTATATTGTGCATTTGTTAGGTACGGTAACACCAGGGAATTTCTGTATAAATTCAAGCCATTACTCCTTCGAGCAAAACCTAACACAATAAACACACGCTGCTCTGTATTAAACACCATGATAACTCCTAACAGTAAACTCAATCAACACAATGCAAAATAACATTAGACTGAACACCAAATGCCGTTACCCTCCATATATGCGTGAGCTAGAAATCACAGAGCGAGCTAATTCAACCCGATACCAGCTACGAGTTAGACCAGGTAGCCGCCTGTCGCATCAAGATACACTCGACATCTCTCTTTCATACTGTGGCCACCGCAAGGCGGTTCGCAAGTCCGCCGCTACAACTCGGACTTCCACCGAAACAGTTATAATATCCGCGCAACGAGCTAACGTTCTCATATTTACATTTACAATTCAGTGATAACAGCACGTGCCTTATCATAAGAGAAGTTGCAAATGTTGTCCTTCTCTAACTACACATTTTTGGCATTTTCTCAGGAAATTTTCCTTTACCTCAAGAGTTTAATAACTGAAATTGAGTGAATTTCTCTCCTAATGTTTTCTTTTAGTTTTTCAAATGTTTGAGGATTTGTTGAACATACTTTATTTTTCACTTAATCATCAGGGTCGAGTAAATTTCTGTAATTGGATTATGTCAATGTAATGTCAATCATAAGAGTAACTGATCCACGCTTAATCTTCTTTGACGAAGCATGGTTCCATTTATATGAGACATTTTACGACGGCTGTCCGGAAAGTAACCTCCGTTCATGCATAGCACGAGAAGTAGTGGGGGTAGCGCCGTCATTTCGAAATCAGCGTGTGCAGTGGCTCAGTACGCTTCTAGCTGAGCAAGGTAGAGCATCGTACAGTCACGTGTTTGCTAGTTATAATCTAACGACGTGAGCGCCGAAATAACAAATCCCGCCAAGTGTGAAATGCGAAAAGGCTAAGAAGAGCAATCCAAAACAAGCGTCGTGGTCCTCTGACATCTGGCGTTGTGTTTTTGCATGACAACACTCGCCCTCACATAGCAAAAAACAAAATGAATTTTTGGCCAAGTTCAAATGGGATGTTTTTGACCATCCCCCGTACAACCCGGACTTTGCCCCTAGCGACTTCTATCTGTTCCTGTACATGACAAAGTCGCTTGCAGCTCAGCGCTTTGGCAATGACGAAGAGCTCCAAAATGCCGTGACAGGTTGGCTTAGTTTCCAGGCGGCAGAATTTTATGCAGAGGATATATCAAAGACTTGAGAATGTATGCCAAATGCTTGAATCTGTTTGGAGACTATATAGAAACATAGAGAAAAGGTGTAGCTTTAGATGCATATACTAAAACTTTTGTATGTATACCGGTTTCATGTATATTTAAAAACGCAGGTTACTTTCTGGACAGTCGTATGTTCCGTCGTAAAATAGCAGATACTCAATCACACAGAAATCCAATTTTACACACAATATTCCCTTGCATTATGCAAAAATTAGTCTGAGGTTTGCAGAAAATGCATACAGAATAATAGGACCTATATCTTCTGAACAAATAATAAATGCAGAGAGATACAGGGATGACTTACTAAAACCATTTTTGAACAGCTGAACAGTCTTTCCAAAAAGACTTTTGCTAGCGCTGACGGAACTTACAGCTGACGAAGAAATTTTTACTTTCTCTACTACGTATAGCAAGTAGGGGAAGTATTGTATTCCACGCAAAAATTCGATACCGAGATTTCGCCGGAAATATATGTTTTGAGACCCCCTGAATCCAAAAAAAGCATTTTTGGAAACATGTCCGTGTGTGTGTCTGTGAACAGCATAACTCAGCAACGAACAGTCGGATAAACACCAAACTTGGTATTTAGGTTCAGTATCTTCCAGAGATGCGACACCAAGGTTTGCAAGAAAATTCCCCCACCCCAGATTACCCTTTACATGGAACATTTTTCGAAAATTTTAATTTTCTCAAAAATGGCTGTAACGATTTTGATTAAAGTATCACATGTTTAAGATATTTTCATGACAAATGAAATGTATATCTCGAATTTTCTGGGAATGCCTCCAAAAGTATTCTTCATTGTGAACGACTTTTGCATAACTGGTAAACCATAAGAGATAGACAAAATTTTACTACAGAAAAAATGTAGATCGCGTTAAAATACACAATTTATGTCCTATACATTTTTGTTGTTGAGTGAACTATTTTCGATTAATTGCTTGTTATCCCCTTAAATTTTCTAATACTTATACTTTTTCTCAATTCCATATTCATTTGTTTTGGTCCTGGTAATGCAAAGAGAATGGAATACTCCACATAGCAACCAGCTCTTAAAATATTTGACTATCGCTTAAAGCCTAGCAATTCCCCTTGCATCTACAAGAAAATTAGCAATACGATTAACATCTCGATTAACATGAAGCATATGGAGAATAAGCGTTTGTAAAAATAGTTTGTACAAGATTAGAGAAAGTCATGTGAGTGCAACACATCAGATTTTTTAAGATAAGGTAATTATTGAGGGATTATGACTCTCAAGATCTTCTGATCTAACTGTATGCGATTTTCGCGTATGAGGGAACTTGAAAAGCAAAATACATCTAATAAACCCCAAGAAGATACCAGAAATGTGTGGATAGAAGGACAACACTTCCAGCATCTCTTATGATAAGGTGTGTGTTTATTATCATTGTAATTGCAACTGTAAATAGAACGTGAGGCGGTTGCGGGGATATTATATCTGTCTCGGCGGGAGTCCGAGCTGCGGCGGCCGCAGCGTGGAAAAAAACACTGTATACAATTTTATTCCTAATTCTGAATGTATCATTGTATAAATGCATCACAAATTTATGAGTACACCAACATCCAAAAACTTATAATCCGTTATAATGCGTCAATTATTATCAGTTATAATTTAAGGGAGGATAAACAAATGTAAAAGCAAAGTTAGAATTCATTAGTTCTTAGTATGCTTTAGCCTGCTCGATCAACTAGATTTGATTTCAGAGAGTGATGGAATATTCTATTTGCTGTTTACTTTCTTTACTAATCTCATTCCGTTTCGCTAATTTCATCACCCGTATTTTTGGCTTTCCGGCGCATCATTAGTTCCGTTTAGTTATTTACGGATCTTGTGCCTGTCTTCTCTACTCCAGTTTGGAATCACAAGTGAAATTTTGCCGATTTTGGGATTATAATGATGCGGCACTATCAAGGGCTGCTTCAAACAACTCCCTCTTAGATAATTTTAGAGGCGTTTAATGCTTTTACTCAAACCCAAAATACATTTGAAACATCCAAAGGTTTCGGACTTTTTACTTTCTCTACTACGTATAGTAAGTAGGGAAAGTATTGTATTCCACCCAAAAATTCGATGCCGAGATTTCACCGGAAATACATGTTTTGAGACCCCCTGAATCCAAAAAAGCGTTTTTGGAAACATGTCTGTGTGTGTCTGTGAACAGCATAACTTAGAAACGAACAGTCGGATAAACACCAAACTTGGTATTTAGGTTCAGTATCTTCCAGACATGCGACAGGAATGTTTTCAAGAAAATCCCCTCACCCCATATTACCCTTTACATGGAACATTTTTCGAAAATTTTACTTTTGTCAAAAACGGCTCTAACGATTTTGATTAAAATATCATATGTTTAAGATTTTTCATGACAAATGAAATGTATACCTCGAATTTTCTGGGAATGTCTCCAAAAGTGTTCTTCATTGTGAACGACTTTTGCATAACTGGTAAACCATAAGAGATAGACAAACGTTTACTGCACAAAAAATGTAGATCGCGTTAAAATACATAATTTATGTCGTATATATTTTTTTGTAGAGTGAACCGTTTTCGAGATATTGCTTGTTATTGCCTTAAATTTTCCAATACTTACACTTTTTCTCAAATTCGTTATTGATTTGTTTTGTGTCCTGGACATGCAAAGAGATTGGAATGCGCCACATAGAAACCAACGCCTAAAATATTTGACTATCGCTTATAACTTACCATATTCCCCTTGCATATACAAGAAAACTAGCAATAAGATTGACATCTCGATATCTCGATTAACATGAAGCATATGGAGAATAAACGTTTGTTAAAATAGTTTGTACAAGAGTAGAGAAGCTCATGTGAGTGTAGCACATCAGATTTTTTTAAAAACAAATCATGCTGTATTCATAAGGCTTTCCCTATCAACAATAGTTTATTTTCATATCTCCTTTGTTTTACATTATGTTAACCAGATTAGCGTTTACTAAAATAGTTTCATTACGCATTTTGTTGTTGGCACAAGAGGGATAAAGGAGGTGAGTCAAATGTTAGAAAGTGGGTAGGTATTGTCTATTCTGCGACATTTTAGCTAGGGGTGTGGGTGCACTTCCAAATAAGAGGGTAATGATTATTTGGTCTGAAGTAAGTGAGGGGTAAAGAGGCGCGACAGAAGAAAGACTGTTGGCCGTTTTCCATTGTACGCGTCACGCGCGAAAGGAGTTCAGCATACTGCATACCCCTCCATCCATCTAAAGCTTTACCTGAGAGATAAGCCACCCCACCCCACTAGTTAAAACGTCGCTGAACACACAGTATATGTTGATGTGACATTACGAGAAACAAAAGAATGCTGAGTCCTTCAAAAGGTGTCAAGTATTGAAAAATTCATTACAATAGCAACATAATGGTAAATGCCATAACATTTTGAATTTAAATGTATTTTAATGACCTCTACAAGCAAGCTTATCTCTACCTCTTTTGGTTCACAAAGTTCATTCAGAATGAAGAGGACATCACAAGATTATTTTTAGAAAATTCGAGGTATACATTTTATTCCTCATAAAATTAACTTAAACATATTGTCAGAGCCATTTTTCAGAAAATAGCTAAAATTTATCCCTGTAAATCAGGGGGGGGCAGAAGTTAGTTTTGCGCCGACAACACAACACAACGTAACCCTCAATAAAAAAAACACGGAAGTAAGACATTGCTGCGAAGGAAGGGGGAAGTTATGGTTGTAGAGCTCCTGCAGTGACGGTTGATAGCAATTTAGTTCACTATTATATTTGTTTAAGTTGACTTTCTACTTTTTTACTTTCTCTACTACGTACAGTAAGTAGGGGAAGTATTGCATTCCACCCAAAAATTCGATACCGAGATTTCACCGGAAATACATGTTTTGAGACTCCCTGAATCTAATAAAAGCATTTTTGGAAACATGTCTCTGTGTGTGCGTGCGTGTGTGTGTGTGTGTGTCTGTGAACAGCATAACTCAGAAACGAACAGTCGGATAAACACCAAACTTGGTATTTAGGTTCAGTATCTTCCAGAGATGCGACACGAAGGTTTTCAAGAAAATTCCCCCACCCCAGATTACCCTTTACATGGAACATTTTTCGAAAATTTTAATTCAATCAAAAATTACTAACGATTTTGATTAAAATAGCATACGCTTAAGATAGTTTCATGACAAATGAAGTGTATATCTCGAATTTTCTGGGAATGTCTCCAAAAGTATTCTTCATTGTGAACGACTTTTCCATAACTGGTAAAGCATAAGAGATAGACAAAATTTTACTACACAAAAAATGTACACAATTATGTTATATACATTTGTTGTTGTTGAGTGAACCATTTTCAAGATATTGGTTGTTATTCCCTTAAATTTTCAATACTTATTTTCTCAAATGGGAATTCGATATGCAAAGAGCATTAATCTGTTGCAAAGTAAATGGTGCTGCACCTAGCAACCAGCTATTAAGGCTACTGTATTTATATATTGCCCTTGCAATTACAAAACAAGGGGAACATAGTACGCCTTAACCGAAAGTCAAATATTTTTAAAACTGATCGCTATATGTAAAATGTAATTCTCTTTGCATGTCAAAAGATCGCTTCTGCAAATGTTTATCTCGATTAATATGAAATAGATGGACAATAAGAGTTTGTAGAAATATTTTGTACAATAGTAGAGAAAGTCATGTGAGTGTAACACATCACATGTTTTACTTGATTTAATGAAATTACTTAAATTACTTAATTATCATTTTTATTTATCTGTTTATTTATATGTTTCTGTCATTTATTTTATTTAGATTCTACATAGTTTATACTTCTCTACAACTATAGACACGTCCCACCGCTGGAAGCGCCTAGAGAGGGTCTCTAAAGGTTCTATGGGGAGTACTCTTTCATTTGAGCAAGCATCTGCGCCATCTGTCCGGCACTGCCATACGCCACAAAACCTAGAAGCACACCTGGAAGTTGAAAAGGAAACTGAATGAAGGGCAAATGATGGAAAGTAAATCATGGTAGATGAGGAAGCCCCCCTGTATTTGCCTACCGACCAGGAAAAACCACGAAAACCCCAAGGTCAGAGTGTGCGGTCGATGGGAATCAAACCCGAGACCTCGTGAATGCGAGCTTCACACGTTGCCATGAACCCATCTCGTTCAGTGTTATTCGATCAAGTTTGTAAGGTTCCTTTTTGCAAGTAGTACAACATAGTTTGGAATTAACAAGGTGACCAATATAAATCCAGTATTTTATACCGACTCATCCCGTAAAGTCTGACTCACAAAATCCGCTCTGAATTTATATAAACCTCTTCTAGAAATTTGTCCCTTTTCCAAGAATTTGTAAACCCCCCCGGATGTTATGTCCAAATAGATCAGTATCAAGATGCTTTCAAGGAGATTTTGTTGACTCTTTGAACACTCGCGGAAGAACTCGTACAACTTTGACCAAGTTATGTTGCTGGCTGTGATGTAACCGTTTCCTTTAAGCGCGAAAGGGCAGCCAGGATTACGTAATGTAAGCCACGGATTTGCATAGTAATGGCTTCTTTACGGCTTCGGTTGTGAGCCGAGGAATTTTTCCGCATTTTCCACCAGATCACTGGCACAACACCAATAAGATCATCCTTTGAAGTAGATCTACGTATGAGAGAAGCAAGTTTAATGACTGTAAACTAGAAAGACGTAAAAAATATATATTATTTTCAATTGAATTTCGCTAGCCGCTCTTCTACAGCCTATTCTTGCAACAGCTTCATTCTCCAGACGAGAAGTAGTTACCATGCCAGTCTCTGGTTCCCGAGGTCACTGGTTCAAACCAAGCAGAGGGCGATAGATATTTTTTTGGCGTAAAACTCCTTAGCATGGCTTCCTTCGGAAGGGAAGTAAAGCCGGTGGTCCCGTGTCGTATATTTACGGCACATAAAAGAACATCACTGCTGATAAAGAGGCCTCTGAGCAAAATTACCGATCTTTCACGCCCAGTACAGAATGGGAGCTAAGGACCACAGCAGTTAAAGAGCGTCCATAAATAACACTCAATTTAATTTTTCTATCTCCTATGGTTTTACAATTATACAAAAGTATAGAAAATGAAGAGTAATGAAGAGTACTTCTACAGGCTATTGCATAGATCAAGATACACGTTTTACTTGTCATCCAAATATCTTAAGTATGTGGGATTTTAATCGAAATCGTTAAGAGCCATCTTTAGTAAATCCAGAACGAAAAAATTCGACGTAAAGGATGGTTTGTGGTGAGAGAACTGCTTGAAAATCTTCGTGTCGCATCTTTGGAGGATGCTGAGGGTAATTAACAAGTCTTCTTTTATTTTTCTAAGATTTCACTTTTGAGTTACGGCGCTCACACACACACAAACACACACACACACATACATACACAAAACCCTTTACTTTCTCCAGTAAACAGGGGAAGAATTGTATTCCACCCAAAAAGTCGATATCAGCATTTCACGGGGAATATGTGTTTTGAGGCCCCCAAGACCTAAAAAAGAACGTTTAGAAAAAGATCCGCGCGTGTGTGTGTGTGTGTGTGTGTGTGTGTCTGGAACAGCATAATTCCAAAACGAAAAGTCGCTAAATTACCTTTGTATTTAAGTTCTCCAAGGATGCGACAAGAAAATGTTCAAGAAAATCCCCCACCCTAAACTACCCTTTACATGGAAAATTGTGCGATTTTTTTTAGTTTTTCAAAAATGCGCTAACGATTTTTATTAAAATGTTTAAAAGGTTTTCATAACAAATGAAATGTACAATGCGTTCGTAGATCGGGCGGACCGTTCCTCGGTGGCATTGGACTGGGTGAGGACTGGCGCGCCTTCCGCCAGAGTTACACGTAAACGACCGGCAAGTCATGGGAACGGAACACTAACTACTGTACTAACTTACATTAGGATTACCTGCGTCACAACAGATATTGAAACTGATGACCTTCAACGCGAACACATTCCCTATATCTTCGAAAGCAATTCTAGTTTATTCGCAAAAGTTCATGTTGACTGATTGTCTGTATTTCTCTCGTGATGTTGTCCTTAAATTCTTGTAAAGTGCGGACTTGATGCGTACACAATATTCTTTAACCTTTCCCATAAATAAAAATCGCATGGAGGTAGGTCATGGGAACGAGGTGGCCACAATCCTCGACTAATTATTCTGTCACCAAACACACTTCGCAATTCATCCATAGAATTCGCAGCAGGTGCGCTGTAGCTGAATCCTGTTGAACACATCCACACAATCTTTCATTTCTTGTTAGTTGCGGAAAAAATTCTTTAAAATTGAATTTACATAAACGTGTGAATAAAGTTCTGTGTCGAAAAATGTGGGACCGATAATTCTACGCGCAGGTAACCTTGAGTCAATAATGAGTAGGAAAGTTTAATGGTACTACTTGTGATTCTTGGAGTAACAATAATGTAATTTTAGTGACAGTTTATAAAATAGCCAATCAACAACCAGAAAAAGCTTTAGTTAAATGAAGGTATTCTATTGGAGTAGGATTAGCCAATCAGAAACTGAAATATAGCCACATTTACAAATCTAGGAGTCAGTTGCCCTGCAAACAGCGTTACTAACCAGACGCCAAAAGTGTCCTCAAGAAATTTAATACGTATTCCTGTGAAACGAAATAAAATAAGTTTACATGTTAAAAAGTGCAAGTATTTAATAAAAGAATCTCACAGCTCTCTATATCAGTGAAGTGTTATTTAAATCGTATCAAGTATTAATAAAAGGAGTGAAGTAAAATTATAATTTGTGTAAGCCTACATTCTTGTTGCATCACAACCCTGCCAAGATATCCATGTCTCTAAAATAAATACTGACGCAGCCGAGGCAAACATAAATATTAAATATTTAAAGATACAGTTTAATTACAAAGTTAATATTTTTTAAATTTGGGGCAAAGGTCACCTGAAAGTGCATTTGGAGCGGAAACTGTTTACTATACGCGCGGTTGCAACTACTACAAGTTCGGCTCTCCAACAGTTGAAATACGATACAACTCCTTTCTCATTCCTGCTGAAAACATCCATACAATCTTTCATTTCTTGTTAGTTGCGGAAAAAAGTTCTTTAAAATTGAATTTACATAAACATGTGAATGAAGTTCTGCGTCGAAAAATACGGACCGATAATTGTACGCTAATGTACTGCGCACCAAACCCCAACTTTTGCAGTTTGAGGTTGGTGAGTACTTCATGAATCATATGGGGATTCTCGGTATCTATTGTTCCGAGTAGAAACGTGACCTTGAAGATAAAACCACGCTTCATCAGCGAAGAACGTTAAAAGTCGGTCCACATCACCATTATGAATGGACTGAAATAATTAACCTTACTTACAGGATCTTGTGGTTATAAAGAATGAACTACACTTAGCTTGTACGGCTTGAGTTTCAGAAGTTTCGTTGTCACAAAAGCTGACGTCTTGTAAATGTTAACCTCTTGTGCTAAACGTCTCAGTGATTTTTGTGGTGAGTGCTTTAACGGGCCCCTACTTCGTCAAGCTTCTCTTCTGTCAACACACGGCGTTGTTGAACACGTTTCTTGTTCAAAAAGGATCCTGTACGCCTGACTTTATTGACAAGGTGATGAATACTTGACTTACCAGGAATTCGAACATCTGCAAACCGATTTTGAAATTCTCTACGACACCTTCTTGCAGAAGAATTTTTCACATACGCGTCATACAGAAGAATACTTTGTTCCAAAGTGTACTAAACTATTATTAATGGAGAATTTATCACCCAGAGCAACATAGTTTTATTCTAAACATGCACACAGACATCTTTCCCTCACAAGAGATCCAACTCGACTGACGCTACAGCGCTACTCTATGGCGGCAGGCGCGCCACTCCTCACCCAGTCCAAAGCCGCCGCAGAACGGTCCAGTCGATCTACAAACGTACGGTATATCTTGAATTTTCTGGGTATAGCCTCCGGAGTCCTCTTCATTCTGAATGCATTTTGCTTAACTGTTAAACCGTAAGAGAAATTCACTGCACAAAAAATATAGATCTCGTTAAAGCAGACAATTTATGTCAAATACATTTTTACTTTTTCCACTACGTATAGTAAGTAGGGAAGTATTACATTCACCCAAAAATCCGATAAAAAGATTTCACGGAAATAATGTTTTGAGGTGCCCTGATTCCAAATAAAGCTTTTGGAAACGCGTCCTTGTGTGTGTCTGTCTGTGAACAGCATAACTCAAAAACGAAAAGCGGAATAAATACCAAACTTGGTATTTGACTTTATTATCTTCCAAGGATGCAACATCAAGATTTTCAAGAAAATTCCCCCACCTCAGACTATCCTTTACATGGGATATTTTTCGAAAATTTTGATTTTCTCAAAATGACTAACGACTGTGATTAAAATACTAGATGTTTAAGATTTTTTCATGGTAAATGAAATGTGTATCATGGACTTTCTGGGAATGTTCCCAAAATCTGAATGATTTTTACATAACTGTAAGAGGTAAAAAAATTAGTGCCCAAAAAGTGTAGATCTCGTTAAAACAACATTTTATGTTATATGCGAGGGTAATTCGTAAAATAAGGTCCGAATTGTCGTAGCTTATCAATTTCGAGCGAACCTTGAAACGCGTATGCGCATCGGCTCCCGCCATGCCTAGCGCGTAAAATGACGCCATTTACATTAGTAGTGTTGCAAGGTGCTGTTGACAAGGTCGGTTCAAAATATTTAAAAGAATTGAGCGGCCCGCCGACTGTGAAATACGGTCTGTGATTCGGTTTTTGCAGCAAGGAACGTTACAGCAGTGGACATTCATCGACAGATCAGAAGTATATGGCTCCAATGCGATAATGACAGCAAAGTGTGTAAGTGGGTGAGAACTTTCAAGGACGGACAGGACAATGTCCATAATGGGCCGCGATCAGGCCGGCCATCAGAGATCACAGAAGATTTAGTTCAATACCGTGGATGGAAAGATCTGTGAGGACTGGCGATTCACAATTTCCATTTTAGCATTGGAATTTCCGAATGCACAAACTTGTCTCAGAAATTTTGCAATATCGCAAATTGTGCTCACGCTGGGTTCCAGGCTGCTTACTCAGGAAACAAAATAAAAAGAATGGCTTGTGTGCTCTGAATTTTTTGAACCGATATCGTGAGGAAGGTAATCAATTATTGGAGCACATTGTGGGTTTCTCATATGACCCCAGAGTCAAAACGTCAATCAATGGAATGGCGTCACACGACATCACCAGTCAAAGTCAAGGCCAAGCAGACAAGCCGCTTAGCGCGCTAGTCCGACGTGCAATACAGAATAAGCGACGTGGCCTTCTGACGTCTGGGGTGTTGCTCTAGCATGACAATGCCAGACCTCATTATGCCAAGCAAACCCAAGATCTCATCAACTCTTTTGGATGGGAACAGATAGACCACCCACCGTACAGTACAGACCTGACGCCGAGCGATTTTCACTTGTTCCTAGTTTCCCGGTGGCAAGCGCTTGGGCACAGATGACGAGGTGAAAGAAGCAGTTGAAGACTGGTTATCCTCACAAGCGGCAGACTTCTATGACGTCAGCATACAAAAGCTTGTAGAATGTTACGATAAATGTTTAAACAAATATAGCATCTATGTAGAAAGATACAGAAAGATTAAGGAATTAAACAAAACAACCGTTTTGCATACATCTATGATAGTTTAATGTGTATGAAACATCGGACCTTACTTTACGAACTACCCTTGTACTGGCTATTTTTTTCTAGTGAAAGATTTCCGAGATATTCCTTGTTATTTGTTTGAATTTACCAATACTTATACTTTCTTTTTCTCAAATTGGAATTCGTTATTCTTTTCTTTTTATGTCCTGGACATGCAAGGAGAATGGAATGCGCCACATAGGCGCATTCCACCAGGTCTTAAAAGATTGGACTATCGCTTAAAGCCTACCATATTCCCCTTGAACCTACAAGAAAATTGGCATTAAGATAATTTCTGCAAATTTTTATCTTGAGTAGATGGAGAATAAGCGTTTGTAAAAATAGTTTTTACAAGAGTAGAGAAAGTCATGTAGGTACAACCAGTTGACCTTTCCGAGATGTTCCCTGGTATTGGCTTGAATTTTCCAATACTTGTACTTTTCTCAAATGGGAAGTGGTTCAAGATACCTACTCTACCACACTAATATCTGAAACGTTTAGAACGATTTAGTACCATTTAATGCAAAATAAAACATTACAGTGTTTCCGATCAAAGTGGGAGAATATTTCCTTGGTAAAGTGAAGAAGGTATTGTTCTTCAACTTGTTTATTTATTTATTTCCACACTTGGAAAGCCAATTTGAGAAAGTGTTCTGTTGTTGAAGTTTGCACCACTGTTTGTTACGTAATATACTGCTACGTATGAAAAGCTGATTTGAAGATGTATTTTTGTTGCTACGCTCCAAGTTTAAAAATATCATATTAACTTTGTTATTAAACTGCTTTTATAGATAGTATTTACGTTTGTTTTTGCCTCGGCTGCGTCAGTATTGTTTTAGAGTCACGTATCTCTTAGACAGGGCGTGGTGCGACAAGAATGTAGGCTAGTAGGATATATAGGAGAGAGCTGGGCCACTTTTTTGCGTTTATATGGGAAAGGATAGGGAAAACGAGGCTGGATGGGGTGGTTCAAGGAGGAAAATGCGTTTATATGGGAGAGATAGGGAATACGACGACCGATACTACTAAAGAGGGTTGAAGGAGGGAAATACGTTTATATGGAAGAAATAGTAGAGAGGTGTTAGGCTAGGAGGGTTTAAGTATGCGTTTATAAGGAGAGACGAGAAAACGGAGAGAGATCCTATGTTAGGATACACAGGTGTTAAAGTTAGGTTAGATAGGAAACCAAAGAGATACTCAGCTAGACAGGGGACAGGAGAGGAATGCGCTTTATGAGAGGTAGAGGATACGGGGAGTGGTGTTAGGCTAGACAGAGGTTGAAAGTAGAGTATGCGTTTATATGTTTGAGAAGTATAGGAACAGGAAGAGGGTGCTAGGCTAGACAGAGGTTGAGGAGTAGAGTATAGGTTATATGAGAGGTATAGGAAAACGAGGGGAGGTGTTAGGCTAGACAGAGGCTGAGTAATGTATGGTTTATATGAGCGGTATAGGAAAACGATGAGAGGTGTTAGACTAGACAGGGCTTGAAACGTAGTGAATGGTTTATATGAGAGATATAGGAAAACGAGGAAAGGTGTTAGGCTAGACAGAAGTCGAGGAGTAGAGTATGGTTTATATCAGAAGTATAGGAAAACGAGGAGAGGTATTAGGTTAGGAGAATTGAGTTTGTGTTTATAAGGAGAGACGAGAAAACGGAGAGAGATCCTATGCTAGGATAGACAGGTGTTAAAGTTAGGTTAGATAGGAAACCAAGGAATGATACTCAGCTAGAGGGGGGGGGGGTAGGAGGGAATGAGCTTTTGAGAGGTAGAGGATACGGGGAGTGGTGTTAGGCTAGACAGGGCTTGAAGCGTAGGGCATGGTTTATATGTATGAGAAGTATAGGAACAGGAAGAGGGGTGCTAGGCTAGACAGAGGTTGAGGAGTAGAGTATAGTTTATATGAGAGGTATAGGAAAACGAGGAGAGGAGTTAGACTAAACAGAGGTCGAGGAGCAGAGTATGGTTTATGTGAGAGTCATAGGTAAACGAGAGAGGCGTTAGGCTAGACAGAGCTAGAGGAGTAGAGAATGGTTTATATGAGAGGTATAGGAACAGGAGGAGAGGTGTTAGGCTAGACAGGTAGTGTAGCAGTAGGAATATGGACTTATATACAGGAGAGATAGGGAATAGGAGGTGCTAGACTTGAAAGCGACTTTAGACGTGAACTTAGTGGAAAACTGTTTCATGTCAATGTTCTAGACATGCCCATCACGTAACCTATTCAGGGAAAAGGTGACTCGTTCAGGGGAAAAAGGTGACTGCTCAGGGAAAAAGGAGGCCCACAAAGGGAAAAAGTTGACTAGCAAAGGGAAAAACGTGACCAGTAAAGGGAAAAATGTCACCAGCAAAGGGGAAAATGTGACCAGCAAAGGGAAAAAGGTGAGCCATAAAGGGAAAAAGATGACCTGCAACGGGAAAAGCTAACCCACTAACACTAACAGGTAAGTAATTCAGGTAGTATTGCAAGATGCTAACTGCATCATGGCTCTGCATGATTTCACAGATAATTCAGCTAGTATCGTAGGTATTTAGGCTAATTCAGCTAGTATCACAAGAGGATAGATTCTAGGTTGGGTATAGCATAGTTTCATATTTCACAGGTAATTCAGGTAGTATCACGGGTGCTCGTGCTAATTTAGAGCAGGAATTCGTATCAGAGCTAGTTAAGGTAATTTCACATGATTCGGGTAGTATCACAGGTATTTAAATCATTTTCACAGCCAATTCAGCTAGTATCTTGAGCATTTAAGCTAATTCAGCTAGTATCACAGGAGGCTAGATTCCAGAGGCTAACTGCATCATAGCTATGCATGATTTCACAGCTAATTCAGCTAGTATCGTAGGTATTTAGGCTAATTCAGCTAGTATCACAGGAGGTTAGATTCCAGGGTTGGGTATAGCATAGTTTCATATTTCACAGGTAATTCAGAGGGTATCGTAGGTATTTAGGATAATTCAAGTAACATAGGTGTTTAGAGTAATTAAGCAAGCATTACAGGAGGGTAGGTTCCAGGGGTGGTTATAGCCTAGTTTCGTATTTTACAGATAGTTCAGGTAATATCGTAAGTATTTGGGTAATCAGCATAGTTTCACAGATGCTCGTGATAATTTCGATCAGAGATTTGTATCACAGCTATTTAAGGTAAATGCAGGTGATTCAGGTTGTATCAATGGTATTTGTGTCATTTTAACAGGTAATTCAGATAGTGTCTAGGTATTTGGGCGATTCAAGCATCATAGGTGTTTAGAGTAACTCAGTTAGTATCACAGGAGGCTAGATTCAATGATCAGGGTTTCGTATCAGAGCTATTTAATGTAATTTCACTTGATTCGAGTAGTATCACAGGTATTTAAGTCATTTTAACG
Source organism: Deroplatys truncata (assembly GCA_030765065.1). Classification (NCBI taxonomy): domain Eukaryota; kingdom Metazoa; phylum Arthropoda; class Insecta; order Mantodea; family Mantidae; genus Deroplatys; species Deroplatys truncata. The sequence continues at coordinate 70,345,169 of CM060978.1, read as the reverse complement.
GGCAATTCAACTAGTATCACAGGTACTCATGGTAATATAGAGAGTAATTAAATTATAAAACATTTCTCATCCAACGTTACAACAATTTATATACTTTTTTCTAAATCTTACAAACTTATTATATGTTAAACAGTTATTGTACGATGCGGAGAGGGATAAACTGCATATTGGTTCACAAATTGAAAAGCTTTACGTCAACATACCTTTATTTTAGTTCGGTATAGATGTCTCTCCCCTTTTATCTAGGCTTGAGACTAGCACTAGGATTGCTCCTAATGGCAGGGTTACCACCTTCCCTTCCATCTTCTTCTTTCTTCATCAGACGTCAGCTATCTGCATATACAGCACACAGATAACCTTCTTTTTTAAGATTGTAGACTCACGATAAAATCTTTATCTTTAACTTACATTCTTTTAAGCACTGTTTGTAATGGCGTAATGTCCATACGCATATGTCGTTATCCCATCCTCAGCAATAATTCTTTTATCATCAAACGGAGTCAATGCAATTTTATTCACTTGCACTGTAGCAAGAGCATGCTTTCGTGATAGGATCAGATTCATAGGTGTTCTGATGATTTCACAGGTTTTAAGACAGTCTGTATAGCTGTCAAACGAAATGTACTGCTTAATAGCGCTACGTTTTATACCTTTAATCTTTTTTATCATTGACCCTTGAATATCTAAGGCATACATCTTAGGACGTAGTCCAACAAAGCGTAGGATGATTTTGCTATTAGCCTCATCTTTAAATTTTCCCAATACCTTCTTGTTCTGAGTAGAGTAACATATATGGTTGGCAGGGTAATCAGCTGTATCGAGATGCTCAAGAAAACGTAGCTTGTCCTGGTACACATCTTCAGTTGTTACACGATGAATGAACGAATCAGTGTCCATATACATAAGCTTCAGGTTTTCAGCTCCATAATAAGGCAACAAAACGTCGTAATGATAGTTATACATTAATGTCTTGGAGATGTCCAACACACTCATACCAATGTATATAGGCTTGTTGAATACAATCTGACGAGAGACCATATGTACAGCAGCTAGATTATCAGCATATATCGTCCTGTCGATAAACGTAGGCTTGGCGATCAGCTTCTCTAGAGTTTTTTCATTGGTCACCAGTCGTATATCCATGCGGTTACGCAGGTTCTCCATAGTTTTTCCAAACATAGCGTTGTTAAAGAGCTTGTAGAGATCCTTCTCGAAATCATTTGCAGCTTGTTGTCGTAGCCTGTTGTTAAATTCCACATAAGGTTTCAACCACTGAGACTGTCGGAATTGTAGCACACGATGGATTTTTGTTAGTCGTAGTCCATGACTAAGAGCTTGCTTCAAAGCCATGTAATGCACTACATACTTCTTTCGAGGTCCAAGATGAGGTATCAGTTTCTTTGTAGATGATTCCAATGGTTTCATACACTCTGGCAGGAAAGGTAGATCGTTGTGTAGATCGTGAAGTTCAGCAGGATACTCGATGTCAACTTCTAATATGTACCCATGAGGATCATCTTCTTGTAGTGTTTCTAAGTTGATTTCTTCAGGTGACACCCACTGAAATCCAGCAAAAGGAAGAGCGTGACACATTGCCCACCCATATTGGTTATTAGCGTCCTCGTATGTGATAAATTGGGTTGGTCTCGACGGATCAAACTTCTCCATATAAGTGTTATTAGCCTCAGCATACCGATGAGAAACTTGGCATAAACCTCCTCTTATACCTGATTCCACCATGAGTAGTTGATCATAATCTTGTAACAGCTCTAACTTAATTCCAGTATACAGTAACATGGCGTCCCATGTAAGACCTGGAGAGGTAAAATAATGGGCAGGATCAACTTTGTGTGTTTTAAGGGTTTGCTCTCTGAACGTCTCAAAGACATCAGCTAGAAGAAGTACATCCGAAGTTAAGTAGAGATCGCTGTACTCTCCCAGGTTTCTCACATTGAACAGCTCCCATACATTTCTAGCATGATCGTAGTCAGTATCAGTAATTTCTTCTTCATTTAATCTATTGTAGAAGGAGTCCTTAGGAGGCAAGCAGGTCTCGTTCAGGACATCCCATGACGTAACAAAATCATATGGAAATACACCCTTACGGGTCATCAACTTCAATTTGTCTTCTCCAAAGTACTTTAGCGTTTCAGGATACGAGGTTAGATTTTTTACCAACTTATCCAAGCTTGTACTGAGGAATCGGAAGCTATCCACAAATCGAAGCTTTATATCTCCTACATACTTGGTGAATGAGATATAGCTTTCTTCAGAGTTAGGAATTACCTCCACACGTTCACTTGTGCACCCCAGCTCCTTTACAATGAAATGCGAGTCATATCCGCTAAGGTTATGCATGAAGACTGGTATATATTTAGGTGTTTTACAGGCTAAATTACATTCATTATGAAGACTTCCACGATATTCACCGCTGATGTGATCATGGTCGCGTACTTTATAGTTCTCTTCTGTAAAGGGTTTTCCACACATGCTGAAGAAGACTCAAAATCCTTTTGCTGTTGATCCGTAAGTTTCAGAGGCTTAGCAGATTTGTATATATTACCAATCATTTCTGCAAGAGATGTAAGGTACAGCATAAACTTCTGAGCAGCATCAGCACCACGATACACATAGGGATGCTTAGGAAGATCAGTTTCGAGATGTTCAACACTGGATGTAGGCTTCACGTAAACACAGAAGCTCATTGGTGTGTGCTCTTGATAAGGGGTTGTATAGGAAGTTTCAGGATTGGGTATACACGTTTGGCATGGAGTGAGAATACTCTCAAAATCAGCATAGATGACATAAGGTACTTTCAGCATCCTCTCAACATTTTTAAACTGAACAATTGATTTCTCCTTGGTAGGCATAACTACCCTCGCAACACCATGTTGAATACAGAAGGCTACATGTTCTTGCAGTTTTTCCTGTCCACTTCGTCCATATCGATCATCAAAATGTGTAAAGCAGCGCTTACAAGTATAAACCCGTCCATTATGGTTAGTTTTCTGGCGTCGAACGAGTTTCTCAAAATTCTTTATATACACGTAGTGATGTTTTCCACTGCTGTCATTCAATAGTAGCAGGTCGCGATGTTCAGGTAGTTCAATGTCAGCAACCTTTATTGGATACACTTCATGCTTCTCATCCAGCCCGAAAACGTTAATGGATATCTTGTTAAACTTCTCAAATTTAGGTATTTGAGAAAGTGGAGTAGGGTAGGAAACACAGCTGAAGTCGTACTTATCTTGAAGTTGTTTGTATTTGCCGACGCGTTGAGGCTTGATGCTCACGAATTTGGCCAGTATAGAGTACATGAAACATTTCTCGTCGCTAAAGTTCTGGATGTTTATACATGCTTTCCTTGCTTCAACAGCTGACGGTAGTGGTATGTAGCTACTTCCTCGTAACGGGTTGTACTTGTTGATACGAAGTCGAACTCCTTCCACAGCAAGCAAAGCCCAGCTGCTACCCTTAAGCTGAGACTCCTCCATTTCAGTCACCAATTTCTTGAATTTCACTTCCATCGTTGAGTCCAGATCAGTTTCCAGGAAAACAGCTTGATTCCGTGTTTTAAATGTTTTGTCACAGGTTTCTCCAATACTGTTAACAAATCGACACTCAGCCAGCAGATTAATTTTAACACTCTTATGAATGCTAAGCTCTTTATGCACAGCATGGATTATACGTTGTTTTGCCTCTTGCAGATACATATTTAGGTCCTTAGCTGATTCGCATCGTATAAAATACGATTTCAATCGTCCTTCGAATGAAGTTTCGTATTCTTTCATATCGCAGTCCTCCATTGTTAACAGCAACTGATGTTTAGTTGGCTCCAATCTTCTTTTCTTCTGAGGGCTGCTTATTTCACATATATCTTCGTGTCGCTGTCCCTTATAACAATCTTTGAAGGTTACATTACAATGTTTACATTTGAAGAGCTTCTTGCAGCTCATCTCGTGTCTTCTCTTGTCATAACCTCGGAGGAACTTCTTCCCACATTTTCCGCATGCATATCCAGTAGCGCTTGGAATAATATCCTTATACGCTGAGTTATTCATCTTTATTCTTGATGTAATAACGTATTAATCACTGATCAATGAAATGTAGACCTCTTCACCTTGACACCACTTTAGAAAGCTGATTATTCTTGGAGAGAACACGATGTTAACACATCAAGACTAATTAGCACAATGAAGTCCAATGCCCTAGATCACCATATTTATAGAGGGTGCACGAACCTTTTAGATCAATCATAAACTCGCTCCATAACCACCTGTATATGATCGCTCAACGTGTACTAACCCCCCCCCACCCATATAACCTCAAGTCTAGAGACAGGATGTTTATGACGTCACACCCAGAGACAGGATGTCTGGCAGCATCAAACACGTTTAAACTCGTCTCATAACTACCTGCTTATGCTGTCACACCAGTAAGAGAAGTATTCCCACACGCTCATTCAGACATATATTTCAAATTCAAGCCCACCACCACCATCACCACCTATTGTACCAAGGTTAATTCAAGCTGTATTATCACAATACTTAAAAGTAAAAGCTTAAAAGGAAACCTAGAAGCTTTTCCCCCTTATTTACTTAATTATTTCATGTTTTTATTCCCTTTTCAATTCTTCCTTTCCATCTTCTCACAGAAAGACCATTACATTTCACTACAATCATGAGAAAAGCAATTTTTCCAGAGTTACACAGATTCTAAGCTTCTAAATCGAACCCGGTAATACTTTTAATAAATGTATTTTAGCTCCCCAATATCAGCATCTACCATTTAATCTTTACTCGAACCTGATATGATCCATAAGCTTGAAGATATATGATATCACCCTTCGGGATTCGATCTGAGTACTTTAAAGTAATATTTGTCACGATAACGATATTTAAGGACTAGATACTCTGTTTACGTTTACCTTGACATGTCTATCTAAATTAAATTACGAGTTATTAAATTTTTGCAAGTAAATTTCATTGAATCGGTATTCGAACCCAGAACACCAGGAACAAAATAATTTATAATATTAGTCTGACATGTTAAACAAAGCTGTATGCAGTTACATCATCGATCTAAGTGATATATTCTAGTGTATAGAGGAAAATTAAGAAAGTCATTAAAAAATCGGGAATCGAACCAAGCACAACTGATTGACAATTATATACAGCATTAATCACCCATCATAGAACCTATCAATCATGCTTTGCTGCACTCCTCTACCTCACTTAGTTCCCGAGATAATGAAAATTTAAAAATTAAGGATCGAACCCAGGACGTCAGGTATCTAATTACACATTTACAAGATACTACCTAATAACGTAAACGCAATAAAGTTTATTTGGCGTCTTTATCTTAATTGGTTTAGGAGTTATTAAATTTATAATTAAATTCCATCGAATCAGTATTCGAACCCAGAACACCAAGAACAAAATAATTTATAATATGAGTTTGGTATGCTTAAAGGTGCTGTATGTAGTTACAGCATCAATCTAACTGATATTTTCTAGAGTATAGAGTAAAATTAAGGAAGTCATTAAAAAATCGGGATTCGAACTAGAGACAACCGATTAAAAATTATATACAGTATTAATTACACATTATAACAGCTATCAAACATGCTTTGGTCCATTCCTCTAGCTTTCTTAGTTTCCGAGATAATAAAGTTTTTAAAATTAAGGATCGAACCCAGGACACCAGGTACCAAAATATACATCCACAAGAAACTACCTAATGACATTAATGTAATAAAGTTTATTTGGCGTCTTTATCTTAATTAGTCTCAGAGTTATTAGAAGATGAATTTGCATTCACTCCTAGGATTCGAACTCAGGCATCCCGGTCAACTTGGAACAATACCCTAATGACGCGGCGCATTCCAAAGAATTGATTAGTTTTTATCCCAATGTTCTATCTCTTTTCATTCAGGAGATATAAGCGATTAAACAGTAGAGATAATATGTATGTTTGAGCGCACAGAGAGATGCCGACATCTGATAAAGTTCTTTTGATCTATGCCGGCAAGCTCCGCCCATATTATCTCTACTGTTTAATCGCTTATATCTCCTGAATGAAAAGAGATAGAACATTGGGATAAAAACTAATCAATTCTTTGGAATGCGCCGCGTCATTAGGGTATTGTTCCAAGTTGACCGGGATGCCTGAGTTCGAATCCTAGGAGTGAATGCAAATTCATCTTCTAATAACTCTGAGACTAATTAAGATAAAGACGCCAAATAAACTTTATTACATTAATGTCATTAGGTAGTTTCTTGTGGATGTATATTTTGGTACCTGGTGTCCTGGGTTCGATCCTTAATTTTAAAAACTTTATTATCTCGGAAACTAAGAAAGCTAGAGGAATGGACCAAAGCATGTTTGATAGCTGTTATAATGTGTAATTAATACTGTATATAATTTTTAATCGGTTGTCTCTAGTTCGAATCCCGATTTTTTAATGACTTCCTTAATTTTACTCTATACTCTAGAAAATATCAGTTAGATTGATGCTGTAACTACATACAGCACCTTTAAGCATACCAAACTCATATTATAAATTATTTTGTTCTTGGTGTTCTGGGTTCGAATACTGATTCGATGGAATTTAATTATAAATTTAATAACTCCTAAACCAATTAAGATAAAGACGCCAAATAAACTTTATTGCGTTTACGTTATTAGGTAGTATCTTGTAAATGTGTAATTAGATACCTGACGTCCTGGGTTCGATCCTTAATTTTTAAATTTTCATTATCTCGGGAACTAAGTGAGGTAGAGGAGTGCAGCAAAGCATGATTGATAGGTTCTATGATGGGTGATTAATGCTGTATATAATTGTCAATCAGTTGTGCTTGGTTCGATTCCCGATTTTTTAATGACTTTCTTAATTTTCCTCTATACACTAGAATATATCACTTAGATCGATGATGTAACTGCATACAGCTTTGTTTAACATGTCAGACTAATATTATAAATTATTTTGTTCCTGGTGTTCTGGGTTCGAATACCGATTCAATGAAATTTACTTGCAAAAATTTAATAACTCGTAATTTAATTTAGATAGACATGTCAAGGTAAACGTAAACAGAGTATCTAGTCCTTAAATATCGTTATCGTGACAAATATTACTTTAAAGTACTCAGATCGAATCCCGAAGGGTGATATCATATATCTTCAAGCTTATGGATCATATCAGGTTCGAGTAAAGATTAAATGGTAGATGCTGATATTGGGGAGCTAAAATACATTTATTAAAAGTATTACCGGGTTCGATTTAGAAGCTTAGAATCTGTGTAACTCTGGAAAAATTGCTTTTCTCATGATTGTAGTGAAATGTAATGGTCTTTCTGTGAGAAGATGGAAAGGAAGAATTGAAAAGGGAATAAAAACATGAAATAATTAAGTAAATAAGGGGGAAAAGCTTCTAGGTTTCCTTTTAAGCTTTTACTTTTAAGTATTGTGATAATACAGCTTGAATTAACCTTGGTACAATAGGTGGTGATGGTGGTGGTGGGCTTGAATTTGAAATATATGTCTGAATGAGCGTGTGGGAATACTTCTCTTACTGGTGTGACAGCATAAGCAGGTAGTTATGAGACGAGTTTAAACGTGTTTGATGCTGCCAGACATCCTGTCTCTGGGTGTGACGTCATAAACATCCTGTCTCTAGACTTGAGGTTATATGGGTGGGGGGGGGTTAGTACACGTTGAGCGATCATATACAGGTGGTTATGGAGCGAGTTTATGATTGATCTAAAAGGTTCGTGCACCCTCTATAAATATGGTGATCTAGGGCATTGGACTTCATTGTGCTAATTAGTCTTGATGTGTTAACATCGTGTTCTCTCCAAGAATAATCAGCTTTCTAAAGTGGTGTCAAGGTGAAGAGGTCTACATTTCATTGATCAGTGATTAATACGTTATTACATCAAGAATAAAGATGAATAACTCAGCGTATAAGGATATTATTCCAAGCGCTACTGGACATGCATGCGGAAAATGTGGGAAGAAGTTCCTCCGAGGTTATGACAAGAGAAGACACGAGATGAGCTGCAAGAAGCTCTTCAAATGTAAACATTGTAATGTAACCTTCAAAGATTGTTATAAGGGACAGCGACACGAAGATATATGTGAAATAAGCAGCCCTCAGAAGAAAAGAAGATTGGAGCCAACTAAACATCAGTTGCTGTTAACAATGGAGGACTGCGATATGAAAGAATACGAAACTTCATTCGAAGGACGATTGAAATCGTATTTTATACGATGCGAATCAGCTAAGGACCTAAATATGTATCTGCAAGAGGCAAAACAACGTATAATCCATGCTGTGCATAAAGAGCTTAGCATTCATAAGAGTGTTAAAATTAATCTGCTGGCTGAGTGTCGATTTGTTAACAGTATTGGAGAAACCTGTGACAAAACATTTAAAACACGGAATCAAGCTGTTTTCCTGGAAACTGATCTGGACTCAACGATGGAAGTGAAATTCAAGAAATTGGTGACTGAAATGGAGGAGTCTCAGCTTAAGGGTAGCAGCTGGGCTTTGCTTGCTGTGGAAGGAGTTCGACTTCGTATCAACAAGTACAACCCGTTACGAGGAAGTAGCTACATACCACTACCGTCAGCTGTTGAAGCAAGGAAAGCATGTATAAACATCCAGAACTTTAGCGACGAGAAATGTTTCATGTACTCTATACTGGCCAAATTCGTGAGCATCAAGCCTCAACGCGTCGGCAAATACAAACAACTTCAAGATAAGTACGACTTCAGCTGTGTTTCCTACCCTACTCCACTTTCTCAAATACCTAAATTTGAGAAGTTTAACAAGATATCCATTAACGTTTTCGGGCTGGATGAGAAGCATGAAGTGTATCCAATAAAGGTTGCTGACATTGAACTACCTGAACATCGCGACCTGCTACTATTGAATGACAGCAGTGGAAAACATCACTACGTGTATATAAAGAATTTTGAGAAACTCGTTCGACGCCAGAAAACTAACCATAATGGACGGGTTTATACTTGTAAGCGCTGCTTTACACATTTTGATGATCGATATGGACGAAGTGGACAGGAAAAACTGCAAGAACATGTAGCCTTCTGTATTCAACATGGTGTTGCGAGGGTAGTTATGCCTACCAAGGAGAAATCAATTGTTCAGTTTAAAAATGTTGAGAGGATGCTGAAAGTACCTTATGTCATCTATGCTGATTTTGAGAGTATTCTCACTCCATGCCAAACGTGTATACCCAATCCTGAAACTTCCTATACAACCCCTTATCAAGAGCACACACCAATGAGCTTCTGTGTTTACGTGAAGCCTACATCCAGTGTTGAACATCTCGAAACTGATCTTCCTAAGCATCCCTATGTGTATCGTGGTGCTGATGCTGCTCAGAAGTTTATGCTGTACCTTACATCTCTTGCAGAAATGATTGGTAATATATACAAATCTGCTAAGCCTCTGAAACTTACGGATCAACAGCAAAAGGATTTTGAGTCTTCTTCAGCATGTGTGGAAAACCCTTTACAGAAGAGAACTATAAAGTACGCGACCATGATCACATCAGCGGTGAATATCGTGGAAGTCTTCATAATGAATGTAATTTAGCCTGTAAAACACCTAAATATATACCAGTCTTCATGCATAACCTTAGCGGATATGACTCGCATTTCATTGTAAAGGAGCTGGGGTGCACAAGTGAACGTGTGGAGGTAATTCCTAACTCTGAAGAAAGCTATATCTCATTCACCAAGTATGTAGGAGATATAAAGCTTCGATTTGTGGATAGCTTCCGATTCCTCAGTACAAGCTTGGATAAGTTGGTAAAAAATCTAACCTCGTATCCTGAAACGCTAAAGTACTTTGGAGAAGACAAATTGAAGTTGATGACCCGTAAGGGTGTATTTCCATATGATTTTGTTACGTCATGGGATGTCCTGAACGAGACCTGCTTGCCTCCTAAGGACTCCTTCTACAATAGATTAAATGAAGAAGAAATTACTGATACTGACTACGATCATGCTAGAAATGTATGGGAGCTGTTCAATGTGAGAAACCTGGGAGAGTACAGCGATCTCTACTTAACTTCGGATGTACTTCTTCTAGCTGATGTCTTTGAGACGTTCAGAGAGCAAACCCTTAAAACACACAAAGTTGATCCTGCCCATTATTTTACCTCTCCAGGTCTTACATGGGACGCCATGTTACTGTATACTGGAATTAAGTTAGAGCTGTTACAAGATTATGATCAACTACTCATGGTGGAATCAGGTATAAGAGGAGGTTTATGCCAAGTTTCTCATCGGTATGCTGAGGCTAATAACACTTATATGGAGAAGTTTGATCCGTCGAGACCAACCCAATTTATCACATACGAGGACGCTAATAACCAATATGGGTGGGCAATGTGTCACGCTCTTCCTTTTGCTGGATTTCAGTGGGTGTCACCTGAAGAAATCAACTTAGAAACACTACAAGAAGATGATCCTCATGGGTACATATTAGAAGTTGACATCGAGTATCCTGCTGAACTTCACGATCTACACAACGATCTACCTTTCCTGCCAGAGTGTATGAAACCATTGGAATCATCTACAAAGAAACTGATACCTCATCTTGGACCTCGAAAGAAGTATGTAGTGCATTACATGGCTTTGAAGCAAGCTCTTAGTCATGGACTACGACTAACAAAAATCCACCGTGTGCTACAATTCCGACAGTCTCAGTGGTTGAAACCTTATGTGGAATTTAACAACAGGCTACGACAACAAGCTGCAAATGATTTCGAGAAGGATCTCTACAAGCTCTTTAACAACGCTATGTTTGGAAAAACTATGGAGAACCTGCGTAACCGCATGGATATACGACTGGTGACCAATGAAAAAACTCTAGAGAAGCTGATCGCCAAGCCTACGTTTATCGACAGGACGATATATGCTGATAATCTAGCTGCTGTACATATGGTCTCTCGTCAGATTGTATTCAACAAGCCTATATACATTGGTATGAGTGTGTTGGACATCTCCAAGACATTAATGTATAACTATCATTACGACGTTTTGTTGCCTTATTATGGAGCTGAAAACCTGAAGCTTATGTATATGGACACTGATTCGTTCATTCATCGTGTAACAACTGAAGATGTGTACCAGGACAAGCTACGTTTTCTTGAGCATCTCGATACAGCTGATTACCCTGCCAACCATATATGTTACTCTACTCAGAACAAGAAGGTATTGGGAAAATTTAAAGATGAGGCTAATAGCAAAATCATCCTACGCTTTGTTGGACTACGTCCTAAGATGTATGCCTTAGATATTCAAGGGTCAATGATAAAAAAGATTAAAGGTATAAAACGTAGCGCTATTAAGCAGTACATTTCGTTTGACAGCTATACAGACTGTCTTAAAACCTGTGAAATCATCAGAACACCTATGAATCTGATCCTATCACGAAAGCATGCTCTTGCTACAGTGCAAGTGAATAAAATTGCATTGACTCCGTTTGATGATAAAAGAATTATTGCTGAGGATGGGATAACGACATATGCGTATGGACATTACGCCATTACAAACAGTGCTTAAAAGAATGTAAGTTAAAGATAAAGATTTTATCGTGAGTCTACAATCTTAAAAAAGAAGGTTATCTGTGTGCTGTATATGCAGATAGCTGACGTCTGATGAAGAAAGAAGAAGATGGAAGGGAAGGTGGTAACCCTGCCATTAGGAGCAATCCTAGTGCTAGTCTCAAGCCTAGATAAAAGGGGAGAGACATCTATACCGAACTAAAATAAAGGTATGTTGACGTAAAGCTTTTCAATTTGTGAACCAATATGCAGTTTATCCCTCTCCGCATCGTACAATAACTGTTTAACATATAATAAGTTTGTAAGATTTAGAAAAAAGTATATAAATTGTTGTAACGTTGGATGAGAAATGTTTTATAATTTAATTACTCTCTATATTACCATGAGTACCTGTGATACTAGTTGAATTGCCCGTTAAAATGACTTAAATACCTGTGATACTACTCGAATCAAGTGAAATTACATTAAATAGCTCTGATACGAAACCCTGATCATTGAATCTAGCCTCCTGTGATACTAACTGAGTTACTCTAAACACCTATGATGCTTGAATCGCCCAAATACCTAGACACTATCTGAATTACCTGTTAAAATGACACAAATACCATTGATACAACCTGAATCACCTGCATTTACCTTAAATAGCTGTGATACAAATCTCTGATCGAAATTATCACGAGCATCTGTGAAACTATGCTGATTACCCAAATACTTACGATATTACCTGAACTATCTGTAAAATACGAAACTAGGCTATAACCACCCCTGGAACCTACCCTCCTGTAATGCTTGCTTAATTACTCTAAACACCTATGTTACTTGAATTATCCTAAATACCTACGATACCCTCTGAATTACCTGTGAAATATGAAACTATGCTATACCCAACCCTGGAATCTAACCTCCTGTGATACTAGCTGAATTAGCCTAAATACCTACGATACTAGCTGAATTAGCTGTGAAATCATGCATAGCTATGATGCAGTTAGCCTCTGGAATCTAGCCTCCTGTGATACTAGCTGAATTAGCTTAAATGCTCAAGATACTAGCTGAATTGGCTGTGAAAATGATTTAAATACCTGTGATACTACCCGAATCATGTGAAATTACCTTAACTAGCTCTGATACGAATTCCTGCTCTAAATTAGCACGAGCACCCGTGATACTACCTGAATTACCTGTGAAATATGAAACTATGCTATACCCAACCTAGAATCTATCCTCTTGTGATACTAGCTGAATTAGCCTAAATACCTACGATACTAGCTGAATTATCTGTGAAATCATGCAGAGCCATGATGCAGTTAGCATCTTGCAATACTACCTGAATTACTTACCTGTTAGTGTTAGTGGGTTAGCTTTTCCCGTTGCAGGTCATCTTTTTCCCTTTATGGCTCACCTTTTTCCCTTTGCTGGTCACATTTTCCCCTTTGCTGGTGACATTTTTCCCTTTACTGGTCACGTTTTTCCCTTTGCTAGTCAACTTTTTCCCTTTGTGGGCCTCCTTTTTCCCTGAGCAGTCACCTTTTTCCCCTGAACGAGTCACCTTTTCCCTGAATAGGTTACGTGATGGGCATGTCTAGAACATTGACATGAAACAGTTTTCCACTAAGTTCACGTCTAAAGTCGCTTTCAAGTCTAGCACCTCCTATTCCCTATCTCTCCTGTATATAAGTCCATATTCCTACTGCTACACTACCTGTCTAGCCTAACACCTCTCCTCCTGTTCCTATACCTCTCATATAAACCATTCTCTACTCCTCTAGCTCTGTCTAGCCTAACGCCTCTCTCGTTTACCTATGACTCTCACATAAACCATACTCTGCTCCTCGACCTCTGTTTAGTCTAACTCCTCTCCTCGTTTTCCTATACCTCTCATATAAACTATACTCTACTCCTCAACCTCTGTCTAGCCTAGCACCCCTCTTCCTGTTCCTATACTTCTCATACATATAAACCATGCCCTACGCTTCAAGCCCTGTCTAGCCTAACACCACTCCCCGTATCCTCTACCTCTCAAAAGCTCATTCCCTCCTACCCCCCCCCTCTAGCTGAGTATCATTCCTTGGTTTCCTATCTAACCTAACTTTAACACCTGTCTATCCTAGCATAGGATCTCTCTCCGTTTTCTCGTCTCTCCTTATAAACACAAACTCAATTCTCCTAACCTAATACCTCTCCTCGTTTTCCTATACTTCTGATATAAACCATACTCTACTCCTCGACTTCTGTCTAGCCTAACACCTTTCCTCGTTTTCCTATATCTCTCATATAAACCATGCACTACGTTTCAAGCCCTGTCTAGTCTAACACCTCTCATCGTTTTCCTATACCGCTCATATAAACCATACATTACTCAGCCTCTGTCTAGCCTAACACCTCCCCTCGTTTTCCTATACCTCTCATATAACCTATACTCTACTCCTCAACCTCTGTCTAGCCTAGCACCCTCTTCCTGTTCCTATACTTCTCAAACATATAAACGCATACTCTACTCTCAACCTCTGTCTAGCCTAACACCACTCCCCGTATCCTCTACCTCTCATAAAGCGCATTCCTCTCCTGTCCCCTGTCTAGCTGAGTATCTCTTTGGTTTCCTATCTAACCTAACTTTAACACCTGTGTATCCTAACATAGGATCTCTCTCCGTTTTCTCGTCTCTCCTTATAAACGCATACTTAAACCCTCCTAGCCTAACACCTCTCTACTATTTCTTCCATATAAACGTATTTCCCTCCTTCAACCCTCTTTAGTAGTATCGGTCGTCGTATTCCCTATCTCTCCCATATAAACGCATTTTCCTCCTTGAACCACCCCATCCAGCCTCGTTTTCCCTATCCTTTCCCATATAAACGCAAAAAAGTGGCCCAGCTCTCTCCTATATATCCTACTTAGGCTTACACAGATTTTAAGTTTAAATTCACTTATTTTTATTTATCCTTGACACAAATTAAATAGCACTACACTGATATCAAGAGCTGTGAGATTCTTTTAATGTAATACTTGCAGTTTGTTAACGCGTATACACAATTTTTGTTTCACACGAATACGTAATATTTCTTTAGAGAACACATCTTCCATCCGGTCACTACCAAGGTCCGCAGGCAACTGAACATATTTAAACCGTCAAAACCCGTAAGCGTCTGTATTTCAAGTCTCTGATTGGCTAATCCTAGTCCAATAGAATACCTGCATTTAGTTAAAGCTTTTTATGGCTATTGATTGCCTAATTTTAAACTGTCACAAAATTTACATTATTGCTGCCCTAATCATAACTAGTAGCATTCAAACTCTCAAAGTCATTATTGCCTCAAGGTTACCTCATTGTTACCTCATTGTTAGCAACGTTAAACTTATTATTCTCACAGTTCCTACATTATTAAATTACATAATGCATTCACATAAGATTATTGAACATGTTTACAATAATATAAGCATTTGCAATGACCGTCACATACATATTGCTTCAAGGCGGGCTATTAATGAAATTATATTATATAATTTAATTGAAATTATTCAAGTGTTAAACATACTACCTCAAAAGAATCTGATGTAAACAAGGTACAATTTTTGTTCCGAGGTTTGGTGGTACAGAATTTTGTCTTTGAATCTCATTCCCCAAAGGCTGTACGCTTATTCGTAAGCAATTCGCTGGAAATGAATATATTGTGAACATAGAGTTTAAGTACTCATGCTGATATTCATTTTTATAAAATGGCAGAGTGACTAGCGTAGTTGACACTTTGAATGCTCTACTTGTTTCTCACATAGCGTGGGCATTTGTATTACAAACGTTACATTTCAAGAAACCCCGTATTCAGACAATGTGTGTGGAATGCACAGGTCATAAATCTTTCTGACAGATTGTTCTAGGAAATCCTCGCGAATGTGGTGACTTGACTTACAAGATCATGACAGGTTGAAGGAAGCAAATGTCGTTCTCACCATTTTTCATCTGGGCGTAGAATTCCTCGAAACTGCAGAGATTTTACAAAAATGTATTCTTCTATCCACCTGCTGTTCACCGAGACACCTACACTTTCATACCTATGACATTTCGTAGATTTTTAGAAAGCGGGTCACTATGTAATGGCTTTGAAATTCCATGCTCTTTGCGTGACCACGAGGAAATGAAAACTTACCTACCACCAGAAAAAACCTATTTTAAAATTCAAACTAAATACAAAGAATATCTTGGAAATGGTTAAGGCCACAAGCAAAATATGACATAAATTGTCTGGAAAGGTAGAATCAGATGACTGAAAAATTCAATGGTTAGAGCAACCGGACGGAGACCGGGAGATCCGTGGTTCAAATCCCGGCTATGGCATTCAATTTTTCAGTCATCTGATTCTACCTATCCAATCCTGTCCAACACACGGCTTGTGTGAAAGAACAATTAATTCCATAAATTATCTGGTCTAACGAGATCTATATATTCTGTGTAGTAAGATTGTTAATGATAAAATTGAAATATATTCCAATCTGCAAAAAAAATCTTCCATGTAAAGGGTAGTTGAGGTGGTCATTTTCTTGAAAATCTTCATGTCTGAAGACATTGATCTTAACCAAAAAGGTGGAGAAGGCATTGCATTCCACCCAAAAATTCCATATCGAGATTTCATCGGAAATATAAGCTTCGAGACCCTCTTAATATATACATTTTTAGAAAAAAGTTCGACTTCTGTGTCTGAACAGCATAACTCTAAAACGAAAAATCCGATAAATACCAAAGCTGGTATATAGGTTCATAACCTTCCAAAGATGCGTCACAAAGATTCTCAAGAAAATCCCTCCACCCTAAACTATCCTTTACATGGAATATTTTTCAAACTATTTTCTAAAAAATGCTCTAATGATTTTGGATTCAAATACCATATATTAGATACGTTTACACTAAAAATGAAATGTATATCTTAAATTCTCTGACGAAAACGCACTTCACAAAAACATAGATCTCGTTAAAAAACACAATTTATTCCAAATAAGATTTTTCGTGGCATCAGTGATTTCCGAGATATCCGTTATTAATTGTTCGGATTCTTCAAATCTGTGTCATTCCTTTCAAGCCTTTTCAATATTCAGTAGTTTCACGAATTGCACGCAAAGAATATGGAATTTTGAGGCCAGTACATTGCGTTTCTTAAACATTTGACTATTGCAATTCTCTTTATATCTATAGCGAAATCTGTAATGCAGGTATTTCTGGAAAGTTTTATCTTGATTAAAATGAAGAATATAAGAAAATAAGCTTTCCTAAGAATAATTTTTATATCCCTAATAAGCGATAGAGGGTAGAGAAAGTCATGTGAATGTAACACTTCAAATGTACTTATAAATACATGTACATCGAATTGTTGGGTGGAAGTAGTAGACAACCTTAACTAAGTAGGAGAAAAAGTAAAAAGTAAGAACACTATTTCTTATTCTCATCTCGTTTTAAAAGTTATTTATTAAATTATACACATTCGTCAGAAATGGTTTTAATTAGAAACTCCTAAGGGAATACACAGTGCATTCGTTTTACTCCTATTGCTAACGGACGTAGAGAGGTAATGCGCAGCTTAGTTGAACAGATCCCATCAGAAAGCGGTGGAATATAAAAAGTATCCACTGTGTATTGTTTACACTATCGGTCTTTTGGAGAGTATCAATGTAAAGAGTTGAAATGGCTGCTAGCTTACGTAATAATGCTGCAACATCGCAATATTCGACGTGTGTTATAAGGAAATCGCTCCCCTTTGTGTATGATGTGAGGCAGTATTTTAAACATTTGAATAATTTCAATTAAATTATATAATATATAAATTCAATAACAGCCCGCCTTGAAGCAATATGTATGTAATAATTTGTAAAATATGTATGTAACAGTCATTGCATATGCTTATATTATTGCAAACATGTTCAATAATGTTATGTGAATGCATTACGTAATTTAATAATGTAAGAGCTGTTAGAAAAATAAGTTTAAAGTTGCTAACAATGAGGTAACAATGAGGTAACCTTGAGGCAATAATGAGTTTGAGAGTTTGAATACTACTAGTCATGATTAGGGCAGCAATAATGTAAATGTAGTTACAGTTTAAAAATAGCCAATCAACAGCCAAAAATAGCTTTAGTAAAATGCAGGTATTCTATTAGACTAGGATTAACCAATCAGAGACTTGAAATACAGAAGTTTACAGGTTTGGACGGTTGAAATATGTTCAGTTACCTGCAGATCTTGGTAGTAACCGGGAAGCTGTGTTCTCTAGGGAAATATTACGTATTCGTGTGAAACGAAAAAATAAGTATATGCGTTAAAAAAATGCAAGTATTAAATAAAAGAATCTCACAGCTCTTGATATTAGTGTAGTGCTAGTTAATTTGTGCCAAGGATTAATAAAAAGAAGTGAATTAAGACTTAAAATCTGTGTAAGCCTACATTCTTGTCGCACCACGCCCTGATTAAGAGAAACGTGTCTCTAAAGTAAGACTGACGCAGCCGAGGCAAACAAACATAAATACTATCTATAGAAGCAGTTTTATTAAGAAAGTTAATATATTTTTTTTAAACTTGGAGCGTAACAACAAAAATACATCTTCAAGTCGGATTTTCATACGTAGTTGCATATTACGTAACAAACGATCTTCTTCAAATTGACGTCCATACATGAAATAAATATATTACGTAAATAAACAAACATACTACTTAAAATGTGAGTGCTTTTGGAATGAATCACTCGTTTGAATCCATCACAGTCAATATATATATGTTGACAAAGGAGTTTTATCGTCACCTAACCTTCCCCAATGTGCCAGTTTAGGTTTATCTTTGTCAGTCTGGGGCGGGGCTTCCACTGGCCTTGTATCGGCCATGGGGATAAATTTTTCAAGACCTAAATAAATCTTATGGTTGGCAAGACTATGAAAAAAGTATTATAAACAGCTTGTGAAGTGGCTTAAATATGGGAGAGGGAGCTTCACTTTGTTTGTTTGTTTTACAATTTTCCTCGATTTGTAAAACTGGCTTTCTGAGTCTGTATTATAACAATTGTATGCTGAGAATACAGCCTCAGAAGCTCATGAACTGCCTATGATATCATATACTCTGTATAAGCTAATAAAAAACAAAAGAGCGATTATAAATTCTCTGCCCCTTAAAATGTGGAATAAATCCAACAAATAGCACTGTATACTTCAAAAATAGTTAATGCTAAAGTATTTTTGTTTGGTATAAAGTCCTGTGTTGTATTATGATTTCTCCTAAGTGATGTCGGTTTTTAAGTTTGCTGTTTTATAAGATTTAATTAGTTTTCTTTGGTTCGCCAATGCTATTTACAGGATGCCATGGCTGTATTGCGATTGTTGCGAGAATATGTCAGTCGTCAGTTGTTAATACACAATCACAAAATGGAAGTTACAAAGTTTCAGATTAAAGTCCTTCTAAAGCACAACTGGAAACAAGATTATAAAGGTGCTGCCGTGGCACGAAAAGTATGTGAAATGAAGGAGAAGGTGCTGGTAGTGAGCGTGTGGCACAAGTATGGTTCTAACGTTTCAACACTGGAGAAGAAAACACTAAAGATTTACCACATTCTGGAAGACATAGAGTATTTATAAAACACGCAGAGTTTTTGAAAGAAAATCTGCAAAAAAGGTACTTTGGCTGTCAGAAGAACTTGGTCCATCTAAAGACACCATACATCGCTAGATTAAGAAACTCGGCATGTCAAACATAAGCTGTAGATCTGTACCTCATGAATTGACATCTCAACAGGCTCAACGTAGACCGGATATCTGTTGTCAGTTTATCGGTAATCCCATGGATGATAGATTTATCAGGAGAATTATCACATGTGATGAAAAATGGGTCTATTACTGCAACCCTGACGCCTCGAAACAGTGGCTCAGTCCCCGTCAAACTACAAGTCATCGTTAAAAAAAAATCTGATGCGTTACACCAAGGGTGGCGAAAACGACTTCCTTCCGCGAGTCACCAAATATGCAACACGCACTGCATCACTCAGCAGCATGTGAAAAACAAACGGACGGTTGCAGAGAGGGAAACAGCGCCTGCGAGTCAAAATAATTTGCGAGTCACGTTTTCGCCACATCTGTGTTACACTAACATGACTTTCCCTACTCTTGTACAAACCATTTTTACAAACTCGTATTCTCCATCTATTTCATATTAATCGAGATAAACATTTGCAGAAACGGTCTTTTGACATGCAAAGAGAATTACATTTTACACATAGCGACCAGTTCTAAAAATATTTGACTATCGCTTAAGGCGTAGTATGTTCCCATTGTTTTGTATTTGCAAGGGAAATATAAGCACAGACATATCTCTTTAATAGCTGGTTGCTATGTGAGGCACCATTCTCTTTGCCACAGATTAATACTCTTTGCATATCCAATACAAAAAATGAATAACGAATTCCCATTTGAGAAAATAAGAATTGAAAAATTTAAGGGAAATAACAAGCAATATCTCGAAAATGGTTCACTCAACAAAAAATGTATATGACATAAATTGTGTATTTTAACGCGATCTACATTTTTTGTGTAGTAAAATTTTGTCTGTCTCTTATGGTTTACCAGTTATGCAAAAGTCGTTCACAATGAAGAATACTTTTGGAGACATTCCCAGAAATTTCAAGATATACATTTTATTTGTCATGAAAATATCTTAAACATATGATATTTTAATCAAAATCGTTAGAGCCATTTTTGAGAAAATTAAAATTTTCGAAAAATGTTCCATGTAAAGGGTAATCTGGGGTGGGGGAATTTTCTTGAAAACTTTCTGTCGTATCTCTGGAAGATACTGAACCTAAATACCAAGTTTGGTGTTTATCCGACTGTTCGTTTCTGAGTTATGCTGTTCACAGACACACGAACGGACATGTTTCCAAAAATGCTTTTTTGGGATTCAGGGGTTCTCAAAACATGTATTTCCTGTGAAATCTCGGTATCGAATCTTTGGGTAGAATACAATACTTCCCCTACTTACTATACATAGTAGAGAAAGTAAAAATCAGTTCGACTCCAAAGTAATGTGTGTCGGTTGGAATTTTGAAGGAGTGATTCACTGGGAGTTTTTTTTGCAAACGGCTGCAGTCAATGCAGATCTTTATTCTGAACAACCGGAACAAGTTCATAAATCTGTGAGACGGAGATACGCAGCATTAGTTAATCGAAACAGAGTTCTCTTGCGGCAGGACAATGCAACATTCCATAGTGCACGAACAACCATGACAAAAATTCAGAATTGGACTCCTACCACATCTAGCATACAGCCCTGATTTTGCGCCTTCAGATTACCATCTGTTTCGATCCACGGCCCATTTCTTGCGTGAAAGAAATTTCGAAAACATTGAAGTTATGGAAGAGGGTCTCACTGATTTCTTTGCATCACTGGTACCGTCGCGGGATAATAAACCTCGCTGCAATTTTTTTTTTCGAGTGGAGGAGAAAATGATTTAGTCACTAACCCCAGCCCCGATGGGAGTCGGGACTGAGAGTGTGGGAATCTCCGAGCGTCGGCATACCCACTAAAAACTCCTCCACCGGATTGGAAGGAAAAGGTTTGCTGCGGTACCGCCTAAAGCACCCGCGCAGTCCGAGGTGATGATTAGAACTGGGCCGCAGTGCGGTCGCCAGTGGAGTAAGGATGTGTGCTAGGAGACAGGCTTGACCAAGGCCCAGCCTGCCCCCTAGCGAAGTGAAGGAGAAGATAGTTGGGATTCCTGGTGGTAATGTGGTTAATGGCGTTTGGGTTTTCGGGGAGGATGTGGATGGGAAGAGAATTGGGAGGGGTGTGGCAACACATGGGATTCAAGGAAGTTGCGGATCAGGATGTAGGCTTCTTGTAGGTGGTCGTAGTGGCTGTCTAAAGAATCTGATGGTCTCTACTTTGAAGAGTATTTAATTTCCTGTCCAAATAAAGCTTTACTTAAAAACCGACATTACTTATGAGACACCATCTATAACAAATGAGACCGTCAATTGCTACCAAACAAACTTTATTTATCGCTTATGTGCTTAGTATAGTACAAACTTTACACTTTAGATACCTTTGACGCACACTCAGAACAGAATACACTGATGCGCTCAATTGAATCAGCTGAACTGCTGAGTCACAACTAAAGACTGCACAGTTACAACTCTCAACTGAAAACTGCCTTGGCACTGTCCACTTTTAACTGTCCAAGCTGTTCGACTTCTTGACTGCACTTAACTTCGTAACTTCTTAACTGAACTGTCAGAACAAAAGGCCCCGCATACAAAGCGAAATGTTCTAGAAAAGGAGCCTACTAGAACATGCCGAAAGGAATATTCTGTAGCAGTAAAAACTGTGGGGTGGCGGTACATATTGGTTCGTTGCGCGGCTATTGTTCTGAAGCCCGGTCGAGGATCCCACCCAGGTTCCGGGGCTACATGTTTGTTTTAGTAAGATTTTGCCTATCTCTGAAGCATTGCATTTATGGGGAGGACTTCTCAGCTTACACAAATTTCAAGATATGCTTTCCATCATACCAATATATCGAATATATGAGGTTTATTCAGAATCGACAGAGCCAATTTTCAGAAAAGAAAATATTAAAATGTTTTATCTAAATGGATGTTTGGGGTGCTAGCTTTAAGTTTCAAATGTCGTATTTAATTGGCATCTGGATTTTTATTTAAGCTAAGCTCTCTTAAAACTGCTTAATATACATTTAAACATTGCTAACCCTTAGCATAGGTATTGGGGAGTCACTGAAAGATAATACCTAGAATTTTAGTCGAGAATAAAACCATTGTGTTACAATAAACCTGAGTTTTATTCGTCTGCCTGAAGGAAAAACTAAAAACGCCCAAAATGGTAATACCTCTATATTATATTCAGGAGATACATTTCGCATTCGCCCAGTGCTCTGTTTTAAGAGAACCGAGAATAAAAACAGGCACCAAATGAGAATAACTATAACTAAGTTTATTACAGCAATCTATCAATTTAAATTTTCCTGATCTGCTAATTATCAACCTGGAAATATGTTGATTGCGTCGCGACAGCCTTTGTTGGACCATGGCTAAAAGGACTATAACAGAGAAGTTCGTTGCGCGAAAAAAAGCTAATGTATGACGTCACGATTCCAAAGTTTGTGTAATACCCGCAAGGTAGTCAATACTCCGAATTCCGATAATGATCAGGGACTAAAATTTCGGTTATTCAACGCTCTTTGAATGCCTGTCCTAGGGAATGAAACCAAACCTATTCCTTCGTCAGTTAGCATGATCAAATGTTGATGTGATATAACATAATGTATTTGAAAATGAAAACATTTGTACACTTGGTCAATTTAAAACTTGCCGGCGTCTTAGAGGCAGTGTTCAAATCGGGTACTTCCGTGAGCGCTCGGAACAACCAGGCTTTTTTCACAACACTGGTTATATTCTGGTAGCAGTTATAATGGGGAACACAATTATAAGCACAAAAGTCTTCCGAGAAAATAATTCATACACAAAATTTCAAACAAGTGCTTCAGAGCGTTTCAATACTGAATATTTGTAACAAAAACACGTTCTATTGATTTATGGTTCCCAAGTGGAGTATGGCTAAAGGTCGCTAAAATGCCATGCTTACTGCTGCACTCTTGGCTCAGTGGTGGAGGGTTAGTTTGCGTTCCTGAGGTTTTAAGTTCACATTTCTGTGGAGGTACTCAGCTTTTCCCCCCTTTCATTTTAAGTACGTTACTGGTAGATGGTAACCATGGCATTAATTTATCGGTACGGAGAACCTTTCATGCTCAATCAATTTAATGTTATTACCACAAAGTTGACCATTATTATAATTATACTTATAAGTAAAATAAAATAACACGTGTAATATTACTGAACTAGTTTTTTATTTCACAGATTAAATCCTGTTTTACAGTTGTATATTAGGGTTGTAGTTTTATAGTTTAAAAATAATTAAATTAGTCTAATTATTTGCATTTTACAATGTTCGATAGATGTGGTGAATAACATTTATAAAATATTTGTAACAACATCTACTAAAATTTTTAAACAGCAGTTTAAATGAAATTTCAAACAGTATCCTCTGTAAATGAGTCGAGGACAATTAACGAGTGAAGTTCTATTGTTCCTTTATTTCCACAAGAGCAATTGAGATCTTTTTCTATGATAATGTGAAATATTCGGAAATATGTACCAAATTTGCCATGACCAGAAACAATTTGTGTTAGTATAAAATCAGGAAAGAATAATTTGCATTTTAGGCGACTGTGTATATCAAGGAAAAATATATTTGTTGTTATTGAGCCGTTGTTACTATTTATTCACAGTGAATTCCACGTATTTATCGTCTGGATTTTGAAAACAAGTTGTAAAAAATAAAAGATAATAATTTATTTCGGAGAATCGAACTCAAGGTGTTGCATAGAAGTTTAGTAAGCTTAACCACTGTTCCACCCCAAGCTCGGCGTGGAGATAGCCCAAATCGATGCCTTGCTCGTACCCTGGGATTGGACACTTCAGATACAACAGATCTAACCTCCAGCAAATCTGAGGAAGCATTTGAGTTTAGCAACTTGCCTTGCCATACAGTTAGTTTTCATACACTATTAAGAAGCCAACAAATCAGAATAGCATACTCAAACGTACAGCGCGGTTACAGGAGTTACAACCTGCATTGAGTCCCTGTATTGTTCTTGTCCTTCTGGCCATAATTTAACAACCCGATTGCCGACTTCTCACTCACATGCTTACTACAGATTTGGGGAATCATCCAAGCTATACGGGACATAACGTGGGCAGCAACTATTGATTTACAACACCTACAAACGAGCGGGATGGCTCAGGCGGTTAAATCCGTGGCCCGCATTCGGGAGGTCCCGGGATCGATCCCCTGCGACCGCCCATTCTGACCCATGAGCTTTTCGTGGTTTCCCCGGTTCGCCAGGTGAATGCTGGGGTAGTTCATCTTCTACCACGACTCTCCTCCCTCTCAATTCCTGCACCCATCATTTTCCTTGTCATGTGTTTCAGGTCGTAGGACCAGGCGACGGTGTTCGGCGGGTTGCGGCTGGGCGGTGGCTTGCGCTATGTAAAGGTTTATTCCCTGGTGTCGCTGCAGTAACGCACAGTTAGGTCTCTCCTCAGCGAGGGGCTCCACACTGGGGGATCCTGGAGGCTGGTGGCTTGTGCGCTGGGATCTGCGGCGTCGGATGCGTTCATGCTTGTGCCCATCGGCATCCGGATCTGTTCGCCCTTCGGGTCTCTCCCCCACCCTTCCTTCACGTTGGAAGCATAAAGGGCCGATTGTACTGCGTGCGATGCTCTATCACGTTTCCGGGGGCCCCTCCGTGATGCGCACCCTTACTTTTATTATTTTACTACACCCACAGAATGCTACTTAACGCAGCTTCTAAATTCCTCGCGGTGTTGGGTATTCACCTGTACCATACATGGGCTCGAACCTATGCATGATCAGGGAAGCTGCAACCGTATACCCTGAGGCGCAGCACAAGGGGTCACGTTATATAGGACGTAGCTTAACTCAAGTTACTAAAGAACAAATATGGCTAATGTCGCATTTCAGGGCGACCAACATTCTAACTTGAGTCACTCTATGTATACCAGAGAAATCACTAGACATCTATTTACAAAAAACGCACTATTCTGACATACTGGGGTGAGGCTAAAAGGTTTTCCAGCTAAGTATTAAATTTTAGTTACCCCAGCATGCACATTGGGAGGCATAGCTCCAGAAGCAGCAAGAGGACCAGAACCTAAACAACACATTCCGGAGCAGGCGTGGGATAGTTATAATAAAATACACAGAATTTCACATTAATCACATTACGTGTGGTTTTTTCAGTATAAACACGGTGCTCCTACATCACCCACAAAGGGGAAGAAATTGAGGGGAGATGCTACATACACGAGATTACATTCACACAACTTCACATACAACCTTTCAGACTCAACACTCGACCAAAAGTGACGCTCAACACAAACACACAAAGAAAGAACGCTCACTTCCCCCACTCTCTCCACCTCTGGCTAAGATCGCCAACCAAGGTGGCGAGTCGCCACGCCAGACGAACTTCAAACCCCAAAGCCGAAAGAATTGCCCCAACAATAATGTCGCCAACGCTGCAATAATGTGTCTGGCGCGATAATACACACACATACACGCCACACTATTCCAGTCTTCTGCTAGTATTACGAGTCATATCACATATGCTCCTCTGTAATATTCTTTTCTTACGTGCAAAGGTTTGTTCATCATCTTTCCTCTCCGCTGTAATCGCTGATTATAATCTGAATGCGCCTTAAGTGTTAAATTAAGCACTGAATCGTGTTATAGACTTAATTCATATAACATGCCAATGCCATTAAACGTTGCAAATTAGTACTGCACTCTAATTGTATGAAGAACAAGTTATAGTTAAGTTTTAATATAATTTCGACGTACTTATCTAAACGAAACAAATTTCCTTCTTGGTTTTTACTTTCTCTACTACGTATAGTAAGTAGGGGAAGGATTGTATTCCACCCAAAAATTCGAATCCGAGATTTCACCGCAAATATATGTCTTGAGATCCCCTGTATGCAAAAAAAAAGCACTTTTTGGAAACATGTCCGTGTGTCTGTCTGTGTGTGTGTGTTTGTCTGTGTGTCTGTGAACAGCCTAACTCAGAAACGAACAGTCGGATAAACACCAAACTTGGTATTTAGGTTCAGTATCTTCTAGAGATGCGACACGAAGGTTGTCAAGAAAATCCCCACCCCAGATTACCCTTTACATGGAACATTTTTCGAAAACTTTAATTTTCTCAAAAATGGCTCTAACGATTTTGATTAAAATATCATATGTTTAAGATATTTTCATGACAAATAAAATGTTTATCTTAAATTTTCTGGTAATGTCTCCAAAACTATTGTGAACGACTTTTGCATAACTGGTAAACCATAAGAGATACACATTTTACTACACAAAAAATGTAGATCGCGTTAAAATACACAATTTATGTCATATATATTTTTTGTTGAGTGAACAATTTTCGAGATATTGCTTGTTATTCCCTTAAATTTTTCAATACTTATTTTCTCAAATGGGAATTCGTTATACATTTTTTTGCCTTGGATATGCAAAGAGTATTAATCTGTGGCAAAGAGAATGGTGCTGCACCTAGCAACCACTATTAAGATATATGTCGATGCTTAAAGGCTACTGTATTTCTATATTGCCCTTGCAATTACAAAACAAGGGGAACATAGTACGCCTTAAGCGATAGTCAAATATTTTTAGAACTGGTCGCTATGTGTAAAATGTAATTCTATTTGCATGTCAAAAGATCGTTCCTGCAAATGTTTATCTCGATTAATATGAAATAGATGGAGAATAAGAGTTTTGTAAAAATAGTTTGTACAAGAGTAGAGAAAGTCATGTGAGTGTAACACATCACATTTTTCTTTTCTTTTTGTAGGTTGTTTTCAAAACACCAACACCCTTTGTATCAGCGCAGAGGTAGATGCCACGCTCCAGTAACTCTTTTTCCTCCTCATGTCTCTTGTTTTTGTCCCGGAGTAACTTATTTGTGTGCTATTGAGTGGCACGCGCTAAATAACCTTTTAAATCTGCACGAGCTGATGTCATTAAGATCGCAATCCGTCCCCATAGCAACCAGAAGAGGCTTATTGTGCCTGCGGTTTAGAAACAGTTGCAGCACGTGTTGCGGATGCCTCTTTCTTCCACGTGGTTGTCGATTACTCCGCGTGCTTTCACTTTGGGCTCACAATTTCATGCACCAAAAGCTTTAGTGACCGCATGGCATCCAAACCCTTGCATGTCTAGCGGAAATTTACCATACACGGGGTTAATGCGGAACAGTGCTTATAATGATGCTAACATTCCCTTCTGGGGCGAGCGTGATAGTGTGCCTGTCTCACGTGACACAATGGATACATCAGCCTCAAATGTCGGCCAAAATTAGGATACAAAGACTACCATGTTTGTTGCTAACCATGTTGCTTAGTTTCTTTACCACTAACTGTAATAGGAAGTATTGTATTCCATCCAAGAATTAAAAGACGAGGTTTCATCGAAAATACATGTTTTGAGGCCCTCTGAATCTAAAAAAATCTGATGTGTTACACTCACATGACTTTCTCTACTCTTGTACAAACTATTTTTACAAACGCTTATTCACCATCTACTTCATGTTAATCGAGATAAACATTTGCAGACTCAATCTTATTTCTAATTTTCTTGTAGATGTAAGGGGAATATATATTTACAAGGACAATATAGAAATACAGTAGCCTTTAAGCATAGACATATATCTTAATAGCTGGTTGCTAGGTGCAGCACATTCTCTTTGCCACAGATTAATACTCTTTGCTATCCAAGACAAAAAAATGAATAACGAATTCCCATTTGAGAAAATAAGTATTGAAAAATTTAAGGGAATAACAATCAATATCTTGAAAATGGTTCACTCAACAACAAAAATGTATATGACATAAATTGTGTATTTTAACGCGATCTACATTATTTATGTAGTAAAATTTTGTCTATCTCTTATAGTTTACCAGTTATGCAAAAGTCGTTCACAATGAAGAATATGTTTGGAGACATTCCCAGAAAATTCAAGATATACATTTTAGTTGTCATGAAAATATCTTAAACATAAGATATTTTAATCGAAATCGTTAGAGCCATTTTTGAGAAAATTAAAAATTTTGAAAACTGTTCCATGTAAAGGGTAACCTGGGGTGGGGGGATTTCTTGAAAACCTTCGTGTCTCATCTCTGGAAGTTACTGAACCTAAATACCAAGTTTGGTATTTATCCGACTGTTCGATTCTGAGTTATGCTGTTCACAGACACAGACGGACATGTTTCCAAAAATGCTTTTTTTTGGATTCAGGGGGTCTCAATACATATGTTTCCGGTGAAATCTCGGTATCGAATTTTTGGGTGGAATACAATACTTCCCCTACTTACTATACGTAGTAGAGAAAGTAAAAAAGGATTTTTAGAAAAACATTTGTATATTTGTGAGCAGCATAACTCTAAAACAAAATGTTCTATATATACCGAACTTGGTATTGTGACCACACTCGCGAAGCTACCTACAGGTCACTGGTAAGCAAGCGCCTTCCGGTTCAGCACCTGTGTGATGCCTTCGACCGGCCGTCGGAGCAATAGCCAGTGCTGAACTCGCTTTTTGCTTTTGTGGGCTTCTCCACTTTTCAGTGATTGCCCCCAATTCCCTCCTGTCATCTATCTAATCATCCATCTGCATACGTCGCTCCCTCATCATTTGATTTACTCCGGCTCTCCACGTTTTCCTTGGCCGCGGACGTTTCCTTCTTCTTCGCGGTGACCACTCCAGTATAATCCTTGGCCATAGCATTGAAGGATTTTTTGCTCAATCCTTTCCATCACGGACCCTTCCATATCTATTACTTTTTTACCTCCTCGTTCTTTTTCCTTTCCAATTTAGTTACCTCTGGCTGCCTTGTTATCCCATCCATTTTTACCACTTTATCCTACTTTTCTATCTTTTAACAAGTGTCCATTCATCTGCCCCATATATTAATATCGATTCAACTAGACTATCAAGAATTGCCATTTCACATCAATAGTATCGGTTCCTTGTTCCAGAACATTACTTTAGGCAAGTTCTAGGGGCCTCCCTTTCTAGAACTCTACGTTTTGCATGCGAGGTCCATATAAGGGGTTGTTCTTGACCGGAAAGTTTAGTTACTTTAGTTAAGAAATTACGAACTGAAAAGTGGACAGCGATAGAGAGCAGTCACAGTGCAGAGCAGTGCAGTTCAGGTCAGTTGTGAGTTGTGATTCGACGGATCAGTTGTGTTGTGTTCTGATTGTTTGCGAAAATTGGTTTAATATAACGTTTGTAAAAAAGAAAGTGAGTTTTATTTATGGACGCTCTTTTAACTACTATGGTCCTTAGCGTCCCATTATATATTGGGCATTAAGGTCCGGAAATTTTGCTCAGAGGCCTCTATCAGCATTGAGGTTCTTTTACGTGCCGTAAATCTACGACAGCGGACCACCGGCTTTACTTCCCTTCCGGAGGAAGCCATGCTAATGATGTTTACGCCCGAAAAAAATCAATCGCCCTCCGCCGGGTTGGAACCCGTGACCTCGGGAACTAAAGGCTAGCGTGGTATCCCTAGATCACGGAGGATGACGTAATGTTTGCGCTACGCTGAGTGTCTAAGTAACAAATAAAGTGCGTTTCGCAGTAACCAAGTAGACAGAAAAATAAACTTTCATAAGCATAGTTTATAGAAGTTATATAAGGACAAACGATAATGGGTGGAGAAACTCATGTAAATGTAAAAATAATATATATATATTTTCAGGAGTAGTGATGCTTTGAAACTCAGTGTACATAAAAATGTATAGAAATTGTGGAAGAAATAAATATTCATCCTGTAAACCAGAGAGAATTCTGGACGATCAGCTTTAAAAAATTCCTTTTTTCTTTCATATATTTGTAGCACATTTTGGAGAAAAGGAAGGTCTGGCGTATTATTCTGCAGGTCTGGTGCTTTGCCTGGGGAGCAAAGTCGCGCTTCAGGCTAATAGAATGTGGAATGAGCATCCAAAGCCGGATTTAAGGAGTACTATTTCAGTTTATCATTGCTGGTCCTATAAATATATTAGAAGCATTACCGAAATATTTTCGCTAGGTAATTTATATCATTCAAACTTATTGCCTTTATTTTGCACTGTAGGTAACTGGAATATCTAAGTTATCTTCGATTTTGAACACGTAATCGATGACAACGGAAATCATTTCTAGAGGAAATTATATATTTGCTGCCCTCAAGTAAACCCCCCCCCAAAAGAAAATGTTTACTTAGCTATGGTAACGCACTCAAAATTCCGATATCGAGATTTCTCCGGAGATACAAATGTTTGGATCAACTAAACCCTGATACGCAATTATTATCAGGAAAATATAAATAATTAAACAAAGACGTAATAGTAAGATAGAGAAATAATTGTAATAAATAATTTTTGGATATTAAATAAATATATAGTATAACTAATAAGCCTAATCTAAAAGATTTGTCCAGAGAAAAAATCATTAGCGGGTTGTGCTAAGGAAAGTAATTAGCAACAGCCGAGTAGTGAACACGTTAGCCCAAAGCTTCCTGGAATTCAGTTAAAGTTGAGTTCAGTACATTTGCAAAGTTACGTAGATAGGAATTCTGTAAGTTAGAAAAGTAATGAAATTCTTAGATTCCAGCAAGGTACCGCATAGAAATAAGTGTCAAATACACATACGTATACATACCGCGTATGTAGGAACGTTGGTAGATGTAGCGATAGGTAGGTGGAACTTAAGTTAATAAAAGAGCGTACATTCTAAATCAGATTTACTTCTTACTTAATCATGTGACTTACTTGTGCGACAGTTCTTGTATTACTCGTGTGGTATTTAGTTTTATTTTAAGTTGCGTAGCGCCTAGGGATGCACTTGAGTTAGAAAGATTTAGCGGCCATTGCGAGGGATCCTTCCGAGTAACATTTCTACGACTTACGGCAACTGACGTTTCGCATAATTATTATTCTAAAAATTATTTAATTCAACTGTCGGCGACTCTGTTTAACACAATATTTTAGTCGACATTAAAATTTATCAGCTGAATAAACTGGTGTTATCCTTTCACATTACACTCACGCATACCCTGAGACGAAGAACTGATGCACCTGGCAGACGAGACAACGCAGAAAGAGATAGGATGTGACATCATAGAACTCAACAACAAGGCAGGTAACATTAAACGTTATCGAAATGGATGCAACTTCGAGAAAGCAGTATCAAAATTTGAAGTAAACGTTCATAATTGTCGCACCGAGAACGGCTTCAACCCAAAACAGAGCATTTTTAGAAAAAAAGATCTGCACGCTCATGTGTGTGTGTGTGTGTGTGTGTGTGTGTGAAGAGCATAACTAAGAAATGTGATGTGATGCTCTCGCATGACTTTCTCCACCCTCTATCGTTTATTAGTGGCTATACAAACTGTTCTTAATAAAGCTTATTTTTCTATCTACTACATGTTTATCCAAATAAATCTACATTACACATTTCATTAGGGTTAAGGAGAACAGCGATAGTAAAATGTATAAGAACTGGACGCTATATAGTGGTCTTAAAGTTCCATGCCGTTCCAAGGCATTCGCGAGAAAAAACTGATACTGGAAGGAATGAACAAGCAATGAAATTCGAACCATTCATAACGGCTATCTCAAAAATGGCTTATGCCACAAAAAAGCTTATTTGAAATAAATTGTTTGTTAATATATCGACACGAGAAATAAATATATTGAATGTTTTAATATTCATTCATTCATTATGTGTTTACCCTCCTCTTATGTAGGACTTACACCCCCCAGGACTTACAGGCGGGTGTCTGGAGTCAGAGGCCCGTCGAGGAGCAGACACTCATGGATCAGACAGAACATCCAGGATGGGTGATCAGCCCGATGCCTGGTATGGGATGAAGGAAGTAGATGAAACGAAATGTGGGTGAAATGGATGAAAGGAAAGGTGATGATGGAGCAGTTGGTGGAATGAATGGCGGGGGAAAGCGGAGAACCCGGAGAAAACCCGCCCAGACGCCGCTTCGTCCACCACAAATCCCACATGCAGGTCCCTGGGATTGAACACGGGCCACCTCGGTGGGAGGCGAGCGGTCTAACCACTCGTTGAATGTTTTAATAGCCTATGGAAAATGTTGAGCTCGTTGAAAAGGTACCCAAACATTTTGATTCAAATAATATTATTCCTAACATTAACCGTTTTTCAAATTTGAAGTTTTAAAGTTTTCCCAAGAGTAATCCAACGGACATGTTTGAAACCTTGTGGTTTTTTTATTACTTTTATGTTATTTCCATTACAAAGGTTGTTATCACGAATAAACATATGAATACTACTTTCGCATGCTGTCAACTACGCACTCATTGCTTAATTTGAAATCATTCCTGACCTAAAATATATAGGTATATCGTGAGTAACGTAACGTATCCTTGTTTATGTGAACTATTCAGGGTGGATATTTAATTGAGACTGCACAATATCTCTAAAACTAAGCGTTGTAGGAAGAAATGTCTTAAATAAAGGCTGCTTGATATTATGGGGGAAAGCAAATGCCATTAGTCGTGCTTTGTATGAGGGACGTAATGGTGGTCATTTTAATCAACTTAAATTTTTACTTTCTCTACTACGTATAGTAAGTAGGGGAAGTATTGTATTCCACCCAAAAATTCAATACCGAGATTTCATCGGAAATACATGTTTTGAGACCCCCTGAATCCAAAAAACCATTTTTGGAAACATGTCCGTGTGTGCGTGTGTTTGCCTGTGAACAGCATAACTCAGAAACGAACAGTCGGATAAACACCAAATTTGGTATTTAGATTTAATATCTCTCAGAGATGCGACACGAAGGTTTTGCAAGAAAATCCCCCCACCTCAGACTACCTTTTACATGGAACATGTAATCTGGGGTAAGGGGATTTTCTTGAAAACCTATGTGTCGCATCTCTGTAAGATACTGAACCTAAATACCAAGTTTGGTGTTTATCCGACTGTTCGTTTCTGAGTTATGCTGTTCACAGACACACACACACACACACACACACACACACAGACACACACACGGACATGTTTCCAAAAATACTCTTTTTGGATTCAGGAGGTCTCAAAACATGTATTTCAGGTGAAATATCGGTATCCAAATTTTGATGGAATGCAATACTTCCCCCACTTACTATACGTATTAGAGAAAGTAAAAAGCATTTTTGGAAACATGCCCGTGTGTGTGTCTGTGAACAGCATAACTCAGAAACGAACAGTCGGATAAACACCAAACTTGGTATTTAGGATCAGTATCTTCCAGAGATGCGACACGAATGTTTTCAAGGAAATCCCCCACCCTAGATTACCCTTTACACGAAACATTTTTCGAAAATTTTAATTTTCTCAAAAACGGCTCTAACGATTTTGATTACAATATCATATGTTTAAGATATTTTCATGACAAAGGTAATGTATATCTCGAATTTTCTGGGAATGTCCCCAAAAGTATTCTTCATTGTGAACGACTTTTGCATAACTGGTAAACCATAAGAGATAGACAAAGTTTACTACATAAAAAATGTAGATCGCGTTAAAATACACAATTTATGTCATATACATTTTTTTGTTGGGTGAACCATTTTCGAGATATTGCTTGTTATACCCTTAAATTTTTCAATACTTATTTTCTCAAGTGGGATTTGGTTATTCATTTTTTTTTGTCTTGGATATGCAAAGAGTGTTAATCTGTGGCAAAGAGAATGGTGCTGCACATAGCAACCAGTTATTAAGAGATATGTCTATGCTTAAAGGCTATTTCTGTATTGCCCTTGCAAATACAAAACAAGGGGCACATGGTACGGCTTAAGCGATAGTCAAATATTTTTAGAACTGGTCGCTATGTGTAATGTGCATCTCTGTTTGTATGTCAAAAGATCGTTCTGCAAATGTTTATCTCGATTAATATGAAATAGATGGAGAATAAGTTTGTAAAAATATTTTGTACAAGAGTAGAGAAAGTCATGTGGGTGTAACACATGATATTTTTTATATGGAGTGAGAAAACAACATAAACATGGTAGATTCCCATTTAAAAA
This sequence comes from Deroplatys truncata, assembly GCA_030765065.1. Taxonomy (NCBI): domain Eukaryota; kingdom Metazoa; phylum Arthropoda; class Insecta; order Mantodea; family Mantidae; genus Deroplatys; species Deroplatys truncata. The sequence goes on along the minus strand of CM060978.1, from coordinate 70,310,874 downwards.
ATAAAATCACGATCATAATGTCCTCCAAACAAAACACGACTAATGGCATTTACTTTCCCCATAAAATCAAGGAACTTTTATTCAAGACATTTCTTTCTACAGCGCTTAGCTTTGGAGATATTGTACAGTCTCAACTTAAAAGGTCCAGCCTGTATATAATTGTATTACATATTTACTATATAACGAACATCTGAACATGTCATTGGTACAGGAAGTCGTGTTAATTTATAACGGATATTTTTCTGTTTCTTTACATGACCCCATTGTCTGAAGATCTTCGAGAGCAAAGTTCTTGCTGGAATAAATCACCAGGTTATTTGTGGGACCAAGTTTTGTAATTAACCATTTTTTGCTAATTGTTTCTTGAAGTCAGTGACAACGCATTGCTCACTCCACTCAACGACGTGTTTTCCCCTATGCAGCATGCTTTCCGCGCAACTGAATACAGTGCACTTAATATTACTTGCTTTGTTTATTATTTGTGAATAAGTATATTAGCTCTGCTTGGCGGCACTATTGAAATATCCAAACGAACATCTCGGAAATTGCTGACGCCGCGAAGAAAACTATTTTAAATAAATTGTGTGCATTAAAAGGATCTACATGATTTGTACGAGGGCTGATCAATAAAGGCTGAGACGGATTTTTTTTCACCGATATTTATTACTCCATTTTAATGTTTGACATGATATTTTTAAAAGTGGCCCCTTCCTACTTGAATGCACTTTTTATAGCGTCTCTGCCAGTCCTCGAACACATGGTGCAGACCATTCTTTGTCAGGTCTTTGAGAATTGCCTCACTTTTCTTCAGCACTGCTTCAATGCTGTCAAATGGAATGCCCCGGAGCTTTGCCTTTAGTAATGGGAATAAAACGAAATCACAGGGCAACATCGAGGCTATAATGTGGATGCGGCACGGATAATGTTCAATTTGGCCAAAAATTCCTGTACTTGATTTGCGACGTGAGGCCGCGCGTTGTCGTGATGAAGTCGCCATCCATTCCGATGAAGTTCTGGACGTTTCCTTGCAATGCGCTTCCTCAGTGTAGCCGATACTGACGTATAGTACGCTGCTTTAACAGTAGTGTGAGGGGGAACAACAATCAGAGCAGCTTTCTTGATGTTGATTTCAGTCATAGCAGAAGCCGAAACACCAGGCCCACCTTGCTTAGCACAGAGGACTCGCCCTACTTTGAAGTCCTTGAACCACCTAAACACTATTGCACGAGGTAGTGCATCTTCACCGTATGCTAGCTTCAGGGAAAGTTTCAGAGGCTGTATGATTTAAACGAAAACAAAATTTTATTGCGTTGTATTGCTCCTCTCGTCTCATCTTCATTTTGTGGTATGCAAAATTCAAGTAGGGCCAAGAATATACAGCATTACCGCCAACCTACCGATACGAGAGTGCTGCCGCCTATGGAACATAATACATAAAACCCCGCACTTTTCAAATATTCATAGTAGAGACAGGAAACTACCAAAGAAGCTACTGGAAATAATCATTCTCAGTGTTTATTGATCAGCCCTCGTATAGTACGTTCTTGTCTATTTCTTATAGTTTACCCGTTTTACAAAGTTTTCAAAATTCCTTACGAAGGAAGAGGACTTCACAAATTATTCCCAGGAAATTCAAGTTATACATTTTATTTCTCCTGTAAATATCTTAAATATGTGGTATTTTAGTCCAAATCGTTAGAACCATCAAACAAATTCGAAAATGTTTCCATAGAACGGGTAGTTTGGGAGGGGGATTTTCCTCATAATATTCGTGGGTTTCTTTCGAAGCTACTAAATTTAATACAAAATTTTGTATTAATCCAAGTCCATATAAACAAACCTTTTCTAAAAATAATTTTTTGCATCTAGTGGCCCTCAAAACATGTAGCTAATATTTCCGGTGCAATCTCGGTATCGAATTTTTGGGTGGAATGCAATACCTTCCCTATGTACGTGGTAGAGGAATAAAAATGTGGCAAAATTCATAAATGGGAATTGAGGAATCAGAGAATAATAATACTTTAAAACAAATGTTTGGAGGTTCGGCGAATGAAGAGGATACTTGGTATAAGCGCCTAGAAGCAATTCTCAATGAAATAGGGTGTGGGGATATTTGGAGATATAAACAATCACGTGAGAAGGGATGTTGGAAAAGAGTTAGGTTGAGGATTGAAGATATGGAAAGACATGAAATAATTGGTAGTTTTAATTAAAAAATATCATTATATGAATGTACAGAGATTAAAAGGACATGGGAAAGAGAAAACTATGTTGAAGTTTGTAATAAAATAGCAAGAGAGGGCTTTGCATGGGCTAGGTCAGGGGTGGTGAGGTTAAAAGGCATAGGAGAAGGATAAATGAAGGCAAATGTCCATTATGTTAATAGTAAATTTCATAATTATTGGCATTTAATGTTAGAATGTGAAGGAACAATGAATATGAGGAAAAAACTGCAAAGAAACAATTGGTCTAGATTTACCTATAATTTCATTTGGTAAAGGATGGTAAGAGTTAAATCCAAGGAAAGTTTAATTGAAATAGGAAAATATTTCGATGTAGTGAGAAATAAATGGGTGAAAAAAATTAGAAATAGGGAATAGAGAGGAAATGTAGATTGTTGAATCACAAAATTAAATAGGACCCAATAACTCGACAACCATGGTGTTGGATGTTTGCGGGCCCTTAGTAATGCAGCAACTTTGTGAAAGAGAAAATGATATTAAAGGGTAATGTGTAGAAATAAAATTGTGTACTATAGAACTTATATGAGAATTAATTTATGTAACTAACGAAGTGAAATAAAATATCTATCTATCCCCCCCCAAAAAAAACTTAGATGTACCGAGCGAGGTGGCACCGCTGTAATATGTACGACTCGCATTCGGGAGGTCCCGGTTTTCGATCCCGGCGACCGCCCATGGGTTTTTTGTGGTTTCCCCGGGTCGGCAGGCAAATAGTTTCTCTTCTAGCACGACTTGTTCCTGTTTTGCCGTACCATCATCTTATTCATTATCATCTGTTTCAGGATTTTAGGATCAGGCGACGATGTTCGGCGGGTTGCAGCTGTGCTCTTCTCTGTCGTCGGTCGGGACCCGCCTTCCAAGTGGGCCTCCGGGGTTAGGGGCTTATGGGTGGGGTAGCGGCGCCAGATGCGTTCTATCTGGAAACGTTAGGGACCTTTCCTTGCTTATGCTTGCACCTCCCGTCAACCGGATCCGGTCGCCCTTCGGATTTCTCCACTCATCTTTTCCTCCCAGGGGTCATGTTAGAAGCCTACGTGTGGTGCTCCAGCCCGGTTGCTGGAGTCTCTCCGTTAATATGTACCTTTGCCCTTTACATCCTAGATGTAGTCATGAGGGAAGAAGATACCAAACTTAATAGCCTATGGTCACCATGAATGAAGCGTCAATAGCAGTAAAAGGCCAGGACTTTTTGTCGTAGACTCGAGAAATTCATTTTTTCTTTCTCTACCACGTACATTAAGTAGGGGAAGTATTGCAATCTACCCAAAAATTCGATACCGAGATTTCATCTGAAATACATGTTTTGAGGCTCCCTGAATCCCCAAAAAAAACTTTTTGGAAACATGTATGTTCATGTGTGTGTATCTGTCTGTCTGTGTATCTTTGAGCACCATAACTCAAAAACTGAAAGTCGGATAAATACCAAACTTTGTATTTAGGTTTAATATCTTCCAAAGATGCTACACGAAGGTTTTCAAAGAATTCCCCACCCTAAACTACCCTTTATAAGGAACATTTTTCGAAATCTTTGATTTTCTAAAAAATGGCTAACGATTTTAATTAAAATACCATATATGAAAACTATTAACATGACAAATAAAATGTATATCTTGAATTTTCGGAGAATACCCTATGAAGTCCTGTTTATTCGAAAGGAATTTTGAATAATCTTATATAACTGGTTAACCTCAAGCGATAGACGTAAAGGTACTACACAAAAAATCTTATATGTTACACTCACATGACTTTCTCTACTCTTGTACAAACTATTTTTACAAACGCTTATTCTCCATATGCTTCATGTTAATCGAGATGTTGATCTTATTGCTAATTTTCTTGTAGGTGCAAAGGGAATACGGTAGGATTTAAGCGATAGTCTAATGTTTTAAGAGCGGGTTGCTATGTGCAGAATGGAATACTCTTTGTATGTCCAGGACATAAAAAAATGAATAACGAATTCTCATCTGAGAAAAAGTATTGGAAAATTTAAGGGAATAACAAGCAATATTTCGAAAATGGTTCACTCAGCAAAAAAAAATGTATGTGCCATAAATTGTGTATTTTAACGTGATCTACATTTTTTGTGTAGTAAAGTTCTGTCTATCTCTTACGGTTTATCAATTATGCAAAAGTCGATCATAATGAAGAATACTTTTGTAGACATTCCCAGAAAATTCGAGATATACAATTCATTTGTCATGAAAATATCTTAAACATATGATATTTTAATCAAAATCGTTAGAGCCATTTTTGAGAAAATTAAAATTTTCGAAAAATGTTCCATGTAAAGGGTAATCTGGGGTGGGGGGATTTTCTTGAAAACCTTCGTGTCGCATCTCTGGAAGATACTGAGCCTAAATACCAAGTTTGGTGTTTATCCGACTGTTCGTTTCTGAGTTCACAGGCACAGACACAGACACACATACACACACACACACACATACACACGGACATGTTTCCAAAAATGATTTTTTTTTGGATTCGAGGGTCTCAAAACATATATTTCCGATGAAATCTCGGTATCGAAGTTTTGGGTGGAATACAATACTTCCCCTACTTACCAAGTAGAGAAAGTAAAAATGTAGATCTGTTTAAAATGCAGGATTTATTTCAAATAAGCCGTTTCCTGTATATCTGTTATTAAAGGTTGGAATCGTTTCTTGGCCGTTCTCTTAAAGTCTTTCAACATTCAGTTGTTTCTTGCGATTGCAAGAATTGTATGGAATTTTAAGACCAGTGCATAGCGTCCAGTTCTTAAACATTTGACTATCGCTGTTCTCTTTGTATTCATAACGAGATGCGTAATGTAGCTATTTCTGCGGAGGTTTATTTCGATTTAGATGTAGTAGATAGAAAATAAGTTTGAATAAGAATAATTTGTATACCTACTAATAAATGATAGAAGGTAGAGAAAGGCATGTGAATTTATCACATCAGATTTTCCTTGACAGTATTATATTAAAATGTTCTCTACGATGTATAAGACTCAAGCTAAATTATTAACTCTCCTTTCAGTAAGGAAAATTAAAAATCCATTCTTTGGATAAAGAATATGAAAGCCCACGTTTTCTCTCCCGCCACCTTATTAATTTCAATATTGTTGGTCTTCCTCCTACTATCCTTGCCTACCCTTTGGCAGGTTCGTTCATCTGGCCACAGCTCAGAGAACATCAGTGGGCGTATCAGTTTTCAGATTTCAGTAGCACCTTGCAATTAGACGTCGCATCAAAGTAATGTAACTTCCTCGTTTTTGTCATACCTCTATTTACATCAGGATCACAGTATACACAGCACTGCTTTTTGGGGTGGAGTCGAGTGTACAAAAGAAGTGTTTTCTTGTGAAGGAGATAGAGGTCCCATTACGGGAAGTGAAGCAGGTTTAACAGTGCAATCACCCCAGTGCTGTCAGCTGGCTCTATAGTTAAAACCACATACAGATATACAGTACTGCACATTATATAAAGACAGTTCCTTTTTACTTTCTCTACTAATAAGGTGCAATTGTCGCATTGATGTTACAGCTCGAACTGGAATTTTTTGGATAGTGGGACGACAATAAAAATGCCCGTTTCTCGGTCTTCATGGGCCCAATTTTGACGAGAAAAAAAGTATTTACAAATTAGAATGATTCACTAATAACATTTAATTCCTTACATATATCAGTGTTCAATAAGTATTAAACGGGAGGACATACAAAATTGTGAATTTTCATCTCTTAAGGTTTTACTTTCTCTACTACGTATATCAAGTAGAGAAAGTGTTGTATTCCACCCAAAAATTCTATGTCGAGATTTCACCGGAAATGCACGTTTTGAGGTCCCCTGAATAAAAAACTTTTTATAATAAGGTCTGTATATCTGTGCGTCTTTCTGTCAGTGTGTCTGTGCCTATGAACGGTATAATTCCAAAACGAAAAGTCAGATAAATAGCAAACTTGGTATTTAGATTCAATACCTTCCAAGGTTGCACCACAAGATTTTCAAGAAAATTTCCCCACTCCAGAATATCTTTTACATGAAAGATTTTCAATTTTTTTTTTATTTTCTAACAAATGGCTGTAACGATTTTGATTAAAATACCATATAGGTATTAACGATATTTACATTACAAATACAATGTATGTATTGAATTTTTTGGGGAATAGCCTGTGAATTCACTCCATTTGCAAGAAATTTTATACATTCTTATAAAACTGGTAAGGTTAAGCGATATACGAAAACGTGCTACACAAAAATTGTAGATCTCTTTAAAACAATATTTATTTCAAATACCTACGTTTCTTGTGACATAAACCATTTCTGAAATATCCGTTATTAAAGGTTGGAATTGTTATTTCTTGGTCATTCTCCTATCAACATTCAGCTGTTTCTCGCGGTTGCATGGAAATAGTATGGAATTTTAAGGCCAGCATATAGCATCCAGTTCTTAAACATTTGACTGTCTGTTCTCTTTGTGTTTACAACGAAACGTATAACGCTTATTCTCCATCTATTTCACGTAATCAAGAAAAACATTTACAGAAGCTCATTGCTAATTTTCTTGTAGGTGCAAGGGGAATATGGTAGGTTTTAAGCGATAGTCAAATCTTTTTAAGAGCTGGTAGCTATGTGGAGTATTCCATTCTCTTTGCATGTCCAGTACGAATATATAATTATATGTATTGTAAAATTCAAAAAAAAAAAAAAAAAAAGGAATATACCGGAAATGGTTCACTCGACGAAAAAAATGTATATGACGTATCTGTGTGACCTTTAACGAGATCTACATTTTTTGTGTAGTAAAATTTTGTCTAGCTCATACGGTTTACCAGTTATGCGAAAGTCATTCAGAATGAAGAGGATTTTTTTAAACATTCCCAGAAAATTCATGATATAAATTTCATTTGCCTTGAAAATATCTTAAACATATGATATTTTAATCAAAATCTTTAGAGCCATTTTTGAGAAAATCAAAAACTTCGAAAAATGTTCTGTGTAAAGGATAGTCTGGGGTTGGGGAATTTTCTTGAAAATATTCGTGTCGCATCCTTGGATGATACTAAATTCAAATACAAAGTTTGGTATTTATCCGATTTTTCGTTTTTTGAGTTATGCTGTTCACAGACTGGCAGACACACACACAAACACACACACACACGGAAAAGTTTCCAAAAATGCTTTATTTGGATTCAGGACACCTCAAAACATTTATTTCCTGTGAATCCGTATCGAACTTTTGGGTGGAGTGCAATACTTTCCCTACTTACTATATGTAGTAGAAAAAGTAATAAGATATCCAGATTTCGCCAGAAACACATGTTTTGAGACTCCCTGAATCCAAAAATGCATTTCTACGAAGCGGTCCGTGTATGTTTCTGGTTTCTCTCTGTGTGTCTGTGAACAATTTAACTAAAAAACGAAAAGACGGTAACATGCCAAACTTGATATTTAAAGTCAACATCTTCCAAAGATGAGACACCAAGATTTTCAAGTAAATCCCACCACCTTAAGCTACATTTTCATGGAAAATTTTTAATTTTTTTTTCTGAAAAATGACTAAGGATTTTTATTAAAATATCATATATTAAATATATTTACATGAAAAATAAAGTGTATATCTTGAATTTTCTGGGAATAGCCTGTGAATCCTCTTCATTCGGAGAAAATTTTATATAACCTTGTATAACTGGATAACGTTGAGCGATAGACGAAAACGTACTGCACAAAGAATGTAGATCTGCTTAAAACATACAATTTATTGCAAATAACTTTTTTGTGGCATAAGACATTTTCGAGATATCCCTTATTAATGGTTCGCTTTGTTCAATACTTTGTCATTATTTTTATGCCCTGTCGGTATTCAGTTGTTTTTCACGATTGTGTGGAAAGAGTGGAAATTTAAGGCTAGCATATAGCGTCCTGTTCTTAAACATTTGACTGTCGTAGCATATTTAACGAAATTTGTAATGTAGCCCTTTCCGCCAATGTTTGTCTCGATTAAAATGAAGTAGATAAACTAATAAGATAAGTATATATCCACTAATAGTCGATTATAGGGCAGAGATGTGAATGTAACACAGATTTTTCCTTGGATGCACCCATCACTGCTAAAAAAATCTGATGTGTTACACTCACATGACTTTCTCTACTCTTGTACAAACTATTTATAAAAACGCTTATTCTCCATCTACTTCATGTTAATCGAGATAAACATTTGCAGACTCTATCTTATTGCTAATTTTCTTGTAGATGTAAGGGGAATGTATATTTACAAGGGCAATTTGGAAATACAGTAGCCTTTAAGCACATACATATATCTTAATAGCTGGTTGCTAGGTGCAGCACCATTCCCTTTCCCACAGATTAATACTCTTTGATATCCAAGACAAAAAAAATCTGATGTGTTACACTCACATGACTTTCTCTACTCTTGTACAATCTATTTTTACAAACGCCTATTCTCCATATGCTTCATGTTAATCGAGATATCGAGATTTCAATCTTATTGGTAATTTTCTTGTAGATGCAAGGGGAATATGGTAGCTTTTAAGCGATAGTCAAATATTTTAACACTGGTTGCTATGTGGCGCATTCCATTCTCTTTGCATGTCCAGGACATAAAAAAATGAGTAACGAATTTGAGAAAAAGTATAAGTATTGGAAAATTTAAGGGAATAACAAGCAATATCTCGAAAACAGTTCACTCAACAACAAAAATGTATATGACATAAATTGTGTATTGTAACGCGATCTACATTTTTTGTGCAGTAAAATTTTGTCTATCTCTTATGGTTTACCAGTTATGCAAAAGTCGTTCAAAATGAAGAACACTTTTGGAGACATTCCCAGAAAATTCGAGATATACATTTCATTTGTCATGAAAATACCTTAAACATATGATATTTTAATCAAAATCGTTAGAGCCATTTTTGAGAAAATTAAAATTTTCGAAAAATGTTCCATGTAAAGGGTAGTCTGGGGTAGGGGGATTTTCTTGAAAACCTTCGTGTCGCATCTCTGGAAGATACTGAACGTAAATACCAAGTTTGGTGTTCATCCGACTGTTCGTTTCTGAGCTATGCTGTTCACAGACACACACACACACACAGACACACACACACACACACACACACAGACACACACACACACAGACACACACACGGACATATTTCCAAAAATGCTTTTTTTGGATTCAGGGAGTCTCAAAACATGTATTTCCGGTGAAATCTCGGTATCGAATTTTTGGGTCGAATGCAATACTTCCCCTACTTACTATACGTAGTAGAGAAAGTAAAAATGAATAACGAATTCCCATTTGAGAAAATAAGTATTGAAAAATTTAAGCGAATAACAAGCAATATCTCGAAAATGGTTCACTCAACAAAAAAAATGTATATGACATAAATTGTGTACTTTAATGCGATCTAAATTTTTTGTGTAGTAAAATCTTGTCTGTCTCTTATGGTTTACCAGTTATGCAAAAGTCGTTCACAATACAGAATACTTTTAGAGACATTCCCAGGAAATTCAAGATATACATTTTATTAAACATATGATATTTTAATCAAAATCGTTATAGCCATTTTTGAGAAAATTAAAATTTTCGAAAAATCTTCCATGTAAAGGGTACTATGGTGTGGGGGGATTTTCTTAAAAACCTTCGTGTCGCATCCTTGGAAGATACTGAACCCAAATACCAAGTTTGGTGTTTATCCGACTGTTCGTTTCTGAGTTATGCTGTTCACAGACACACACACAGACAGACACACAGACACACACACACACGGACATGTTTCTAAAAATGCTTTTTTTGGATTCAGGGGGTCTCAAAACTTGTATTTCTGGTGAAATCTCGGTATTGAAGTTTTGGGTGGAATACAATACTTCCCCTACTTACTATACGTAGTAGAGAAAGTAAAAATGAAATGTAACTGCTGCCGATTTTCTCTTTGCTACATGAAATGTTGGTTGTGAGTTATCTTTAGTGAAGTCTTGCGCGCAGATACTTGTAGCCTCGGCGGGTTTATTATCTCATCCCATTTGCGCTTTTGTTGATACTCTCATGAAGGAATACAGTATTTTCTTTTTATTGGTTCTATATCTCCATGCAGCGGGGTGTGTGTTAATTCTTCCTAAACATTAACTTGGGAACAAATGTATTAATGGTCCAACTACATGGAAAATCTGTATGTGTATGTAGGTTTATGTCGATTCAATAGCACTCTATTTCTTTATAAAGACATATTATAAATATGGTTCTAAATTTGTTTTCTATAATACTTTTTAAAGTTTGAGCGAATGCGAAAAGTTTTTGTAATGAAGTCTCTTATGTTCAAATTGTGAATTGTTCTCATATGAAAGCTATTTAAGAATATTCATTATATTTTTAATTCATGTGTATTATGCATCTCATTTATCAGTTCCGAATACAATATTCCAATTCTTTAGAAATACGACCTTCATTTCCCTTGTGGCAACCTTGCACACATTTACTGCAGCGTTTGGTACAGTACACTATGAGATCAAAAGTATCCTGACACCCTCACAAACATACGTTTTTCATCTTAGGTGCATTGTGCTGCCACCTACTGCCTGATACTCATTATCCGCGACCTCAGTAGTCATTAGACATCGTGAAACAGCAGAATGGGACGCTCCGTGGCACTCACGGACTTCGAACGTGGTCAGGTGATTGGGTGTCACTTGTGTCAGAAGTCTGTACGCGAGATTTCCACACTCCTAAACATCCCAGGTCCACTGTTTCTGATGTGATAGTGAAGTGGAAACGTGAAGGGACATGTACAGCACAAACGCGTACTGGCCGACCTCGTCTGTTGACTGACAGAGACCGCCGACATTTGAAGAGCGTCGTAAGGAGTAATAGGCAGACATCTATCCAACCGTCACACAGGAATTCCAAACTGCATCAGGACCCACTCCAAGTATTATCACAGTTAGACGTGAGGTGAGAAACCTTGGATTCCATGGTCGAGCGGCTGCTCATAAGCTACACATCGCGCAGGAAAATGCCAAACGACGACTCGTTTAGTGTAAGGAGCGTCAACATTACACGATTGAATAGTGGCAAAACGTTGTGTGGAGTGACGAATCCCGGTACACAATGTGGGATCCGATGGCAGGTTGTGGGTATGGCGAATGCCCGGTGAACGTCATCTGTCAGCGTGTGTAGTGCCAAAAGTGAAATTCGGAGATGGTGGTGTTATGGTGTGGTCGTGTTTTTCCTGGAGGGGGGCTTGCACCCCTTGTTGTTTTGCGTGGCACGATCACAGCGCAGACCTACATTGATATTTTAAGCACCTTCTTGCTTCCCACTGTTGAAGAGCAATTCGGGGATGGCGATTGCATCTTTCAACAAGATCGAGCACCTGTTCATACTGCATGGGCTGTGGCGGAATAGTTACACGATAATAACATCCCTGTAATGGACTGGCCTTATAGAACACCTTTGGTATGTTTTGGAACGCCGACTTCGTGCCAGGCCGCACCGACCTACATCGTTACCTCTCCTCAATTCCGCACTCCGTAAAGAATGGGCTGCCATTCCCCAAGAACCTTCCAGCAGCTGATTGAAAGTATGCCTGCGAGAGTGAACGCTGTCATCAAGGCTAAGGGTGGGCCAATACCATATTGACTTCCAGCATTACCGATGGAGGGCGCCACGAACTTGTACGTCATTTTCAGCCAGGTGTCCGGGTACTTTTGATCACGTAGTGTATGTAACAGGCAGCTGATCAATGAACAGAAGACAACTTAAAACATTATAATTTTTTCTCGGCGAATAGGGACCCTATGGGAGAGAAAGCCGAGTCAGGGTAGTTTTGTGTTCCATGTATTTTCACTATAAAAAGATCCCAGCTCAATCTACGACATAAGTAGGACAATGATCCCTTGCAAGTAAAGGAAGTATTGCATTCTACACAAAAATTCGATACCGAGATTTCGCCGAAAATATGCATCTTAAGGCTTCCTGAAAGAAATAGAAAATGTGGTGTGTATGAGAGAGAGAAAGAGAAATAAGCATAACTCAAAAACGAAGTTTCGGAAATATACCAAACTTAGTATTTATGTTTATCATCTTCCAAGGACGCACAAAAGAATATTTTGAAGTCATTCTCCGTGGTCTAGTGGTATCATACTAGCTTCTAGTCCCCGAGGTCGCGGGTTCAAACTCAACGGAGAGCGTAAAAATCCTTAGCATGGCTTCCTTCTTAAGGGAAGTAAAGCCGGTGGTCCCGTGTCGTAGATTTATGGCCCGTAAAAGAATTTAAGCCTGACAAAGAGGTTTCTGGGCAAAATTTCTGGTCTTTCACACCCAATTTAGAATGAGACGCTAAAACCATAGCAGTTAAAGAGCGTCCATAAATAAAAACTAAATTAGAAAATTTTAACGAAAATTCTATCAATCAAAACTATCCTTAATTGGAAAACTATTCATTAAGTTTGATTTATCAAAAGTGCCTCTAAAGATCTTGATTAAAATACCACGTGTTTAAAATATTTGCATGAGAAATAAACCTTCTGATTTTTTTTCTCGTCATCTCTGAGATATTCTTTGTTGGTTTAAATTTCCGAAATACTTGAACCGGCAGATAAAAAAACACTTTTTGGAAAAGGACCGCGCGCGTGTCTATGTACAACATAAACCAAAAACGATATGTCGGACAGATACAAAATCAGGTATTTAATTTCAGCATCTTAAAAGAACGCGGCATGGGGGATTTCCTTGAAAATCTTCGTATCGTATATTTGAAAGATATTGGACCTAAATACCAGGTTTTTTGGTTATAATGTTCACAAGCATACTCACACAGACAACAGACCGACACACACGCGGACCTTTTTCTAAAAATGTTTTTATGGGTTCAGGGGCCTCAAAACATGTATTTCCGGTGAAATCTCGGTATCCAAATTTTTGGCTGGAATGCAATACTTCCCCTACTTTCTACGCGTAGTAAACAAATAAAAAATCTCTAAAAACATTATATTAAAGAACGGTTAATAAATTATGCCTTAATGTGAGGTATTTATCGAAAATGGAAAATTACCAGAAAGATTTTTGTTGCATTTTTATTAGTTTGTGAATATAAGAGCAGTAAGCATCAATGGAAGGATTCAACATCCTGGATCTCTCCTTGAACGTCCGCGTGCTTGGCCCGAGGCCCACATGTGGTCTCGCCAATCTGTCTGCACAGAGTTTTCTTTACCTTGATTGCTTGCCCTCGGGATGTCAACACTTAACACCTTGCGAGGCAGACGACCTCGATATTCGGGTCCCAAACAAGGGACGAGATGCGCCTTCATCTGTCAGTGGCATGCATATTCAGCCTCCAGAGAGAAGAGGATGGGGCATTGTGACCGATTCGTGAGGAACCAAGTGAACAGGAAGGTTACATTTTCACTATTTCAATCTCAGCGCCTTGTCACTCGCGATTACTTTTACTGAACTCATAGGTCCACATAGATTTTAATATTAATAAAGGAGAAACTTATGTTGGTAACTGCAATGTTCACTTTTTCTACTAATTAACTAGAGTAGGTATAGGAAGATCTAATGTGTTACACTTACATGACTTTCTCTACTCTTGTACAAACTATTTTTACAAACGCTTATTCTCCATCTACTTCATGTTAATCGAGATAAGCATTTGCAGACTCTATCTTAAAGCTAAGTTTCTTGTAGATGTAAGGGAAATATATATTTACAAATATAGAAATGCAGTAGCCTTTAAGCACATACATATCTCTTAATAGCTGGTTGCTAGGTGCAGCACCATTCTCTTTGCTACAGATTAATACTCTTTGCATATCCAAGACAAAAAAAATGAATAACGAATTCCCATTTGAGAAAATAAGTATTGAAAAATTTAAGGGAATAACAAGCAATATCTCGAAAATGGTTCACTCAACAAAAAAGTGTATATGACATAAATTGTGTATTTTAATGCGATCTACATTTTTCGTGTAGTAAAATTTTGTCTATCTCTTATGGTTTACCAGTTATGCAAAAGTCGTTCACAATGAAGAATACTTTTGGAGACATTCCCAGAAAATTCAAGATACACATTTTATTTGTCATGAAAATATCTTAAACATATGATATTTTAATCAAAATCTTTAGAGCCATTTTTGAGAAAATTAACATTTTCGAAAAATATTCCATGTAAAGAGTAATCTGTGGTGGGGGTATTTTCTTGAAAACCTTCGTGTCGCATCTCTGGAAGATACTGAACCTAAATACCAGGTTTGGTGTTTATCCGACTGTTCGTTTCTGAGTTATGCTGTTCATAGACACACACACGGACATGTTTCCAAAAATGCTTTTTTGGATTCAGGGGATCTCCAAACATATATTTCCGGTGAAATATAATCTCGGTATCGAATTTTTGGGTGGAATACAATACTTCCCCTACTTACTATACGTAGTAGAGAAAGTAATTAGATACCCAGAAATGCTTGAAAGTATGTACATGATCTGAGGTCTTCTGAACCCAAGTTTTAGAGAACGATCCAAGAGAGAGAGCGAGAGGTTTGGGAATTAAAAACGGAGGATTTCAGCATCGCAGTCAACCTTAAGCCTACTGCGCCTGCTAAACGCCTGAGACCAAGGACGACCAGATCTAACGGTTTTAGGCAGTGGTGTCCCTAACATTTCCAGACTGAACATCCCCATCTGCCCATTTGATGTACCCTTATCCTCGCGGACAGGTTGGGGCATTTGGGGCGAGATCTACCCAGAGCCGAAGCTCCTCTCTAAAGCCACGGAAAAACGGGAACTGAGTGGCTCTCCCTCTGTGGACATTTCCATTGCAGCGGGTCCCTTAACACTTCCAGATTAAATATCCTCATCCACCAATTTTATGTCCCCCTTATTCAGGCAAAAGGCCTGGAAAGAAATAGTTCTCTCCTGAAAGCATATCCACCGCATACGCAGCACCTACAACCCTGAAACATGAAGGGGGAAATGAAATCAGAGGAAAGGGGGGCAGGAAAATTCGTGGACCAACCTGGGAAAACCACGAAAAAACCTCTAATCATAAGTTAGGATGGTCGGTACAACGGGAATGGAACCCACCCCGCTGGTGAAAGCAGCATTAACTCCAAAATGAAAAGTCGGATGAATACCAGTTTTATATTTTGCTCAGGCACTGTTTATATAAATCAGAGAAAGATTTTCAAGAGAATTCTTCCATCCCAAACTACCCTTTGCGTAAAAAATTAAATTGAGTTTTATTTATGGACGTCTTTAACTGTAGAGGTCCTTAGCGTCTCATTCCATATTGGGTGTGAAAGACCGGTAATTTTGCTCAGAGGCCTCTCTATCAGGCTTGAGATTCTTTTGCGTGTCGTAAATCTACCTCACGGGACCACCGCCTTTACTTCCCTCGGAAGGAAATCCTGCTAAGAATCTTTACGCCCGAAAAAATCCAACGCCCTCCACCGGGTTTGAACCCGCGACCTCGGGAACTAGAAGTAACCACAACACCACAGAGGACGACGCCCTTTACATAGAAGATGAATTTTCTGTAAAGTCCTCTTCGTTATGAATGAATTTTCTATGATTTTGTTTACAACTAATAAATAACGAGAGACAAAATCTTACAGTACAAAAAACGCAGAGCTGATTATAATGTTACAATGTATGTCAAATAACTTTTATTGTAGTATTAGTGGTTTGGAAATGCTGGTCTTTACATCTTCGAAGTTTTCCCGGGCTGAAGTGGCATGCGGCATCTATAAAGCATCTTACTTCATTCTGTTTTCCCGCAAAATTCATTAATAAGAAACTATTTATTTACTTAACTGTATAGGAAAGTGAGCTTTTTACAGGACGAGAAGATGTTTATGGACGAAGCGGAGCTGAGGTAGGAATATCGAAAGAGTGCTGAAAGAAAAAAGTACTTTCGTGCAGTTACGTACAATATTTTGTTTCATACTATGTCGAAATACTTTATATATTGGTTAATATTGTACTGCATATTATGTTGCACATGGACGCAGTCATATGTTTCATATGCTCATTGCAGGGCCAACAGTTGTTATCGTGACTTTGTCCAGTTTCTCAACTGTCACTTTTTACTCAGTTCTCACTGTCACTGTTTTGTTCTTCATTGTTACTATTTCATTTTTATGTAGTTCATCTTCACTGGGAGTTTACTTCATCAATGCAACTTCACTAAGGTGAACTAGATCACTTCTCGGTCACTTCACTTCCTTCGTGACTCGCTGCACGTCACGGAAGCCATCACCAATTCGCTTGGAGAATCGCTCTTCATATCGCAGGAGAACCCAATCCGACAACTCGCTCACTCGCTCAACTCACAGTCGACTCGCCGCAACTCCTACTCCATACGCACTCACCTTGCATCGACTCCACTCTGTCGCACTCGAATCGCTTTCAACTCGCAACTGTCTGACTGCCCGCGAGAGCGCTCGCTTAGTAAGCAGTAGAATCTTCCACAGAAGGCTCTTGGACGTTCTAGAACTATTTCGACACACTTTCTGAAAAAGGGGAGGGGAGATAAATCTTCCAGTAAGTCTAGTTATCTCGGTATTTGCGCTGGCAAGCGGCCGTTATCTTGTTTACTCCGACCGCTCGGCTCCGACCTCCTGATAACCTTGGGCCATAGCCGCTGCGTCACATTATTGATTAAACAGTTGAAGGGAATACCAAAGTTATCATGAAGGGACTTTCAAAAGAAATATCTCTGTAAGTAGATCAATTAAGGTAAGTTATTAAGTAATATTCAAGTTTTAAAATTAATATAGAAACGTGAAATAATGCAATACGGAAGAAAACTGCTAATGAAAACTTATTCTCGTAGTAAATTGATCACTATATATTCATATGTTGGTGTTGGAGTACGGAAAGTAACTGAAACGTACTGGTTTGGAGTTGGTAAAGACTTACTTATCTACATTCCAGATAGTGTAAACAAACTAATTTAGCACAGGTAACAAGAAAATTAAAACGTTCTACTCCTCTTAAAATGCAAATAATTCTGTTTTTGGGGGGGGGTGGTGGTTGTACATGCAAACGTGTGCTTGATTTGAGATTATTTTTTTAATGCAACGTCAATACAAGATTGGCGTTTATTTACTTTACGCCATAAATTTTACCAAAAGTATACATTCCTGTGCACTCATAGCACGTTACACCTAGAATGAATTTAGGCATGCTCTTGCCTTAGAATATAGAGCGAGTACACAAAAATAAAAGCCTATAAGACTCGATACTGTTTCCTTAATTCTCTATAGTCCATATGCTCCCTCTTGTTATTTCATTTTATACTCTCTGGAGTGACAATTAGGTATGTTGACTTCTTTGGTTTCCAGTTTTATTCGTTGCTATTCTCTCCTGCTACTCTATTTCTGATTTCAGTCAATCACCGCTGAGCAATACATAAAATCGGTATTAAAGAAGGCCACGTGGGATTCATAAGTGTCTGGCGCTGTGCTAACCTTAACCTAAATTATAAAGTTTTCTGCAGTTATCGAAAATTATTTTGACACAAACGGATTCGCACAATACAACTGAAAGTTATGTTACCTAGTCTTGTCTTCAAATTTATAGATACCAGTTTGCTTTTATTGTCTGCTATTCAGTCAACTAAGATAAACAACACATACGACATATACTATTTTAAAAGCTTGGAAGCTATTTCGATCGCCTAAACGAATGCTAAATACGAAAGAATGAGTTAAAACACAATTATGTTAGTTAACTTTGAGTAACAACAAAAGAATGTCCAGGAATGAGCAGGCTTGAGAAGTTTACGATGACGTTCATCGTGAACACATCTCTATGCAACAGCACGAGTAAGATAAGTTGCAGTCTGATCCGGGCTGTTCTGACTCTGTACAGGATTTTAGAGAAACACTCAAATACGTACGAGGACCTGGAGACCTGGGAAGAACAGGGTGAGAGGATCCAAGTTTACAGCTGCATTAGTTCCAAGCATCTCAAGGAACTGCATCAACTGGCAACGCTAAGAGGCATCACATGTGGTTGTGTGAGCTCGCGAGGAACGGAAGTGAATGGAGTTTCCTGCAAAACAACTGTTCTAGTTCTCTTCGGCATACAAAAATATATGGACTGCATTACAGTCGATCTGAAACCTCTTTAGGTTATGCTCTATAATTCCGCCACAATGAGAAGCTTGGGTTAGGACAAAATCTGATTCCTTTTGACTAATTAAATTGTTTTACGTCAAAGTCAGACACTGGTGTTATAACTCAGCTATGGTTTTAGTTTTTCACTTATAAAGTTTCTGCTTTTTAAAATACATGTTTGCCGGTATTGTTCCTTACTTATCTTCAATCTTTAGTTCACGGGCTGGCTAGAAGAAGGCACTTTCTGGCTATCGTAATTCATGCAGCCGATCCTGAGGAACCGCTAATATTGCGCGATAATTACGCGAGATCGAATGGTTGTATTAGTAAAGCGTGCCAACTTCACTGTGGGATAAATATGGAACTGAAACAAATATGAGGGAGTGGAGGCCGTCAGGCCGCAGCAAAACGACAGGGTCCTGTGATTTCGAGATATAACCGAGGTTAGTTTTAGGTTAGTGTGGTGCAGTGTTGTCAACTTAGCTATTTGATGGCTAAATCTAGCATTTTTACAGTACATTTTAACCATATAAAATTGTAAAACACTTACAGTCTGAAATCTAGCCTATTTAACAAACGCCTTAGCCAAAATCTAGCCTAAATAGCATAATTTGATCTACACTTTAGCTATGCAAAAGGAATAAATGGTTAGGGTGAATCCCCACTACTGTGTAGTTGTATTATGTTCTTATCATGAGTCATGACATGTCATCAAAAAGTGTGCTAATCATAAGGTCGACTTTCTGGAGTATACGCCCAAAATGTATGATTTTTGACACATAGAATTGGTTTTTACATATTTTACCTAAAGAATTTCAGTAAACTTCATATTTCAATATCAGTTATATTTAACGTGCGATGTTGGTGCTTAGCAAAAATATACCTTATTCCATTTCAATTTTATATTAAATAAATTATTATTTTACGGTATTTAAATATTATGGAATTATCTAATGCATTATAATATTTAGAATGTCTTTATGGGGTTTAACTTCTGCAAACAAAATATGAGTTTCAGACGCCAATTATATCTAATCATTGTTACTTTCTCTACTACGTATAGTAAGTAGTGGAAGTATTGTATTCCACCCAAAAATTCGATACCGAGAATTCACCGGAAATACATGTTTTGAGACCCCCTGAATCCAAAAAAAGCATTTTTGGAAACATGTCCGTGTGTGTGTCTGTCTGTGAACAGCATAACTCAGAAACGAAAAGTCGGATAAACCCCAAACTTGATATTTAAATAACAGCTCTTAAAATATTTGACTATCGTTTAAAGCCTACCAATTCCCCTTGCATCTACAAGAAAATTATCAATAAGATTAACTTCTCGATGCCTCGATTAACATGAAGCATATGGAGAATAAGCGTTTGCAAAAATAGTTTGTACAAGATTAGAGAACGTCATGTGAGTGTAACACATCAGATTTTTTTAAATGCAGTAGGGAACATCCATAGCAGCATTTTAATACAATAACCTCAGGTCGGAAATGCATTGTTATGAGTGCAAACACAATAATACACAGTACAAGCCACTTGTGTCTGCAGTGCACTTGTTCGTATAATAGCTGTCCAACTGATATCTGTTTACATTCTGACTTACCTCTCATCCCCTTCATGTTAACATGGCTCCTATTAAACAATTCAAGGGGGAGGAAAAACCGCTCAAGCTCTTGATTTAGTCCATTCTCAACCAGCTTGTGGGACATGATTATGTATCTGCCATCAATCTTAAAATATGCTCTTTTTTGTGCCCATTGGCATGCATCTTTTTTATTCCTATTTATTTTACGTCGCTTTAATTAGTGGCTATACCTCTTGGATCGGTATGTTGCGGACAGTTAGCCTTCTAGGTCTCATCCCTGTCCCATACCGTGTTGCTACGTCAGTGTCCACAGAGCCCTTATGCTAGGCAACTGTATCTCTGCTTCTGCGATAGGCAAAAAACTTCAACACAAAGACCTTAGCACTAGACAACTGTATGGCTGCTTGTGACCGTGCCGGGCAGATGGCATTAGGGAACCATCAATCTACCTGCTTTTGTTATCTATGAATAGATGGCAGAGCATTCTCTATAATCGTCTATTTTTCATTTTTACTCTCTCTACAACATATAGTAGTAGGGGAAGTATTGTATTCCACCCAAAGACTCAATACCGAGATTTCACCGGAAATACATGTTTTGAGACCCCCTGAATCCAAAAAAGCATTTTTGGAAACATGTCCGTGTGTGTGTCTGTATGTCTGTGAACAGCATAACTCAGAAACGAACAGTCGGATAAACACCAAACTTGGTTTTTAGGTTCAGTATCTTCCAGAGATGCGACACGAAGTTTTTCAAGAAAATTCCCCACCCCAGATTATCCTTTACATGGAACATTTTTCGAAAATTTTAATTTTCTCAAAAATGGCTCTAACGATTTTGATTAAAATATCATATGTTTAAGATATTTTCATGACAAAATAAATGTGTATCTCGAATTTTCTGAGAATGTCTCCAAAAGTATTCTTCATTATGGACGACTTTTGCCTAACTGGTAAACCACAAGAGTTAGACAAACTTTTACTACACAAAAAGTGTAGATCGCGTTAAAATACACAATTTGTGTCATATACATTTTTTTTTCTTGAGTGAACCATTTTCGAGATATTGCTTGTTACTCCCTTAAATTTTCCAATACTTATACTTTTCTCAAATGGGAATTCGTTATTCATTTTTTGTCTTGGATATGCAAAGAGTATTAATCTGTGGCAAAGAGAATGGTGTTGCACCTAGCAACCAGCTATTAAGAGATATGTATATGCTTAAAGGCCACTGCAAATACAAAACAAGGGGAACATAGTACGCCTTAAGCAATAATCAAATATTTTTTTAGAACTGGTCGCTACGTGTAAAATGTAATTCTCTTTGCATGTCAAAAGATAGCTTCTGCAAATGTTTATCTCAATTAATATGAAATTGATGGAGAATAAGAGTTTGTAAAAATAGTTTGTACAAGAGTAGAGAAAGTCATGTGAGTGTAACACATCAGATTTTTCCTATTGTTTTAGACTTAATGTGGCACTTTGTAACGTGTTATGAAATAGTCACTCCGATATTTACCTTGGCGCCTGAAGGAAACCACTAAAACGCCTCAGTCAGATTGATCGACCCAGGGGATTTGAAACTGGGACTTAAGATTGCGGGTCACAGACATTACCGCTTGAACCATCCCGCTCAGTACTTGCATTCTTTTTTTATTTACAATTAATGATTTTCAACCCGTGTTTCACGGCAGGTATATCACGGGATATTTACAGTGTTTATAGTACAATTATACAATGTTCTATTGTTCTATATCATGTTGTAGCTTAAGAAAGATAGTCCTTATAAAACTTGAGATTTGTACAGTGTTTATAGGATGTTTCATCACCTGAGGCAGTGGAAGAGCTTGTAGTGCTAGTCGTTCTCTTGAAAATATGACGCATTCCGTCAGGAGGTGATGGGCCGTTTGAGTAGACTTCTCAAGGCACCCGCAAAGTGGCGATGGATATTATTCATTCTTTGAAGTTAGGATCGGAAGCAGCCATGATTTGTTAGGAATTAGATGAGAATTGATGCAGTAATTTGTATCACAAATTACTTAAATGTAAAGAATGATTGTAATATGAATATGCATTTTTATGTGACATTGATTTGAGATGTATATTGATTGTAATTATTGTTGAGAAGTAAGTTTATACGGCCTTACTGAAACTGACAATAATAGCGCGCAATAATGCAGCGAAGGGGTGAGCTCTATTTATCATTATTAGAGACGAGGAAGTTACGTAATGCTGGCGCGTTTTTCTTAGAATTTGCTGGAACATTTTTCCTATATCATATGTATTTATAATTTTCATTGGATATAAAAATAGACGCTAATGTTGGCGCGTTGTATTAGCCAATAGCAACTCAGTTATAATCTTTAGGCATATCGGGGTGTAGGAGTATAAAAAGGGCTAGGTTAGAGATAGACCCCGTCAGTTCACCGAAAATATTTGTATGCTACACGTCGCCTTCAGTCCGTCAGTTCACAGAAAATATTTGTAAAGTACACGTCGGCTATCGATTCACAAGTTACGCGTAGCAGAGTTATGAAAAATCTAAAGTGTTGTAAAGTTAATTATACAAAAAGTTGAAGTACGCGAATTAGGAATGATCAGTAATGAAGTTATTATAACAGTTTCAGTTTGGCGAGTGTCAAGACCAATGTGTAAATGTGATAGTGACTGTGTTCGACAATAAAAGTGTAAAACAAATTCCTTCATCAGTGTTATCTTTGGATAAAAGATTCCTTTCCGTTTACACAACCTGTATAAAGAGAAGTGCTCGACCAAAAAGATCATAGCTAGCTGGAGGACAGTAAACAAAAATTAAATAAAATAACAGTAGCATTCTTTCAAACAAACACAAATACTGCCGCAAATTGCTAACACCAGATGGAGCTAACAAACATTATAAAGAATCACGTCACAAAATGGCTTCACCACGTGGAGTAAACACAAATACACAAACATTATAAGTAATACCGTCGCAAATTGGCTCCCAAACGTGGGGCTAAAAAAATGTTAAATATAAATAACATTAAACCATTTCAGAATGTAGTTGTGTCCAAGAGATAAGGAGAGTCTGTGAAAAATATTGGAAATGAATAGAATGAACTATACTAGTCCCTGCTTACCTATCTCCATTGGGATTGTGTTGTAGCTGATGGTGGTTATACAACTGGCCAGATAATCCGCCCGCTCATTGCCTCGGAGTGCGTTATGCCGTTTGATCCAGTGTGATATACTTCGTGTTTTGCAGTTTGACAATTTTCTTCCTTATTGTAACAGCTAAAGGCTGAAGGCGTGGGAACAACCTTCGGTTCTTTGCATTCGATTCCATTTCATAACCATGTGCATGGCAAAAAGTTCTGCCTGGAAAATGGATCATTGTATGTGTAGTCCTTGAGCTGTGACGTGTATTTCCTTCGAGTCTTTTTCAACTACCGTGCCAGCCCCAACATGATATCGTTCTGTTTTGGAGCGGTCCGTGTAAATAATATAGTCAATGTGTCCCTCTGTTCCGGTGATGTCTACGCTTATGTAGCCGTCTTTGGGTGGGTGCCCTTGCTTTAAGGGTAGGTATCACGGAGGGGCCTCTAGAACCGGGGCAGAGCACCGCACGGGGGCCAGTCCGCCCTTTATGCTTCCAACGTGACTCCTGGAGGGAAGGATGAGGGGAGAGATCCGAAGAGCGATCAGATCCGGATACTGACGGGTGTAACCATGGGTGGGGTCCCTAACGTTTCCAGATACAACGCATGGTGCTTTACGGCACCTGCCCACAAGCCGCTAACCTCCACGGTACCCTAACTAAGCAGTACTGCAGCGGCGCCAGGGAACACCGTCACCTGATCCTACAACCCTGAAACACATCACAAGGAAGAAATGAGAGCATAGAGAGTCGTAGAAGAAGATGAACCGCCCCAGCATTCGGATGGCGACCGGGGGGAACCACGATAAATCGATGGACCAGAGTTGGCGATCGTGCTCGGTTGTCCCTTGATTTAGTTGGAAGTTCTATGTTTATAGTCCAGTAATAAGAGCGTTTGAAGGTAAGTCTCTTGACAATACAATTATGTCGTTGTGAAGAAGAATAGCATGATTAATGGGCAGTGTACCAGAGACTGCCTGTAGAGTTTTATTGGATACTGCTTACGGGCTTTTTGACAAAATAAAATTTGGATTTGTCTTCGTTTTGTTTTAGCTGTTACTGATACGGAGAAGTGCTAGGCCTCTGCTGCATATTGTTACATGCTGGGTAGATGGCCTAAAAGTTCACATGAAAATTAGATTAATTTTGAGTACCCAGCACGTACAGTGAGGGGGCGTATACTTACTTGGCTGCGGAGGACCGAAACGTGGTGTGGAGGTTAAGAGGAAGGGGTGGGTTTTCACTGTACAAAATCCATAATATAAATCTACTCACACATTCTTAGATTTATTTCCCAAACGTTTGGGATTCCTACAGTATTAAAGGTGAAAGGTGGGAGAAGATGTCCATCGATCCAAAAGCCGGCTTACACACACGATCCGTTCCTCACGGAATGCTAACTGAGAGAGACGCTATCCCCACCACTCGTGGCTAGCAAAGCTACCAGCCAAGAGTGACGTAAACAATAATGTGTCTGGAATGACAACGTAGAACAATAATGTAACCCCCCAAATTATGAATACGCCACATCTCCCCCACTTACAAAAATGAGGCGTCCCCGCCGAAGAGAAAAAGAAACGAAAATGCAAAACTACAACTGAAATTGACATATGAATTATTTGTAAACCACCAGAGACCCCTCTACTCGTGGCTAGCTAAGCTACCAGCCAAGAGTGACGCAAATAACAATGTATCTGGAATGACAATGTAAAAGAATAATGTAACCCCCAAATTATTAATATGCCACAATATATTATTATTGGATGAATAGTATGTTTGTAGATAGCTATCAGGATGGGAAAACATAAGACCCCAAGTGTCTTTGGAGCAACGAACCAGATAGTATCGAAGTCGCAGTGTTTTATTTTCAAGGTGTATTGTATGAGGAAACCAGTCTATCTTGCAATCCATCATCACCCCTAGGTATTTCATTTTAGCGACCACCCCATGTGACGAATGTGGGGTGCTCTTTATATGCTGGTCTATTTCTTATGTACATGGACATACACTATGTGTAGTGTAGAGGTGGTATTTATTAAGTATTTAGTATTACGTTAATTGCATAACACAGTCACATGGGTCATAAGACCGTACATGCTCTCTAGAAAAATACCTGGTCTGTATACGTGACTTGCAGTATCAACCAGAAAACAATTATTTTTTTTATAATCACCGCACTATATACATACATATAAAATTGAAAAAACACTCTGAATCACACACTCAAACACACAC
Source organism: Deroplatys truncata (assembly GCA_030765065.1). Taxonomy (NCBI): domain Eukaryota; kingdom Metazoa; phylum Arthropoda; class Insecta; order Mantodea; family Mantidae; genus Deroplatys; species Deroplatys truncata. The sequence continues at coordinate 70,285,564 of CM060978.1, read as the reverse complement.
ACACACACACAGTCGCGCACAAGTACTCAAGCACCACATATGTTTAAAGAAAAATTACATAAACACCTTATCTCTTAGTACACGTACTTCCATTAAGTATGTGCCCAAGCTTGGCCAGTTTTGGCTGTTTAGAATGATGTCTCAGCATGCTGTCCTCCGTCTGTTGGAAGCCAAAAATATTTCCGGTAATAGTTTTTTCCTAATACCCTCCGTCTGCACGCATGCTGCCAAAATATGCGTCCAGTCTTCTTGTTCCCCGCATAATGGGCAAATCCTCCTGCCATCATCATCAACAATCTTGCGAGCTTTCCACCCTCCCAACCTAAGCCATGCTATTCCAGTCCTCTGTTTTATACCTAATTCCAAAATATATGTTTCCTTACCCCATCTAGTTTTTATTTCATTTTGTAGCTCCAATGTTGATCTTTGTCTACATTCAGATTCTATTTTCTGCCTGTTTATATCGCATAGTCGTCTTCTGACTTTTCTCACGGCATTGTGTGTATTTTCATTACCCCTTCGCCAGATATCATTTAAGCCAATTTTTGATAATTCGCGTTGCAACCCCGCCGCCCAACATTTTGGATGCTCTATGTTGTTCATTTGATGACGATAACATATTGCTCTCAGAGTTGTTTCATCACCTTTAATTATTCGCAGCCAGTACCTAGCTACGTTTAGCAAATACAGCATGTTCCCAGCATCCTACCTCACGAAGAACTCCGTAGTTTGAAGTACCCCTCCCCAACGCTAGAATGCGCTTCCAGAAATTGCATTGTATTTTATTTACATTATCCACCCTCTCCCATCCCTACACTTCACTGCCGTATAGTAATGAGGACCTAACCATTGCTTCATACATGGTCTGTAATGTTTTTACTGGCATAGCTGGTACCCGGGTCAATATCCTTAATACTTCAGAAAGTTGTCCAATCCCTTTGTGTTTTATAAACTCCATGCTCTTGTTCCATTTTCCGCCCATATCAAACCTTACTCCTAAGTAATCGAAGTATACACTATGTGATCAAAGGTATCTGGACACCCCACAAACATACGTTTTTCATCTTAGGTACATTGTGCTGCCACCTACTGTCTGGTACTCATTATCCGCGACCTCAGTAGTCATTAGACATCGTGAAACAGCAGAATGGGACGCTCCGTGGAACTCACGGACTTGGAACGTGGTCAGGTGATTGGGTGTCACTTGTGTCAGAAGTCTGTACGCTATATTTCCACACTCCTAAACATCCCTAGGTCCACTATTTCTGATGTGATAGTGAAGTGGAAACTCGAAGGAACATGTACAGGTCGCATAAAAGCGTACAGGTCGACGTCGTCTGTTGACTGACAGAGACCGCCGAAATTGGAAGAGGGTCGTAAAGGGTAATAGGCAGACATCTATCCAGACCATCACACAGGAATTCCAAACTGCATCAGTATCCACTCCAAGTACTATGACAGTTAGACGTGAGGTGAGAAACCTTGGATTCCATGGTCGAGCGGCTGCTCATAAACCACACATCGCGCAGCAAAATGCCAAACGACGCCTCGCTTGGTGTAAGGAGCGTCAACATTACACGATTGAACAGTGGCAAAACGTTGTGTGGAGTGACGAATCGTAGTACACAATGTGGTGATCCGATGGCAGGGTGTGGGTATGGCGAATGCCCGGTGAACGTCTTCCGCCAGCGTGTGTAGTGCCAACAGTGAAATTCGGAGGTGGTGGTGTTATGGTGTGGTGTGGTCGTGTTCTTCCTGGAGGGGGCTTGCACCCCTTGTTGTTTTGCGTAGCACGATCACAGCGCAGACCTACATTTAATATTTTAAGCACCATCTTGCTTCCTACTGTTGAAGTGCAATTCGGTGATGGCGATTGCATCTTTCAACACGATCGAGCACCTGTTCATACTCCACGGGCTGTGGTGGGGTGGTTACACGACAATAACATCCCTGTAATGGACTGGCCTGCATAGAGTCCTGACTTGAATCTTATAGAACCCCTTTGGGATGTTTTGGAACGCCGACTTCGTGACGGGCCTCACCGACCTACATCGATACCTCGCCTCAGTTCCACACTCCGTGAAGAATGGCTGCCATTCCCCAAGAAACTTTCCAGCACCTGATTGAAAGTATGCCTGCGAGAGTGAACGCTATCATCAAGGCTAAGGGTGGACCAACACCATATTGACTTCCATCATTACCGATGGAGGACGCCACGAATGTGTACGTCATTTTCAACCAGGTGTTCGGATACTTTTGATTACGTAGTGTAGCTGCGGACATATCTTTTGATATCTCTAGTTTGTTGTCCTTGTTAATTCAAGTACGTGTTGTGTTGTCGATAGGGTGCTAGTATGAGTGGTTCCTCGTATGAGCAGGATGTCATCTGCGTAGATTACTGCTTCCAGATTTTGAATAAGGGTAAGGTGCTCCATTAGGCCACTGATCAGGATCTTCCATAAAACTGGACCTGATACAGATCCTTGAGGACACCCTTTGGTAACTGATTTTGAGCAGGATGCGTTTCGCACTCTACTAGCACAATGGATGGAGCTCAAAGAACCTTAATTTCCAACAATTTCCGTTATAAAAAAGAAAAAGAGATGTAATAGCTTTCTTTTTCTTACAATTATGTAACAAACAACAATTATGTTCCACGATGTGCAACGCATTTCCTTCCCAAGGTTCATTGTACAAGATACCCATATGGATGTTACCTAACACCTCACAAAAAACTTTGCGATCATTTTTGGACATTCTGTATACCTAATTTGATCACAGGTTTCATTCAACTGGTCGCGATTTTGTGACTGTACTTTTACACCTTGGAGCAGGAATCCCATAAAAATTCGCAGATGCAATTATCAACTGATATGTATTCATAACTGGAAAATTGATTCCCAAGATTAGGATTAGTCAAGTCGGAGAGGCCCCCAGCCACTGGAGCTCAGCACCGCACGTAGGCCATTTGTGACTTACGTGACTCTTGGGAGGAAGGGATGGAAAACCGAAGGGCGACCAGATCCGGACGACGATGCACGCTAGCATGGATGGAGTTCCTAACAATTCGACTCCAGAGATTCCAGAATTATACTTCCTGACGCTGGCACGAGCCTATACACAGCGTAAACTTCACCATCCCGCCGCAACACACCAAACACCGTCGTCTGCAACATATAAAGTTGAAAAGATGGGCACAGGAAATGATAATTTGTGGTAGAAAAGACTCAGCATTCGCCTACAGACCTGGGAAAGCTACGATCAGAGTGACCGGACCTGAGATCTCCTGAATGCGAATCTCACACACATATATTCTCTCTGTTTATAATATTGCTATGGGTGTTAAAAGCGCTGAATTCAAGATAAACTCGGAATCGAACTGCAGAACTCCAGCTAGAGCTGCACATCTGCGGGTGGTTCCTGAGGCAACAATTGCACCAAAACAAACTCTGGCAACTGTTCTTATATTACATGTCCGGTAACTTCTGCCCCACTTCGAAGGGTCAGTAGTTCTGTGGGTCAAATTTGATGGCAAACACATGTCTGTGTTGAGACACAACACGTCAACAGAAAATCTATATTTCATTCACGAGGTTTGTAAACAGCTGTAGATGCTCATGTTACAAAATTACCATTAAAAATTACATCTTTGTTGACGCATTTGGATTTTATAGCATTTAGCTGTAGATTTTGGATAAGTTAAACCACTGAAGGGCTCTAACATTTGTAACGGGCTGTTATTAAAACTGGTGATGACGTTCAAAGATTGCTACAGTGTTTAAAATCATGCATCTTTATGGATTCATGTTGTATGTCCCAAAAGCAATGACATATAGCAATGATGTATATATAATATTTATTTAATCCTACCATTAGAATCAGGCTGTTATGATGCCATAATCCTCTTATGACATACGTACCATAATGGCTGCATAGAAAATGGTTGCCACAGGCTTACAAAAAGCCTGGCTGTCTTCCCATCTGGGTATCTTAATGTATAACAAACTATATACTTCAATAGAAAACTTAAATAAAGAATATTTTAAAGGTAAACTAATAAAGTTACTTCTAAAAATATGATGTGTTACACTCACATGACTTTCTCTACTCTTGTACAAACTATTTTTACAAAAGCTTATTCTCCATATGCTTCATGTTAATCGAGATGTTAATCTTATTGCTAATTTTCTTGTAGATGCAAGGGGAATACGGTAGACTTAAAGCGATAGTCAAATATTTTAAGAGCTGGTTCCTATGTGGAGTATTCCATTCTCTTTGCATGTCTAGGGCATAAAAAAAGGTAATATCGAATTCCCATTTGAGAAAAAGTATAAATATTGGAAAATTTAAGGGAATAACAAGCAATATCTCGAAAATGATTCACTGAACAAAAAAAAATGTATATGACATAAGCTGTGTATTTTAACGCGATCTACATTTCATGTGTAGTAAAATTTTGTTATCTCTTATGGTTTACAGTTATGCAAAAGTCGTTCACAATGAAGAATACTTTTGGAGACATTCCCAGAAAATTCAAGATGTACATTTTATTTGTCATGAAAATATCTTAAACATATGATATTTTAATCAAAATCGTTAGAGCCATTCTTGAGGAAATTAAAATTTTCAAAAAATGTTCCATGTAAAGGGTAATTTGGGGTGGGGGATTTTCTTGAAAACCTTCGTGTCGCATCTCTGGAAGATACTGAACCTAAATACCAGGTTTGGTGTTTATCCGACTGTTCGTTTCTGAGTTATGCTGTTCACACACACACACACACACGGACATGTTTCCAAAAATGTTTTTTTTTTTTTTGGATTCAGGAGGTCTCAAAACGTATGTTTCCGATGAAATCTCGGTATAGAATTTTTGGGTGGAATACAATACTTCCCCTACTTACTATACGTAATAGAGAAAGTAAAAAGCATTATTGGAAACATGTCCAGATTATAATTTTACTTCATTCCTTTCATTAATGCTTGATACGATTTGTATAACACTTCAGTGATAGAGAGCTGTGAGATTCTTTTATGAATTACTTGCACTTTTTAACACGTAGAACTATTTTTCGTCTCACACGAATACGTATTATACTTCTCTCGAGGACGTATCTCGCATCCGGTTACAAACACTGTCTGCAGGCAACTGAATTGATTTCAACTGCCTAAACTTGTAAATTTAAGTATTTCAAGTCTGTGTTTGGCTATTCCTAATCCAGTAGAATACCTTCATTTAACTAAAGCTTTTTCTGGTTGTTGATTGGCTATTTTTAAACTGTCTCAAAATTTACATTATTGTTGCTCTAATAATGACTAGTAGCATTTAAACTTTCAAATTCATTATTGCCTCAAGGTTACCTCATTGATACCTCATGTTAGCAACTTTTAACCTATTATTCTCACAGCCCCTACATTATTAAATTACGTAATACATTCATATAACATTATTGAACATGTATACAATAATATAAGCGTATGCAATGACTGTTACATACATTTTACAAATTATTACATACACATATTGCTTCAAGGCGGGCTGTTATTGAATTTACATATTATATTATTAGTCTGAAATTATTTAAGTGTTAAAAATACTGCCTCAATAAATAAGAACCGTTCTAGCTGTAGTTAGGATTTTAGGTACATCCCCGCTTTGTAACACCCCGTTGACGACTAGAGCAAGAATTTTAATAACAGTGGGGTGTTTCAGCACCTTCATCGTACTTCCTGGGCCAGTATTGGTATCGATTGCAGTTTTATTCATGAAAGATGCAATCATTTCAGGTTGGTGTTATTTATTGACAAGAAGACATAAATAATTAAATAAAGAAATGATAGTAAGATGGAGAAAGAATTTCAATAAATAATTTTCGTATAGTAAATCAGTGTATAATGCAACAAAACCGAATTTAAAGATTTCTACGGAGAAAAGGGTCATTAGCGGGTTAAATCAATGAAACACATTAATATCAGCCAAGTAACGAACGTATTAGCATAAAAGTTCTTGGAATACCGTGAGAGTTAAGTTCAATACGTTTGAAAGATCACGTTCTGTAAATTAGAAAGAGAATGAAATTTTGAGAGACGGGGAGGTTCCGCAAGGAAACATATAGGCATACCTAGAGTTTTAAGATTGGCCCGCAAGAGAACGGACGTTGGTAGGGGTAGCGATAGGAGACGAAGCTTAAGTTAAGAAAAGGATATGCGTTTTAAATTAGAGTCACTTATTTACTTAATTCTGTGACTTACTCATTTGTTACTTAAAGCGCACATGAACACGCCGGTGCTAAGAAGATTTAGCGGCTATTGAGAGGAATCTTTCCGAGTAACATTTCTGCGACTAACGGCAATTGACGCTTCGTTTAATTATTGTTATAGAAGTAATTAATTTGTAAATTCAACAGTCGGTGACACTTCTCAAACCGAACACTTCAGTCAACATTAAAAAAGTCTGAATTCAGTTTTATTTATGGACGCTTTTTAACTACTGGTTCTTAGCGTCCCATCCCATATTGGGCGTGAAAGACGGGACATTTTGCCCAGAGGCCTCTTTATCAGGTTTGAGGTTGTTTTACAAACCGTAAATCTACAACACGAGACCGCCGGCTTTACTTTCCTTCCGAAGGAAGCCATCCTAAGGATTTTTACGCCCGAAGATATCCATCGCCCTCCGCCGGGTTTGAAGTCGCGACCTCAGAACTACAGCTAGCATGGTAACCCTAGACCACGGAGGACGACATTCAAAATTAAAATTTATCAGCTAATAAAACTGGTGTTATCCTTTCAAAATACACTCACGCATACCCTGAGATTAAGAACTCATAGCTATACCACTAGAGCAGCTGGCTTACTTGTTCCGGAACCTTCGTTTCGGCATGTTCTAGTACAATCTTGTTCTCGAAAGTTCCTATTTGTATGCGAGGACTATATAAGGGACTGCTGTCGGCAGGACGAGTCGGTGTTGAATTGAAGTTCTTAGAACTTGTTAGAAGTTTAAGTGCAAGTGGACAGTACAGTTTAATTGTGAGTTGTAACCAGCAGTCAGTTGTGAGTCGTGCAGTAGTTTAGTTGTGATTTTATTCGACGGATCGGTTGTGTTGTATTCCGAGTGCGTGACAAAGTGACTTAAGTGTAACGTTTGTTTTACGTTGTGTGCCTGTGATAAATAAAGTTTGTTCTCGCACTAATTGGTGTTCTCATTTGTTACAATATTGTAGAATACTACGTTTCCGTGCATTAATAGATTTAGAAGCCGGATTTTTTGGACCAGGAAGAAAGTCAGTAGCACGTGATAGGAAATCTGCAAACTCAGTGATAGTTGTATCACACATGTCATTACCAGTAATAAGCTGAAATTTATTTAACCGTTTACTCTGCTTCTAATGATGTTGATTCAAATCATTGATTTCCTCTTTAGCAGTGGACATGTGATTTGATTGCATTTTATTAGGAAGGAAACGTTACTGCTACTTACAGGTGTGGATGGCAAGCCTGAGTAGATTGAGAAGTTGCAAGAGATATCAATATACTTATGGATGGACTTTACTTATGTGAATTCCCAGGCCTTTATAAAGCATGCCACAAGGAAAGGTTTCTTGTCGCGCAGGATTACTCATGATGAAGTATTTCAGTCAAAGAATCGAAGGAAACTTATAAAAATAAAATCATAAACGTACTGTGCGACTTTGTACCCCTCTAACAGGTACAGTTTTGGCGGGTAGCACTTGCGGAGTTTCCCGAAGGGTGTCACCTCCTCCGTCGTGCTTAGCTTCTTCTTATTTAAAGACTTCCTGAGATTACTGGTATGCTCTTTGACTTCATGCTGAGCTTGCTTCATCTTGTTTTCAAAATGAAGAGCTACCAGCATATGACTAACAAACGCCGCTACTACTAACAAACAGCGATATCCTTTCACGAATAACGAATACTCCTTGCACCTTATTCGCAGTAGCGGCCTTAATATTATTGCTCCTTGCTTAGGTTAATTAGCAACCAGTGGTTACACCAAAGCATGCGAGCGAAGCGAGCGTGTGCCTCTTAGCTATGTTTATAATTTACTATTTATATATGCTCGGGTTTCTGAAACAGGAAGGTTAGTTACTTATATATATATAATATATATAATTAACTTAGGTGAATTAGCGACCATTGATTCATGGGAGGTTTGGTTAGCTTAGATTAGTTTTACTTTCTCTATTACGTATAGTAAGTAGGGGAAGTATTGTATTCCACCCAAAAATTCGATACCGAGATTTCACCGGAAATACCTGTTTTGAGACCCCCTGAATCCAAAAAAGCATTTTTAAAAACATGTCCCTGTGTGTGTGTGTGTGTCTCTGTGCACAGCATAACTCAGAAACGAACAGTCGGATAAACACCAAACTTGGTATTTAGGTTCAGTATCTTCCAGCGATGCGAGACACAAAGGTTTTCAAGAAAATCCCCCCACCCCAGATTACCCTTTACATGGAACATTTTTCGAAAATTTTTATTTTCTCAAAAATGGCTGTAACGATTTTGATTAAAATATTATATGTTTAAGATATTTTCGTGACAAACAAATGCATGTCTTGAATTTACTGGGAATGTCTCCAAAAGTATTCTTTATTGTGAACGACTTTTGCATAACTGGTAAACCATAAGAGATAGACAAAATGTTACTACACAAAAAATATAGATCGCATTACAATACACAATTTATGTCATATACATTTTTTTGTTGAGTTAACCATTTTCGAGATATTGCTTGTTATTCCCTTAAATTTCCCAATGCTTATACTTTTTCTCAAATTCGTTATTCATTTTTTTTATGTCCTGGACATGCAAAGAGAATGGAATGCTCCACATAGCAACCAGCTCTTAAAATATTTGACTATCGCTTAAAACCCACCATATTCCCCTTGCATCTACAATAAAATTAGCAATAAGATTGACATCTCGATATCTCGATTAACGTGAAGCATATGGAGAATAAGCGTTTGTAAAAATAGTTAGTACAAGAGTAGAGAATGTCATGTGAGTGTAACACATCAGATTTTTTTATATAAACTTGGGTTAATTAGCGACCAGTGGTCACGGGAAGTTAGGTTTAAGTTTTTTTATATAAACTTAGGTTAATTAGCAACCAGTGATTCAGGAAGGTTACGTTATGTTGTTTTTTTATATAAACTTGCGTTAATTAGCAACCAGCGGTCAGATTGGGGAGGTTAGGTTAGGTTTAGTTTTTTACATAAACTTACGTTAATTAGTAACCAGTGATTCACGGCAGCTTAGGTTAGGTTTAGGTTTTTTTATATAAACATGGGTTAATTAGCAATGAGTGGTTACACCAAAGCACGCGAGCGAAGCTATTTTCTTTGGTGTACAGGTATATAATTTCTTTTGAAATAACGTTTATGATATTGGAAATTGTATAACGAAGGAGGAGACAGCGAATTTCATATGGTCGCCTAAGTATATGACTTCGTAATGATGCTCACGGATATATAGGCAACGATTAAGTTTTGGAAAAAGAAGAAAAAATCGCTATTTTCGCGGATTTCGCTAATACTCATAGGTTGGCACTTTCTTCCAAGCATGCGCACTAGTAACAAAAATGGAGGAGTTTGTTGACAATTTAGTGACTTATTTCGTATGTAAGGAAGTGTCCTAAAAAGGGAGGGTATGTGGATCACACGCTTCCAAACTGTTCACATCTCATTTTAAAATGTGTAATGTGTGCATTTTTAGGAATAGAAGTCTAGAATAAAACAAGTCTAGAATACCGCGGCATGAGCTTGTGCCATTCTTCCTCTAAACCAGGATAACGTGGAAAGTTGGGGTTTGGAGGTAATAATAACCATCGTTAATGAACGCACGCTTGCTTCGCTCGCGTGCTTTGATGAAGTAGCTACCGACTGCTAATTAACCTAAGTTTTTATAAAAAAATCTAAACCTAACCTCCCGAAAATCACAAACCTTGTGTTTTATAAATAGGTAATGATAACCATCGTTAAGCAACGCACGCTCGCTTCGTTCGCGTGCTTTGAGGTAGCTACTGACTGCTAATTAACCTAAGTTGTTACAAAATAAATAAAATAAACCTAACCTAACCTAACCTCCCGTAAATCAGAAACTTTAGGATTTATAAATACAATTACGTACTCTTTCCGCCGCATGGTCTGTTTAACACTAGCGTTAACCGTACACGTGCATTCGTCAGTGACTATCTTCACAAGAGTTTCATTTATGGACGCTCTTTAACTACTATGGTCCTTAGCGTCCCATTCTATATTGGGCATGAAACACCGGTAATTTTGCTCAGAGGCCTCTCTATCAGGCTTGAGGTTCTTTTACGTGCCGTAAATCTACGACACGAGACCAGCGGTAAGGGTTTTTATGCCAGAAAAAAATCCATCGCCCGCCGCCGGGTTTGAACCCACGACCTTGTGAACGAGAGGCTATTACGGTACCACTAGTCTACGGAGGACATCTTCACAAGAGACGCTTGTTATAGTGCAAACGTGGCATATAGCCGTGCCGCGGAATTCTAGACTTAGGCGCATTTTTATTCCCTATATAATTCTATAACATTGCCGGTTAATTATGGAACCATTACCGTATCGTGCTAACCATGGCCTTCTAGTACTGTAAAATATAATACAGTATTGTAAAAGAAAAACAAAAAGTTAAATCTTCAGGTATTACTAAAAGTTAAAAAGAACGACAATTCATCAATCCGTCCTCGCACTATCAATTACACATAAAATCAGCAGTACAAAGAACACAATAACGCATCGAACTTGCTTAAAGACGCAAAATTCAACTCAAAATGTAAATATATGTTGTAATTTTTCACACGCTATCATCCATAGTGTAGTTGTATACATTCTAATTTACGAATGACATATGTAGACTTCCTGATGTGCATCACTGGATTCAGTTGATGGTTATTGGCGTGATATTACATACTCGGGAGTAACAAACCACCATGAATTCTCTCGGAAAATTACTTTTCCTGTTATTCCCATACTGCTTGCTGGGGAGATGACGTGAAGATGAAGGTGAGATATGGAGTTGAATGGCGGCCAATGGAATCCAAACCTTGCATTTGAAGCATCACCACCTTTCTCCGCCAACACCTGCTTTCCAATTTCAACTAGTCTCTCTACAATGGATTTTTCTTCTGATTTAAGCCGTTTTGCATTTGGAATGTGTTCACGGGTTATTACCAAATAATGATGCTTGGCAGCAGGTTTTATGTCACAAAAAACGGCATAGTCATCATCCTTGTATAATACTTCAGTAGACTCTTTATTGTCATATATACGACAAAACACGCATTTATTCCTGTCATGAGCCATAGATAATATGTCGAAGAATTCGTATTGCTGTTTACCGTAGATAGTTCCAAACAATATATCACAACACAACAAATATGTTTATTTATTTATAATGCTAGGATTACATAGAAGGTTATATTCCAGTGCAGTGCATGGGCAATAAGACATGCCCAAAATACTCAGCCTTGTCACACACTGGAAAATAAATTATACTATTGCTGCTGTTAAATAAACAATTGAATGGGTTTCTATGAAAATATTGCGTAAAGACAAACCTATACTGAAATTGAAGCCTACAATAACACAAATTTATTACATTTACTCATTAATAGTGTCCAGGTTATTAATTTCAGATAAATTTACTTTAAGTTTAGTCTGTTTATCTTCTTATAGTTCGCCGAGAAATAATAAAACAAACTTAGCTTAATGAGTAAAACAGAGTGACGAGAAGGCGGCGTTGCCAATGTACTATTTTTACTTTCTCTACTACGTATAGTAAGTAGGGGAAGTATTTTATTCCACCCAAAACTTCGATACCGAGATTTCACCGGAAATATATGTTTTTCAGACCCCCTAAATCCAAAAAAGCATTTATGGAAACATGTCCGTTTGTGTGTCTGTGTGTGTCTGTGTGTCTGCGAACAACATAACTCAGAAACGAACAGTCGGATAAACTCCAAATTTGGTATTTAGGTGCAGTAATTTCCAGAGATGCGACACGAAGGTTTTCAATAAAATCCCCCCACCCCAATTACCCTTTACATGGAACTTTTTCGAAACGACTTTTGCATAACTGGTAAACCATAACAGATAGACAAAATTTTATTACATAAAAAATTTAGATCGCGTTAAAATATACAATTTATGTCATATACATTTTTTTGTTGAGTGAACAATTTTCGAGATATTGCTTGTTATTTCTTTAAATATTTCAATACTTATATTTTTTTCTCAAATTCGTTATTCGTTTTTTTGGTCCTGGAAATGCAAAGAGAATGGGATACTCCACATAGCAACCAGCTCTTAAAAGATTTGACTATCGCTTAAAGCCTACCATATTCCCCTTGCATCTACAAGAAAATTAGCAATAAGATTAACATCTCGATATCTCGATTAACATGAAGCATATGGAGGATAAGCGTTTGTAAAAATAGTTTGTACAAGAGTAGAGCAGGTCATGTAAGTGTAACACATCAGATTTTTCAGAAAAGTAAGTGGTCAAGTTCAGTGAGATTGCACGAAGGGTGACCAGGGTGCCTAATTCTCAGGCGTTCTTGCATAGATGATATGAGAATGAAATTTGCCATATGCTTCCCTTGCTGTACAAAGGGCACGGTAGCCATCGACTCACCCTGCAGTTTTGAAAGCAATATTTCAGCAATCTAACGAGAAAATGTTGAAAATCGAACTTCAATGCACCTGTGGAAAATATATTATTGTGTTTCGGTTAAGTAGTGGACCAGAAGTAAAAACGATTCCAATGTTGGGTGCTTTGCTTACAATGTAGGAACATGTTGTTTCTGTGCTTGGGATAGCTAAACTCATTGAAGCGTGTACTGCTGATCAACAGTGGTGGAGAAACGTGGATCAAATCCCACGTAGTGCATGGCTTTCTGTGTAAAATATAAAATTATACAAGTTAATGGAAGCTCTTTTTGATAAAGCTTCTCCTTGAGAGCGGTAAATTACATCGCTATTTTTATTTTGCATAGCGTTGTAATTTCGCCCATAGTCTTACGAACACTGCAATTCAAATGAAATTTTACAACTGAATGCTTTATAAAATATTAATTGCAATTGCTGCAAACTAAACAGGGGATACGCCTTCCTCAACTGTCAATCATACCTCCCGAAATTAATAACATTTTACTTTAAACAAACACAAAGGCATCTCTCTATACACTCGAAGACTATTACCATGTTAAAGAATTTTCTACGGTAATGTTTACATTAGCTTACAGTGGATATATATATGGAAGTGTTGCGTCTTCTTTATGTTAGAAAGTCTCGATAAGCAAGACATTAAAATGTTTCAGCCAGAAGAAAAAAAATCTGATGTGTTACACTCACATGACTTTCTCTACTCTTGTACAAACTATTTTTACAAACGCTTATTCTCCATCTACTTCATGTTAACCGAGATAAACATTTGCAGACTCAATCTTATTGCTAATTTTCTTGTAGATGTAAGGGGAATATATATTTACAAGGGCAATATAGAAATACAGTAGCCTTTAAGCATAGACATTACTCTTAATAGCTGGTTGCTAGGTGCAGCACCATTCTCTTTGTCAGAGATTAATACTCTTTGCATATCCAAGACAAAAAATGAATAACGAATTCCCATTTGAGAAAATTATTGAAATATTTAAGGGAATAACAAGTAATATCTCGAAAATAGTTCACTCAACAACCAAAAAAATGTATATGACATAAATTGTGTATTTTAACGCGATCTACATTTTTTGTGTAGTAAAATTGTGTCTATATCTTACGGTTTACCAGTTATGCAAAAGTCGTTCACAATGAAGAATACTTTTGGAGACATTCCCAGAAAATTCGAGATATGCATTTTATTTGTCATGAAAGTATCTTAAACATATAATATTTTAATCAAAATCGTTAGAGCCATTTTTGAGAAAATTACAATTTTCGAAAAATCTTCCATATAAAGGGTAATCTGGGCTGGGGGGATTTTCTTGAAAACCTTCGTGTCGCACTCTAGAAGATACTGGTGTTTATCCAACTGTTCGTTTCTGAGTTATACTGTTCATACACAGACACACGGACATGTTTCCAAAAATGCTTTTTTTGGATTCAGGGGATGTCAAAACATGTGAAATCTCGGTATCGAATTTTTGGGTGGAATACAATACTTCCCCTACTTACTGTACGTAGTAGAGAAAGTATAAATTATTTTAGAAATAATGAGTGAACTCGGTAAGGTTTCATTCATTTATAGCTTATTGTTGTGCAGTAATACGACAAAAATTCCATGCTATGTGAGATAAAAATTCAAAGTATAAAAGAAAATTAATTTAATACATTATCTACATATCATAGGAAAGCATTTAATAGCAAAAGACGGTATTAATAGTCACAAAAGTGCATTGTTAGAAGAAATGGATGTGATATATTAAACAGAACACAATGCAGTTTTAAATTACTTGAACGCGACGCAACCATTTGCATCTAGCAGCGTTGCCATCATCAAGCACTATACAATGTTGCCATGTACCCCAAAAACTAAACTTCTAGAAGTGTGTCTTTATCCGGATTCTCCAGTCCTGATAAAAGAATGTAGATGAGTTAAAGCATTGGTTAAAGGTTCTATTTCAGAAAATGAACATGCGGAAGGCGAGGATAAAATCACCAACAGCTGACACTTTTGAATTCTAGGAATAACGATGCAACGATTTCGGCTGTTCCTCAGTTGGACAATTTGCGTTCAATTCATGTGATATTACATTTTATGCTGTCGCTAAATTAACAACAAATTTCATTGCAAGCCGGAAACTTCTTAGCGTCCCGAAAAATTGACAAATATTTTGCTTTTGTTTGTATATATTCGTTTACATTTATTTAGGGGATAAAAAGAGAACGCTGCCTTAAACAAACATGAGTATCTCAGTATTCATTGTGGAATATAAGCGTTGTCCTCCGTGGTGTAGTGGTTACCATGCTCGCTTCTAGTTCCTGAGGTCGCGGATTCAAACCTGACAGAGGGCGATGGATTTTTTCGGGAGTAAAAATCCATAGCATAGCTTCCTTCGGAAGGGAAGTAAAGCAGGTGGTCTCGTGTCGTAGATTTACGGCACATAAAAGAACCTCAAGCCTGATAAAGGACCCTCTGAGCAAAATTTACTCTTTCACGCCCAATATAGAATGGGACGCTAAGGACTGCAGCAGTTAAAGAGCGTCCATAAAAAAATTCTGATGTGTTAATCGATAGGCTTTAAGCTATAGTCAAATATTTTAAGAGCTGGTTGCTCTTTGCATTACCAGGACAAAAAAAATGAATAACGAATTCCTATTTGAGAAAAAGTTAAAGTATTGGAAAATTTAAGGAAATAACAAGCAATATCTCGAAAACGGTTCACTCAACAAAAAAAATGTGTATGACATAAATTGTGTATTTTAACGCGATCTACATTTCTTGTGTAGTAAAATTTTGTCTATCTCTTATGGTTTACCAGTTATGCAAAAGTTGTTCACAATGAACACTTTTGGAGACATTCCCAGAAAATTCGGGATATACATTTCATTTTTCATGAAAATATCTTAAACATATGATATTTTAATCAAAATCGTTAGAGCCATTTTTGACAAAATTAAAATTTTCGAAAAATGTTCCATGTAAAGTTTAATCTGGGGTGGGGGATTTTCTTGAAAACCTTTGTGTCGCATCTCTGGAAGATAGTGAACCTAAATACCAAGTTTGGTGTTTATCCGACTGTTCGTTTCTGAGTTATACTGTTCACAGTCACACACACAGAGGTTTCCAAAAATGCTTTTTTTGGATTCAGAAGGTCTCAAAACATGTATTTCCGGTGAAATCTCGGTATCGAATTCTTGGGTGGAATACAATACTTCCCCTACTTACTATACGTAGTAGAGAAAGTAAAAAGTGGAATATAAGGTCCTTTAGCTGCATTTATTAACGACAGACAATAAAGATGAAATGATTAAAATGAAGTAATAGTTATTACACGTCCCCATTTTCAGGAATTTGAAAGTAGTGTACATCAGATTCACGTTCATGTGTGGCGCAGGATTGTTTTGTTAACATCTTGTTAACAGGGAGTACCAATAATAATTTTGATTTCATTTACATACCCAGAAAATAGCCTCCAATTAAGTTTTTTAAAAGAATCACATTCTGAAAGGTTATTTTCATTAAAATTTCCGAAAGTTAAATGAAGTTGTCTTAACAGAAGTGTTATGTGATTTTTCAGATGCTACTTAAATTTTAGGCCAGCCTAAATGTATTAATAGCTACAAATATGACTTGTTGGCGTAATGATAATGTTTATTACTTTCATTTAGAAAACACGCGTTCAAGACTAGCTTATACTCTTATATTTTTCCCACTTAACTATCCTGTTGGATATAATAAAACCATTGATTCTTTGTTTTGATATTTGAGTATACCTAATAACAATTCAGGTCTAACAAGATGAATGATTGATTACGAGTGCTCGATATCAATAAATTGAGCCATGATGGCAACCGTGATAAATGACATAGCTCTCGATTGATTTCAAGCAATATTCATTTTGACCTCCAGTTTGCAAACAGAACACACTACTGCTACACCAAGCTAGAAGGTTTGTGTATGAAGTTAAATATTATTGAACTACACTTGTGTGCAAAACCTAAGGACGAAAGTAATATTCACATGCTGTGACACTGCCAAGTAACATAGCTCGATGAAACTTGAATCATACATAGAGGATACTGCTACGGTATGTTACAGTAGGCAACTAAACGAAATATGCAATGAGATGAACAGAAATGCCAATTTTACTCATAGACCACAAGCTACACTAAAGTCAATACGACATATGATGGCTCTCTAGATTTACAGAAACAGATACATGGTGCTTAAAAGGGTGTATGATCACCACTGACAGCAATGCATGCTCTGCATCGTGCTCCCATGCTGGCCACAAGGTTGGTAAGCAGTTCTTGTGGTAGGGCATTCCACTCCTCCACTAGCGCTGTTACAACTGTTGGGTGGTCGTTGGTGCATGTGGATGTGCTGCAGTGCGTCTCCCCAAAGCATCCCACACGTGTTCGATGGGATTTAAATCGGGGGAACGGGCAGGTCAGTCTATTCTCCGAATATCCTCTCGTTCCAAGAGATCCTCCACCTGCGCTGTTCGATGCGGTCGCGCATTGTTATCCATAAAAATAAAGTCAGGGCCGACTGCACCCCTGAAAAGACGCACATGGGGAAGGAGTAGAGTATCACAATAACGTTGACCAGCGAGCATACCTGTTCAAAGATTTGGAGGTCGGTGCGCCCATGCAACATACCTCCCCAAACCATAACACCCGGACCACCAAAATGATCATGTTCAAGGATGTTATTGAGTTCATTACGTGTTTCCACCTCTCGCCAGATGAGGGTACGTCGAGAATCACTACTTAGACTGAATCTGCTCTCATCTGACAAGAGCACGCGACCCCATTCCTCGTTGGTCCAATTTTGATGCTGTTGGGACCATCGCAAACAGTGCCGCCGATGTGCGGATGTCAATGGAACACAACGTACTGGCCGTTGGGAAAACAGATCACCTCTGTGTAGTCGCCGTGCCACTGTGTATCGTGAGATTGCATGCCTCTTTGTCCTGTTAAATGTGGTTGCAATTGCACCCGCTGTTTGGCGTGGGTCCCTTCTTGCCTGTTGCACAATGTAGCGGTCATCTGCTGCTGTATTTGAGCGTGGTCAACCACCACCTCTCCTTGGGAGAGCAGTGCCTGTGGTTTGGAAGGTTCCCCATTCACATGAAACAATGCTGTGAGCAATTCCAAACTCCTGAGCAGCACTCGTCACACTTCGCCCTTCTTCCAGTTTCTCGGTGATTCTTCCCCGTGTGAAGTCATCCAAATGGTGTCTATGGGTCATGTTGCAATGAAGAACGCCCACTACAGTGCACCATAACAGCTCGCTAATTGCCACACACAGTCTTGTCCAGTTTCGTCAACTGCCCCGTGTTGCGGGACAGACCCACTTGGCACTATAGGCTCGCTACACTCACGTCATGTGACGTCCAGCTTTCTGTGTACGTGTGAGAGACCTCTGGTAACATGTTCACACACCTTCATCTACTTCCACCAGGTAGTTCATTTGTGTGCATGGTTTTGCACACTAATGTATAATACCTATTAGATGTATCATGTTTTAAGTTTATAACACCAGCGGTGCCTGTAAATCGCCACGTATTCAGTAATCTCACTGACGTTGTCCATTTACTTTTGTGAAAAATAGTACAGTGATGTTGAATCCCGGAAATAAAAACACTGACTTCTCTCCTTTAGCTTTCTAGGTTGTCAACACATTTCGAATTTGGTTGAAATCTGTGCAAAATTAAGGGTAAAGGTAAAAGTATGTATCACGGAGGGGCCCCCGGAACCGGGGCAGAACACCGCACGCTTGCCAGTTGGCACCTGTGCTTCAAACGTGAGCCCTGGGAGGGAGAGATGAGCGGTGATTTCCGAAGGGCGACCAGATCCAGATGCCGACTGGCGCAATCATGGACGGGGCACTTAACGTTCCCAGATAGAAGGCATCCGCCGCCGTACAGTCCCTACCCAAAGGCTAACAACCTCTATGACACCCCGGAGCGGAGCCCTACGCTGAGGAGAGACCTAACTGAGCGGTACCGCAGCGACGCCAGGGAAGAAACCATTACAGAGCGCAAGCCACCGTCCAGCCGCAACACGCCGAACACCGTCACATACAACCCTGAAACAGTTAATAAGGAAGATGATGGGCACAGGAAATGAGAGGAAGGAGAGACCAGTATGCGCCTGGAGATCCGGGGAAACCACAAAAAACCTATGGGCCAGAGAGGGCGGTCACCGGGGATCGATCCCGGGACCTCCCGAATGCAGGCCACGGACGTAACCGCCCAAGCCATCCCGGTCGGTCAAAATTAAGGGTAGTTTAGACGGAGAGCCTTTTACACTTTTCAATTTTTAGGCAAACCACTGCACGCAGGGAATTGAAATTTTATACACAATCGTCTGAACAAACCTTGCCGTCATTGACCTTCGAATTCCAGGTTGCAGCTAAAGATTTCCGAATCGAGGCTATAGGCTTTGAAACGTTGCCAGTGATAAAAATTAACTGCAACAAATAGATATTAATTGACTTTAAAGCGGTAGGAGGAAATAAACTGTTTTTATGTTTATTTAATACTTATTACCATTGCATAATGGAGCCCAGTGCAGTGGTTTCCGCATTATTATAGTGTATTACGCAATACGACTATACTTTTCTTGCCTCCGTGGGGTAGCGGTAGCGTCTCACATTCAAGAGGACCTGAGTTCGAATCACGGTTAAGGTTTTTTTCTGGGCTTTCCCTTATCCAGAGAAGGCAAACGTTCAGCTCTCTGAACTCCGGGCTCATTTGAGCACCATTTCATTCATCGTCCGATATGACCTAACCGGTTAAAGGGCGTTACACTACAAAATAAGGACTGTATTGGTAGTAATTAAGACCCGAGCGTGTTTATGAAACGAGCAGTAGAGTAGGGCTATTTTTGTTGGATCACACTATAATTTCAAAACTTTGAGTTTTTACAAAAGTATTTTGCATTGTTAACTGTGTGTAACTAAATGCTGATCGGATGCAGGAGCTTGAGCGTCTTTGCGAGTAGTGTAGGAGGTGCCAGTACTGTTGAGTCCACGACGCATTTCCTAATTTTTTTGCAGGTAACGTGAAGGTATTTTTAAAACTTAATTGATTTTAGTCTAATTATATAATATATATTTCAATAATAGCCCGCCTTAAAGCAATATTTATATGTAACAATCTATAAAAAGTGTATATTTCAGTCATTGTATATGGTTATATTATTGTATCCATGTGTAATAATGTTATGTGAATCTATTACGTAATTTAATAATGTAGGAGCTGTGAGAATAATAGGTTAAAAGTTGCTAACAATGAGGTAACCTTGAGGCAATAATGAATTAGAAAGCAATAATACCACTAGTCATTCTTGGAAACAATAATGTAATTTTTGAGACGGTTTATAAAATAGTCAATCAATAACCAGAAAAAAGCTTAAGTTAAATAAAAGCATTCTATTGGATTAGGAATAGCTAATCAGAGAATTGAAATGCAGAAATTTCCAAGTTTAGGCAGTAGAAATCAAGTCAGTTGCTTGTAAACAGCACTCATAACTGGACGGTTGGTTGTAGACAGTGTTCCTGATACGAGATGCGTCCTCGAGATATTTAATACGTATTCGTGTGAGACGAAAATACTTTACGTGTTAAAAAGTGCAAGTATTTAATAAAAGAATCTCACAGCTCTATATATCAGTGAAGTGTTATTAAAAATTTTGTGAAGGATTATTAAATGTAGTGAAGTAAAAATTATAATCTGTGTAAGCCTATATTCTTCAGTCACACCACTCCCTGTTAAGACATTCATGTCTCTAAAAAATATAAATTCTGACGCAGCCGAGGCAAACATAAATATATAATATTTCAAGAAACAGTCCAAATTTACAAAGTTAATACTATTTTAAAACATTTTTGGGCAAAGGCCACGGGAAATTACATTTTGGGCGAAGGCTACCGGAAACTTTTTACCATACATGCGGTTGCAACTACTTCAAATTGGCTTTCCATACGTGAAGCAACAAACTTCTTCAAATTGACGCCCAAAGCGTGGTGCAAATAACAATACAACAAAAATAAGTTCTTCAAATAACACACATTGAAGCAAAGGAAATGAACCCAATTTATTAGAATATTAAAATTCCAATCAACAGAATTTATTTTATTTTAAATACACGTTTTTCACGATTTATCTGAGAAATGGATTCCAGTGGACTGCTGCTTTGAAGGTGTTAAAATGTATGGGCTGCGCGCGCCGCCGAGTAAGATCATAATGAGACGCTGAAGTATTGTGGATGCCATAACAGTTCAGCTGCGTTGCATGTAATCGCGTATTATAGTATAGTCGATCAAAACCGAGGTACAGGCTCCTATTCAAACAGTTGATTCGTAATGTAAGGGGTTGTGTTCTTGCTTGTCACGCGAGAGTTTGGAATTCCTTTCTACACCAGATATTACAATTTTAATCTACCGTATTAAAACCTTACATGGGTTGTCGTCCTCCGTGGTGTAGTGGCTACCATGCTAGCCTCCATTTCCCAAGGTCGCGGGTACAAACCCGGCGGAGGGCGATGGATCGTAAAAATCCTCAGCGTTTCTTCCTTCGGAAGAGAAGTAAAGGCGGTGATCCCATGTCGTAGATTTACGGCACGTAAAAGAACCTACAGCCTGATAAAGAGGCCCCTGAGCAAAATTATCGGTCTTTCACGCCCAATATAGAATGGGACGCTAAGGACCACAGCAGTTAATAGCGTCCATAAATAAAACTCAATTCAGTTTATATGAATTTATATAGAAGAATAAGCTGTTGCAGGAATAGATTGTAAATGCTACATAAAAATAAAATATAGTGGATAGAGAAAGTAACGTGAAAGCAACGAATCATATTTTTTTATTGGCATTAGCCATCTAAGAGTTCCAGGGACCAGGCTCCAATATATCGGTATTCGTATAACATAACATTCCAAGCAAGCTGTTATTCCCAAGAATTCCATAGCTTGCAGTTTTGGAGTGTTATGTTCAAGGAAAGTATTCGAAATCTGTGGAAACTCGCGTCCTACACAAAACTTCCCTTTAAGCGGAACCGTGGGGGTAATTCCTGGAAAGCCGATGATTAATGGGCTAAGGGAACGGTGCAGGCGGTCCACGCGCCCACACACGTAATTTTGGAACAGCGTTTGGGGAGTTCTCTGCAGTTAATATTGACCCGTCTCATCTACGCAGTTTCCTATAACGATTATTATACTTTCCCGCTTTAATCTCATTGCACTGTCTCCCACGCTTACTGAAACACATTAGACGCTAACTGCATTGAATGTTTGGAGTTTAATATAGAGTTGGGAATTTTAGAAACAGGAAATTGGCAATCTCTATTTTTCCACCATCTCTGCGCACCGTAATGTTAGAAAAATTTTACTAACATGAGTTTCTCTGCTCTCCATCGCTTATTAGCGGGAATATAAATTATTTTACCAAACTTTATTTTCCTATCCACTTAATTTTAATCAGATAAACCGTTCCGGAAGTAGCTGCAATACAGTTTTCTTTACAGATACAACGGAAACAGCGACAGCCAAATGGACGCTATACATAAGTCTTAAAATGCCATACTCTTTCCATGACAATGTAAGAAACAACTAAAAAAATCTGATGTGTTACCTCACATGACTATCTCTACTCTTGTACGAACTATTTTTACAAACGCTTATTCTCCACATGCTTCATGTTAATCGATATAAAAATTTGCAGAAACTATCCTATTGCTAATTTTCTTATGGGTGCAAGGAGAATATGGTAGGCTTTAACCAATAGTCAAATCTTTTAAGAGCTGGTTGCTATGTGGAGCATTCCATTCTCTTTGTAGGTCCAGGGCGTAAAAATAAAAAAACGAATAATGAATTCCCATTTGAGAAAAAGTATAAGTATTGGAAAATTAAAAAAATAACAAGTTCACCCGGCAAAACAAATGTATATGAAATAAATTGTGTGTTTTAACGAGATCTACATTTTTGTGTAGTAAGAGTTTGCCTTTCTTTTACGGTTTACCAGTTATGCAAAATTATTTCAGAGTGAAAAAGGATTTTTGGGGATACTCCCAGAAAATTCATAATATATATTTCATTTGCGACGAAAGTATCTTAAACATATGATATTTTAATCAATCAAAATCGTTACAGCCATTTTTGAAAAAATAAAAGTTTTCGAAAAATGATCCATTTAAAGGGTAGTCTGGGGCGTGGGGATTTTCTTGAAAATCTTCGTGTCGCATCTTTTAAAGATACTAAACCTAAATACTAAGTTTGGTATTTATCTGGATATTCGTTTTTGTGTTATGCTGTTCACAGACGCACAGACACATACACGGACCTTTTTCTAAAAATCTCGGTATCGAATATTTGGGTGGAATGCAATACTTCCCCTACTTACTATACGTAGTAGAGAAAGTAAAAATGGCTAAGTATCGAATAATTCATTAATAACGCTTGAAGCCACAAAAGTGATTACTGGAAATAAATTGTGTTTTTTAAAGAGACCTACATTTCTTGTTCACTACGTCTTTGTCTATCGCTCAACGTTTACCAGTTATAAAAGTTTATACAAAATTCCTTCTGAATGAAGAGGACTTCACAGGTTATACATTTTTTTTCATGTAAATATTTTTCATATGTGGTATTTTAATCAAAATCGTTAGAGTCGCGTTTTAGAAAATAAAAACATTTCGAAAAATGTTCCATGTAGTTATGGCGGGGGATTTTCTAAAATCTCCCATACTGAACCCAAATACCAAGTTTGGTATTTATCCGACTTTTCATTTTTGACTTAGGCTGCTCACAGATACAGACGCACACGGGGGCATTTCCCTAAAAGTGTTATTTTTAGATCCAGGAGGCCTCAAAACTTCTATTTCCTCTGAAATCACTATACCGAATTTTTGGGTGGAAGGCAGTAACTTCTCTACCTACTATGTAACGTGGTAGAGAAAGTAAAAATGTCTATGTGAGAGCGTTCACGTGTACACGTGCGTGTTCAGCGTGGCTCATCGACGTAAATATTCTGTATTAGGTTTCGTTTTTAAGTTAAGCATTTAGCTTAAAGATTAAATTTTTCTACAGCTTACCTTGGAAGGCAAGGGTAGTATCCCATTTCATTTAAAGAACTGGGTGAACTAAAAAACGTACCTAAATACGAGAAACCCTTTTTTTGAGAGATTTAAGGATACGAAGCGAGATTTTATGGAACATTTCCTCACCTCTAATTACTCTTTAGGTGGGAAATGTTTCATTACATTTTATTTTCTAAAAAGCATACCCTAAAGAATTTGAATAAAATGTTATATTAAGACATTTACATAACTGGTTAAATGTATAGATATCAAGAATTTTCTCTGAATAGCCTGATTGAAAACTATTTTCTCATATTATATAAGCAAAATCTTACTAAGTAAACAATGGAGAGATTATTGAAATATTCAGTTTGTGGCAATTAACTGTTTGTACCATTGGCCCTTTGCTGTTACATATTTATGTTTTCCCAGATTAATCTGTCATGCAGCTCCTTACCTGATTCTTATATTTTACTATATGTAGTAAGCAGGGAAAGTATTTTATTCCACCCACAAATTCGATGTCTAGATTACAGTGAAGATACATCCTTTAAGACTTTCTGAACACCCCTAAACAAAAAACTGAGACACTTTTAACACTTAAATGATTTTAGTTAAATTATATAATATGTAAATTCAATAACAGCCCGCCTGGAAGCAATATGTATGTAATAATTTGTAAAATGTATGTAACAGTCATTGCATATGCTTATATTATTTTAAACATGTTCAATAATGTTATGTAAATGCATTACGCAATTTTATAATGTAGGAGATGTGAGAAATAGGTCAAAAGTTGCTAACAACGAGGTAATCTTGAAGCAATAATGAGTTTGAGAGTTTAAATGTTACTTGTGATTCTTGGAAGCAATAATGTAATTTTGAGACAGCTTAAAAATAGCCAATCAACAATCAGAAAAAGATTTAGTTAAATGCAGGTATTCTATTGGAGTAGCATTAGCCAATCATAGACTTGAAATACAGAAATTTACAAGTTTAGACGGTTGAAATCAATTCAGTTGCCTGCAGACAGTGATTGGAACCGGATGCGTGATGCGTCCTCGAGAAATTTTATACGTTTTCGTGTGAGACGAAAACAGTTTAGGTATTAAAAAGTGCAAGTATTTAATAAAATCATCTCACAGCTCTCTCTCTCTCTCTCTCTATATATATATATATATATAGTTATATATCAGTGAAGTGTTATTTAAATTGTATCAAGCATTAATAAAAGGAGGTAAAATTATAATCTGTGTAAGCCTAAATTCTTAGTCACACCACAACCTTGCTAAGAGAATCGTGTCTCTAAAATAAATACTGACGCAGCCGAGGCAAACATAAATATAATATTTAAACAAACAGTCAAATTACAAAGTTAATATTTTATTAAACTTGGGGCAAAGGCCATCTGAAAGTACATTTGGGGCGAAGGCTACCGGAAACTGTTTACTATACGTGTGGTTGCAACTACTACAAGTTCGGCTCCCCAACAGTTGATATACAATACAACTCCTACTTCAAATCGGCATTTCCATACGTGAAACAATAATCTTTCTGAAAACATGTTTAGAAAAAGGTACGCACGTGTGTGTGTGTGTGTGTGTAAACAGCAATCAAAAACGAAAAGTGCAATAAATACCAAACTTATTATTTACATTCGCTGCTTTCCAAAGATGCGACACGGAAGATTTTCAAGAAAATCCTCCCACTCCAAACTACCCTTTATATAGAAAATAATTTTTATTCTTTGAAAAATGGCTCTGACGTCCGCATCCGTGATGTGGGGGTACTGTGTCTGCCTCAAGTTCAAGAGGTCCCGAGTTTGGTTAGGGTGATTTATCCGGTTGCTTTTTTTTCTGAGATTTTTGCTTATCGCTTCAAGCTATATGGAACCCAGGGTTATTTGAATATGATTTCACCCATTGCATTCATCGTGCGATATTACCTAATCGCTTAAAGCATGTTAAACTAAAATAAAATACAATATGTATAAGATATTTGCATGGGAAGTGAAATGCGTATATTCAATTTTGTGGAAATAGCCTCTGAAAACCTCTTTATTCTGAATGACTTTTGTATAATTAGTAAACTGTTAGAGATAGACAAAATTGTGCTATATATAAATGTAGATCTCGTTAAATCACACAATTTATGTCAAGTAAAAATGGTTGTAGCACCCACTAATTCAGAGATTCTTCATTATTGGTTTGAATTGTGAGATACTTTATACTTTTTCAACTGCTAAGTTGCTGCTATTCGTTTTTCTTTCCTTCTCTACTACGATAGTAAGCAGAAGTATTGTATTCCATTCATACAGATATTTCACCGGAAATACATGTTTTGAGTTGAATCCAAATAAAACATTTTTGGAAATATGTTCGTGCGGGTGTCTTGTCTGTCAACAGCATAACTCAAAAACAAAAAGTCTGGTGAATACCAAACTTGGTATTTGATTGTAGTATCTTCCAAGATGCAACACGAAGACTTTCAAGAAAATCCTCCCACCCCAGACTATCCTTTAATAGAAAAATTTTCGAAAATTTTAATTTTCTCAAAAATTGTTCTAACGATTTTAATTAAAACATCATATGTTTAAGATATTTTCATGGCAAATGAATATTTGTTTGAATTTTCCACTGCTTATACTTTTTTTAAATGGGAATTCGTTATCTTTTTTTATGTCCTGGACATACAAAGAGAATGGAATGCTCCACATAGCAACCAGCTCTTAAAACATTTGACTATCGCTTAAAGCCTACCATATTCTTCTTGCACTTACAAGAAAATTAGCAATAAGATAAGAGTCTGCAAATGTTTATCTCAATTAGCATGAAGTAATTGTAGAATAAGCGTTTGTAAAATGGTTTGTACAAAAGCAGAGAAAGTCATGTGAGTGCAACACATATTTTTTTATTTATTTCTTCTTCTCTTGTGGTTATGCAAAGAGAACGGAAAGTTAAAGCCGTCACATAGTGACCCGTTCTTAAGCCTACTATGTTCCCTTATTCTCCTTTGTACCAATAAGGAAATACGTAATAAAACCATATCTGAAAATCTTTATCTGGGTTAACATGAAATAGATAAAAGAATAAGCCTTTCTAAGAATAACTTGAGGAATGGGTAAAGAAAGACATGTGAATGTAATACATCAGATTTTTCACACACTTTCATTAGTAATAAGAACTGAGGTATGGTATGCAAAAATTAGTTCTTTGTTGCAAGTGTGTCAACCAAACCCATATTTCTTTATTTGACATATTTTATAGGCTAGAATTTATTGTAATGTAAGGGTTAATAGAGAAATTACTGCTTATATTAAAGTTATAAGATTATAAAGGGTAAACAGAAAGTCATGCAAGTATGGCGCATCAGATTCTTTTATAGTGAGTCACATACTCGTTTACATCTCATTCATGCTTCAGTCTTTAGAGAAAACAAGGAATAATCTTGTTAAATAAAAATTCCCTCTCCCGTAAATCTAAGCATGAGCCTCTTTATTTAAAGAATAGTGTGCTAAAGAACAGATCGCAAGGCAGGTGAACATTCTTAAAGTAAGTTTTAGCTAGTTGACGATTATCAGTAAATAAACAGGAAAAACGTTTTCATGTATTAAGCAAGTTTCCGTTGCCCATTGCTGTATAGGGAAACCCTAGCGGTGCGTTCTGTAATCAGGTGAATTTCTAGTCACCGATTCCACCACTAGGCATACATGGTGGCAAGTGATTAGCCCATCACCCACAGAGAGCGCCGCGGGAGAGAAGCAGGACGCTGCGGTTGTGAAATGACCGATAATTTTGCTCAGGGGTATTCTCTTTCAAGATATGAGGTTCCTTCATGTGCAAATAACCTTTACACGGTTCCAACGACGTTACTTCCTTTATGAGGAAGTCGGACTGAGAATTTTTCCACCCCCAAAAAATCCATCCCTCTTGAACACGTGATCTCGGAAACGGGAGGCTAACACAAACCCTATAACACAAAATACCAAGCTTCATATGAATAAACTGAAAATAAGTTGATGTATAGAGAAAGCAGTACAACTGCTACACGAGGTTTTGTTTCCCCTTTATTACTTTCTCTACTACGTATAGTAAGCAGGGGAAGTATTGTATCCCACCCAAAAATTCGATACCGAAATTTCACCGGAAATATATGTTTTGAGACCCTCTGAATCAAAAAAAGCATTTTTGGAAACATGTCCGTGTGTGTGTCTGTGAACAGCATAACTCAGAAACGAATAGTCGGATAAACACCAAACTTGGTATTTCGTTTCAGTATCTTCCAGAGATGCGACACGAAGGTTTTCAAGAAAATCCCCCACCACAGATTACCCTTTACATGGAACATTTTTCGAAAATTTTAATTTTCTTAAAAATGGCTCTAACGATTTTGATTAAAATATCATATGTTATATTTTCATGACAAATAAAATGTATATCTTGAATTTTCTGGGAATGTCTCCAAAAGTATTTTTGATTGTGAACGACTTTTGCATAACTGGTAAACCAAAGAGAGACAAAATTTTACTACACAAAAAATGTAGATCGCGTTAAAATACACAATTTATGTCGTATACATTTTTATTGTTGAGTGAACCATTTTGGAGATATTGCTTGTTATTCCCTTAAACTTTTCAATACTTATTTTATCAAATGGGAATTCGTTATTAATTTTTTTGTCTTGGATATGTAAAGAGTATTAATCTGTGGCAAAGAGAATGGTGCTGCACCTAGCAACCAGCTAGTAAGATATATGTCGATGCTTAAAGGCTACTGCATTTCTATATTGCCCTTGCAATTACAAAATAAGGGGAACATAGTACGTCTTAAGCAATAGTCAAATATTTTTAGAACTGGTCGCTATGTGTAAAATGTAATTCTCTTTGCATGTCAAAAGATCGTTTCGGCAAATGTTAATCTCGATTAATATGAAATAGATGGAGAAAAAGACTTTGTAAAAATAGTTTGTACAAGAGTAGAGAAAGTCATGTGAGTGTAACACATCAGATTTTTTCTTTTTCAGTGCATATGTGTAAAAAATAATATAAAATAAGCAGGAAAGAAAAAAAGATAATCATGGGTCTATATGTTTACTTTCTCTACTATGTACATTAAGTATGGGAAGAATTGAATTCCACCAAAAAATTCGATACCGAGATTTCACCGAAAATACATGTTTTGAGGTACCCTGAACCCAAATAAGGAATTTTTGGAAATATGTCCGTGTGTGTCTGTTTGTATGTCTGTGAACAGCATAACTCAAAAACATAAAGCTGGATAAATATCAAATTAGTTTAGTATCTTCCAAGGAACATCTTTTGAAAATCTTTATTTTCTCAAAAATGACTAACGATTTTTATTAACAATTATATACATTTTCATGCCAAATGAAATGATTATCTTGAATTTTCTGGGAATGTTCCAAAAAGTCCTCTTCGTTCTGAATGACTTTCGCATAACTGGTAAACCGTAAGAGAAACACATAATTTTATTTCACAAAATATGTAGATCTTGTTAAAACACACAATTTATGTCATACTTTTTTGTCGAGTGAAACATTTCCGAGATATTCCGTGTTATTTGTTGGAATTAGTTTGGGAATTGGTTATTGTTTTCTCTAATTTTATTATGTCATGGACATGCAAAGAGAATGGAATGCTCCACATAGCAACCAGCTCTTAAAATATTTGACTATCGCTTAAAGCCTACCAATTCCCCTTGCATCTACAAGAAAATTAGCAATAGGATAGTTTCTGCAAATATTTCACGTTTCGCAAATGTTTCGTGTCGTAAATCACGATTAACATGAAGTAGGTGGAGAATAAGCGTTTGTAAAAATAGTTTGTACAAGATTAGAGGAAGTCATGAGAGTGTAACGCATCAAATGTTTTATAATTATTTGCTAAAGAGATTTAAATACGAGTATTACATAATTAAACGTCAACGTGACACTGAAAGGGTTGCGGTTAATGACCCTGGTCCCCAGGGCCAGTGTCGAGGTAGACACGCTTGACAGCTACTCCATTTCATGACATTCCCCAACATCTGTTCCTTTCCCATGTACCTTTCAGGGAAATAGAATTATACACTAATGAAGATATACAGGACAGTTCCTGGACGCGCTGCTGTATTCAAGTCCATTCACCTCCTGCAAACAAAGCTGTGGCCATGCTTTAAATTAATGCCCAACTTTTATAATATATACATAGACCAGGAAGTATTCCGACAACCACCTTAAAAATTTTTTGTATTACATTCACATGATTTTCTCTATTCTCTATCGTTTATTAGTGGGTACACAAACTATTTTTACCAAAACTTAATTTTTTAATTCATTTCAGTCCAGATAAGCCTTCACAAAAATAGCTACATTGCATTTTCATTATAGATACCAAGGGAATAACGATAGTTAAAATTTTAGAAACTGGACGCTAAACATTGGCCTTAAAATTCCGTACTCTGTCAAAGCAATCGAGAGAAACAACTGAAAATCGGCAGTACTTCACCCGAATGACAAAATATTGAACAATTCGAACAATTAACAACGGATATCCCAGAGATGGCTTATGCCACAAAACGTCATTTAAAATAAATTGGTGTTTTAAAGAGATCTATTCGTTTTTATTCAGTACGTTTTGTGTATCGTTTACGAGTTATACAAGATTATACAAAAGTCCTTCGGAATGAAGTGGACTTAACAGGCTATTCCCAGAAAATTCAAAAGATACATTTTATATGTCATGTAAATATCTTCAATATATATGATATTTGAAGAAGTTGTTGTATTGTAGTTCTTATGTTGGGGAGCCGAACTTGAAGTAGTTGCAACCGCACGTATGGTAAAAAGTTTCCGGTAGCCTTCACCCAAAAAGTATACTTTCCGGTGGGCTTTGCCCCAAATGTTTAAAAGATATTAACTTTGTAATTTGACTATTTCTTTAAATATTATATATTTATGTTTGCCTCGGTTGCGTCAGTATTTATATATTTTTTAGAGACATGAATGTCTTAGCAGGGAGCGGTGCGACTGAAGAATGTAGGCTTACACAGATTTTAAGTTTTTCTTCACTCCATTTATTACTGCCTGACACGATTTAAATAACACTTCACTGATATATATATATATATATATATATATAGAGAGAGAGAGAGAGAGAGAGAGAGAGAGAGAGATGTGCGATTTTTTAAATTAATTACTTGCACTTTTTAACACGTAAACTATTTTTCGTATCACACTGAATACGCATTAAATTTCTCGAGGATGCATCTCGCGTCCGGTTAGGAACACTGTCTACAAGCAACGCGTCCAGCTATGAGCACTGTCTACAAGCAACTGAACTCGGAATTTGTAAAGTTTGCTATATTTCAGTTTCCGATTGGCTAATCCTAGTCCAATAGAATACCTTCATTTAACTTAAGCTTTTTTTCTGGTTGTTATTTGGCTATTTTATAAAATGTCACAAAAATTACATTATTGTTGCTCCAAGAATGACTAGTAGCATTATTACACTTTCTTACTCATTATTGCCTCAAGGTTGCCTCATTGTTAGCAACCTATTATTCTCACAGCTCCTACATTATTAAATTACGTAATGCATTCACATAACATTATTGAACATGTATACAATGATATAAACATATACAATCACTGTAATATACACCTTTTATATATTTTTACATATACATATTGCTTTAAGGCGGGCTGTTATTATATTTTTTATTATATAATTTGTATGAAATCATTTAAGTGTTAAAAATACTGCCTCATATTTTAATCAAAACCGTTGGAGCCATTTATTAGAAAACAAAAAAATTCGAAAAATGTTCCATGTGAAGGGTAGTACGGGGGAATTTTCGTGTCGCATCTTTGGAAGCTACTGAACTTTAATATCAAACTTGGTATTTAACGGACTTTTCGTTTTTGAGTTATGCTGTTCACAGACATACACACGGGCCTTTTCCTAAAAATGTTTGGGGGGTTCAGGGACCCCACTATATAAATTTTCAGTGAAATCTTATATTGAATTTTTGGGTGCAAAGCAATACTTCCACTTCTTACTATACATAGTAGAGAAAATAAAAATTCTATCAGTCAAAATAATGGAGAGACAATTTTCAATATAGGTATATAAGAAATGTTAAGGCAGTACTAGTGTATGGCACTGATATGCAAACAATTTAATTAAACAGCATTATATAAAATAGCTATGTAACTTTAATTTCTTTAAAGTTTTATTAAACATTTCATTTGGTAAATAGTCACAGCAAACACTATTTTTGGTTTCATCTTATTTGTATAATTTCCCTCGTGTAGTTTTAGACAGGATAAAACACACTCGTGATATAAACAGTGAAAAAAATCGAAAAATATTCCTTATTTTTACTGCATAAAAATTGCTCTAACAATGTTGACTAAAATATGACGTGAGATACCGTCCCGTCGCATAAAAATGTATATATATATATCTTGAATTTTTTTTGTGAATGCTGTGTGAAGTCCTCTTCAGTTGACCTATAGATATTTTATCTTAACTGAGCGGGACGGCTCAGTCGGATTCGTCTGTGGTCCACATTCGTGAGGTCTGGGTTCGATTCCCGTGGCCCATGGGTTTCTTTCGGAGGTTTTCCGGATCGCCAGGCGAATGCTGGGAAGCTTTCTCACATCCCCGAATCTCCTGTCCCTCCATTTCATCTCCATTCTCATTTCACTTCATCATTCATCTGTTGGTCTCTTTCAGGGTTGGAGGTGTCGGCGATGGTGTTTCGTGCAATATGGCAAGGGAAATGGATGCTCTTTGTGGCTCTCCGTACCTCGGCTTTCGGCTGGCTGCCGGGTATCTGAACACCCTTGAGGAATGTTGGACCCGCTCTGTGCGGGGTGAGGTCCCGGTGTGCCTGTCCGTCTACCGGGGAGTCTCTATCTGGAAACTTAGGGACCCTGTCATTTCTGTGTCGTCACCGCTGGTTCTGGCCGCCCGGTGTCTTCTCTCGCCTCATCCATCCTCTCGAGGACGCCCCTTTGTGGGGCGTAGGTACAATATCCCCTATGTCCCCTCCGTAGCAAATCCAATCCAATTTATAAGCCCTGTTAAAGAAAAAAATGTAGAGCTCATTTAAGTGTAGCATTTGTCTCCAGTGAAACTTTTTTCGTGTTATTATTAGTAGCTTCCGAAATATTCGCTATTATTTGTTTAAAGTTTATAAAAATTTACTGTCGTTTTCGTTTGTTTCTCTTCGTTTTGTTTGTTTGTTTGTTTAACATCCTTTATTGGCCATATCGGAAGGTTTATGAACGAAATGGTTGAAATGCTGCTCAATGGGCCCAGAGTCACTAGAGCTTAGAGTTACCCGACATTCATCTTCTCAGAATAAGAGAAAATCCTGAAAATAACCTTATCCAGGCAACTCACCCTAACTAAGATCCGAACTCGGGACTTCTTGAATGTGAGGCAGACATGTCACCCCCTCCTCCACGAAGGCGGGCACTATCTTCTCAGTTTCTGTGTAGCTGGACTGAAATGTGTATTTAAAACTTTTCTGCCAGCATTTTCCATGGCTAACGTGAAGTTCATAGTTCATTTAGTATGCATAATGTGTAGAACAAATATGAAAGTAAGCGACAGTGGGTAGAGAAAGTTGTGTATTTAAGAACCGGCATTTTTATTTATTCATTTACGAAACAATAACTAGAAACAAAATGTCAGATGTTAACAGGGCTAGTCAGAAAGTAAGTTTCAATATTCCTTTAATCCTCTGAATCAGTAGGCATGTTGGTTTGGTAATCGGTTTTGCTTACATAGGTATCAACCGTCACTTGTTTGTTTATTGCGTGACCTTGTTCATGTCACAAACACAATTATCTGAAAAAAATCTTATTTTTGCATTCATGACTCTCTCTAGTCTTCCACAGACTATTCTTACAAGCTTATTCTTATTCTTATTCTCATTGTTAATCGACATAAACTTTCGTTACACATTTAAGCATTTCGTTGTAGGTATAAGGAAGATTGGATTGGATTGTGAAACGGAGGGAATTTGGAATGAGGATATAGTACCGACGTCCCACAAGGGAGTGCCATTGGGAGGGAGGAATGAGGTAAAGGGAGACACCGGGCAGCCGGAACCAGGAGTGACGGCACAGCAATATCAGGGCCTACAGTTTCCAGGATAGTCGGACAGTCAAGCCGGGGACTCAGCCCCAAACAGGGTTCAATGCCCCCTCAAGGGGCAGTCCTTATAACCCGGAAACCATCTGAAGACTGAGAAACGGATAAAGTTCACAGAGAGCATCCTTTTCTCCTACCACGCTGCACCAAAACACCATCGCCGACGCTTCCAACATTAAAACACACCAAACTGTGTGAATGAAAGTAACCACTTCAGCATTTGCCTGACGACCCGGGAAAACCCCGAAAAAACCTATGGATCAGAGTGGGCGGTCGTCGAAATTCGAACCCGGGACTTACCAAATGCGGGTCACAGACGTTACCGCTCTGTATAAGAACGATGCAGTTCGCTGAAGCGATAGAAAGATTTTTAAAACGCGGATTTCTACGCAATGGCTTTGAAATTCCACGATCTTTGCATGAATGGCGATTTACCACTTGAAAAAAGTATTTGAAAATCCAAACAAATAACAAATATCATCTTTGAAAGGGTTAACGTCACAATTTATTTATCATAAATTGTGTGCTTTAACGACAGGTAGGTTTTTTGTATAGTATCTCTTTTGGTAAATTAGTTATATAAAATTAATTCAAGATATACATTTTATTTACCATGCAAATATTTTAAATATATGACATTTTAATCCATATCGATAGTTCATTTTTGAAAAAATAAAAAATATCGAAAAATTTCCCAAATAAAAGGCAGTTTAGGGTGTGGGATATTCTTGAAAATCTTAGTGTCATATCTTTTGGAAGATACTGAACTTAAACATCAGTTTTGATATTTAACCCACCTTTCGTTTTTGAGTTATACTGTTCATACACACATGGGCCTTTTTCTAAACATCCTGTTTTGAGATTAAGAAAGCCTGGAAACGAGTATTTTCGATGATATCTCAGTATGGAATTTTTGGGTGAAATGCAATACTTCCTCTACTTACTGGAGGTAATAGTAGAGAAAGGAAAAAGGAATCTTGAGCTCTGTGGGATTACCAAGCTTTATAACAACTGCTTGTTATTCCTGCGTAAAAAGGTTTAAAACACGCGCGCACTTTTAAAACGCCATGTTTTGCTTTAAGGTAGACCATCATATACGTTAATATCAATAATTATTCATCCAAAATCGAAAGCAGAATTCTGGTTATAGTTGTATTATAGGGTAGTAATGTTAGTTCCAATGCAGTACACATGTTCAATGACCTTCGGGGAACCTCGTTCCACCAAGAGAGACTCGTGTATTAGTTGAAATCACCCAGTAGGTGATGTGTGTTACCACCGTTGGTAGAATAACAGTGAGGATGATGATGGAACTTTTACGTGGACTCCAACCCACTTCTCAACATAACCTAGTCAGAGATGAAGGTCTGGATAGGGGCAATAGCAGGAATTGATCCCCTCGGTACGAGAGCTGTAAACGAAAGCATTGAGCAACCCCGGCGCTGATTTTATTATACTAGGTGCGGAAGAACAAAGTGCAGAAAATTATAGAGTGCAGCGACAAGTAGGTACTTTGGGGATAGGAACAAGGAGTCGCAGAAGCCTTTTCACATGCGTCAACATTAAATCCGTCATGTTAGTCTCCGATTGTAAAGCCTGCTTGTGGCGTTTCAGATGTAAACAAAATGCACTCTTGTACAGTTCCAGTTACTGTTACTAGGCGTGTCTGATTATGATACGATAATACCGTCTTGTTCAGTACAGTACGCGCTAGTTTCTCATGTGTAACAGTACTCATTAGTTGAGTCAGTAGATACACACCTCTCGTGTGAGTTACATTTCATTTTGATGTTACATAAAGTCAGATTTCAATTATGTTCATGCAGTGCTTCTGTTATTATACTACATCTGCGACCCCATGTTTCTAACCTCAAAATTGAAGTAGAATAGTTATCTTTGTTGTATTGTTATTTGCCCCACATTTTGGGAGCCAATTTTAAGCAGTTTGAACATGCATTATATTTCGACTGTTGGGGAGCCGAACTTGAAGTAGTTGCAACCGCATGTATGGTAAAAAGTTTCCGGTAGCCTTCGCCCTAAACGTACTTTCCGGTGGACTTTACCCCAAATGTTTAAAAAAATATTAACCTTGTAATTTGTGTTTGCCTCGGCTGCGTCAGTATTTTTGTTAGAGACATGGATGTCTTAGCAGGGCGTAGTGCGACTGAAGAATGTAGGCTTACACAAATTATAATTTTTAATTCACTCCTTTTTATTAATTCTTGACACAATTTAAATAACACTTCACTGATATAGAGAGCTGTGAGATTTTTTTTATTAATTACTTGCACTTTTTAACACGTAAACTATTTTTGTCTCACACGAATACGTATTAAATTTCTCGTGGC
This sequence comes from Deroplatys truncata, assembly GCA_030765065.1. Classification (NCBI taxonomy): domain Eukaryota; kingdom Metazoa; phylum Arthropoda; class Insecta; order Mantodea; family Mantidae; genus Deroplatys; species Deroplatys truncata. The sequence goes on along the minus strand of CM060978.1, from coordinate 70,249,269 downwards.
CGCATCTTGCGTCTGATTAGTAACACTGTCTGCAACCAACGCGTCCAGTTATGAGCACTGTCTACAAGCAACTGACTTGATTTCTACCGCCTAAAATTTATAAAGCCTCAAGTCTCTGATTGGCTATTCCTATTCCAATAGAATACCTTCATTTAACTAAAACTTTTTCTGGTTGTTGATTGCGTATTTTATAAATTGTCACCAAAATTACATTATTACTTCCAAGAATCACAAGTAGCATTAAACTTTCAAATTTATTATTGCCTCAAGGTTACCTCATTATTACCTCATTGTTAGCAACTTTTAACCTATTATTCTCACAGCTCCTACATTATTAAATTCCGTAATACATTCACATAATATTATTACACACGTATACAATAATATAAACATATACAATGACTGTATTATATACTTTTTATATATTGTTACATATACATATTGCTTTAAGGCGGGTTGTTATTATATTTTATATTGCATAATTTGACTGAAATCATTTAAGAGATAAAAAATACTGCCTCAAAATGCCTTTCTATTCAACCATTTTCCGCACATGTCTTTTCCGCACCTGTATATAATGACTTTGTAAGATAAACATCACTAAAAGACTTTTCACATCCCTCTTCAATGAAATGATTTTACACCAACATGCTCCTAGCATATTTTGCAAACTATCAGAGAAGTCGTTAACCTTGAACTGTCAAAACCATTACACTTTTTGGACTAGTACGTTATTGGGGAAAATCACGCTTCGGGATTCAGAGTTTTCTCTTTAAATTACGAGTGCAATGAGATTAGAAAGTAAAGAACTGATATAGTAGATAGAGCAACCTTACTTTTTGCTCAGATCGTTGTGCAGGTCAACCCTCTCACCGACTTTGTACTGAAGTTTGTTCAACCGTTTAAACCGGAGATGAATACTTTTATTAAACCTTTTCATAGCTCCATAAAGGTAGGAGATATTTACCTTGTAGCACAACTGAACGCATGGATTATGAATGCAAGTTGATAGTATCACTGAATTGTTTAACCGCTCCGTTATCGGATAAAACTTTAGCGAAGGCGTATGGAGTAAACACAAATCTAACACCTCCAGTAATTACATTTTGATGCCATTGATGCGAATGCCACGCTCCAAGGGTTGTGGAGGATGATGTTTTGTAAACATAGAAGGCTTTTTAAAAAAGCAATTTTGCAATTAATAGTCGGTGTTCACAGCCACATTGACTAAGTGCCTTCAACTGAAGGTTCGTCGGTAAAAATGCGCTGGGCGTGGCGGATGAACGCACGCTGTTTGCTGACTCAAAAACAATATGTATTGTGATTAAAGCTGTCAAGGACATGCGTTTTACTCGTTCGTTTTATGTTGCATAATATCGAGCGGGATGGCTCAGGCGGTTTTGTCTGCGGTCCGCATTCAGGAGGTCGTAGGTTCTCTTCCCGTGGCCTGCCTTCCTGACTCCCCAGACGAATTCTGGGAAGGATTCCCACATCCCCCGAATTTCCTATCCCTCCATTTCATCTCCCTTCTCATTTCACTTCATCTTTCATACGCTGGTCTCTTTCAGGGTTGGAAGTGTAGGCGATGGTGTTTCGGTGCAGCGTGGCAGGGGAAAGAGATGTTCTTTTCGACTCTCTTCGTCCCTCGGCTTTCGGCTGGCTGCTGGGGGTATCCGAACCCCCTTGAAGGGCGTTGGATCTCTTTTTTACGGGATGGGGTCCCCGGTCTGCCTGACCGGGGAGTCTCTATCTGGAAACTTAGGGACCCTGCCAATCCTGTGCCGTCGCTCCTGGTTCCGGCCGGCGGTGTCTCCTCTCGCCTCATCCTTCCTCTCGGGGACGCCCTCTTGTGAGCCGTAAGTACAGTATCTCCTATGTGGATCAATGTCGAGTCCCCTCCGTAGCCAATGCAATCCAATGGTACATAATGAGCAGGCAGAGGGGTTTCAGTAAGTAAACCAAGTTAGCAGTGCACCGAGGGTTGATGATGAGAGAAGATAGAAGCGATTGTGACCTTGCTGTGCTCTCTGTAAACAAATATGATGCACAGTTGAAGGCAGCACATCCTACTTTGAAGGTAGATAAGGATTAAGAAGTATTAGAAGAAAAAAGTAAGTTGTATGTTAGCAGTTTATAGTTTGCAATTTGCTTAAAAAAGCTAATAAACAAGCATTTCCAAAACTGCACATTTTTAAACCAATATCCGTTCTTATTAGCGTACAACACAGATCCCCCAAAACTTCTTATCTGTAGTTTGGGGCTGAGCAGGTTGAAGGTCCACTTTCTTCATTGTTTCTTTCTAATGTCACATGTTCCTTGTGTTTCATTGAATTACAATGTTGTACAACATGATGTTTAAACTCTTTTGAGCCCTATGTTACATCTGGTGGTTTCGCCATTTGTGCTGAGGTGTTCCCTGTCATATTCCACCACAAATAATGCTAATTCTAACTCTTCATTGCTTTAAACATACTGCCACAGCGAATAAATGAAACAGTTGCAATGAAACCGTCTGTTAGATAGGGGAGGAGTGTGACCGACACAGTACCTGACGTCACCCATACTCCGTGCGGTAACAGCATTTCTCTGTTTACTTACCAAAACCCCTCTGCCTGATAATAAGACACGCTTGTTTCATCGAGCCAAACTCCTTCGTAAGGCAGCTACAAATATACCGAACTATGGTCTAGCATCTAGTTCTTATGCCTTCTCGTGGGAAATGAGGATTTACTCGTTCGAGTGTTCAGATATAGTGTTATCATGTGTATTGCTTCGTGCGTAGGGCAAAGAAATGACAATATCATTTTGTGTTTTCGACCTAATGTTACGGTCAAAATTTCGTTTACTACATATGTTAAACAAATTCAATTTTGTCAGTGAACCTAAGCGAAACATATATTAAACTATGTTCAAAAGTAAATGTCATAGTGCAAGTTTTATATACAATTTCATTCAGAATTTCTGTGAGAGGAAACGAAAAGAACTCAGAGTCATGTGTTTAAACATTTAGTTAAATACACATTACAAATGATATATAATACAACAAATTAAATGATTTCTTTAAACTGCAGAAGTTACACAATGTCATTATGCTACTATCAACCTTTAACACAAATTAAGGTTAACTAGCTCAAAAGCTGTTAGTTTACCTATTTTAATACTATACACAATGGATGTACCTAAAATTGTAATAAGACATACATTAACAAATCTGAAAATAAACTTCATAACGACAAAAATATCTAACGGAAAAGTAAACGATAATTGAGAACACCTTAATGTTATACATACGTAGTATGAAATCACAATTAGTATAAAACTAAAGAGAGTTTTCTTAAAAGTTAATTTAAGAACACTTTATTATAATTATTATTACTTTATGGTTTTCTCGGCAATAACGTTTTCCGGTTTGAGGTTTTAACTGAGGTTTTTACATTTAATTTTAGGAAAACCGTCACCGCAGCTTCGGGAGGCATTTTACTAGCCTTTAGAGGTGGAGTATGTATCTATAGCAAGGAGGAGGTGTATGTATCTGTTTACCTTTTCGCGCATATGGTGGCGTCCTGTTTTACGCGAACATTACTAGATTATTCTTATAGGAATATCTAACTTTGAGCAATAGCTATACTCATCATCACTTACAATAACCATAACCATAATATATAACTAAATAAAACAGTGTTTCGCACAATATCTCCACGAAAACATATTTTTAATAGCCACATAATATTGAAATACGTTATACCTTTTACTCTCAAAGAGGACACATTTACCAGACATTTTTGGAATCAGCTGTCCAATCCAAATATGCAATTAAATAAAACACGGTTTTGGCACTCACCCGTCGCCCTCTGGGAACACTGTCATGAAATATGGATACAACTAAATAAAACACTGTTTTGCACAATATCTCCACGAAAACATATTACTTTCTCTACTACGTATAGTAAGTAGGGGATGTATTGTATTCCATCCAAAAATTCGATACCGAGATTTCACCGGAAATACATGTTTTGAGACCCCCTGAATCCAAAAAAAGCATTTTTGGAAACATGTCCGTGTGTGTCTGTGTGTCTGTCTGTGAACAGCATAACTCAGAAACGAACAGTCGGATAAACACCAAACTTGGTATTTAGGTTCAGTATCTTCCAGAGATGCGACACGAAGGTTTTCAAGAAAATCCCCCACCCAAGATTACCCTTTACATGGAACATTTTTCGAAAATTTTAATTTTCTCAAAAATGGCTCTAACGATTTTGATTAAAATATCATATGCTTAAGATATTGTCATGACAAATGAAATGTATATCTCGAATTTTCTGGGAATGTCTCCAAAAGTATTCTTCATTGTGAACGACTTTTGCATAACTGGTAAACCATAAGAGATAGACAAAATTTTACGGAACTAAAAGTAGATCGCGTTAAAATACACAATTTATGTCATATACATTTTTTTTGTTGAGTGAACCATTTCGTGATATTGCTTGTTATTCCCTTAAATTTTTCAATAATTTTCTCAAATGGGAATTCGTTATTCATTTTTTTTTGTCTTTGATATGCAAAGAGTATTAATCTGAGGCAAAGAGAATGGTGCTGCACCTAGCAACCAGCTATTAATGTCGATGCTTAAAGGCTACTGTATTTCTGTATTGCCCTTGCAAATACAAAACAACGAGAACTTAGTAGGCCTTACGTTATACTCAAATATTTTTAGAACTGGTCAAATTGTTTAAAATGTAATTCTCTTTGCATGTCAAAAGATCGTTTCTGCAAATGTTTATCTCGATTAATTTGAAATAGATGGAGAATAAGAGTTTGTAAAAATAGTTTGTACAAGAGTAGAGAAAACATGTGAGTATAACACATCAGATTTTTTTAATAGCAACATAATGTAAACTTGACATACATTATACATTTTACTCTCAAAGAGGACACATTTACTAGACATTTTTGGAATCAGCTGTCAAATCCAAATATACAATTTGAAGAACGTATTTTGTTGTCCCACGTATGGAAGCCTATTTGAAGAACGTCTTTTCTTTTAACTTATTTGCACCACGCTTTGGGCGTCAATTTGAAGTAGTTTGTATTGAAGGAGTTGTATTATATTTCAACTGTTGGGGAACCGAACTTGAAATGCGTTACAACCACACGTATAGTACCCGCTTTCCGGTAGCTTTCGCCCCAATGTACTTTCAGGTGGCCTTTGCCCAAATTTAAAAAAATATTAACTTTGTAATTTGACTATTTCTTTAAATATTATATATTTATGTTTGCCTCCGCTGCGTCAGTATTATTGTTAGAGACATGGATGTCTTGCCAGGGTTGTGGTGCGACTAAGAATGTAGGCTGACACATATTATAATTTTTTAATTCACTGTTTTTTTTTTAATTCTTGACAAGATTTAAATAACATTTCACTGATATAGAGAGCTGTGAGATTCTTTTTATGAATTAATTACACTTTTTAACACGTAAACTTATTTTTCGTCTCACACGAAAACATACTATATTTCTTGAGGACACTTTTTGCGTCTGGTTAGTAACGCTGTCTGCAGGCAACTGAATTGATTTCAACCGCCTAAACTTGTAAATTTCTGTATTTGAAGTCTCTGGTTGGCTATTCCTAATCCAACAGAATACCTTCATTTAACTAAAGCTTTTTCTGGTTGTTGATTGGCTATTTTTATAAACTGTCACTAAAATTACATTAATGCTTCCAACAAACACAAGTAACATGTAAACTTTTTAATTCATTATTGCCTCAAGGTTACCTGATTGTTACCTCATTGTTACCAACTTTTAACCTACTATTCTCACAGCTCCTACATTATTAAATTACGTAATACATTCATATAACATTATTGAATATGTATACAATACAATAAGATAAACATATATAATGACTGTAATATACACATTTTATATGTTGTTACATACAAATACTGCTTTGAGGCTGGCTGTTATTGAATTTACATATTATTAGATTGAAATCATTTAAGTGTTAAAAATACTACCTCAAATTAAATAAAACACGGTTTGGCACTCACTCGTTGCCCTCTGGGAACACTGTCATGAAATTTGGAAACATTTGCATTTAGAGCCAGAGTTCTTCCAACATCTAAGTGGCTAAATTAGGTATTGGACAAGAATGGAGATTGAACAGATTATTATTCAAATAATGTCTAGTAAATGTGCCCTCTTTGAGAGTAAAAAGTATATACATTTGAGTTTTAAATCATGTTGCATCAAAAGTATTTTTTCCTCGAAATATTGTGAAAAAAATGTGTTTTATATAGTTATCCATTTAAACATGGTTATTATAAGTGAAGACGAGTAAAGCTATTGCTCAAAGTTATACGATAGGACAAGAAGTGGAGGGGGGCCAAGCACCTAGATCTACGCAGATCTTTTGTACCTAGGCTACTGACGGGGCGCACCCGGGAGGGAGGGATGAGGTGAGAAGAGACATAGGACCAGGAGGCACAAAACCAGAAGGTTTAATCAGAGCACCCTTTTCCCCTGCCATGTACACGCCTGCCTTGTTATATATAAATATATGAATAATTTAGAACTGTACACGTAAAATTACGACACTGCATGCACGAAAAGATAAACGGATACACACACCTTCTCCTCGATAACCTGTGAAGGCCAGTAGAATACCTCCCGAAGCTGCGGTGTTGACATAAAAGGAAGCAATAGATATTGAAGCAGAATATCACGCGAACTCAGATTTACATAAGGAATGTGCGACAATATCGCTGAAACAAACATATGAGTCTTCCCCTTGAGTCTGGTCACACTGGAAGTTCGAACAGGAAATGAGACAAATACTCGTTTGGTATACCGAAACGCAATGGACTGAGAGCGTAACAGCGTTCGAGTTCTGGTATACCCAACACGTCCGTACACACGAGCAGCTCATTTGTATTCGAAAACATGAATGGTGCACATCAATGACCAAAACTCATTCGATGGACAACTCAAATTGCAATACAAGTAGTATTTTCTGCTTTCCAGATTCTCCAATGCACGTAACGCATGTGAAATGCACATTATTTCTTCGACGATAGTGAATTTATCATAGAAATAGTACTTACACGAAAATAAAATTAATTACTAACAGATGTTCAACATGGTTCCAGTTGTTGACTTTAAAAAACTGAATATCTCGCAGCTCATACTTAGCTGCTGCATAAATTAAGGGGGATCAACTACCAAAATATTACATTTCTAGTTTTCCATATGACGCTGACCTCTGACGCATCTGTGTTGTTCCTGGCAGTTGCTTCAGTGGACTCAGAGTCCTGGGTTCGATGGCTGGATGGCAGGGATTTGGAATTTGTTTTGGTAGAGCTGAGGTTCTTGTTTTTCAGGGGTGGTGACACTGCCTTGATGATATTAATAATACTGCCGGAGAAGTTTGAGTTATATCTTTATTTTGTTACGTAGATTCCTATCTGGTCGACCCGCCACCTTCGTCGTCGAAACCACTGTTATTCTTATTACTTTCGAAGTCGCTACTTATGTGTTTCTCCCACTAGCCCTCGAATTGCCTAGATTTCACAACTTCATTTTTTTACGCTATAAATTTTCTGATTATTTTCTTCTAATTCTGTTTCGTCGACCGTCCTCGTGGTTAGTTTGTACAGGAATGTGTCTCGGCCGTTCTCATGGTTAGTTTTGTCCCCGAATGTGTCTCGGCGTTTCTTTCCTCTTTCACGCCTTTCGCTAAACCTAGAATTTTCCCCCACCTTTCTTAAGTTTTGTTCCGTCTTAAGTTCAAACGTATCATGTGATGCCTACGCGATCTTTTGATTGGCTATCATTTTTGTTTCATGATTTTATTATTGGCTACCCCCACTTGACAACTTTCACATCTGCTTCTTACAGCTTATTTTGAGTTTTAAAATCTTCCCACGAACATTCTTAGATCGTAGATAAGGCACATATACTTCCTCACCCTTTTAAGCTTTGAAACCGTTGTAAACGACCTGTCCGAGCCAAAAGTATAAAGGCGAGACTTCCGGTATGCAGGTTCGTTGACCATCGCAGGTAAAATACCTCTGCTTCGAGGAAACAAACTTTGTTTCTCTGTCTTCCCTACAAAACCCATTCCTAATATGAATTCAGCACATTTTCGTCGCTATGTTCGATCGTATATTATTATTATTAATTATTATTATTATTATTATTATTATTATTATTATTATTATTATTATTATTATTATTATTATTATTATTATTATTATTTCTCCTGGGTCTCGATAAACAGCTTCACATAAAAGATAGCAATAATGCTTAGCTACATTGGCCACCGAAGAATACCCCATGTGACTTCTTCCTTTGGGAATTTGTGTTTGTTCCTCGCTTCCATACGATCAAGATGACATGAAGGAATGCATCAGAAGAGCTGTGGCAAGTGTCCATGCAGATATGTTACATCGGGTTTGGGAGAACTTGATTATCGTCTTGATGTATGTGTATGTATCACACATTGAACATTTTTGAGTTCACAAACTAAACTTCTAGACTTCCTCTCCACGAAAATGCAAACATATTCATTATGTTATTAATAGTTATGTATGTATAACACATTGAAAGAGTCTATTTCTTTTGTAATAACCCAGTATTATTGTACCTTATTATGTTGAAATTTCTTTTTTTCTAATTAAACATCAGAATTTATATTGAACTTTGCGCATATATCGCTCTTTATGCGGTAAAATAATCACTTGATATAGTGTTTGCATTGTTTCCTAGAAGCCTGGGTTATAAGCATTTGCAACCCTCTTCATTAGTGTGGGAGTAACTTATCTACCTAATTAGCTGGAGTGCTCGAGTTCGAAAACTCGGTTGGGGTGATTTATTTTCTTCCCACGGTTTCCCTTATACTAACAAGACAAACGTCAGGCAACTCTGGGCTCTGTTGACCCAGGGCTTATCTGAATATTACCTTAATAAGTTAATTTATCCTTTGATATGACCCGCCGGGTTAAGGGGAGTAAGATAAGCTTTAGTAATTATGTACTTACATTAAGCACACTAAAAGAACATTTCTAGGTAAGTTTCTTCTTTGAGTAATATCAGCATAAAATTATAACAATTTTACTGTTGCATTATTGAGAATATGTTATAATATGAAACATTTCACTTTAAATCTTCTCCAATAATTGTTATTCCACATATTTAAATTGTAAAATATTTTTAGTTTACCATAATATAATCCATAATACTTCAAAGACTCATTATGATCTTATTGGGTGGCACGAGCAGCTTCCCTATCGCCCATACCTTTTAACACCTTCAAAGCAGCAGCCCTAACTTCACACATTCCACTGTGATCCTTCCCCAGATAAAAAAATAAGTTCTCTTAATTGTAATTTTAATATTCTAATAAATTGAGTTCATTTGCTTTGCTTCAATATGTGTTGCTTTCACATTACCTGCAAAAAATCAATAAATACGGCGTGGAATCGATAGTGCTGCCATCTGTTGTATTACTCGCAAACACTCTCAAGGTCCTGTAAACAGTGCTGCCATACGATCAGCATTTAGTCATACCTAACAAGATGAGATCAAGATAAGATCTTTTTGTTTTCAAATTATAGTGTGGTCGATTAAAAAGCAATCGTTTGCAACTTTATAGTATATGTTGCATCATATACTATATTGAGGCGTGAAGTTGCATTATTCTGTAATGTTATTGGCCTGGAAAATGACTTTTGAAGTAGTGTAGGAAAACGTTATGATGTATTTGTGCCAGTACACATCTCGTACTACAACTTTGAAGAGATTTTGTTTTAATAATCATTACTTCTACATGTAGAATTGTTGCAATTTGTCTGATATTTTCTTCCAGTTATTTAAATATGTGCAGCACATTCGACCCACTCTTGTTTATTTTTACTTTATCTGATACTTATAGAAGGCAGAAGAAACATTGTAATCCACGCATAAATTTGATCAAGAGATTTCACCGGAAATACACGTTTCGAGATCCCTGAAACAAAACAGTTTTAAAAAGGGTCCCCATGTATGTGAGGGTGAGAGAGAGAGAGAGAACATTACAGCTCAGAAACAAAAAGCCAGATAAATAGCAAACTTGGCATTTACAACTTCTTACAAGGGGGCGACACGCTTTTTCTGGCACGTACCTATATCGACTTTCACCGTAAATGCATGTTTTGAGGCCCCATGAATAAATTTGTTTTATAAAAAGTTGTGCGCGCGCGCAACTGTCTACTGCATAACTGTAAAACGAAAAGTCAGATCAACACCAAACTTGGTGTTTCGGTTCAGTATCTTTCCAAGTTACGCAAGAATATTTTCAAGAAAAATCCTTTACATGGAAGATTTTCCGAAATTTTTTAATTTCTCAAAAATGGACCTAACATTTGTAATTAAAATTGCACATATATAAGATATTTGCCGAAAAACAAAATGTATATCTTGGATTTTTCTGGGAACATCTTGTTAAGTCCGCTTCATTCAGAAGGAGTTTTGCGTAACTGATAACCGTTAAGAGAAGGACAAAAATGTACTGCACAAAATGCATGTCTTTAAAACGCACAATTTATTTGATATAATTTTTTGTAGCATTGACCTTTTCCGAGGTATCCCTTAACATTGATTTCAGTCGTTAAATACTTAGTAATGTTTAAAGTCCTGTCGCTATTCGCCTGTTTCTCAGTATGTCATGGAAACAGTATGGAAGGTTTAAAGACAGAGCAAGTCACTTTTAAATACCTGACGATTCAGATTCCAATATCCCTCTTGTACCTATAACGAAATACATAAAGGCATTCAAAGACTTTATCAAAGTTGAAATAGGACAATATTAACAATGAAGAGTCAATTGATAAAATAAATGAGTCGAATGACATTAAAAGCCTTCACTTACATCATGGTGGTAAAAGATTTTTTTTTAATATGAAGAAACATCAAAAGAAACTAAGGTATCATCTTCAGATAGTGGAACAGTTTTCAGTTTTGTAGTGGCCTCTAATGAACTTTTAATGCTTAAGCTCTCAAATTTTAGCCAAGAATTATATTTTTTCACAAGCCATTTTGCTAATAAATAATTAGGAGAACCTATATTGTTAATGATAGGTCTCGTGCTGTTATTTGCTTTGTTGATTTTAGGTAAGCAGTATAATTTAGGTAGTGTAGGGTTATTGACCTTAAGAAATTTTTTCTTTGCTACTGGGATCAGCATACTGTTAGAAACAGCTTTGTTTACATCTTTTACACATTTGTTACATACACACCCTTTAAGAGGGTTTTTCTGTATCGTTTTATAATCTTCTGAGTTAAGCAAGTTCAACACTCTATTGTGATATTCCTCTTTGTCTAAAATTACTATTTTATTACCTTTATCTGCTTTAATGTAAACCACAGGTTTTTTATTGGGTTCTTTAACAAATTTTAATTGAGAGCTGTTATTATTGCATGTTTGTAATTCTTTCAGTATAGGAGCACATTTTTTTAATTGAGGTGTTATCAAAATCAGGTAATCCATTAGTAATTGTAAGTATATCAGCTATGTAATCATCTGGGGTTTTTGAAAAATCAGTACAAGTTTTTACACCATAATTGAGCAGTTGCAATTTTACCACCATGATGTAAGTGAAGGCTTTTAATATCATTCGACTCATTTATTATATCCATTCAAAGACTTATCTCGATCAATATGAAATAGATAAAAAAACAAGCTTGAGCAAAAATTGTATGTACGAGCGACATCCAGAAAGTAAAGATCATTTGGCACAGCTAAATAAGAACGAAAGATATCAACACAAAACCTTATTTACAAAGATACAGTACTTCACTCTATTTCTCAATGTAATTGCCATACTGTCAAGGCATTTATTGTAACGTGGTACCGGTTTTTCAATGCCTATGTTATACCCTTCTACCGCCAAAGACTGTCACTGCCTCTTTGAGGCCTTCATCCTCTTTTCCACCTAAAAAGTCCTTCAGTTTCGGAAACAAATGAGCATCTGAACGCTTTCATCAACATTTGCTTTCAACTCATCCGTAATGAGTGATGGCCTCCCACACCGGTCATCGTCGTGTACGCTGGTTCTTCCTTGGTTAAACATTGTGCACAATTTCCTCGCTGAATATTCGTTCATTGCATTATCACCATACATTTGAATTATTTGCCTATAAATTTCTATTCACCGAACATTTTGTACATTCAAAAAATGAATGCATACAAAAAAATTCACATTTGGCGACATTTTCAATTGGCGCCGCCATTTGGATATGTTGTAGAACAGAGAGGCGTGACCTTACAGCAACGAAACTCGACTCGTACTGAGGTGGTGTAAGGAACTATGTAGTGTACATACAATTGTGGTGGTGGGGGACTGGCACCGAGTGTGATCTGCAATTGTTCTTTACTTTCTGGATGTCCCTCTAGAAAGTACAGTGCTTTTCCTTCACACTGTGGTCACCTCACGGATGCTCGCGCGCCGGCCGCCGCACTTGGGCTCCCGCTGAAACAGTTGTAATATCCCCGCAACCGCCTCACGTTCCTATAGTTACAATTACAATGATAATAAGCACATACCTTCTCGTAAGAGATGTTGGAAATGTACAAAGAGCGCCAAAGAAAATCTCACTGCGCCTCCGTCTATGTCATTATTTATCGTTGTACGTGGCCTTGCGAAGCCATGGCCATTTCAATGGTTGCTTTAGGCCACGGTGAAAGGGTACGCCAGTCCTTCTGCCGAATAGTTAAACCACTAACCACAACAAAGGTTACAAAATGGCGTAGAAACGAAATATATGTTTACGCTCTCGATCATAACGGCTAAAAGAAAAAGAGGTAGAGTGAGTGCATTCAGTTTGTCATACAGACCTCTTATCGTGGTTGGTAGCCCATACCTTATCGGCTAGTGCAGGACACGCCTTTGAAAGGGTTAAAAGCTAAGAGGAACACTTGATGAGCGTCCAGGTTAGCGAAATGTACAATGTGTAGTGTGAGAAGATTTTCAGGGAGTGCAAATTAAAGCTTGAATGGTATTCTTAAATACATAGGAAGGCTGCCTTTATACCAAAAAATAAACAGAACTATATTCTCCCAGTGATATCAATCTTGTTGCTGCATAGAAGCAAACATAACTAATAACAAACAAATAAAGCAACATGTTTTCCGTCTAATTCAAACTATAATTGGTTAATATACCTTTACTGATCATAGGAATACAACAGGATTATAGACAAAAATATAGCCCAATTTTATTGCCATAATATGTATGTCGTATTCGGTAAACCATATACATATACATATTTATTTCTAGTTTCTAAACATGTTCAGTCAATTATAACACAAGAGTAATTTGCATTTAGTAAACGAATATCATCATCTGCGAATGCTTTATTGGGAGTGCCACTTTCTGATGAGTATGTAGACCGTCTTCCCCACCTTCCTAGAATATTTTTATCTAGTAATTTACTATAGAAACACTTTTACAATTGCTGTAACAGTGCGACCAGCCTCCCACATACCCACGATACGTCCACGAGCAATTGCACTAGTATACGGCATGACTGGTTTTAGTTTCAATAACACCAGAAAAAGCAAAGGCATCAACCTCAACTCTTTTACCCCTTATTGCTGTGTTATCAAGCTACCACGCTCTGTAATAGGTAAGGTGAAAGACACGCCTCAAAGACCCCAGAAAAGATACATAATTCGCCGAAGATTTTCTTTGGCGCTCTGTGTACATCTGTATGATCACACATTTGTGGCATCTTCTTAGGAAATTTTCATTCAAATTTGAGAGTTCGATATCCAAAATTGAGTGAATTTCTCAATGATGTTTTCTTTCAGTTCTTAACAACGTTAGAGGTTTTTTGCATACGCTTTAAGTCTCAGTGATCACCAGAGTCGGGTAAATTTCTGTAACTGGAGTTTGCGAAATGATAGAGTAATTGGCCTACGCTTTGAGGCAATATTTTATATCATAACATGCTGTGAATGCCAGAGTGATTGTAGTGTAAATTAATATTATTGTATGTACAGGATTAGCCATAAGTATTGTTAGGAAATAAGTTTACACGGCCTCACTGAAACTGGCAATAGAAGTGCGTAACAATAAACCGAGGGTGTGAGTTGTTTATCACTAAGAAGAGACAAACAAATCACGTCAGGGTAGCATGCCTTTTATTAGAAATAGAGGGAATATCTTCCCTAGAGCATATATGTTAGTAGTAGTGATTGGCTGACCAAAACAGACGCTAAAGTTGGCGCAATTTGGTAACCAATAGCAGCTCTATTATAATGTTTAGGTGATTCGAGGTGAAGGATTATATATTCTCGAGCCATAAGGAAGAATCTCTCACGAGGTGCACGTCGCATAGTTACAAAAATGTAAAGTACGCGAAGTAATTGGTGCGCGGCAACTAAAACGACTGTGTTTACATTCGGAAATATCACAGTTTCAGTCAGGGGTGTATAAAGATTAAACATGTCAATTATTAATTAACGTGACGGCAATAAAAGTCTAGATTCAAATTTTTTTATCAGTGTTATCTTTTAGCAACAACTCCTTTCCGTTTACACACCTGCTTAGAGACACGTGCTCGACTGAGTTATAATAGCTAGCCGGAGGACAAAGAACCCAAATTAAAAAAAATTAAACAATAAGCGCCCAACAAATAAGATAACACAAGTCATTGAGAACTGCGACAGCTTAAATTTAGACTTTGTCTACTTTTCTACTCTCACTTTTCTCTGTTCTTGCTGTCACCGTTTCGTTTTTATCTGTCACTTTCGTTTTTATGTAGTTCGCCTTCACTGGCAGTTCAGCTCACTAAGCTGAGCTAGTTCAATTCTCCGTCACTTCACTTCCTTTGTTACGTAGCCTCTTCACACCGGACCAGTTCTTTCACTCGATAGTTGAACGCAAGAGTCTACAGATCGTTGCTCCGCAGTAGCAGTCGCTGCACGACACAACAACCGTCACCAACTCGCTCAGAGAATCGCTCTTGATGTGCACTCGAAATGCAAAGCCTAGTTTGCTCGTTTTTTCACGGACTCACCTCGCACTGACTGTCCGACTCAACTCACATCGCCTGGACTCGCACTCAACTCGACTGACTGCTCTTGCGAGAACGCTCGCTTATATAGGCATTGGAATCTTTCCTGTCGTCCTCCGTGGACTAGTGGTACTGTGATAGTCTCTAGTTCCCAAGGTCGCGGGTGCAAACCCGGCGGAGAGCGATGGATTTTTTCGGGCGTAAAAATCCTTAGAATGGTTTCCTTCGGAAGGGACGTAAAGCCGGTGGTCCCGAGTTGTAGATTTGCGGCACGTAAAAGAACCTCAAGCCTGATAAAAGGCCTCTGAGCAAAATTTCCGGTCTTTCACGCCCAATATAGGATGGGACGCTAAGGACCATAGTAGTTAAAGTACGTCCATAAATAAAACTCCAATTTCATTTCAAAGTGGAATCTTTCCCCAAGGCTCTCGAACATTCTAGAACTATTTCGACACACTTGCTGGAGGATGGGGGCGAGATAAAGCTTCCGGAAGGTTCTAGTTATCTCCCGATGAAACCTCCGGTGTTTATACTGAAAAACGGCCGGTATCGTTGTTTACTACGACCGCCAGAATATCACTCTGGATTTTTGAAACAAGACTTCAACCGCACATACTACTGATGAGTAAATTTTTAAAGACAGAGTAATTAGTAAAGAGTTATGACCCTCGCGATTCCGTGATTCAATTGAATGCGATTTTTATCTATGGCGGAACTTCAAAAATAAGTGTGCAACAAACCCCACACATTGAAAGAACTAGGAAAACATCAACCGAGAAATTCACTCAATGTGGATATTGAGCTCTCGAGAGTAAAGTAAATTTCCTGAGAATATGCTACAAATGTGTGATAGGGGAGGGCAACATTTCCAACATCTCTTATGATAAGGTATGTGTTTATTATAATTGTGACTATTACTATAATTACGTAAAGTGGTTGTACGGATTTTATACCTCTTTCGTCGGCAGACCGGGCTCAGGCGGCCGGCGAGCGGGCCGCCGAGCGATGGCCGCAGTGTGAGAGAAAAGCACTGTACATAAAACCACATTATATTGGTTAGAGAATGTCATGTGAATGTAACTTCAGATTTTTCTCTTTTATCATCCCAAAAGTGCTCTAACCATCTGGATTATATCATATTTTGACAAATAAAAGATAAGCATATCTTAAATATGATATTTCCATTTTTACTTTCTCTGCTACGTATAATGGATACCGAGATTTCCCGGAAATATATGTTTTGAGAACTCCCCGAATTCAAAAAAAAAAGCATTGTTGGAAACATGTCCGTGTGTGTGACTTTGAACAGCATAGCTCAAAAACGAAAAGTCGGATAAACACCAAACTTGGTATTTAGGTTCCGTATCTTCCAGAGATGCCACACGAAGGTTTTCAAGAAAAGCCCCCACCCAGATTACTCTTTACATGGAACATTTTACGAAAATTTTAATTTTCTCAAAAATGGCTCTAACGACTTTGATTAAAATATCATATGTTTAAGATATTTTCATGAGAAATGAAATGTATATCTTGAATTTTCTGGGAATGTCTCCAAAAGTATTCTTCATTGTGAACGACTTTTGCATAACTGGTAAACCATAAGAGATAGACAAAATTTTGCTATACAAAAAATGTAGATCGCGTTAAAATACACAATTTATGTCATATACATTTTTGTTGTTGAGTGAACCATTTTCGATATATTGCTTGTTATTCCCTTAAATTTTCCAATACATACTTTTTCTCAAATTCGTTATTAAATTTTTTATGTCCTGGACATGCAAAGAGAATGGAATGCGCCACATAGCAACCAGCTCTTAAAATATATGACTATCGCTTAAAGCCTACCAATTCCCCTTGCATCTACAAGAAAATTAGCAATAAGATTAACATCTCGATTAACATGAAGTAGATGGAGAATAAGCGTTTGTAAAAATAGTTTGTACAAGAGTAGAGAAAGTCATGTGAGTGTAACACATCAGATTCTTTAAATAGCAACCTACAATTAGGGTCAAACTAAGTTGACCCTAAAATGACCATCCAAGTAAAACACGACTAATATCGTTTATTTCCCCCCATAATATGAAGCAACTTTTATTAAAGACATTTATTTCTACAACACTTAGTTTTGGAGATATTGTATAGTCTCAACTTAAATGGTCCACCCTGTATATGCCAGGAGTGTTTTTAAAGTAAAAACCGTTTTAATATTTTGCCGCTGCAGTCGCGAATATGAGCATGTGCGTTCACTTCCTCCATTAATTAGGATGCTAGACACAGCTCTGAGCAATCGTCACTTTGTATTTCCCTGTTGTTAGAGCGTTTCGAAACGTTCAAAACAATCGAACGAGCCGTCTCCTGTGAAGTCATATCAGTGACTCGTTATTTGAATGCAAGAAATGTTACGGAGGTTTATGGTGAAACAATACTGAGTGACAATGCCCGGCCACACACAGCCAAACAAGCTCAAGATCTGATCGCATCATTTCGTTTGAAACAATTCGACCACCATCCCTACAGTCCGGATTTGGTACCAAAGACATTTTTAT
Organism: Deroplatys truncata; assembly: GCA_030765065.1. Classification (NCBI taxonomy): domain Eukaryota; kingdom Metazoa; phylum Arthropoda; class Insecta; order Mantodea; family Mantidae; genus Deroplatys; species Deroplatys truncata. The sequence goes on along the minus strand of CM060978.1, from coordinate 70,231,666 downwards.
CTGTTTCTTCATCTGAAGAAATTCTTTGGTGGAAAACATTTCAACGACGGTGATGATGTGAAACAAGAAATACAGACTTGACTTTCATCACAGTCGGCATCATTCTTTGACGTGAGGCAGTAATTTTAATACTTGAATAATTTCAATTAAATTATAATATATATATATATATATATATATATATATATATATTCAACAACAGTCTGCCTTGAAGCACAATGTATGTAATAATTTGTGAAAATGTATGTAACAGTCATTGCAAATGCTTATATTATTGTAAACATGTTCAATAATTATATGTGAATGCATTAGGTAACTTAATAATGCAAAAGCTGCAAGAATAGTAAGCTTAACGTTGCTAACAATTAGGTAACCTTGAGACAATAATGAGTTTGAGAGTTTGAATACTACTAGTCATGATTAGGGCAGCAGTAACGTAAATCTTGTGATAGTTTTTAAAATAGCCAATCAACAGCCAGAAAAAGCATTAATTAAATGCAGGTATTCCATTGGACTAGGATTAGCCAATCAAAGACTTGAAATACAAAAAGTTAAAAGTTTATACGGTTGAAATCTGTTCAGTTGCCTGCAGACCTCGGTAGTGACCGGATGGAAGATGCGTTCTCCAAAGAAATATTGCGTATTCGTGTGTAACGAAAATTAAGTATACGTGACAACAAAGTGCAAGTTTTAAATTAAAGAATCTCACAGCTCTTAATATCACTGTAGTGCTATTGAATTTGAGTCAAGGATTAATAAAAAGAAGTGAATTTAAACTTAAAGCCCACATTCTTGTCGTACCATGTCCTGTCTAAGAGATACGCGACTATAAAACAATACTGACGCAGCCGAGGCAAACATAAACATAAATAATATCTATAGAAGCAGTTTAATAACAAAGTTAATAAATATTTTTAAACTTGGAGCGTAACAACAAAAATACATCATCTTCAAATCAGCTTCCCATACGTAGCAGTATATTACGTAATAAATACTCCACTTCAAATTTGACGTTCGTACATGGAGCTGATTAAATAAATAAACTCCAAGACAATAACTACTTCAAATGAACGACCAAAGCGTGGTGCAGCCTCCTACAACTTCACCAGCAGAACACTTTCTTCAAATTGGTTTCCCAAGTGTGGAAATAAATAAATAAACAACTCCAACGTAAAGACAAATAGTTCTTCAAGTTGGCTCCCATACTAGGGACAGTTAAACTACGTAAACAATATAACATCTTCAGACGAAGGCCTACAAAAAGCGGTTTCTCGTTACAAGTACCTGAATAACGGTGGTGACTATTTGGAGAGGTAGCTTAAGGTTTAATGTAATGGAATATATTTGGAATATAATCTTCTGTTATTTTTTAAAAAATCATATGTGACACATTCACATGACTTTCTCTACACTCTATCTTTATTAGTGAATATACAAACTATTCTTATTAAGGTTTATTTTTCTATTTACTACATATTAATCAAAATAAACCTTTGCAGAAATAGCTACATTGCACACTTCCTTATACATACAAATGGAATGGCGATAGTCAAATGCTTAAGAACTGGATGCTATATGCCGGCCTTAAATTCCGTACTGTTTCCGTGCAATCGCGAGGAACAGTTGAAAATCGATGGCACTTTAAAAGAATGAGTATTGAAAAATCCGAACCTTTAATAACGTATATCTCAGAAACGGCTAATACTACAGAAAAATTTATTCCAAGTGAATTGTGTGTTTTAAAGAAATCTACATTATTTTATGGTACATTTTCGTATATCGCTTAACATTTACCACTTATACAAGATTATACAAAATTCTTTCTGAATGAAGAGGACTTCACATGCTATTCCCAGAAAATTCAAGATATACATTTTATTTGTTATTTAAATATCTTTAATACAATGATATTTTAATTAAACTTGTTAGAGCCATTCTTTGAAACATCAAACTGTTCGAAAAATGTTCCATGGAAAGGGTAGTTGGGAGTGGGGGGGGGATTTTCTTGAAAACCTCGTGTCGCAGTTTTGGAAGGTATTGAACCTGAATACCAAGTTGGGTGCTTATCTGACTTTTCTTTTTTGAGTTATGCTGTTCACAGAAACACACACAGAGGACTTCTTTCAAATTTTTTATTCAGGGGGCCTCAAAACATTTATTTCCAATGAGATCTCAAAACCAAATTTTTGGGTGGAATGCAATACTTTCTCTACCTACTATGTACGTGGTAGGGAAAGTAAAAATAATCAATACTTACTTTAAAAACACGCCTCGTATAATAATAATTGTTTGGAATGAAATATAGTTTTATCGTGTTTCGTATGCTACTGTTTTGTTTTCCATAGCATCTCAACGGGACGTCAACGCCTTCTTTGCAAGTATGTTTTTATAACTGCAGTGTGTTCATATTCTAGTAGGTATAATTGTACTAATCCTTTAGTAATTTATTAATAAAATTACAAGGTATTTTATAGCGCATGTCCATCAGAAAGATTAGGATTTTTCAATAGCGAAAGAATTGACAAAAAAGGTTGAACAAGGTATAAGAAATAAAGTTTCTCTCTATTTTATATTAATATTCATGTCAATTTTAACGGTCATGAGGATTGAAGGTGTATGTGACTTAACAACAGGCGAATAATAAGTAGACTCTAACCGTTTAACCTGGATAAAATCAATAATTACTGCATTAAGGTGTTCTTATTGTCCCTGTAAGGGGGGATTTCGACCCCTTCAGTTGCCACGGTGCGGGTGCTGCGGATCCTGAGCACTCGTGTCGTTTGGATTGGGTTGGACTCGGCGGAGCAGTGGTCCCGATATCCATGGGAGATTGGATACATCTCCAGGCGGGGTTGTAAGACACCTCAAGGTCATCTGGTACCGCCCTGATAGCCGGTAGGCAGTCTGCTATGTTACTATCCGCCCCACTGAGATTCTTTGGTAGTCTTACCCTTTTTGGGGTCGACGCGCGTAAGTGCCGTATCCACTTCCGCTCTGTAATGCGGGGCCGGATCATATTTTCAGGTGTCGGCACACAGAAAATGCTCTCGGGGGAGGGAGTGTCATCGGATGACTCCCTCCTCCAGGCGCATGTGGAGGCTGAGTTCCCTGGTGTCTTGTGTTCTACTGACCACGTATCACTGATTGCTTGCCTTATAGACATTCAGGATTATTCTGTAACTTTGTGTTAAGGCTTAACAAATTGTTAAAGCCGCTAACAAATTGTTACGCGCTATTCGGCATTCGTAACTTCGCTATTCGTTTTTAACTTCATAAAAAACAAAATGTTGGTTAAGAGTAAAGATTTGGTTGTTGAACAGATTCGCATACACGTCAAAGATGAAAAAACATGATAGAAAGTTGACATTTCAGTTATCAAATGTTTATTTATTCGTTGTAGCGTAAAATATAAATGTTACGGATAAAGCTTCAGTAAGCAATGTTCCGTGTGATAGGATTGGTAAATGCTGCTCACAGCAGAGCTTTGAAGAGGCGAATCTTAATAGCAAATATAAATATAGTGTAACTCTCTATTGTAATAAAAAGTAACAGTTATGGATTTAAGCTTTTTGGCTTCAAATGGTGATTAATGTTGAGTTGATTTGCATATTCACAAATTATTTGTATAATGTTAAGGTTAAGCTTAGGAAATAAACAATTTTGAGTGCTTTAGTACATTTCAACGATACGTTTTCGTCCCCAAAATAATTTTAAGATAATTTCCAAACTGCTGAAAGAAATGACTGGCAGAAAGCTATTTACCAGCTTCTAGTAATTATAGAAAATTGAATTTATGCTGGTGCTTCTGGAAGAGAAAGAACATAACAGAGGTCAATCAGTTGGGTGACAATTTATACTTAATCATTTGCGTATCTATGAAAAACGGTCCGAAATGAAATACCTGTATCTGAACATTCCCCCTGATAACACAATTAGTAAAACTAACATTTCTTTTTGCTACGACCTTCCTTTAAAAATACCTAAAATAATATGGATATTGTCAGATACCAATTGTGATTTTCATCAAAGATTGTAAAGATGCAAGAGCATTTCCATAGAACTGAACTCAAGCTAAACACTGTCAAATCATCAATAAAAAATAAGTACCTACTTATGTTTATACATTATCTACTTATACATTAAAATTTAAGAAAAATCTGCATAACTGGTTTCTTTAAGAGGTATAATTAAAAGCCAAAAACCATAAAAAAATTGAGCAATAATTGTGAGTTGGTATGGTTTAACGAAACTTGCATAAAAACAATATAAACTGTGCTACTGTTTCTTTTGTTTGTCTTTCCTAACCTAGAATTAAACTCATTTTCCAGATATATTTTGTATTTTTCGTATATTTAACAGCATGCTTAGTCTCCATCCTGGCAAGATAAAGGTAACAAAAGCTCTCGGTAGTCGATTTTCCGACGATCGTGGCAGTGTGAATTGAAAAGGCTATAGCAAAGCGTAAGAATTTTCAATCCATTTGGATACCAAGCCGTGAGAAAACAAACATCGCGTTAACAAACGAATTACAGAACGTTAAATACAGGTATATTTGTTAAGATTGGTTCTTTAAGATTAATAAATAATTGTAGTCGCCTTCTTAACAACGAAGCTACAGAATATCTCTGATTTTAGCCACATCACCTGCTGTTTATCTGTAACATAAGGGTAGAAGCAGATCAACAGAGATTAGATTTTAATTCGCAGCATTATCACAGCTTTCAAAAACGCCTCTATGAAAATTCCAATATATCACCTTCAAATTGCGAGTTTCTGAGACTTATGCCATTGAATTACAACACTTGACTAAGGTTCCTTGAAGTGGAGATTAACAAAAGAGGATTCAATTATGAAAATGTCAACCAAAGTAATGAGCTTTTAACTGGCGCATGACAGAGGTCCATCCTTCGCATTAAAACATCGCTTAACTCTACAATAGATCCATCACAAAGCGAAGGTAAAGTGCACACTTTTGGGAATTGGGTCACTCACAGAGGAAACTGTTTGTGTGTCATTTCAAGGCTTCCCAAAGTAAAGTAAAGAGTTTGTGGACCCAATGTGAACATGCGATGAAAAATGCAGACTATATTTAATTGTGACCGACCTCACCAACGGTATTTTGTGGCGTGCCAATTTCAGATACACTAAACCGCGTATTTTAAAACAATAAATCTTGCTTTTATGTTTGAATGTTTTGAGGCCTTCTGTCGCATGAAGTAATGCACTCAAAAATGCTTGACAGCATTTACAAGGACTAGTTTTGACAACATCAACATTTGGGGATATATTAAAGCTGAAGTTTTGTTGAGAATGCAATAGACTGAACAATAATAATACATTCATTTTATGATAAATGATAGCAAATTTACTCCATGGAGAAAGTGCATATAAATAAAACCAAAGTCGTATATATTCTGTTTCAAGCAATACTGATAGTCACAACGTGAGATAACAGAAGAGACACAACAAGACAAACGGATTTTGCTTATAACGACACAATAAGCATCTGATATTCATTTTTAATTCACATTCAATTCATATACCTGCGCAGTGAAGTTTATAGTTACGGTCAAAACCTAAGAGTAATTGTTGCTGTAATTCTGTATATGTAGTGAAGTTTTAAGTAATTGTTGAACTATTTTTACGTTCTCTACTACCTATAGTAAGTAGGGGAAGTATTGTATTTCACACAAAAAATTCGATACCGAGATTTCACGGAAATGCATGTTTTGAGGCCCCCTGAATCCAAAAAAGTATTATTGGAAAAATGTCCGTGTGTGTGACTGTGAACAGCATACCTCAGAAACGGACAGTCATATAAACACCAAACTTGGTATTTAGGTTCAGTATCTTCTAAAAATGCGACACGAAGGTTTTCAAGAAAATCCCCCCACCCCAGATTACGTTTTACATGGAATATTTTTACAAAAGTTTAATTTTCTCAAAAACGGCTCCAACGATTTTGATTAAAATATCATATGTTTAAGATATTTTCATGACAAATGAAATGTATATCTCGAATTTTCTGGGAATGTCTCCAAAAGTATTCTTCATTGTGAACGACTTTTGCATAACTGGTAAACCATAAGAGATAGACAAAATTATACTACACAAAAAATGTAGATCGCGTTAAAATGCACAATTTATGTCATATACATTTTTGTTGTTGAGTGAACCATTTTCGAAATATTGCTTGTTATTCCCTTAAATTTTCCGATACTTCAAATTCGGTATTCATTTTTTTTGTCCTGGTAATGCAAGAGAATGGAATACTCCACATAGCAACCAGCTCTTAAAATATTTGACTATAGCTTAAAGCCTACCATATTCCCCTTGCATCTACAAGAAAATTAGCAATAAGATTAACATCTCGATATCTCGACTAACATGAAGCATATGGGGAATAAGCGTTTGTAAAAATAGCTTGTACAAGAGTAGGGAAAGTCATGTGAGTGTAACACATCAAATTTTTCTGTATGCAACTATCAGATTTTTTACAACACTATATTTATTACATGTATAAGGAGACAAAGCTGGGTCCAGCCGTAATTTCAAAAAGTATTCAACCAATATTTATGCATAGAAATTGAAATTACTATTTTTAATTGCAAATGAGCATATGTAGGACTACACAAAGTACTTAGAAACGTTTCTTTGCTTTCCTTTGAATCCATAGTTCTCTCATCCCTTGGCTGTGGGCTTTCTTTCTCTCGTCTGTACATGTTGTACCAGATTGTTTCTTTAGTTTGTCCTCTTGGTCAAATTGCCACTTGCGTAAATCCTGTCGATTTTAAGTCATTTTTTACTTCACCAATCCACTTCATAGTATCCACTTTACTTGTATTTTCGTAGAATTCCATTATTTGTTTTGTGAGCTTCTTTCAGTTCATTCGTTTAATGTGTCCATAAAGTTTTAACCTTAGTTTTCTGTCACTGTGAATGACATGTATATTTTTATTTCACTTTATCTGTGAATCTGTTATTGTTCATCTATGTTTTTGGACCTAAATTGTTTCTTATAATTTTGCATAATTTATTATTATTAATTATTATAATTATTATTTATATTCTATATGACGTACCCAAAAACTTTAAATTGGTGAATTAAGAGGGTAAGAGGTTTCCGTGTATGTCACTTTTGCCTCTATTTCGATGAAAGCAGCTTTCATGGTAATATATTCTTCCTTAAATGTTACAAATTTCCTCTTATTATGTTATCTGAAACTAACTTGACTGTTTTTCGCTAGTTCTTTCACTACTTTAAGATGTGTGTATGGTATATACGAGCGCTGTCCCAAAAGTATCCAACCTAACAAAGAAAACCAAAAAAAAAAATCTTTATTTCTCTACATAGTTTCCTTTCAGCTCGATACACTTTTTCCACGATGTTCAATAGCTTCTATACCCTGTTTATAGTGAGAATCACCGAGTTCTGCAAAATAGCCATCAACTGCAAACTCCACCTCTTCATTGTTGACAAATATTTTACCACCAATCTATTTCTCCAACTTTGGAAATAAAAACTAATCAGAGGGGACAAAATCTGGCAAATAGGGTACATGAGGAAGCAATTCGAAATTTTATTCATTGATTTTGGCCATGAAGGTAATGAATGTGTGAACTGGTGCATTGTCTTGATGAAACAAAGGTTTCTTTTCCACTAAATGCGGCGTTTTTGCTTTATTTCACCATTCAATGCTGCAACAGGTTTGCATAATACTCGATTTTCAGTTTTGAAGATAGTCAATGAAAATTACTCTACATACATTCCAAAAAACTGATGCCATGATCTTGCCTGTCTCACCTTCTTTAGAACCGATCTTTCAATCCACTATTTTGACCATTCCTTCGTCTCAGGTGTGAAGTGATGGACCCATGTTTCATCCATGGTTATGAATCGACACAAAAACTCGGCTTTATTGCAGCGAAATATCGACAAACATTTGACTGAAATATCTTCACGATGCTGCTTTTGTTTCATTGTGAGTAAACGCGGCACCCATCTTGCGCATAGCTTTCTCTTGTCTAAATTTTCAGTCAGTATGCGATGTATAGCACTTTTTGAAATGCCTACGATGTCCGCTAGCTCGGTCATCCAATACCATTTTGTGGATTTTTCTCACAACCACTGCGATGTTCGTTTTGGCAGCTCGTACGGCCTCGCTTAAACTCTGACACCCAATATTTTACTGTTGTAAACGAAGGAGCAGACTCCTCAGAGTAGAATCTAGATCAGCTTTAATATTAGTTGGACTAAGACCTTTCAAATGAAAGTATTGTATGACATAATGATGACCAGTTTTATCCATGTTTACAAATTTGCTGAGAGTGTGCACTGTTGATGGCTGCCAAACAATTACTAATCGACGTAACATCATCAAGCTTTATAAAGTTGGTAATTTCTACCACAGTCATTTGTTTGAAACAACAACCACTATCTATACATCAGGTCGGGTACTTGTGGAACAGCTCTAGTACCATTTCCAGAATTTGGAGGTTGATCAGGAGACTCCAAACAGTACAATAAATTGCAAGGTTTCTCTCACGAGAATGTGTCTGTAAGGAATATCTTGACATAACAATTCTATCTGAGAAAGATTATGGCTCTACTTTCAAGATATCAACAAGACCTAAGGTTTCTTAGATAACAAACTCTCCTCTGCTAGTAATTCTGAATGACCGGCTGCTTTTGTTTGCTTTCTCGTCACAGATTTTAACGACGTTACCAGCTCTCGGGCTTGAATGTGTAGAGTTCTTCCTTTCTTATTGAGCATTGTAAACAACTTTATAAATCACTAGAAAAGACACATGTTTCAAGTGAAACACACTGGAATACTAATGTTTCGCGATGTTTTTAATGTAGATAGTGGGTGTATTTAGGACATCAACGTGAGCTGTGAGGCAGTATTTTTAACACTTAAATAAATTCAGTCTAATTATATAATATGTAAATTCAATAACAGCCCGCCTTGAAGCAATATGTGTATGTAATAATTTGTAAAATGTATGTAACACTCATTGCAAATGATTATATTATTGTATCCATGTGTAATAATGTTATGTGAATATATTACTAATTTAATAATGTAGGAGCTGTGAGAATAATAAGTTAAAAGTTGCTAACAATGAGGTAATCTTGAGTCAATAATGAGTAAGAAAGTTTAACAGTACTACTTGTGATTCTTGGAGTAACAATAATGTAATTTTAATGACAGTTTATAAAATAGCCAATCAACCACCAGAAAAAGCTTTAGTTAAATGAAGATATTCTATTGGAGTAGGATTAGCCAATCGGAAACTAAAAAGGAGAAAATGTTAAAAATTTAGATTTCAGTTGCCTGCAGACAGCGTTACTAACCAGACGCAAAAAGTGTCCTCAAGAAATATAATATGTTTTCGTGTGAGACGAAAAATAAGTTTACGTGCTAAAAAGTGTAATTAATTAATAAAAAGAATCTCACAGCTTTCTATATCAGTGAAGTGTTATTTAAATTGTGTTAAGGATTAGTAAATATAGTGGAGTAAAATTATAATCTGTGTAAGACTACATTCTTCAGTTGCACCACAACCCTGCTAAGAGAAACGTGTCTCTAACAATAATACTGACGCAGCCGAGGCAAACATAAATATAATACTTAAAGAAACAGTCAAATTACAAAGTTAATATTTTTTAAAAATTGGGGCAAAGGCTGCCGGGTACTATACGTGCGGTTGCAACTACTACAAGTTCGGCTCCCCAACAGTTGAAATATAATACAACTCCTCAATAAAAACTACTACAAATTGACGCCCAAAGCGTGATGCAAACAACGTAAAGACAATATCTATTTCAGCTGCCACGTGGTACTATCCCCCCCCCCTCACTCTTTGGGAGAACAGAACACCCCACAAACGTTTTCTCGTCAGATCACAGTACAATTTCATTCGCATTTCCGTAAATATGATATACTATCAGATTTATTGGCCTGTTATTGGGAATATGACAGGGGCTTTACTCAGATACATTTCTAAGGGAAAGAGGCGGAGGATCCAGCATAAAAGGATAATCTAGATCATTGAATATAGGTTACATATTTAAGAGTAGAGGGGTAAAATGAAATGTATTTTTTGTTTTCAAATATGCAACAATGCAAAACAAGTAAATAAATAACTTTCACACGTTGTATGTATGCGAAAGAGTTTTCTGGATATTAGAAATAAAATTAGCTTCACCTTTCTGGGTTGTATAAAACTTACTTCCACATTCCGTAGCGTACCCTTTACAACCCCAAAACAAACTTCAGGCTAATGCTGAGTAAATGCCGTCAGTTATAAGATGCTTGTCAATCTGGCATGGTAACAACAGGTCAAGTGCAATACAGGATTATTCAAAAGGTTGCGCACAAGCTTAAGAACATTATACACAGTTCGAAATGCAACAACTTATGATCTAGGAAGCAATCCTGAGTCACTGCAAACTTGCGGATGTAGGCTTACTTTGCAATGAGGCACTGGGTTCGATTAATGAAGCCCATCAGATGTGGATGCAATAGATGGCGCCCTCGCATACGTTCCTTCTTGGAGTGCGTGGCATGCTAAATGACAGATATACCGGGCGCTGGATTGAAAGCGAAGGTACAATTTGAAGTAGTTTGTATTGAAGGAGTTGTATTATATTTCAACCGTTGAGGAGCCGAACATGTAGTAGTTGCAACCACACGTATTGTAAACAGTTTCCGGTAGTCTTCGTCACAAAATGTACTTTCAGGTGGCCTTTGACACAAGTTTAAAAAAAAATATTAACTTTGTAATTAAACTGTTTCTTTAAATATTATATATTCATGTTTGCCTCATGTTTATTGTTAGAGACATGGAAGTCTTGGCAGGGCGTGATGCGACAAGAATGTAGGATTACACAGATTTTAAGTTTTAATTCACTCCTTTTTATTAATCCTTGACACAAATTAAATAGCACTTCACTGATATAGAAAGCTGTGAGATCCTTTTTTATTAATTAATTACACTTTTTAACAAGTAAACTTAATTTTTCGTCTCACACAAATACGTATTAAATCTCTCAAGGACGCACAAGCAACGCATCAAGTTATGACAACTGTCTGCAGGCAACTGAATAGATTTCAACCGTCTAAACTTGTAAATTTCTGTATTTCAAGTGTCTGATTGGCTAATCCTATTCCAATAGAATACCTTCATTTAACTAAAACCCCCTCCGGTTGTTGATTGGCTATTTTATAAACTGTCACTCAAATCACATTATTGCTTACAAGAATCATAAGTAACATTTAAACTCTCAAACTCATTATTGCCTCAAGGTTACCTCATTGTTACCTCATTGTTAGCAACTTTTAACTTATTATTCTCACAGCTCCTACGTTATTAAATTACGTAATATTTTCACATGACTTTATTACACATGGATACAATAATATAAGCATGTGCAATGTCTGTTACATACATTTTACAAATTATTACATACACATATTGCTTCAAGGCGGGCTGTTATTGAATTTATATATTATATAATTAGACTGAAATTAGTTAAAATTACTGCCTCAAATTAGTACAAGGTATTCCCCTGATCTGACGTTCTTGATTTCTTTCTGTGAGGGCAAATCAAAAGCCTCATGTACATGAAACCACTTAAGAGTCAATTCTCACCAAAATACTTGCAGCATCTGATGAGATCCATAGGATAAGTGATGTACTAGGAGAGTGCGGCAGAATTTTCTACGACCGTGTTATGTATGTAATGAGGGGAGACTAAATGGCGAAAAAGTGCTAAAAGTAAGAATCCTTTGCAGCCTTTTGTGCAGTGTTATTAAATATTAAATAGAATTTTCTCCTTAATTTGATATATAATTTATAATATTAGTCACAATTGTTATGTTGTAAATACATGTTCAAAAACGGTAATTTATTTGCCATTTTATACCATAAATCCTCATGACCTACAGAACGAAAAAAAAACTGGTGTTACACTCGCATTACTTTCCCTACTCTTGTACAAACTATTTTTACAAACGCTTGTTCTCCATCTACTTCATGTTAATCGAGATATCGATATGTTAATCTTATTGCTAATTTTCTTATAGGTGCAAGGGGAATTGCTAGGCTTTAAGCGATAGTCAAATATTTTAAGAGCTGGTTGCTATGTGGAGCATTCCATTCTGTTTGTATGTCCAGGACATAAAAAAACGAATAACGAATTTCCATTTGAGAAAAAGTATAAGTATTGGAAAATTCATATAAATAACAGGAAATATAGACATGGTCCACTCTACAAAAGAAATGTATATAGCATAAATTGTATGTTTTAATGCGCGCTACATACTTACTTTCTCTACTACATATACTAAACAGAGGAAGTATTGCATTCCACCAAAAAATTCGATAGCGAGATTTCACCGGAAATACATGTTTTGAGGTCCCCTGAATTAAAAAGCATTTTTAGAAAAAGGCCCGCGTCTGTATCTGTGTGTGACTGTGAACAGCATATCTCAAAATCTAAAGGTCAGATAAATACCACACTTGGTATTTAGCTTCAGTATCTTTCAAAGATGCGAAATGAAGATTTTCAAGAAAATCTCTCCACCCTTGACTACATTTGGCCTTTCTCAAAAATGACTCTTTACGATTTTGATTAAAATAATATATGTTTAAGATACTTTCATGGAAATTAAATGTATATCATGAGTTTTCTGGGAATGTCCCCAACAATCCTCTTCATTCTGAATAGCTTTTGCATAACGGGTAAACCGTAACATATATACAACATTTTACTACACAAAAATGTAGATCTCGTTAACACGTGCTAAACCTAAAAAATGCAGATCTCATTTACAACTTTATTTTTTCGAATACACCATTTCCAGGAGTATTCATTGTTATTTGTTAGAGTTTGCATATACTTTTACTTTTCCTCAAATGGAAATTCGTTATTCGTTTTTTTATTTATTTTATTTTTTTTAATGCCCTGGACATGCAAAGAGAATGGAATGTTTCACATAGCAACCAGCTCTTAAAACATTTGACTATCGCTTAAGGCCTACCATATTACCTTCATATCTATAAGAAAATTACCAATAAGTTTCTGCAAATACTTATATCGATTAAAATGAAGTAGATGCAGAATAAAAAATAGTTTTTACAAGTGTAGTAAACGTTCTGTGAGTATACCAGGTCAGATTTTTTGTGTAAAAACGTTTTGTCTATCTCTTATGGTTGGCAAGTTATGAAAAAGCTATTCAGAAAGAAGAGGACTTTTGGGGACATTCCCAGAAAATTCAAGATATACATTCTATTTGTCATGAAAATATCTTAAATATATGATATTTTAATCAAAATCGTTAAGAGACATGTTAGAAAAAATCAAAATTTTCGAGGAATTTTCCATGTAAAGGGTAGTCTGGAGTGGGGGGGATTTTATTGAAAATCTTTGTGTCTCATCTTTGAAAGATGCTGAAACTAGACACCAAGCTTGGTATTTAAACTATTGTGTTTGAGTTATGCTATTCACAGTCACACCCACGGATTTTTACTTTCTCTACTACGTATAGTAAGTAGGGGAAGTATTGTATTCCACCCAAAAATTCGATACCGAGATTTAACCGGAAATACATATTTTGAGACCCCCTAAATCCAAAAAAATTCTTTTTGGAAAAATGACCGTGTGTGTGTGTCTGTGTGTCTGTCTGTGTGTCTGTGTGTGTGTCTGTCTGTCTGTCTGTCTGTCTGTGAACAGCATAACTCAGAAACGAACACTCGGATAAACACAAAACTTGGTATTTAGGTTCAGTATCTTCCAGAGATGTGACACAAAGGTTTTCAAGAAAATCCGCCACCCCCGATTACCCTTTACATGGAATATTTTTCGAAAATTTTATTTTCTCAAAAATGGCTCTAACGATTTTGATTAAAATATCATATGTTTAAGATATTTTCATGACAAATAAAATGTATATCTTGAATTTTCTGGGAATGTCTCCAAAAGTATTCTTCATTGGGAACGACTTTTGCATAACTGGTAAACCATAAGAGATAGACAAAATTTTACTACACAAAAATGTAGATTGCGTTGAAATACACAATTTATGTCATATACATTGTTTTTGTTGAGTGAACCATTTTCGAGATATTGCTTGTTATTCCCTTAAATTTTTCAATACTTATTTTCTCAAATGCGAATTCGTTATTCATTTTTACTTTCTCTACTACGTATAGTAAGTAGGGGAAGTATTGCATTCCACCCAAAAATTCGATACCGAGATTTCGCCGGAAATACATGTTTTGAGACATCATGAAACCAAAACAAGCATTTTTGTAAACATGTCCGTGTGTGTGTCTGTGTGTGTGTGTGTGTGTCTGTGAACAGCATAACTCAAAAATGAACAGTCGGATAAGCACCAAACTTGGTATTTAGGTTCAGTATCTTCCAGAGATGCGACACGAAGGTTTTCAAGAAAATCCCCCCACCCCAGACTACCCTTTACATGGAAGATTTTTCGAAAATTTTAATTTTCTCAAAATGGCTCTAACGATTTTGATGAAAATATCATATGTTTAACATAATGTCATGATAAATGAAATGTATATCTCGAATTTTCTGGGAATGTCTCCAAAAGTATTCTTCATTGTGAACGACTTTTGCATAACTGGTAAACCATAAGAGATAGACAAAATTTTACTACACAAATAATGTAGATCGCGTTAAAATACACAACTTATGTCATATACATTTCTTTTGTTGAGTGAACCGTTTTCGAGATATTGCTTGTTATTTCCTTAAATTTTCCAATACTTATACTTTTTCTCAAATGCGTTATTCATTTTTTTTATGTCCTGGACATGCAAAGAGAATGGAATGCGCCACATAGCAACCAGCATTAAAATATTTGACTATCGCTTAAAAGCTACCATATTTCCCTTGCATCTACAAGAAAAGTACCAATAAGATTGACATCTTGATATCTCGATTAACATGAAGCATATGGAGAATAGGCGTTTGTAAAATTAGATTGTACAAGAGTAGAGAAAGTCATGTGAGTGTAACACATCAGATTTTTTGTCTTGGATATGCAAAGAGTATTAATCTGTGGGAAAGGGAATGGTGCTGCACCTAGCAACCAGCTATTAAGAGATATGTATGTGCTTAAAGGCTTCTGTATTTCTATATTTCCTTTGTAAATATATATTCCTCCTGCATCTACAAGAAAATTAGCAATAAGATTAACATTTCAATATATCGATTAACATGAAGCATATGGAGAATAAGCGTTTGTAAAAATAGTTTGTACAAGAGTAGAGAAAGTCATGTGAGTGTAACACATCAGATTTTTTTTCTAAAAGTGCCTTTGTTTGCATTCAGGATGCCTCAAAATATGTTTCTCCGGTGAAATCTCGGTATAGAATTTTTGGGTGGAATGCAATACTTCCCCTACTTACTATACGTAGTAGAGAAAGTAAAAATGAGGAGAGGTTTGCACAAATTGGTGCTATTGTTAAGTCTGGCAGCTTCTGGGTGCTTTCTTTGTGTTCAAGTATATGCCAGTTTATTTGCTCCGTTTTTTGCATTTAAAATTTTAATATGGTAAATGTAATCTGTAAATGCTGTTCTGAATCTATTGTGGTGTTAATAACATGGTTGGTTATTAAAAAAAATAATTGCTGATAATTTTAATAAAATTGGTTTAACTTATAAAATAATCCTACCTTCCTTAATAAACAAACTGGTTTGATAAAAGTAGACATTATGCATCTATATCCTATAAACATTTCAGTTTTATATATTAAATAGTTTATGAGAATGTATCATATTTAACATTGGCAGTAAGGGGCTTTAATCTCCTCTTAACTGTGGTGGTCATCAATTTTAACATATTTCTAAAACAAAATTTTTAAGTAAATGTGACCGCTCCTAAGTATGGTACACAATAAACTGATTGTAGTTTCCCAAGCTTGCAATGAAATATTTTATTAGCTCCACGTATGGAAAAGTCAATTTGAAGTAAGTTAATTTGTTGTAGGAGTTTGCACCACGCTTTGGGAGCCAAATTTGATGAAGGTATTTTGTTGTATTATAGTTCAACTGTTGGGGAACCGAACTTGAAATTCGTTGCAACCGCACGTATGGTACCCGGTAGCCTTTGCCCCAATTTTTAAAAATATTAACTTTGTAATTTGACTGTTTCTTTAAGTATTATATATTTATGTTTGCCTCGGCTGCGTCAGTATTTTTGTTAGAGACACGTTTCTCTTAGCAGGGTTGTGGTGTGACTAAGAATGTAAGCTTACACAGATTATAATTTTACATCACTTCTTTTATTATGCTTGATACGATTTATATAACGCTTCAGTGATAGAGAGCTGCGAGATTCTTTTATTTATTATTTGCACTTTTTAACACGTAAATTGTTTTTCGTCTCACACGAATACGTATTAAATTTCTTGAGGACACTTTTTGCGTCTGGTTAGTAACGCTGTCTGCAAACAACACGTCCAGTAATGAGCGCTGTCTAGAAGCAACTGACTTGAATTTGTAAATGTTTCTCCTTTCCAGTTTCTGATTGGCTAATCCTATTCCAATAGAATACCTTCATTTAACTAAAGCTTTTGCTGATTTTTGATTGGCTATTTTATAAACTGTCTCAAAATTTACATTATTGTTGCTCCAATAATGACTAGTAATATTATTAAACATTCTTACTCATTATTGCCTCAAGGTTACCTCATTGTTACCTCATTGTTAGCAACGTTTAACCTATCATTCTCACAGCACCTACATTATTAAATTACGTAATGCATTCACATAACATTATTACACATGGATACAATAATATAAACATATACAATGACTGTAATATATAATTTTTATATATTGTTACATACACATATTGCTTTAAGGCGGGCTATTATTGAATTTATATTATATAATTAGACTGAAATTATTTAAGTGTTAAAAATACTGCCTCAGCACCGACTTAAACTTACTTCCTACTCCAGAAGTTCCTTTTCCAAACGTGTTTTATTTCTATCCCTCTATTATCTCCTTAAGTTTGGTTGCAACATTTTGGATCAGCCTGTATATTGAAGTGTCCATACATAAAACAAGAAACAAAGCGCTATAATTTCTAATTTTGGAATCATTGAATCACAAACTGCACTGCAGCAGTGCATAAAATGTGTACATCGACGCAAAAAGCAACGTTACCTCATTTGCGGCCTGAAAAGTTGACATACAACCCTACAATAAAAATAAAACAAAGTTAAATTTGTTTCAAATGTGGGGCAAGTCTCAAATGCTTATTTATATTTATAAGGACCTAAGTGGAAGTTGCTAGCATTTGCTTTTATTCTGCAAACAGTTCTATCTCTTTGCACATACAGTTTGCGGTTTCTTTGATGTCTGAACACATCAGTGTTTAATTTACTTTGTATTCCCAAAATGGCCGCATAGGTTAATCTATTTACTAAGATGTAGAGACGTTAATTCAGTTTGCTCTTTCACAGCTTTAGAATAAAACAAAGATCGTTATAAAACCAAGCAGTTAAACCTCCTTAAATACAAATTTAGTAAAATAAAGTATGCCAGATATGGGTCAGATATAACGTTCATACTTTCATCTGAGGGGAATTAAATTTAAAAATCCCGATTCCGACAAACTCGACTCTTTATTTATGCTTTTTCTACTACGTATAGTAAGTAAGGGAAGTATTGTATTCCACCCAAACATTCGATACCGAGATTTCACCGGAAATAGATGTTTTGAGACACCCTGAATCCAAAAAAAACATGTCCGTGTGTGTGTCTGTGAGCAGCATAACTCAGAAACAGTCGGATAAACAACAAACTTGGTATTTAGGTTCAGTATCTTCCAGAGATGCGACGCGAAGGTTTTCAAGAAAATCCCCCAACCCAGATTACCATTTACATGGAACATTCTTCGAAAATTTTAATTTTCTCAAAAATGGCTCTAACGATTTTGATTAAAATATCATATGTTTAAGATATTTTCATGATAAATGAAATGTATATCTCAAATTTTCTGGGAATGTTTCAAAAAGTATTCTTCATTGTGAACGACTTTTGCATAACTGGTAAACCATAAGAGATAGACAAAATTTTACTGCACAAAAAATGTAGATTGCGTTAAAATACACAATTTATGTCATATACATTTTTTTTTGTAGAGTGAACCATTTTCGAGATATTACTTGTTATTCCCTTAAATTTTCCAATACTTTTACTATTTCTCAAATGGTAATTCGTTATTCATTTTGTTTGTCCTGGACATGCAAAGAGAATGGAAAGCTCCACATAGCAACGAGCTCTTAAAAGATTTGACTATCGCTTAAAGGCTACCAATTCCCCTTGCACCACAAGAAAATTAGCAATAAGATTAACATCTCGATTAACATGAAGTAGATGGTGAATAAGCGTTTGTAAAAATAGTTTGTACAAGAGTAGAGAAAGTCATGTGAGTGTAACGCATCAGATTTTTTTCTATCCGAAAAAGTGAATCCTTGGTTGGTACGTATATTCCACAGATACAAAAATCCTTGTAGCAGCAAAAGAAACTGGCTGAGTAATACAAAGTAAAGTAAAGTGCTGCTCAATAAAATTAGAAACTTATAATATATTACAAACGACATAAATGAACTTTCAAGAAATACATAACGACATACACCTACATATATGATATACCCGAGGAGGTAGTGTGAGAATAAAAGAACAAAAATAAAAAACTTTGATGTATTATAATCACATGACTTTCTCTACTCTCGTACAAACTATTTTTACAAACGCTTATTCACCATCTACTTTATGTTAATGGAGATAAACCTTTGCAGAAAACATCTTATTACTAATTCCCTTGTAGGTGCATGGGGATTATGGTAGGCTTTAAGCGATAGTGAAACCTTTTAAGAGCTGCTTGCTATGTGGAGCATTCCATTCTCTTTGCATATCCAGGACATAAAAAAGCGAATAACTAATTACCATTTGAGAAAAAGTAGTACTATTGGAAAATTCAAACAAATAATAGTGAATATCTCGCAAATGGTTCACTTCATAAAAAATGTATACCACAAAAACTGTGTGGTTTAAGGAGATCTACATTTTTGTGTAGTAAAATTTTGTCTATCTCTTGCGGTTTACCAGTTGTACAAAATTCATTCCGAATGAAGAGGACTTTTGGGGACATTCCCATAAAATTCAAGATATACGTTTCATTTTTATGAAAGTATCTTAAACATATGATATTTTAATCAAACGTGTTAGAGCCATCTTTGAGAAAATCAAAACTTTCGAAATATCTTCCATGTAAAGCGAGTATAGGGTGGGGGAATTTTCTTGAAAATCTTCGTGTCGTACCTTTGAAAGTTTCTAAACCTAAATACCAACTTTGGTATTTATCCGACTCTTCATTTTTTAGTTATGCCGTTCACAGACACACAGATACACACACACGCACACACGGATCGTTTTCTAAAAATGCATTTTGCATTCATGGGCCTCAAAGCATGTATTTCCGGTGAAATCTCGGTATCGAATTTTTGGGTGGAATGCAATACTTCCCCTACTTACTATACGTAGTAGAAAAAGTAAAAAAAATGCTGATTTGTAATAAACATGGACTTTCTTTCGTTTATTGTTTAATTGGTTATTATGCAGAGGTTTATTTTCCCACCCTCCCCCTGTTAATACTGACAAATATTTTACAGAAATTATTTCAACACATACTTTGTTCTAGGCACGCAAGAGTAGAGGAGGTTGAGAGGACAGTCAACATGTATTGCTAGCCTCGATATGACATTCTCTTTGCATGAACTTATAAGAAACAAAAGAACGTTCACTTAAGATTTCGAAATACAGTACTTAAAATACCGATACAATAAAATAAACAGCAGTGAATGTTTCGGAAATGGTATACAACTGTTTATTTTAAAGAATCTACAGTTACAGAAAATTAAATGAGAATGGGAAGCCTTTAAAAGGTTACTCATAGAACATCCAAGATGCTGTATGCATATTTTATTTGTAAAGCCAATACTCCCTACATTTTTGTTCCATTTATATTCACTTTCATCAAACAGATAATAATTTGAGATTGACTATAAATTTAGAAAGAATCTGTTAATTTATCAATCCTGAAGAAGTTAGTTATTAACTTTGTTGAAAGCGATATAGTACGCCTAAAGCATCTTTGTCAACTTCTACGATTTCTATGCTTCAACATAAGTATACTGCCCTAAGTATGTTGATAAATTTTGCCGGGTATTATTGTTTTGTTTTACAGAAGGAGGAAATAAAGCATGCTGCTTAGTTGCATAACCCTTACAAGACAAATATTTGTTAACTTTCAGCTCAGTGGACCCCGGGCTGATTGTACCAATCCACCAATCTCATTCACCGTCAAGAGAAACATTCTCCGAAGCAACGTATAATGAAATATATTATATTATGATAGTAGACAACTGGTTAAACACATTAGTAAAGCTATATATTTACCGAATCTTGTTGCCGTCGTAGAAGCGACTGGCTGAGGAGTATATTGCAAGTCTGTGTATGCTTGTTCCACTTGCGGTCATCTATGGTCCGTCGCGCAGCACCTGCAACCAAAGAAAATTACAAATTGTATTGCTACTTACACCGTATTATCATTAACCCATTAGAATAATAGGAGAGTATAGTCATAAACCAAATTAACACCTGTCAAATGAAAGAAAAAAGAAAAAATTAAATTCATTTCAGCTAATCGCAAAGTATGAATTGAACGGCTCAGTACTACGGTGTCCTCTGATTTATTCGGTCGTTGTCGCCTGTCAGTTGTCTGCGCATTACGTCTATACTTTGAAGGGAGTATAGTGCACTGACAAAAGAATAGCGAAAGATGGGTGGAAGGGGTGGGTGTCAACGTTTATAGGTCACTTTAGTGAAATGGGACTTGTATCGTACCTTTCCAGTATTTACATTTGGAACTTCTTTCGCTTGTGTCTCACAAATTCGCAATAGCAGCATGCATGCTGATAGGTAACTCAAATAATTGGACGGTTTTTGTAGTAGAGTGTCTCGACTTTAATGGGATAACTTTAAACTTTTTAAATAAAAACAACTGAAATAACTTTTAAAAATGCTTTAAAATATTTTGGTTGCTCCTCCTTATTTGTTAATAAAAACAACCGTTATATGTACAGGATGTATTATAATTAATAGTGCAAAATGAAACAGTTGGAAGTATACCATAATAGAAGCAAAACCATTCCAGTAAACATGGGCCCGCAAACGAGCCATGTGCGAGATAATTGCAAATGTGTGATTGCAAGCAGCCACTGACTTCATTAGCAAACAACGTTCTAATTAGTGCAAATGAATTTGAAAAGTATAATTTTGTTTAATAATTGCCATTCTAAGTTGCCTCAAAATTCACTCATAATGTAACTTAACAATGAATACAATTCTACTTTAGTATATTACATGTTATTAATACTGTACACTCTATCCTGTTAAAGGAGGTGTTCAAGTGTCAGTCTTGCAACTGGATGCAATACTGCACTCGTCTCCAGTGAGTTTCGAATTCTTTCAACACCCTGTGTGCTGTATGCTACAATTTTGAGGTGACACCATACAGAAAAATCCAAAGGATTGAGATCAGGTGATACGAAGGCTAAGTTACAGGCCCTCCTCGACCTATCCGTCTTGGACCATATCTCCACGTTAGATGTCTTCTTACAGTAGTAGCAAAATGTGCCGGTGCTCCATCATGCATGCACCACATACTGCGAGTTGCTCAAGGGGAACGTCCTCAAGCAATTCACGTCAGTGGCAGCTCATAACCACACATTTGCAATAATAAATCTCGCATACGGCTTGTTTGCAGACCCATGTTTGCTGGAACGTTTTTACTTCTAATATTATCGTATACTTTCAGTTTGCGCTAATAATTATGATACTGAAGAAGTAATTTATTTGCCCCACGTATGGAAGCCAATTTGAAGTAATTATTTTGTTGTAGGAGTTGTATTATAGTTCAACTGTTGGACAGCCAAACTTGAAGTTTGTTTGCAACCGCACGTATGGTACCCGGGTTCCGGTAGCCTACGCCCCAAGTTAAAAAAGAATATTAACTTTGTAATTTGACTGTTTCTTTAAATGTTATATTTATATTTGCCTCGCTGCGTCAGTATTATTGTTAGAGACATGGATGTCTTGGCAGGATTGTGGTGCGACTGAAGAATGTAGGCTTACACAGATTATAATTTTACTTCACTCCTTTTATTAATGCTTGACACGAGTTATATAACACTTCACTGATATAGAGAGCTGTGAGATTCTTTTATTAATTATTTTCACTTTTTAACACGTAAACTATTTTTCGTCTCACACGAATACGTATTAAATCTCTTAGTAACGCTGTCTGCAACCAACTGAATTGATATCAACCGCCTAAACTTGTAAATTTCTGTATTTCAAGTCTCTGATTGGCTAATCCTACTCCAATGGAATACCTTCATTTAACTAAGGCTTTTTCTGGTTTTTTATTGGCTATTTTTATAAACTGTCACAAAATTTACATTATTGTTGCTCCAAGAATCACAAGTAACATTATTAAACTCTCAAACTCATTATTGCCTCAAGGTTTACTTCATTGTTACCTCTTTGTTAGCAACTTTTGACCTATTTCTCACAGTTCCTACATTACTAAATTACGTAATATATTCACATAACATTATGCGTCGTTACCCCTGCATATTGTTTCGACGACTGCGCCGTTGGTGGCAGTCCCGGGTTCGATGTCCGCTCGGGTTGGAGTCGAACGGGGTATAGTGGTAGAGATAGAATTAATGTTAATATTCACTGTACCTTTTTCTCTATCCGACGTGGCTTCGTCTTGTAGTCCTTCTCGCTGTTACCCTGGCTAGTTGGTTCTCAGCGGTGATTTTAGCATGGACTCTGCCTATCATGATATTTGATAAGCTCGTCGATCCCAGTTGTGGTTTGGGAGCTTAGAGGAATTGACTACACACTGTAATATTTGGTTTATCGCTATTTATTGTTACTTCCTCACTCTAACACTACATAAATGTTCCTGTTCACCTATCACCATTTTGCGCGTTCAACTGTTTGACGGTTTCAACTATTTCATCTGTTTCATTAAACTGCGAACTGTCTTCAACTGTGTACTCTTACTTTTTAACTGTGTACTGCGAACTCTTCAACTGTCTTCCACTGTGTACTGTCTACTACTGAACGTCAATTATGAACTGCTTAACCTAAAAGTCAACGGTAAACTGCCGTTATATTATGTTTGCCTCGCTCCATACTTCCGGAGCGGAAACAAACAGATTCATAAAACTTTACCCTTCTATTCTAACACAAAAGATACCGTTTTCGCTGACCATGTGAACATCACGTTTCTACCCTAACTGCAGAGTTCAAGACGTTCTAAACCTAGTTAAACAGGAACATTATGTACACGACAAATATTACATTATACAGAAATTATTATTTACATGGTTTTCACATTGTAAACATATATCATTTATATATTAGATTAAACATAGAATAATTTAGCACATAACAAAATTACCTCGGTACATTCTGTCTCAATTATTACACATGGATACAATAATATAAACATATGCAATGACTGTTACATGCATTTTACAAATTATTACATACGCATATTGCTTCAAGGCGGGCTGTTATTGAATTTATTAAATTATATAATTTAACTGAAATCATTTAAGTGTTAAAAACACCGCCTCAATACACTATATACATAGTCTCTATATGAACTATATGTATATATACTATCAACTACAAAAGGCTTCCAGCACCTAAGTTTCCATAATTCCCCTAATTCAGAAAAGCTTTTACAAAACTATTTTCAGTAAACCTTTTGAAAAGGATCCTTCTATTCCCCTAGATTTCTTACTGTGTCTATACACGGTGTTTCCGAATTCCCGTCCAATTCTTGAAGTTTTATTTCGTAGTTAGACACATAGCGCCGGTAACGTTGATTGAGGTGGCAGGGGTTTCAGGGATAGTAAAATTTTAATCAGTTTAGAGTTGTGGTCCTGTACATACATGTATACGTAAAGTAGTTATGTATTACAGATATGAAACTCTGCAGACTGGAACAATTCGAAGTCCGAATCTCTTCGTTAGAAATCGTTGCCTAATAACTTGAATATGGAGTACAGCTGCGGATATATCATGAAGGACTTTCTCGGACAATTACGTAAATGGACTAAACACTATTTCTGAGTCGAACCTCTTTAACATTCGCAAAATTTCATTTACTGAAAAATATAAATACCAATGTCTTTATAGTAAATATGCATCCGAATCTTACTTAAGATATAGATATGAGAACTTCAATGTTTTTGAAGGCTCTGTTTAGTGTGTATATATTGTATTTAATTGTATAATTAAATAGCAAGCCATGCTCTTTAATAAGCCTAAATGAAACTAAAACATGCTTTATTAATGATGCAACTTAATTACCTTATATTACTTTACGCAAAAATACACAAGATTTTCGGGGATAATTCAGCGACGTCAATACATTTAGTATACAACAGTTCCCAGAACCTTTCCTGTCTAGGATTTAGTTCAGGTATCTAGTAACTGAATCCCAATTGCTAAACCACTAATCGAGAAGGGAATACCTGTTCCAAATAATCTCTTCCCTTTCAGCAGCTAGTTATGATTGCATGCAGCCATCATCGCTGATGGTACCTCCACAAGGAATTCTATACACAGCGTCCCTGTTTTAGAACTTCTATTTCCATAATTAACAATGATACTATGTCAGTTTACTATAATGATTTTCACCACCATAGCATTCTTTATTGTGCCGCATTTTTGAGGCTTGGTATTTAATATTTACACCACATACTGCTTAAACTGTTTTGTATATTTAATGCCGTAATTTTGGGGAGTAATTGTAAGTTTCCAGAATTTAGGCTGTGTCCAGAATGCATGCTGTTACCAAATAACCCTTGGCTGTATGTGGGGTATATTATATTATGTACACTGAAATAACATTATGGTTGTTTTGTTTGTATTTGTTAGCCCCACATTTGGGAAGCCAATTTGCGAAGGTATTATTTATAATTTTTGTGTATGTGTGTTTACTTCACGTGGTGATGCCATTTTGTGACGTAATTCTTTGTTAGGTTTGTAGCTCCATCTGGTGTTAGCAATTTGCGGTAGTATTAATGTTTGTTTGAAAGAATGCTACTGTTATTTTTATTTAATTTTGGTTTACTGTCCTCCGGCTAGCTATGATCTTTTCGGTCCAGCACTTCTCTTTATACAGGTTCTGTAAACGGAAAGGAATCTTTTATCCAAAGATAACACTGATGAAGGAATTTGTTTTACACTTTTATTGTCGAACACAGTCACTATCACATTTACACATTGATCTTGACACTCGCCAAACTGAAACTGTTATAATAACTTCATTACTGATCACTTTTAATCCACGTACTTCAACCTTTTGTATAATTAACTTTACCATACTTGAGATTTTTCATAACTCTTATACGCGTAACTTGCGAATCGATAGCCGACGTGTAATATTTCTGCTGCACTGAAGGCGACGTGTAGCATGCAAATATTTTCGACGAATTGACGGGAATGCGACGTGTAGTGTACAAAGAATTTTGATGAACTGACGGGGTCTTTACCTCTAACCTACCTTTTATACTCCTACACCCAGATATGCCTAAAGATTATAACTGAACTGCAATTGGCTAATAAAACGCGCCAACATTAGCGTCTATTTTTATATCCAATGAAAATTATGAATACATATGCTCTAGGGAAATGTTCCAGAAGATTCTAAAAGAAAAACGCGCCAATATTACGTAACTTCCTCGTTTCCATTAATGATAAACAGCTCACCCCCTCGCTGCATTATTGCACGCTATTATTGTCAGTTTCAGTAAGGCAGTATAAACTTACTTCTCAACAATAATTACAATCAATAAACATCTCAAATCAATGTCACATAAAAATGCATACTCATATTACAATCATTATTTACATTTAAATAATTTATGATTCAAATTACTGCATCAACACTCAGTAAAACTAACAGTTAAGCAGCTGAGGAGTTAATTTTCTCGAAGTCCCTCGAGTGAGCACGCGGTTTACAACCGTCAACTTCTGTGCGCTGCTTTCGCTAACTCTATAATATAAGTCACAAGGCAGTGATGTGGGCTACTTCAGTGGTTAAGCTACTTAACTTTATATGCAACGGGCTCAAGTACGATTCTCCATAGTGGATTTTTTTCTTTTATTTTACAGCTTGTTTTACTATAATATAGTTAGATAATATTGCTTGTTTTAAGGAGACATATACCCAATAGAGTACTGAAAATAACAGGAATAACTAATAATGTAAAACAATACTGAGAAATAGCTTTACTGTAAAATAACTTGTACCACAGGTGTAAGTAACGAGAAAGCAAGCATGTAAGGAACATTGTAATTCGTAACCAGGCAAGTTGGCAACAAGGGTAAAAGTCCACCGGCACACACACGTTAATGCGCACAGGTTTTAGGCAAAGTCGCAGAAAACAGACACAGAGATCCGAGGTTAAAGCGAGACAGAGATAGAGGTCAATTCCTGGAAGGGCAGGAGTTTTAGAAAAACAGAAAGATAAAACCGAGTTGTAAGGGAATATAAAAGGGAAAGGAGGCCACAAGTTTAGCACCCACTCTCTCTATAGCAGTCTTGGCGATTGTCAGCGATGTAATACATATATAGTCAGGCGAAAGATTTTGTGTATTTGGGTAGAAAATATCATGTGACGCTGATTCGTCCACGTAATAATTCGCAGTAGCGGGAAGACTAAATGCACAGCTTTTATATCATTTTAGTGTTAAACAGGGGAAAGTTGCTAGCCGCTTCAATGGGCATTATAGTTTAATAAATTAAGCCGTTTAAGCGAAAGTCAGTTTGTTGTTTGCCCTCACCCACATAATTCTGAGAAATATGACGTTAGCTAGCTAGGATAAGAATTTCTCCTCAGTTCTACGATAAGCAGCCCGGCATAGAACTTCAAGGAACAAGGAGGTCCGGGTGAGATAGCACTCAGTACGTGCAGCCCTTCCATCCCCGCTACATTGTGCTACTTCATTTTACTTACAACATAATTGCAATGATTGTGAACTTTGTGGTTATAAAATTAAATTGACTGAGTAGAAAGCCTCTTCCCAAATGATAAATTAATGCCGTGGTTCAACAATCGAATATGTCACGGAATAGTAACCAATGCCACCAACAGAGAGAATGATAAAATGATTAGGTAACCTCAAAATAATATAAAAGCTGAGGCAGTATTTTTAACACTTAAATGATTTCAGTCGAATTATAATATATATATATATATATATATATATATATATATATTCAATAACAGCCCGCCCTAAAGCAATATGTGTATTTAACAATATATAAAAAGTGTATATTACAGTCATTGTATATGTTTATATTATTGTCTACTGTCCATTCCAAACCACAGTGCCTTTCACTGAAAACAAACTCTTTGTATTAAACGCGCGAAAGTAGCTCGCAATCCCCGCCCATAATGGCTGTTTGTTCCCCTACCACGTGCTTGTTGAACACTATTTAATCTATAAAAAGGCGCCCTGCGTGAGAATCATAGTTCAAAATGCAACCTGAGGTAACAATCGGTTTTATAAGTATGCGGCAATGAACATTTTACTTACGTTAATCACAATCCTTGGGCAAAAGTACAACACCCAAATCCGAAACCTCTTAAGATGACTCAGAATCAGAACTACTCTCCAAAATAATGACAAGCTTATCCACAATTCTACAGCACTGTCGCGCTTAAAACAAGTTCCCACATTTTATCCTCTTCTATTTTGTATTATGTCTGTTTATATTCCTTGCTCGCTTTCGTTACACTTCTCACAGAAACGCCTGCAAAATCCGATATTAGTTTCCTAATATGCAATAATGCAAGTGTCGGGTATTTTTGTAATAGTGAGTTGAATATATGAAGTATTGTTTCTTTTTAGCCACTTTTTAACTGTTTCCCGCTTGTGTGTTTGAACAGTTTATTCGCACTACACGCACCTTCCTCTGCCATGTCAGCTCAAATACCAACTGACTAAATCACAAGATTTGACCTGAGCTGAGCATATGTGTGTTAGTGTATTATGAATGACTGTTCGCTTATCATATATCCTGTGTTACGCAAAGTGTTTATTCGGTACTCAGATAGCACCTCTGGGAATTCATTGCTGCATTTCTTGTATATGTAAGAGAGTGGCAGTCGTGCATCTGCGTTGTATTAACAAGCAAGATGCTCTCGGCGTTAGCGCAATAGCAGGCGAAAATCATATTTTGTAATCTCTTAACAGCTAGTATATATCTATTACCTTTAACGATGAGTTCATATGGTAACCGCAATAAAATGTGCATTTCTATACCTTTCCTACTCTAATATTTCATAATACAATGCATGTATTAAGGAACTATTTACGTTGGCGTAAGAGTATATTCTTGGGTTCGTGACATGCCGAAGCACGTGCTTCTGTTTACATAAGAGGGA
This sequence comes from Deroplatys truncata, assembly GCA_030765065.1. Lineage (NCBI taxonomy): Eukaryota > Metazoa > Arthropoda > Insecta > Mantodea > Mantidae > Deroplatys > Deroplatys truncata. The sequence goes on along the minus strand of CM060978.1, from coordinate 70,203,073 downwards.
ACTCGGGTTTGGAATGGACAGTACATGTGTAATAATGTTATCTGAATGTATTACGTAATTTAATAATGTAGGAGCTGTGAGAATAATAGGTTAAAAGTGGCTAACAATGAGGTAACAATGAGGAAACCTTGAGGCAATAACGAATTTGAAAGTTTAATAATGCTACTTGTGATTCTTGGAAGCAGTAATGTAATTTTTGTGACAGCTTATAAAATAGTCAATCAGCAACCAGAAAAAGATTTAGTTAAATGAAAGTATTCTATTGGACTAGGATTAGCCAATCAAAAACTAAAATGGAGCAGAATTTACAAATTCAGAAGTTAGTTGCTTGTAGACAGCGCTCATAACCTGACGCGTTGCTTGTAGACAGTGTTCCTGACCGGACGCGAGATGCGTCCTCGAGAAGTTTTACACGTATTCGTGTGAGACGAAAAATAATTTACGTGTTAAAAAATGCAGGTAATTAATAAAATAATCTCACATCTCTCTGTATATCAGTGAAGTGTTATTTAAATAGTGTCAATCATTAATAAAAGGAGTGAAGTAAAATTATAACCTGTGTAAGCTTACATTCTTCAGTCGCACCACTCCCTGCTAAGACATTCATGTCTCTAAAAAATATAAATACTGACGCAGCTGAGGCAAACATAAATATATAATATTTAAAGAAACAGTCAAAATTACACAGTTAATATTTTTAAACTTGGGGCGAAGGCTACCGGAAACTTTTTACCATACGTGCAGTTGCAACTACTTCAAGTTCGGCTCCCCAACAGTCGAAATACAATACAACTCCTCCTAAAATCTTCCTTCTTCAAAGCAGACTGATTTGTTCAAATACATAATTTATTTGGATATTGTCACTATTTGAATGTCCATTGATTACAAAACAATTGGATGACGTAGCCTATTAATCACTTCATACTAATACTATTACGGTTCAGTAACGTGCTTACGCCTTATCGATAAAATCGCATCCTTGTATGCATATAACAAGATAAACGACCATGTGTAGTTGATATCAGAGGCATTGCTAAACGTTAATGATCAATATCAAGTACGCGGTGTATGAATGGTAAATTCATTTCTAATTCCTCCAAATATAGTCTGAAAAATGCATTCAAATAATGGTGACATATAGACATTGGTCGCGAGATTTTACTAAAACCCGTCATCTCGCGATGATGCCAGGCAGATCGTAGAATGCCAGTGTATGCTGAAAACATGCGAAAGTACACATTCTGCCGCAGTTCTTCCTGAGATGAAAGAGGTTATTAGGCATATAGTCTAACTCTAACCAACTAAACTAACCTTCTACCGGCATTAAAGGCCCTGTCAGATGGCGTATACAATGAAGTATTTACTATACATAGGCTTTTCAAGATTTTCGCGAAATTTTCAGGTAAAACTCGTCCGTACACTCTATATCATCATCGCTGGCTCAACAGTCCTGTGTAGACCCTGGCCTACCTAGAAGCATTTTCTAATCATCTCTATTTTTTGCCAGCTTCTTCCAATTTCTCTTCCCCAGAGTTTTACAGCACTTTTCTATTCCTTCCTCCCATTTGAATATCAGTATCCCTCTTACTTTAGATCCAACCTTTGGTCTTATAGTGAACAACGTTCTTGCCCGGTGATTTCCAACAATTTTCATCACATGAGCGGCCCATCATAGCTTGTTGACTTCGTGACACGCTGGTCAGTGTTTTTGAGACAGTAGAAGAGAAGATAGACTACAGATTGGTGGTGCCCCAGGCCTATCATGCGAAGTGGCACTTTGCGATAGCCGCCGGTGCGACGTCCTTACCTCCCACTTCCACTGTCTCAAAAACTTCGAACGAAGTATATCTTACTATAGCCGGTTCCTTACAAACTGTTTATCTCACGATTGTATCTCCGTCTCTATATTACCTTATCTTGTACTGCCCCAAAGATACCCTTTAAGATTCTTTTCTCAAATATGTCTAGTACGTCTTTGTCGGTTTTATTCAACAGACATGTTTCCATATACATATCACGCTTGCAATAGCTATTTAACTCGCAGGGACTTCTGGACAACTACATATTCCAAGAAAATGGATCCCCAAACCAGTGGTGCCGTTCAAATTTTCCACAAGTGTGTTGTCATAAATAAACTCGGAACCAAATAAGTATGTTTGGAAGTTCGTCATCTGTCTCAAAGCATTATTTCTAGCCCGAAGGGCGGACAGAAAATGTAAAATTTGGCGAGTAGTTTGTGTCTTTACCTTAACCCTTCTTAGTTCAATTATTTTCTGTTGAAGCAGACTTTGGAAACTGTTGGTATATGATGGATACTCGTGCCTTACCCTGGGATATACACCAGCAATGAACATCACTAGCTAGCATTTAAGTCCTTGCTGCTGTGTTACCATATCTGTGGGACAGGATGGGGTGGACCCACGTAAACTAAATGGCGATTGTCATGTGATGTTATCATTATTACTGAACACACGCCTGGAAGTTATATTAAAATGTAAAAGAAAGGAAATTAATTTTTTACATTTGTTTTCTATTTTATGTGTGGTAATATCAAAGTTAAAGAAGTATATATTCCAAAAATACAGAATTATTGAAAGTTAACCTTGCAAATCAAGACTTTTAGCCAACTTCCAACAACAAACACACCTAATAGTGCTATATGGCAATATTGAGGTGGAAAGAGTTAAGTGCAATTGTTGAACTGTAAAATTCGATTAATAATTTAGAATATCCCTTTGAAACGCATGTTTTCGACATCAATGCAACGCGTTTTATTTTGATGCTCCTTCCTGGAATGCCTGCCACATAAAAATAGTAGCACAGCTCACTTCACACTATTATGTAGCTGTTAGGACGTCTATAACTTACCTAGTGTCATCGCTAGGTTTATAGTTCCGAGTTTAATGTATTGGGAAACAGTTTCCTGTGTTGCAATTGGCTGCCGTAACTTAGCAACAGGTGGTGAATCATGGCCTTCCTGCAATTTGTTTGCTGAAGATGACAGCTCTTGTCAAAATAAAGTTACAGCTCTTGAGGTCATTACACTCCAGAGGTCAAACATTCCTCGAGATACAGCATAATAAATAATAACTACAAAAATAACATTTAAAAAATCTTGTGTTGCATTCACATGATTTCCCTACTCGCTCTTCTACGAACTCCTGCAAAGGCTTATTCTTTTATCTACTTGATGTTAATCGAGATACGCTTTCATTACACATTTCGTTTAATTTGGTTTTTTGTATACAGACAACACTTATTAGTGTAATAAACATAGTCAATTAATAACTGTATGTACAATATAGACATGCTGCTAATTAAAATTACAGGAATGTGTAAAAACATCTCTCTGCTCTCTATCGTATATTAGTAGGTATACAAACTAATCTTATTAAAGTTTATTTTTCTATCTACTACATTTTAATCCAAATAAACCTTTGCAGAAATAGCTACATTACACATTTCGTTATAGATACACAGAGAACAGCGACAGTCAAATGTTTAAGAACGGAACGCCATATGCCGGCCGTGCAATCACGAAAAAACCTTAATGTTGGCAGGACTAAGAAAATGACCAAGTAACGAAGAATTCGAACCATTAATAACGGATATCTCAGAAACGGCTTATGCCACAAAAACAACTTATTTTAAACAAATTGTGTATTAAAGAGATCTACTTTTTTCTGCGGTACGTTTTCGTCTATTGCTTAACGTTTACCGGTTATACAAGATTATAAAAATTCCTTCTGAATGAAGAGGATCTCACAGGATATACCCAGAAAACTCAGGATGTAGATTTTGTCATGTAAATATCTCTCATATATGGTATTTTAATTAAAATCGTCTGAGCTATTTTTTATAAAATAAAATGTTTCTAAAAGTGTTCCATGTAAAGAGGAGTTGAGGAGGAAGGATTTTCTTGAAAATCTTCGAATCGCATCGTTGGAAGATACTGAACTTATACACCAAGTTTGGTACTTATCAGACCTTTCTTTTTACTTTCTCCACTACGTATAAGTAGGGGAAGTATTGGATTCCACCCAAAATTTTGATACCGAGATTTCACCGGAAATATATGATTTGAAACCCCCTGAATCCAAAAAAAGCATTTTTGGAAACATGTATGTGGGCGTGTGTGTGTGTCTGTCTGTCTGTCTGTGAACAGCATAACTCAGAAATGAACAGTCGGATAAACACCAAACTTGGTATTTAGGTTCACTATCTTCCAGAAATGCAACACGAAGGTTTTCAAGTAAATACCCCCACCCCAGATTACCCTTTACATGGAACATTTTTTGAAAATTTTAATTTCTCAAAAATGGCTCTAACGATTTTGATTAAAATATCATATGTTTAAGATATTTTCATGACAAATAAAATGAATATCTTGAATTTTCTGTGAATGTCACCAAAGTATTCTTCATTGTGAACGACTTTTGCATAACTAGTAAACCATAAGAGATAGACGAAATTTTACTACACAAAAAATGTAGATCGCATTATAATACACAATTTATGTCATATACATTTTTTTAGTGAAACCATTTTTGAGATATTGCTTGTTATTCCCTTAAATTTTTCAATACTTATTTTCTCAAATGGGAATTCGTTATTTATTTTTTTGTCTTGGATATGCAAAGAGTATTAATCTGTGGCAAAGAGAATGGTGCTGCACATAGCAACCAGCTATTAAGAGATATGTTTATGTTTGCCCCTGCAAATACAAAAAAGGGGAACATAGTAGGCCTTAAGCGGTAGTCAAATATTTTTAGAACTGATCGCTGTGTGTAAAATGTAATTCTCTTTGCATGTCAAAAGATCGTTTCTGCAAATGTTTATCTCGATTAATATGAAATAGATGGAGAATAAGAGTTTGTAAAAATAGTTTGTAGAAGAGTAGAGAAAGAGAGTAGTATAAACAGCAAACTTGATATTTAGGTTCAGTATCTTCCAGTGATGTGACACGAAGGTTTTCAAGAAAATCCCCCACCCCAGATTACCCTTTACATGGAACATTTTTTGAAAATTCTTAATTTCTCAAAAATGGCTCTTATGATTTTCATTAAAATATCATATGTTTAAGATATTTTCATGACAAATGAAATGTGTATCTCGAATTTTCTGGGAATGTCTCCAAAAGTATTCTTCATTGTGAACGACTTTTGCATAACTGGTAAACCATAAGAGATAGACAAAATTTTACTACACAAAAATGTAGATCGCGTTAAAATACACAATTTATGTCATACACATTTTTTTGTTGAGTGAATCATTTTCGAGATATTGCTTGTTATTCCCTTAAATTTTCCAATACTTATACTTTTTCTCAAATTCGTTATTCAATTTTTTTTGTCTTGGTAATGCAAAGAGAATGGAATACTCCACATAGCAATCAGCTCTTAAAATATTTGACTATCGCTTAAAGCCTAGCAATTCCCCTTGCATCTACAAGTAAATTAGCAATAAGATTAACATCCCGATATCTCGATTAACATGAAGTAGGTGGAGAATAAGCGTTTCTAAAAATAGTTTGTACAAGAGTAGAGAAAGTCATGTGAGTGTAACACATCAGATGTTTTATAAATGTGTGTTAAGACCTCCATGTTTCTGCTCCACAAGATGTAGAATTACTACAGATTTATAAAGTTGTAATTGTGTTTCCCTAAGGGTTCTATTTCCTAAACATATTATTATACTTCCACATGTATACTGATACTTATGAAGTTTCTCTTCTGTATCCATTCGTCTCTGGTGAGATATCCTGCTTCCAAAAAATAAAGTTCGTCACCTGTTCGATGATTTGAGTGTTGATTACTGACTTCGGTCTTTTGTGATTTTTTTCTATTAATGCCATTAGTTTTGTCTTAACTTGAAATATTTAAGTTGTATTCTTTCATTATATAACATAAATTGTGAAACAGCTATCTGAAGTCTATTCTTTGTACTAGCCATAATCACTTGTTCATCCGCAAAAAGTGGGCAACTCAAAGTTGTATAATGAGGAAGGTGTTGTATTGTACTTCGACTGTTGGGGAGACGAACTTGAAGTGGTTGCAACCGCACGTATGGTACCACGTGGCCTTCGCCCCAATTTTTAAAAATATTTACTTTGTATTTTTACTGTTTGTTTAAATATTATATATTTATGTTTTCCTCGGCTGCGGCAGTATTATTGTTAGAGACATGAATTTCTTTACAGGGTCTTGTGCGGCTGAAGATTGTAGGCTTACAGATTATAATTTTTTACTTCACTCCTTTTATTAATTCTTGACACGATTTAAATAACACTTCACTGATATACAGATCTGTGAGATTATTAATTAATTACTTGCACTTTTTAACATGTAAACTATTTTCGTCTCTCACTGAATACGTATTAAACTTCTCGAGGACGCGTCTCGCGTCAGGTTAGAAACGTTGTCTGCTTGCAAATGACTCCTGAAGTTGTACAATTTGCCCTATTTCAGTTTCTGATTGGCTAATCCTACTCCAATAGAATACTTTCATTTAACTTAAGCTCTTTTCTGTTGTTGATTGGCTATTTTATAACCTGTCTCAAAAATTATATTATTGTTTCCAAGAATTACCAGTAACATTATTAAACTTTCTAATTCATTATTGCCTCAAGGCTACCTCATTGTTACTTCATTATTAGCAACTTTAACCTATTATTCTCATAGATCCTCCATTGTTAAATTAGTAATACATTCATATAACTTTATCAAACATGTACATAATATAAACATTAATACAATGACTGTTACATCATTTTAAATGTTATTTTATACACATATTGCTTTTAAGGTGGGCTGTTATTATATTTTATATTATATAATTTGACTGAAATCATTTAAGTGCTAAAAATACAGCCTCAATAATTGATTTTAAAGTTAATTTCTATCGGAAGTTATTATTTTTAAAAACCTATGTGTTGCTTGATTGTCCTGTTTAACTTGTTCTGTAGTTTTGTTTCATAATAAACTGTATTCCTCTTGTATTAAAATGAATGCTGCAAAGAAAATCTGATATGTTATACTCACATGAATTTCTTCACTCTTGTATAAACTATTTTACAAAGTTTATTCTGCATCTACTTCACGTTAATCGAGATTAACCTTCGCAAAAATCTGTTGCTAATTCTCTTGTAGGTAAAAGGGGAATATGGTAGGCTTTAAGCGATAGTCAAATATTTTAAGAGCTGGCTGATATGTGGAGCATTCCATTCTTTTTGTATAAAAAAACGAATAACGAATTTGAGAAAAAGTATAAGTAGCGAAACATTCAAACAATAACCAGAAATATCTCGGAAATGGTTCGAAACTCGACAAAAAATGTTTATGACATAAATTGTGTGGTTTAACGAGATTTACATTTTTTGTGTAGTAAAATTTTGTTTTACTCTTACGGTTTACGAGTTATGCGGAAGTCGTTCAGAATGAAGAGGACTTTTGGGGACATTCCCAAAAAATTCATGTTATGCATTTCATTTTCCATGAAGATATCTTTAACATAGTATTTTAATCAAAATCGTTAGAGACATTTTTGAGAAAATCAAATTTTCGAATAATGCTCCATTTAAGGGTAGCCTAAGGTTGGAGATTTTGTTGAAAAGGTTCGTGTCGCATCTTTGAAAGATGCTTAACCTAAATGCCAAGTGTAGTATTTATCCGAACTTTCGTTTTTGAGTTATGCTGTTCACAGACAGACACACACACGGACCTTTTACAAAAAATGCTTTTTGGATTCAGGGAACCTCAAAACATGTATTTCCGTGAAATCTCGGTATCGAATTTTTGGGAGGAATGCAATACTTCTCCTAATTACTATACGTAGTAGAGAAAGTAATATAAGGCACCCAGATATACGTGTATATTACATTCAGAAAAATTGTGTTTTATTTATGGACGCTGTTTAACTGCTATGGTCCTTAGCGTCCCATTCTATTTTGGGCGTGAAAGACTAGAAGGTTTGCTCAGAGGCCTCTTTAGCAGGCTTAAGGTTCTTTTACGTGCCGTAAATCTACGACACGGGACCACCAGCTTTACTTACCTTCCGAAGGAAGTCATGCTAAGGACTTTTACGCCCGAAAAATCCATCGCTTTCCCCCGGGTTTGAACCCGCGACCTCGGGAACTATATTATTACAGAATTATATTACTACCTTCAGAGATAATGGGAATTCTCATGATAGGTTTAACAGAGGAACGCTTTTTTATTATAAAACCTAAATACAGAAACCAATCTTAGAATAGCTTTAAACGTCTATAGCTCTATATAAAGACCCATAGCTGTAGCACTTGTTAGAAAACTGACAAAAATACTCAGAGTTTACGACTTTATGGATTATTCCGATTCTTGACCGGATCTCCGAACTATGAAAGGCTAGAATTCTCAGAGGGATTCTATTAGGATTAAGAGCGCTTCTCGGAAGTGTTTTAAACGAAATTGGATATTAATTGGTGACAGAGATGACGATTAATGTGGTTATCGAAAATCAATATCACCCACTACATCGCCGTTCGGCAAAACGCTCCAGAGCCCAAAGGGCAGATATCTCTGTAGAACTGGTTGCGTAAATTAACTTGTATCAGCAGAAGAGAACGACAAGCGGAAGAAGAAGGATGCCAATTTAATATAATTTCACTTCCCCGTTTTTACTTTCTCTACTACGTACAGTAAGTAGGGGAAGTATTGCATTTCACCCAAAAATTCGGTACCGAGATTTCACCGGAAATACATGTTTTGAGACACCCTGAATCCAAAAAAAGTATTTTTGGAAACATGTGCGTGTGTGTGTCTGTCTGTGTGTGTGGGTCTGTCTATGAACAGCATAACTCAGAAACGAACACCAAACTTGGTATTTAGGTTCAGTATCTTCCATAGATGCGACACGAAGGTTTTCAAGAAAATCCCCCAACCCCAGATTACCCTTTACATGGAACATTTATCGAAAATTTTAATTTTCTCAAAAATGGCTCTAACGATTTTGATTAAAATATCATATGTTTAAGATATTTTCATGACAAATAAAATGTATATCTTGAATTTTCTAGGAATGCCTCCAAAAGTATTCTCCATTGTGAACCACTTTTGCATAACTGGTAAACCATAAGAGATATACAAAATTTTACTACACAGAAAATGTAGATCGCGTTAAAATACACAATTTATGTCATATACATCTTTTTTGAGAGAACCATTTTCGAGATATTGCTTGTTATTCCCTTAAATTTTTCAGTACCTATTTTCTCAAATGGGAATTCGTTATTCATTTTTGTCTTGGATATGCAAAAGCTTATAATCTGTGGCAAAGGGAATGGTGCTGTACCTAGCAACCAGCTTTTAAGAGATATGTATGTGCTTAAAGGCTACTGTTTTTCTATATTGCCCTTGTAAATATATTTTCCCCTTACATCTACAAGAAAGTTAGCAATAAGATAGAGTCTGCAAATGTTTATCTCGATTAACATGAAGTAGATGGAGAATAAGCGTTTGTAAAAATAGTTTGTACAAGAGTAGAGAAAGTCATGTGAGTGTAACACATCAGATTTTTTATTGTTATAAGAATGAACATTATGAAGTTAACAATGTTTACCTCACTGCCTTATAATTCCATCCATAAAGGGGTAAGGACAACTGTATTAAGATACGCGATCGAACTTCAAGAAAATCTGGCAAATGTGTCCGCTTTTGTTCTTGATAGTTTCTTTGAGAACGATGCTCTTGTTTTCCGGAATTCTTAATGCTGCATCAAAGGCTAAGATACAGTTTCTCTATAATTAGATAACCTTGGAGACTTCCGTTATCATATACAAGAGGTTGGTGGTTGTTTCAAGGGAGATGGAGAACATGAGATTGGCAAACATGATTGGCTTTCTTGAATTCTCGATAGAATCTAACATTTTCAAATAAGACGTTATAATAAACTCGGTAGTATTAAAAAGAACTGATGTGTTACATTCATATGGCTTTCTCTAACCTGTATAATTTATTGATGGGTATAAACTCTTATATTACGAAAGCTTATTTTTCTGTCTGCTTCATTTTAATCTAGATAAGCCGATGCAGAAATAGCTACATTTCGCTATATTGGCAAAAGGAATAGTTACAGTCAAAACTTTCAGAACCACACGCTAATGCTGTCACAATTGAATGTCGACAGGATTTTAAAAGAATGACAAGGCATAACTACTCGAACCACTAATGACGGATATCTCGGAAATGGCTAATTCCAGAAAAACTTTATTTGAAATAAACTCTGGTTTTAAAGAGATCTACATTTTTTGTGTAGTACGTTTTCGTCTATCGCTTAACGTTTACAAGTTATACAAGATTCTACAAAATTCCTTCCCAATGAAGAGGATTTCACAGGCTATTCCCAAAAAATTCAGGACGTACATTTTATTTGTGATGTAAATATCTTTAATATATGGTATTGTAATAAAAATCGTTAGAGCCATTTCTGAGAAAATCAGAATTTTCGAAAAACGTTCCATGTAAAGGGTTTTGGGGGCGGAAGATTTTCTTGAAGATACTGAACCCAAATCGACTTTCGTTTTTTGTTTATGTTTTTCACAGATACATACACGTACACACACGGACCTTTTTTATTATTATTTTTGTTTTATTCATGAGCCCCCCAAAACGGTATTGCAGTGAAATCTCTGTATCGAATTCTTGCGTGAAATACGATGCTCCCCCTACTTACTACACGTAGTAGAAGCAGTAAAAATATTATACCCACGCAGTAAAAGTTTGCAAACAAAATTTGAACATTTTTGTACTAAACAGATATATATTATAAATTTTGTTTTGTCTTTCATATTTTTGGAATTTAATCAATATTATAATCATTTAATCATTTTTACAAAGTTATTCCAACATCGTGCAACACTTGTTTGAAAGTTTGACACACGCAACCTACAGAACGCGCTGCAAGAACAGGACTTCATTTCTCACACTCACAATATTGTCAGTGGCAGTCCTGTACAACGCGCCCGAATTATATTATTAAGTATTTCTGAAAACATTTAAATAAACGAAGAACATTCTCCAGCTAAAAAGACAGAATGATAATCATTACTCAATTACTGCAAGCTTTGATACTCTGAATGAAAATATATTCCTGGTTAGTAATTTATGTTTTAATAATCTTGATACACGAAAATAGTATTCATCGCGAAGATTTGCGCCTGGTAAAGAGCATAATCAAACATTTTACCCCTATACATATATATATGTACCTGTAGAACCTTTAAGTACGTAAATAACGCCTATATACAACTGTAAGTTGGAAATACTGAACATCTTCATTTCAAAAATATTTTATTAAAACACCATGTATAACTTTGAATAAAGTTTAGCAATTCTTTCTCATACACAAGGGTAGACCATTTAAGTTTAGACTGTACCATATCTCCAAAACCAAGCGTTGCAGAAAGAAATGTTTTTAATAAACGTTGCTTGATATCACAGGGGAAAGTGAAAGTGATTAGTAGTGTTTTGTTTGGAGGACGTTATGATGGTCATTTTAGGGTCACTTTAATTTTTTTAAATGGGAACCTAAAATTAGGATCAAATTAAATTGATCCTATAATGACTATCACAACGTCCTCCAAATAAAACATGACTTATGGCATTTACTTTCCCCCATAATATCAAGCAACTTTTATTCAAGGCATTTTTTTCTACAACGTTTAGTTTTGGAGGTATTGTATACTCTCAACTTAAATTCTCCACCTTGTATGTATACAGAGAATTGCTAAACTACTATAAACTACAAAATCATTAACAGTTCCAAATTAAATATCGGCGTTACAAATATAAAAAATATAAAAACCGGACACAACCATATATATGACGGTATTTTATGTGCATTATACCGAATGCAGAATTTGCATACAAAAGCGTTTGTACTACTTTTTCCTTAAATCACTGTTTCACTTTGGTTTTCTCTTTCAAGGTGGGACTACTTTTTTTTGCGTAATAGTAGATAAAGGGGTTGGCATGTCTTCAGAGTTACCTTTAGTCGTAAATTTTGCGAAGATGCCCATTTTTCAGACTTGGCATCCTTTGACAATGCCAGACAGAATCGATGACTCGCGGGGTCTCTCCAGAGGACTGAAAAATTGACCTCCCATGGCCGAAATTTAAAACCACGCATCTTGAGATGAAAGGAAAGCACGTAGCCAAATTATGCACCAAGGACGCACATTACTCACCAAGATGTTTAATATTGTGACCTTGTCCACTTTTCACACCGCGGTAATCTGCAAGGCTCGCGTTCGGGAAGTTCCAGGATTGACTTCCGTTGGAGCGGCCACTCTTGGATTTTTTGCGATTTTCCCTGGATGGTAGGCGAATAGTGGTGTGTCATTATATAATACCGTAAATTTTCCTATCCATTTCATTTCTTATCATGTTTCAGGGTCGAAAGATCAGGCGAGAGGACGGTGGATGGTGCGTATGGTTGTGGAGGTTGCTATGTGGAATTATCTCCCTGTCGTTTGGTGTAGGAGGGGGCCTCAGAGAGACATTTCCGTGGGAAGCGGTATGCCTGGGGGGCGCCAGCCCGAATCTGGTCGCTCTCTGTATTCTTCGCTTCACCCGTTCCTCCTAGAGGTTTCTAGAAGCACAAGAGGCGAATGGGTGTTTAAGTGCCCAAATCCTCCTCTTCTTCTGGGTAACTACCCGCCATCTTATAGAGCAATAAAGGCATCTGTACCCGCGCACCTGCACAACATTGCTACATTGCTGAGTATGCGAGATTACTTACAGCATTGAACAAACTTGTAAACGTAGATGTTTCGCAGTGAAGCTAAAATTAGTTGTCAGGGCTTAGGTTCCAGTCTTAGCTAGTTAAGTCTATAGATAGCATGTCAAGCCGATAAGGAGGAAAGAAAAAGGCATTAAAGGCACCCATGACGAAATACAGTGACAGGGATGAAGCTGATATGGCACAAAAGCAGAAGATGGAGCAACAGAAGGCTTTACAAGAAGCCAAAGCGAAGGCTGCACAAAAAGGTCCTCTGGCTGGTGGCGGAATCAAGAAGCCCAGCAAGAAATTATAACAGCCTCTTTTATCAGTTCTCCTAATGGCAGAAACTGGGACGTTCTGTTTAAACTTGGTATTTATAATTGCAGTGTCAGAACCATTGGCCTTGTATAGAAAGCTCTGTATACGTATTTGACATTTATTGAAAGCGTGTGTCCCAAATTTTGAAGGAGCGCAATCATAAAGAATGTATCAGATATTGTGCAGATAAACTTTTATTTCTGAAAAAAATCTGACGTGTTACACTCACATGACTTTCTCTACTCTTGGACAAACTCTTTTTACAATCGCTTATTCTCCATATACTTCATGTTAATCGAGATATCGAGATGTCAATCCTATTCTAATTTTCTTGTAGATGCAAGGGGAACAGTTTATAAGCGATAGTCAAATCTTTTAAGCGTTAGTTGCTATGTAGCGCATTCCAATTTCTTTGCATGTCCAGGACAAAAAAAAGATGAATAACGAATTTGAGAAAAAGTATAAGTATTGGAAAATTTAAGGGAATAACAAGCAATATCTCGAAAACGGTTCACTCTACAAAAAAAATGTATACGACATAAATTGTGTATTTTAATACGAACTACATTTTTGTGCAGTAAAAATTTGTCTATCTCTTATGGTTTACCAGTTATGCAAAAGTCGTTCACAATGAAGAACACTTTTGGAGACATTCCCAAAAATTCGAGATATGCATTTCATTTGTCATCAAAATATCTTAAACATATGATATTTTAATCAAAAGCGTAAGAGCCATTTTTGAGAAAATTAAAATTTTCGAAAAATGTTCCATGTAAAGGGTAGTCTGGGTTGGGGGGGATTTTCTTGAAAACCTTCATGTCGCATCTCTGGAAGATACTGAACCTAAATACCAAGTTTGGTGTTTATCCGACTGTTCGTTTCTGAGTTATGCTGTTCACAGGCAGACAGATAGATAGATAGATAGACAGACAGACAGACAGACAGACACAGACAGACAGACAGACACACACACACACACGTACAGGTTTCCAAAATGTTTTTTTTGGATTCAGGGGCCTCAAAACATGTATTTCCGGTGAAATCTCGGTATCGAATTTTTGGGTGGAACACAATACTTCCCCTACTTACTATACGTACTAGAGAAAGTAATAAGTGTGATGTGTTCAAAACTGAACTATCGGCCAATTAATGTGTACGATAAGTTGCCGGAGAGAACGTGTTTATGCGCGTCCTATGCTAAAAGTTTATGACTACACTGTGATACTTCCCGCCGTACAAAGTTGACGAAGAAGTTGCCGCTACATCCAGGCGCAGGGGTTTTCTTTAATGTGGTGACAGTGCAATCCAAACAATAGACGTCATTTGTAAACCATATCACTGAACTGCGATATATTATACATTCTAAAGCTTGGCTTCATGCCAGATCCTCATTACTCTCGATTTGTTAAGAGGATACAAATCCTCCCAACAGTTAACTAGACGTGAATATACTGCATCAATTTTTATACGCCATCTAATATTTTAAAGCAGTGAAAACTTATGAATCAACGTCTCAAAAGTTGGCAACTTAATTTCCTATGACGTAACTTCCGTGTTACTTCACTGGCTTTCTCCTTCTGTCAAGGATAGACTAAACATTATAATTTACAGCCACTCTGTCTGTATAGATTATAAAATATTAATTTTATGTGAATTTATTGTTTAAAATTCCTAGACATATATTTCAATAGATTTACAAATATAAGTTTAAACACATATGATATTAAAATAACTGTTTTAGGCTTCCTTGTATTTCAGTATTTCAATATTTTCAATTTTGGGTATAAACATAGGTTGCAACTGGAATTTTATAATATAAAAGAAGCTCTGCACATAATAAATGCTAATTATAAGAGTAGGAGTTCCATATTTCGTCCATGATAAAGCCTGGTTCCCTTAACAGAGGATGGTTTTGTTTTCCTTTCGTACCGTTTATCCTATAGTTTCTGTATGTTAATTTTTCTACTGCTTTCTGTAGTAAATAAAGGAAGTATTGTACTCCATACAAAAATACTATACCGAGATTTCACTGGTAATAAATGTTTGAAACTCCCTGAATAAAAAAAATCTGATGTGTTACACTAACATGACTTTCTCTACTCTTGTACAAACTATTTTTACAAACGCTTATTCTCCATATGCTTCATGTTAATCGAGATGTTAATCTTATTGCTAATGTTCTTGTAGGTGCAAGGGGAATGTGGTAGTATTCAAGCGATAGTCAATATTTTAAGAGCTAGTTGCTATGTGGAGTATTCAATTCTTTTTGCATTACCAAAACAAAAAAAATGAATAACGAATTGAGAAATAGTTTAAGTATTGGAAAATTTAAGGGAATAACAAGGAATATTTCCAAAAATGATTCACTCAACAAAAAAAATGTATATGACATAAATTGTGTATTTTAACGCGATCTACATTTTTTGTGTAGTAAAATTTTGTCTATCTCTTATGGTTTACCAGTTATGCAATAGTCGTTCACAATGAAGAATACTTTTGGAGACATTCTCAGAAAATTCGAGATATACATTTCATTTGTCATGAAAATATCTTAAACATATCATATTTTAATCAAAATCGTTAGAGCCTTTTTGAGAAAATTCATTTTCGAAAAATGTTCCATGTAAAGGGTAATCGCATCTCTGGAAGATACTGAACCTAAATACCAAGTTTGGTGTTTATCTGACCGTTCGTTTCTCAGTTATGCGAACAACAGACACACACAGACACACACCTAAGGACATGTTTCCAAAAATGCTGTTTTTTATTCAGGTAACCTCAAAACATGTATTTCCGGTGAAATCTCGGTATCGAATTTTTGGGTGGAATACAATACTTCCCCTACATACTATACGTAGTAGAGAAAAACGTCTCTGTGTGTGTGTGTGTGTGTGTGTGAGAACAGTATAACTGAAAATCGAAAAGTTGGCTAAATACCTAACCTAGTGTGTCAGTTCAGCATCTTCCAAGGATGCGACACGAAGATTTTCAAGAAAATCCCCCCATACAAGACTAGTCTTTACATGGCAAATGTTTCGAAAGTTTTGGTTTTCTTAAAATGGTTCTAAGGCTTTCGATTAAAATACTATGGACCACTTATAAAAACTATGTTTAGACAACGTTTAGGTCTATACGTTATTTACCTCATTGCATAAACGATGTTTAGAGCTAAATAGTGTCTAAATCGTAACACTGTTTAACCTTAAATGCCACTATTATTTCACACGAGGTGCGGAGCGAGAGCAGAGAAACAAAATGGAGATTATGCGATTCTGTGATATCTTTGCACAATATGAAGGAATTTTACATCCAGAAAGGAATAGAGGGTGTTACAACCGCGAAGTGCGCTCAGAGACCGTTATAATACTTCAGAGTAGTATACGAAAAGGAAATTCAAAGAAAAATTTAGTAATAAATTCTATACATATTTAACGAAGAGGTCTTACAGCTTATACCTCTATGGTAACAAACTTAAAACCCCCTTACCTAATGAAAAACCAGTCTCCACCTGTAATGATGTTCTATCTGGCAGCCTTTAGCTTGAGCTATCAATGTACAGCGCAGCTTCCACTGGAGCAAACTGCTACGAAATATCGGGATATCCAGTTTACTCCATTCTTCTTCGCAGTTTTCCAGAGACCATCTAGAGTTCGCGACCATTTGCTTCCAAGGGCTCTTTTCAGTAAGCCAAATGCACCAAAACACCATCAGTGATGCATCAGATTACTTAACAAGTATGTCGCTGAAAGGTATGGAATGTATTCTCATCTCTCTCTCTCTCATTCTCTCTCTATCTCTCTCTCTTTCTCTCTCTATCTCTCTATATGTTGTCCAAAAAGTTGTAGGTTGAAGCAGACGTACGCCTTATCCTGATGCAACCAGATTTTGTTTACATTTGCACCATAGAGAGCAGGGATTTCTGTATGGAAAATTGGTATCAAGACGTTAGTCTGATAATATGCCGAGTTGATTTTCACATATTATGTACACACAAATGGTTAATTTGCCATTGTAACTGTACCTTGCTATTGCCATAAAACCACTGGGGAAATTCAACTCCAATCAACTCCAATTTTTTCTCCCCTTGGTCAGTAATATATATAGGCCAGGGTTTGTTGCAGCCACTTAGATAGACCAATGCCTCATCTAAAAAGACAACAAACGTCCACCTTTCATCAGCCAGGTATCGTTTATACAGCTTTCTGCTGTTAGTGGCACGTTCTGCAACAATTTATATCCCGGGTCTTATGGAACTTTTATG
The DNA here is from genome assembly GCA_030765065.1 of Deroplatys truncata. NCBI lineage: Eukaryota > Metazoa > Arthropoda > Insecta > Mantodea > Mantidae > Deroplatys > Deroplatys truncata. The sequence continues at coordinate 70,185,738 of CM060978.1, read as the reverse complement.
GATTCAAATTTTGGTTGATTATGGAGTTCATAGTAGTAACAGATATTCCTAATTACAGTGCAATGGCCCTCTGAGTTGCAGGATTTGGTCCACCTTCCTAATTATCTCTAGGGTGCGACTGGTGGCCTGTCGTGGATTTCCCAGTTTCTTGCCCTTTGGAATAAGTTCCTGATGTGTTCTTACATTTTTTTTGAGAGCACACGAGATTACTTTCTTGGATGTGGTGAAACTACGCCTCTTGCACTGCTTAATAATCTTAGAATACAAGTATTTTGCATCGTAAAGGGCAATAATGTACCCTTATCACAATGGTTCTATTTTGACGCCATTTGCTGCAGCAAGAACAAGAGTACACAACTGAGCAAACACAGTGATACACTCATACTGCTGAACTTTCATCTGGTTCCACATTTTACACCGCGAAGTCGTTGTGCTCGTCTGATATTGAACAACCCTCCCTAATAATACATTTCAGCATAATTTAATACCTCTGCTCCCGGGTTAATACATACGAGCTGGTTTCTTATATGTGCAGAATGTTAATAAGAAGACTTATGCCAAGTTTTTTACTTTCTCTACTTCGTATAGTAAGTAGGGGAAATATTGTATTCCACCCAAAAATTCGATACCGAGATTTCACCGGGAATACATGTTTTGAGACCCCCTAAATCCAAAAAAAGCATTTTTGGAAACTTGTCCGTGTGTGTGTCTGTCTGTGAACAGCATAACTCAGAAACGAACAGTCGGATAAACACCAAACTTGGTATTTAGGTTCAGTATCTTCCAGAGATGCGACACAAAGGTTTCCAAGAAAATTTCCCCACCCCAGAGTATCCTTTACATGGAAGATTTTTCGAAAATTTTAATTTTCTCAAAAATTCCTCTAACGATTTTGAATAAAATATCATATGTTTAAGATATTTTTATGACAAATAAAATGTATATCTTGAATTTCCTGGGAATGTCTCCAAACGTATTCTTTATTGTGAACAACTTTTGCATAACTGGTAAACCATAAGAGATAGACAAAATTTTACTACACAAAAAATGTAGAGCGCGTTTAAATACACAATTTATGTGATATACATTTTTTTTGTTGAGTGAGCCATTTTCGAGATATTACTTGTTATTCCCTTAAATTTTTCGATACCTATTTTCTCAAATGGGAATTCGTTATTCATTTTTACTTTCCCTACTACGTATAGTAAGTAGAAGTATTGTATTCCACCCAAAAATTCGATACCGAGATTTCACCGGAAATACATGTTTTGAGAACCCGTGAATCCAAAAAAAAGCATTTTTGGAAACATGTCCATATGTGTGTCTGTGTGTGTGTGTGTCTGTGAACAGCATAACTCAGAAACGAACAGTCGGATAAACACCAAACTTGGTATTTAGGTTCAGTATCTTTCAAGGATGCGACAGGAAGGTGTTCAAGAAAATCCCCCCACCCCAGACTACCCTTTACATGGAAGATTTTTCGAAAATTTTAATTTCCTCAAAAATGGCTCTAACGATTTTGATTAAAATATCATATGTTTAAGATATTTTTATGACAAATAAAATGTATATCTTGAATTTCCTGGGAATGTCTCCAAAAGTATTATTCATTGTGAACGACTTTTGCATAACTGGTAAACCATAAGAAATAGACAAAATTTTACTGCACAAAAAATGCAGATCGCATTAAAATACACAATTTATGTCATATACATTTTTTTTGTTGAGTGAACCATTTTCGAGATATTACTTGTTATTCCCTTAAATATTTCAATAGCTATTTTCTCGAATGGGAATTCGTTATTCATTTTTTTGTCTTAGATATGCAAAGAGTATTAATCTGTGGGAAAGGGAATGGTGCTGTACCTAGCAACTAACTATTAAGAGATATGTATGTGCTTAAAGGCTACTGTATTTGCAAATTGTCCTTGTAAAGATATATTCCCCTTACATCTACAAGAAAATTAGCAATAAGACAGACTCTGCAAATGTTTATCTCGATTAAAATGAAGTACATGGAGAATAAGCGTTTGTAAAAATAGTTTGTACAAGAGTAGAGAAAGTCATGTGAGTGTAACACATCAGATTGTTTTATGTCCTGGACATACAAAGAGAATGGAGTGCGCCACATAACAACCAGCTGTTAAAAGATTTGACTATCGCTTAAAGCCTACCATATTCACCTTGCACCTACAGGAAAATTGGCAATAAGATTAACGTCTCGATTAACATGAATTAGATGCAGAATAAGAGTTTGTAAAAATAGTTTGTACAGGAGTAGAGAAAGTCATGTGAGTGTAACTATGTAATAAACCAAATGTTATCTAGCTTCATTTTAATGAGATTTCATGTAGTGAAAGCAAATTTAATGTGGAGTTACTAATAAGTCTTTCATTAATTTATTCTGCTGTTTGAACTAATTGGTGTTTGCAGGCGTGATAATGCACTGCTGCATCTGTATGAAACATGCATGTATTGCTGCACGCGTGGTTCATTCATTAGTTCCTGGTGTTAGGATTGAAGTGAAACTACTCTATTTTGTACCTCGTGTATTGAGCTTTAAGAATATTTCTTATGGATATTCATAAAATATATAAGCTTTAGGAATCGAACATTATTATCGAAAAATATTGTGAATACGCTAACGAAATAACACGCTTTATAACACATTTTAACAATCCAAAATTTATGTGAGTAGGTTGAATTATACAACTTTTGCTGAAATATGGAATAGTTTCTACTTATTACAAATTATTACGCCAACCAAATCTGTGCTTTGTTAGTTATAAGCTATATTCTTTAAATTTTCTAAAGTATGCGTTGTTATAAGGTTACTTTAAACCTTTATAATATTTTTAAAGCGAGCAATGGTTTGGTAATCTATCTCAAACTTTCTCAATATTTCCGAAAGTGTTTCTGTTTCAGTAATGCTGAACTTTCCACCCGCTTAGACATTTTGCTTTCCGCGGTGATAAAGACTCAGAATTTTCCAAACCTTTCTTCCGCTGCGTGGTATCAAAATTTGGAACATTTAAAATGCTTTGTTGTCGCGTTCACTTTCAGGACAAATAACGCTTTAAACTATGCTCACTATATGTATAACTAGACACGGTCTAGAAATGGATTTAGCAATTGAAAGTTAGACAATGTTTAGACGATATTTAACTGAACAATGTTTAGTATCTTAAGCAGCGCATCATTTTTGAAAACGGCCCTGTCAATATATTTTCGTGAAAAACGAAATGTGGTCTTAATTTTCTGGGAGAATCCTCTAAAGTTCTCTTCATTCTAATTAATTGTGTATAATTGGTTAACCGTAAGAGAGATACACAAAAAATAATGATGTCTTTAAAACCCACAATTTATGTCAGCGCATCGCCTTGTTCCGCTTCAAAGTCACGGTTTCATCCATAACAAAATGCAAATTGTCAAACAAAATCATTGAAATACCATAATATGTTTTATTAAACTGCACTTCATTTTTATACAGTTTGCGTTTACTAAGGCAGCGCAAATTTTATTGTACTCTTGTACAAACTATTTTTACAAACTCTTATTCTGCATCTATTTCATGTTAATCGAGATAAACATTTGCAGACCCTATCTTATTACTAATTTTCTTGTAGATGTAAGGGGAATATATATTTACAAGGGCAATATGGAAATACAGTTGCCTTTAAGGATAGAAATTATTCATAATAGCTGGTTGCTATGTGCAGCACCATTCTCTTTGCCATAGATTAATGCTCTTTGCATATCCAAGACAAGAAAATGAATAACGAATTCCCATTTGAGAAAATAGGTATTGAAAAATTTAAAGGAATAACAAGCAATATCTCGAAAATGGTTCACTCAACAAAAACCATATATGACATAAATTGTGTATTTTAACGCGATCTACATTTTTTGTGTAGTAAAATTTTGTCTATCTCTTATGGTTTACCAGTTATGCAAAAGTCGTTCACAATGAAGAATACTTTTGGAGACATTCCCAGAAAATTCAAGATATACATTTTATTTGTCATACAAATATCTTAAATATATGATATTTTAATCAAAATCGTTAGAGCCATTTTTGAGAAAATTAAAATTTTCGAAAAATGTTCCATGTAAAGGGTAATCTGGGGTGGGGGGATTTTCTTGAAAACCTTCGTGTCGCATCCTTGGAAGATACTGAACCTGAATACCAAGTTTGGTGTTTATCCGACTGTTCGTTTCTGAGTTATGCTGTTCACAGACAGACACACAAACAGACACACACATACACAGAGGGGGTCTCAAAACATGTATTTATGGTGAAATCTCGGTATCGAATTTTTGATGGAATACAATACTTCCCTTACTTACTATACGTAGTAGAAAAAGTAATAAATATAATCTCTTGCACTTCTTTGTACATCCCCTTACCTACACCTGTTATGAGTATAAGAGCTTTTCTTCCAATGCTAAGATCCTACATTGAACCAGGAATCACCCTGGAACAGTGACTTCTAATCTCTACGGCTTCACCCTTAAAATAATGCGTACAGCAGCTTACTGTCCTGTTCAGGTTCCAATACATTCCATTACAATCCACTAGATGACTTTCAAAGCCCCGCAATTTTATAAACAAAAATCTGCATTTATAGAAATGGATTTCCTCAGAGCGTCCGCTTGAGGTTCAAAATTCGATAAAATTAAAAATGTGAAACTAAGAGAGGGATGAATTACCAAAATGTAATAGTTAATTTTATTCGTTGTCTGCAATTAACTTAGTATGCACATGTTCGACGAAGGATTTTGGAATGAATACCAGTGGGACGAAGGGAGATGGGAAGACCAAAGGTTACATGAATGGAAGTAGTCCTTGAAGGAATGCAAGAAAAAGGTTTAGAAGACGGAATTGGGAAGACAGAAAAACCTGGAGTAAAATAATTTGAGCACAGAAAGAGGCACTAGCATCAATGTACTTCAACATTAATAACATTTCAGGTATCCAAACTGCAGAGGAACACATACACAGCACAAATGTGGCTATGATTTTGTACAGGAGAATTTCGATCCCCTACACAACGTTACAAATCAAGTTAATCTGGACAATGTAAGTTTATCACCGCTATATATTACTGCTGCTGAATCTAATCTTGAACACTGCAGCCAGATATGGGATGGAAGCTTATCGATTAGGAAAACTGTATATCATAAGACACTGCTACATGTTCCAGACTGCTATTTATGGACCACAGCGCACACTGCCGAGTTTAAAATAATTGTCTGAACATCAGATTAATATTTGTAAGAGAGGAAAGCACTTATTGCTTACTAGAGTTGAATACTTATGCCCATTCACAATGGAGCGACACTGCGATGCGACATGAACATCATGCGACATGATATTGCTCGTCAAAATCTAATGTTCACGATGATACGACGGGATTTTATGCTGCCGCGCAAGGCTGGAATGAAAGTATTCACCTTTTCTTCTATTTTTGTATGCATTTTAACTAAATTCATGAAACTTGTAGTAACTGAAAATTTCTTCCGAAATAGAATCCATTTCCATAGAGGTTAATATCATTTTAACATGAACATCAAACTAATTCTGTAGATGCCGTTAACACCAATTCAGCTTGCGTCGCACTGATCTTGTCCTGCTCATTATGAATTGCTATTAATCACTCAATTCGAGTCGCCAGTGCCGTTCCATTGGGCATTAGTAACAATCAGGGCGATAATATCCAAACGCTACTTTTGTGTATTAAGCGCGAGAACGGTAACCAAAACGGAAAGAAGAACGGAAAGCAATACAACATACAAGATTTTGGTTTACAACAGCCCGGTAACGAGATCGATGATCATATCGATCACAAACTGGGAAGTGGATTTTGTACAATGGGATTTCCTTCTTTTTTAACTAACCAATTAGATTTTTTTCATCTGTTTCCAATTCAGTCAACACAATGCGGGTTAGCCAGCGGCTAAATTCAATAGAGTAGACATTATCTAAATGTAGATCTATTACATTTCCGGTTCCTCTAATCATACCAACGTTTCATTTCATTTAATGGCGTAGATTACTGTTGTTTATTGTTCTTTGTTAATTTCTAGCGATTTTTGCTGTTCTTTTTAGTTTTTGCTATTGTTTTTAGGCAAGCCAGTTTCGAGTTGCATATAAATACTACAGATTGTCCCTTCACTGGAAGAACCAACGCTCAATGGATCTGCGGGATCTCAGGTTAGGAAGCACATATGCTGATAACTTGGTGAGTATGTGTGTGTATTGTCACAACAGACACATTATTGCGTCATTACCGACAGTATTGTTGGGGTAATTATTTGGGCTTGGCTAGACCTGGAGAGTGGGGGGAAGTGAGTATGATTCCTTTATCTTTTGTGTGTTAGCGTCACTTCAGATCGAGTGTCTGGTGTGGAAGGTCTATGTTAATTGTGTGAATGTAACCGCGTGTGTGAGCATCTCCCTTCAACTTCTTCCTTTTTATTTTTGTGTGTGACGTAGGGGAACCGTGTTATATTGAATAAACCACAGGTAATTTGATTAATGTGAAATTCTGTGTATTTTGTGATAACTATCCCACGCCTGCTCTGGAATGTGTATTTAAATTTCCGGGCCTCTCGCTACGTCTGATGTTATGCCTCCCAATGTATATGCTGGGGTAACGAAAATTTAATATCTATCTGCAAATCTTTTGGCCCCACCCCGGTATATAACAATATTTCCATCTTGATTATAGATAGCGCTAGTGGCTGTATCATGTCACGGCCGCCTAGAATAATCATTACAGTGAAGGTCTAATATGTCGTGTCCGGGAACGAGAACATAAAAGTTCCCAGGGCCCGGGAAAGCTCGCGTCATTGTAAACGCTCCCATTAAAATGCATGTGTTTCAACTTTGTCGTTTTCCTTCTGGTTACCGTTCTCGGTTTTTGTGAACCACGCTTAAAACTATTGGATATTTGGCAATTGGACTCACATGGCGCCGAAAATAGACCGCAACAAAAATGTCAGTTTTGCTTTCAGGCTAATAACTGAACGTATTAATTTTATATTTGAACATAAACCTAACAACTGATATTTACAAACACGAAAACTTGTGTTTTTATCCAATGGAGCGAGATTTATGAGTAAATCTACTGTAAACCTACTTACAGTAAATCTACTGACATGAGGCTGTCGCTTTTAAGCACAGTTAAAAGTCCTTCGGTCTGGGCCGGATTTATGAGTTTATTATTTGGGCTTTAACATTCTAATTGTTCGTGAAAAGCTGTACGAAAAAAGCCATAAATCTGATAAATGTTGGCAAAGAAATTGCGTCAGTAATATAGAGAGAGCTATGCTAATAAAAGCTGTTAATCATGACCAGAGCTTCGGCACCTGCCTATTTACCTATTTCGTTCCTTTGTTTAGAATCGCAAGGCTTTGTGTGTATAAATATGTTTCATTACTTACTGGAGTATAATATAATTGCCTATTTTAATACTGTGTTCCTTTTCGTAGCTTAAGGGCTATTATGGATTTTTTGTAATGAGAACATTTATGTATGTTTTTGACTAGCTTTAACTCCTTATATCCTGATATTGATACAAAGATACTTTTTTAAGATTTTAGGTTTTCTAATCATCGTTTTACTTTCTCTACTACGTATAGTAAGTAGGGGAAGTATTGTATTCCACCCAAAAATTCGATACCGAGATTTCACTGGAAATACATGTTTTGAGACCCCTGAATAAAAAAAAGCATTTTTGGAAACATATCCATGTGTGTGTCTGTGTATGTGTGTGTGTGTGTGTGTGTGTCTGTGAACAGCATAACTCAGAAACGAACAGTCGGATAAACACTAAACTTGGTATTTAGGTTCAGTAACTTTCAGAGATGCGACATGAAGGTTTTCAAGAAAATCCCCCCTTTACATGGAAGATTTTTCGAAAATTTTAATCTTCTCAAAAACGGCTCTAACGATTTTGATTAAAATATTATATGTTTTCATGACAAATGAAATGTATATCTCGAATTTTCTGGGAATGTCTCCAAAAGCATTCTTCATTGTGAACGACTTTTTCATAACTGCTAAACCATAAGAGATAGACAAACTTTTACTACACAAAAAATTTAGATCGCGTTAAAATACACAATTTATGTCGTGTACTTTTTTGTTGAGTAAACCATTTTCGAGATATTGCTTGTTATTCCATTAAATTTTTCGATACTTATTTTCTCAAATGGGAATTCATTATTCATTTTTTGTCTTGGATGTGCAAAGAGTATTAATCTGTTGCAAAGAGAATGGTGCTGCACATAGCAACCAGCTATTAAGAGATACCTCTATGCTTAAAGGCTACTGTATTTCTATATTGCCCTTGCAAATATATATTCCCCTTACATCTACAAGAAAATTAGTAATAAGATAGAGTCTGTAAATGTTTATCTCGATTAACATTAAGTAGATGGAGAATAAGCGTTTGTAAAAATAGTTTTACAAGTGTAGAGAAAGTCATGTGAGTGTAACACATCATCATTTTTATTTCCTATTACACTAAGCTTCAAACAATAAAATACAGGTATTTCTATAATAAGCAAACTCCATGCAACTGCAGTCAAATGCAACCTCGCCAGCATCCAATCGTGCATAATAGCGGATGTTTTATTTGGGCTCTCCCCGTACTTTACCAGGCATGACTGTAGTCGCGGGACTCGACTCACGACATTTGAACGGATGGCCGTCCATTTCGGCTCGATTTAACGATCAGAGTTATTCGAATCGCTTCAGTGGTACTGCCGCTGAAAGGGATAGCTATAAAATCCGGCTTAAGAATCAGAGGAAGAGCGGCATATGTAACAAAGTAATATTTGGCAATAAAGGGTTAAATCATTTCCGTTATTGGCGATCATTAATTTATGCGATGTTAACCTTAGTATTGCAATCAATATTACGTGCTCTGAGCCAATAACCTAACATCGATATTCTTAACTCAGCAGTAGTATTGTTTCGTGTAATAGTAAAGTAGTGGCTACTTAGCACGATAAAGTGTAAGATAAATCATGAACTACCAAAATAGACTGTGAAATCTATCATATAGTATTAACTCATCGCTTTGTTCATTAATCTGATGGCTTTATTGTTTTCTACTTTCCATATGGGCGAAAACACAGTATCTACTGACCTAAATAGACTAGACTAGACTGCAAAGGCAACAACAGCCTGTTTAATAGTAATACATAACAAACTCAATATTAATTGCAAACCAGCGTGAGAATTTAAAACGTTTTCAAGAGATAAATTAGTTAAAATTCATAATAGGATCTGGCATAAAAATTACATAGTAATTGAGGGGCGAAAATTAAGAAATAATGTTCACAACTTACACTCCATTATGAGAATACAGGAATTTGGTAAATTTAATATTGTGGCGCATTGGTAGGTATTGTCATGCCACACATATTATTGCGTCGCATTGGCGTGACACTCTCCACCTCTGGCCGGCGAGCCTAGCCAGAGTTTGAGAGGGGGATAGATGTTAGTGTTACTTTCTTTGTATGTGAGCGTCAGTCTGAAAGTTGGTGTGTAAGGCAACAATGCTCATTGACATGAAGACAAAAATAAAACTAAAACCTCAGTGCCCTCCTTTTTTTGCGCAAGATTATAATCCAGTACATTTTCAGTTCAACACTTCATAAACATCTTCTTATGCTGACAGTAGATATCACCTTTGAGTCCTGCCACATATGCCTCTTCACTTCCTTCAGTGAATATGAAAATAAGACACTAACACACATACAATTGCTGCGTGTGTGTAACGCATCTCCCCGCAATCCTGTTCCCTTGTGTATGTAATGTAGGGCCACAAACTACTTTATTAATAAACCACAGATAATGGGAAATTTGTGTAATTTGTTACAAAATCCCACGCCTGCATCGAAATGTGAACATCAAGGTCCTGGTCCACTCGCAGGGTCTGTGCTACGTTTCACCCATGTGCATGTTGGGGTGATTAAAATTTAATACTTTGCTGGAAACCTTTTGGCCCACACCCCAGCATGTAGGAATATATGGGATATGGTATACAACTATTTGCTATTTCTATACTGTTCTGTCATGTCCAAATGTGTTTTAACTGGTAAACGAATAAGTGATTGTACCTGCGTCAATACTTTCATTATTGATAGTGCCGATTTTAAACTTCTTGTAGTGCCTCTTTGTCTGCCTTTTGTAGCGCCGACTGCACCGAGTTCTAATCAGGATTGGATATACTATGGAGGGGACTCGGCACCCATCCAGACTAGATATTGTATCTACGCCCCACGAGGAAGCGTCCTCGGGTGGAAGGATGAGGCGAGATGAGACACCGTGCGGCCCGGCCGGATCCAGCAGCGACGGCACAGAAATGACAGGGTCCCTAAGTTTCCAGACAGAGACACCCAGGCAGACGGGCAGGAACCGGGATCCCACTCCACACAGAGGGTCCAGTGGTCCTCAAGCAGCCAATCGAAAGCCGAGGGACGCAAAGAGTCACAAAGAGCATCCTTTACCCTTTCCACGCTGCACTGCAACACCATCGCGACACTTCTGACCCTGAAAGAGACAAACTGGATGAAATATGAATGAAATGGAGGGATAGAAAATTCCGATGAAAGAAATCACTCCAGCATTCGCCTGACGACCCGGAAAACCCCGAAAAAACATGGGTCAGAGTGGGTGGTCACCGAGGATCGATCCCGTAACTGCCTGAGCTATCCTTCTTGGTCTCTAGTTATGAGTCATTGTGGCTATGTTTAAACACATTTAGATTTATATATGAGAAATTTTAACATCTCGCCTTAAATCTAGGTGCATTATATATTGGATTATCAACATTTACAATATATCTATCTTGTATTGATGATGTAATTTATCACCAGCTTGATTAAAGGTGAAAACGCGGCCAGTGGTAGATATTGAAAAACAAATATCCGACTTTATTATTGGTCCACAAGACGGGATGAAATATTTTTCGCCGCAAGGCTAGAAGTTAAAACCTTTAGATCTGGTGGGAAAACCGTTAAATTGATAAACCTGCTCCTGATTTTATATTTTGCACTTAGGGTCTGCTTTATATGTATATCCCCAGTAGCTGCAGATACTTTTTGAAACACAATAATTGATCAGAAAATCAATCGTTTTTCCGATATCTCTTCGGTCCACAAGGATGATTTTGTGAAAGTATGGCGGAGTTTAGGCAGAGGAGGTATTGTATTCCACCCAAACATTGCACATTAACATGCTTCCAAAAATACACGTTTCGAAGTCCCGTGGATAAAAACCTTTTTAGAAAAAGCCATGGTTTTAGCTTCAAGGTAGCTTATCATAAACGTTAGTATCAATTATTCATCTAAAATTACCAGAATATATACATTGCAGTTTTACTACACAATTAATTACCCAAGAAAGTATTCGTTTCCACTTTAAAAAAATCTAGCAGCTAAATTAATGGAGGGAAAAAATCTTATGTTTTGAGCGTAAAGATCGAATAGTAATACAGTTTTTCAGATCGTTCATTTTATAAGTTGTATAAAATTTTGAAAAACATGCCTAAATTGCAAGCCTTTTGTACGAGGTGTTTTCAAAATTATCTTACATGCAATGAGAGTAGAGGATTTTTTTTATGTATTACTTGATTTTGCGGTGAAAATAGTATTTTATTTGAGGCAGTGTTTTTAACGCTTAAATGATTTCAGTCAAATTATATAATGTAAAATATAATGTCAGCCCGCCTTAAAGCAATATGTCTATAATATAATATATAAAATGCATGTAACAGTCATTGTATTAATATTTATATTATTATGTACATGTTCAATAAAGTTATGTGAATGTATTAGGTAATTTAATAATATAGGAGCTATGAGAATAATAGGTTATAAGTTGCTAACAATGAGGTAACAATGAGGTAACCCTGGAAGCAATAATGTAATTTTTATGACAGTTTATAAAATAGCCAATCAACAACCAGAAAAAGCTTTAGTTAAATGAAGGTATTCTATTGGACTAGGATTAGCCAATCAGAAACTAAAATGGTGCAAAATTTTCAAATTCAGAAGTTAGTTGCTTGTAGACAGTGTTTCTAACCGGACGCGAGATGCGTCCTCGAGGAATTTAATACGTATTTTGTGTGAGACAAAAATAGTTTACGTGCTAAAAAGTGCAAGTATTTAATAAAAAAACAAATCTCACAGCTCTCTCCCTCCCTCTCTCTCTCTCTCTCTCTCTCTCTCTCTCTCTCTATATATATATATATATATATATATATATCAGTGCTATCAGTGAAGTGCTATTTAAATCGTATCAAGCATTAATAAAAGGAGTGAAGTAAAATTATAATCTGTGTAAGCCTAAATTCTTCAGTCGCACCACTAAAACATTTCCTGCTAAGAAATTCATGTCTCTTAAAAAATATAAATACTGACGCAGCCGAGGCAAACATTAATACATAATATTTAAAGAAACAGTCAAAAATTATAAAGTTAATATTTTTTAAAACATTTTTGGGCAAAGACCACCGGAAAGTACATTTGGGAAGAAGGCTACCGGAAACGTTTTACCATACGTGCGGTTGCAACTACTTCAAGTTCGGCTCCCCAACAGTCGAAATAAAGTACAACACATTCTTCAAATTGGCTCCCAAAGCGTGGTGCAAACAACGTAAAAATAAGAATTACTTCATATTTTACGAAGGAATAAATGTCAAAGTTGGAAATTTTCAACGTTTTTGCCTTAATTCTTCATTTTTGGCTTACTTTTTACGTCTTCACAATTTTATTTCTCTACCAGTTTAGTCGATAAAAGTGTGTGGATGCATACACAAGAAATGCTCTATCCAATGCATGAAAGATAATTCTGAAAATACTACGTATTGAAAAATTGCACTTTTGGCATATTTTTTTCAAAATTTTATATAGCGTACAAAACGAACGATCTGAAAAACTGCAAAAAAACACGTAAAGCGTATTACCATTTGATCTTTATGTTCGAAAACATAGATACTTTCAGGAGTAACCTAGATATTCATGGTTAGAAGATTTAGACAATGGAGAGTGCTTATGTGGCAGAGGCGGGATATGAGGCAAATGTGTGAAACTGTCCGCTCTCCTATTTCCACTCCTTTAACCAATAGAACTGGCTAAACAGGTGCCATCAACTCGGAGTCCTAAGTTGATAAGTGGTGATCTGCAGTGTCAATATGCAAATGTGAAAAACCACCACAAGCTTTCCCCATAATTCCTCAGTATATCCGTAAACTGTCACTGACACCAAGCGAGATGGCTCCGAGGAAGCGTGTGAGCCTCCCATTCGGGTTCCATCCCGGTTGGATAGCCATTCTAACCTTTTAGACAACTCGAATTTGTAAAATGTCAATATTATATTGATTCTGAAACTAACGGATATATGGTTTAGAACGCGGTTCTTGAAACAAGAGAACTGACTTTAAAAAGTGAGATGTCTAAAATGTTGACGCTTTGTTGATTCGTTAGCTGTCATTTTCAGTAAAATTATTTTCAACATGTTTTACCTTACACCAGACAATAAAGCGATTAAATGCTATATCATATTGCTTTCTGGATTTTTTGGGTAAGACTTCTAGTGTTATTCTTTCTGCTGCTTCTGTAATTTCACCTGGATCTTCCATTTTAGTTTCGTCTGAATTCTTAGTTTCCGCCATTTAATTTTATGTAGGTTATATTAGATAAAAGAATAACGTTTCAGATCAAGAAAAGCAGAAGGCTGCCAATAGGTTAACTCTACAACGAATTGCGATGAATTAAAGTATGACGATTTGTATTGCCAACTGATAATGCGAGCGCCATGAGAAATTATTCATGTAAAAAGAGAAACATGTGTAAATACAGAAGCTAATTGCAATGTAAATGGACTTGAAACCACAGTTAGTCACAATAAATTTCGTGCTACAATCTAAAGCGGTTAGCTTGTATGAACTGCGTTAGAAATGCTACTTTTAGGCCATACTGTCTAAAAAAATAATTTAGTGCATATGCAGTCCCTCCATCGTCTTTTTCTGCTCTTCCGCAGTTAATTCTTTTAGTCCTTGAAGATTCCTGAAGCAGATATTGATTTGTTGCCTTTTATTTTGGGGAAACATCGTTTTTAATATAATTTTATAGGAAAGTGGGATAACAGGAAAGCACTTAAATCGCTATATTACATGCTTTAAAAGGTTGTATAGCTACAAAAGCTGCATAGAACTAAAGCAGAATAGCTGTGGTGGTTAATAACACTAAAATCCATATTTATGAATTTTGGCTTTTTTTCGCATATGGGTATCCTTCAGTTTACATGCACAGTGTTAATACGTCTTTGGATTTGGTAACACCCGCGTTTAAAGCAGTCGTTCATAGACCTTTGTAAAGATATTCTCATTAACATCCTAGCATTCCACTAAATCTTATGATGCAGACGTAAAACAGCACGCGATCACTTTGACGTTGATATCTGCTTCCTGTACGTACCTCGTGGGTTTTGTTTCAAAGGAAACGTTATCACTCATCTGCTAAAATAAAGACAAAAGCGGCAAAGGTTGAAGAACCCTCCGTGAAACTTCAAACCTTATTTACTCTTGGAAAGGTTTGCTATTCCAGGAATTACGCGAGTTTAAAACAAAACCTGTTTCTAATACTAAGACCGGATAGCACTATACCTGTTTATATAGGTTGTAAAAATCTGATGTTACATTTATATGCTTTTTCTACCTTTTTCGCTTATTAGTGGGCATACAAATTATTCTTAAGTAAGTTTAATTTACTATCTACTTCATTTTAATAGCGATAAACCTTTTCGGAAATAACTGCATTTCGTTATAGATAGGGAACGACGGAACTCAAATGCTTTAGAACAGGACGCTAGACGCTGGGCCTTAAAATTTCACACTGTTTCCATGACATCGCGAGAAACAACTGAAAGACGACAGGACTTTAAAAAGAACAGCGAAGTATTGAACAATTCGAACCATTAATAAACGATATCTTGGAAATGGCTGATGCCACAAAAAGCTTGTTTGGGATAAATTGTGTGTTTTAAAGATATCTATATTTTTATGTAATACGTCTTCGTCTATCGCTTAAAGTTTACCAGTTATACAAGATTATATGAAATTCCTTCCGAATGAAGTGGACTTAACAAACTATTCCCAGAAAATTTAAGATAAGCATTTTATTTGGATTGTAAATATCTTTTTAACATATGGTATTTTAATCAAAATCGTTGAAGGCATTTTTTTAGAAAATAAAAATTTCCAAATATTGTTGGCGTATTAGGTAATTAGAAAGCTATTGTCACGCCAGACGCATTATTCCGTCGTATTCGCGACAGCATTGTTGCGGTAATTCTTTCGACTTTGGGTTTGAAGTTCTTTTTGACATAACGCTCCCCAGTCCGAGCTAATGAGTCTAGCGAGGGTTGGAGAGGGGGAATAGGTTAACGTTATTTTTCTTTGTGTTGTGTTAGCGTCACTTTGGTTTGAGTGTCGAGTCTGGGAGTGAAGAATGTGAATGTCGCTCGTGTCTGTAGCATCTCCCTTCATTTCTTTCTTTATTCTCTTTTTTGCGCGATGTTTTTATTGAATAAACCACAGTTAATGTGATAAACGTGAATTATCCAGTGTGCATGCTGGGGTAATTAAAATTTTAATATTTTAGCTGGAAACCTTTTGGCCCTCACCCCGGTGTGTAACATTTTTTTTGAAGGCGCCGGGTTTATAACATTTTTCTTGGAAGCGACGATGACATAGCTGTGAAGAACTTTACGTGTGCTTGTGGCGCGTGAGTATTATCTATTAATCTTCTGTGCCTGACCACGCGGTAGTGGCAGTTGTAATTTGAGGTAAGTTTTGTGATATATGAGCGTGTGAGGAGTATCCTTTTGTGTCCAGATTCGTACCGTGAGTTCTTTTATGTAGGATTGCAACGATGTAATAGGATTTTTAAAGGGTTGCGTACCACATTTTAGGCAGCACATTTCGGCTCTGTAACGTAACCGTTACACCGGAAATTAAAAATTATTCCAGAAGTTGGCGTGTTGGTTATTTCTTTGTGGTAGCAAAATTTTGTTTTTATTTATTTTTTGTTGTCCTATTTGGATCTGAAAATTTTCCACTTTTCCGTAGCTTTCCTATTTTTTTATGTGATGGATATACACTTTTTGGTACCTCTACATTACCACTTTCTCCTCCTCTCTCCTTCTCCCCACTATTTCCCCTTCCTCTCTCTCTTCTCCTCTTTTTTCATTCCCTTTTGCCACGTTGTTTGCTGTGTATGTGTTGTTGTATGTGAGCAGTGTCTCAGGTATTTCTGTGAAATGTCTAGATTTGTATGCCTGATACGACTACATTAATCTTTCAAATTTGCCCCATGCCTCATGATATTGTGCTTTTATGTGTGTTATGTCATCTTTTTACTATATCTTGTGCCTCTGTTAATAGTTTGTGCTAGTGAAATTATTAAGGGTTATGTCTCTTGCTTTCTTATGTCAAATTTATCACTGTAGTGCACTACAGATGTGTTTATAACCTAACATTTCTGACCAGTATCCTAATTGAATTTTCTTTTCTTACAGTCAGTGTGCTTACTGTTTTAAATTTCAGATACTGTCAGCATCATTTTTGTATTATTTTAGCACAGACATTGCTAGTTTATGCTAAATACTAGGACAAGTTCCTTGCCATTTACCTTGCTACCTTGATTTGTTTCATTATAGTGCATTTGACCTTTGTGCTAATTTTTCAGCATCAAATTACTAATTTTAGCATACACTGTTACTTTGTATACAATTGTACTTCTGCAATTGTGTTCATTTTGGACTCATTTAGCCTCATTAAGCTTATTTGCTTTTAGCTTCACAATATAACTATTTTGACTTTATTCAACTGTGATATGATACTATAATTATTTGTCACTGTCATATATGTTTTTATGAATATTACTGGACTATACGGCCTCATACTGAGTGATTAGTTCTTACCTGTGTGTACCATTGACTTACGTATTTGACTTATTGCTAATTTCTGGCATTGTCTACGGAAATTTATTTTTTTAACTGTGTTGTTTTATAAATGCAAACTCGCCCTCTCTTACAGCATTCATATTTATGCATTTTGCTCATACCTTTTTTTGGTTTCTGATGCAATAATATTTTAACATGGTGTATGTTCACTCATCTTTTTTATTACAGCCACTGTTTAATTGAATGCCTGTGTCTAAGTAATCTTTTTTTACTACATTTATCTGTTAATACTGTGCTAGATAGTTTTACTATGCCAAAAGGATTAACAGACAATAACATGCCTCTGGATGACCATTCTCCTACGCCTTCTACTAGTGCTAGGTCATCGACCTTGGTGGCCACCAATAATGATTTAATTACATTTGTACAGGCAGAGTACTGTGCCTGCTGTTCAATCCTCTATTGTTCGACCCTCTGTTGAACTTCCTTTCTTTAATGATGCAGTAGACAATCATTTTGATTTTCTGGATATTTTTGAAAGGGTAGCCTTTACTAATATCTGCAAAAATTGAAGTATTTGCCTTTCTACCGTAAAGATGCTGCTATACAATGGTTTCAGACATTTTGCCTAGGTATCCCTCTCTTGATTGGTCTCTTTTAAAATCTTCTTTTATTACAGCTTTTCAGGTTCCTTACCAAGATGAATTGTTAAAAATCAAACTCCGACAAATCAAATTAGATTCTGGACCTGTTTTGCACTATGTTTATGATGTACTGTCTTCATGTGATCAGGTTAATCCAAGTATATCTCAAACTGAGCAAATAAGACATTTACTAAAAGGTCTGAAAAATGTGTTTGTAAACATTATACTGCCAATGAACTCTGCAAGTGTCGATGATCTTTTACAGGCTCTTAATCGGGTGGATAAAGCACAATTTTAGATGACACAAAGAGAGCACTTGGCCGCTGCACAGACACAGTCTACTGTTCATGTCTCGGCTCCTCCACCTCTGACTCTACCAGCTGGAACTACTAACACATTTCTTTCAGGCCATTCACCTTTACCTGCTCTCCCAGCCTCTCCTACTAGTGATGCCACTGAGTTAGCTGCAAAAGTGGACCTGTTGGCCAACCAGTTATATGCAAGAATACATATCTCATCCTGAGAGGAACAGACCATCATCTTCCACACAGGGAGGACAATGAAAACTATGTTCACCAATTCCAGATCGGCGTCAACTTCTGATTTGTATCAGTTGTGGCGAACCAGGGCACACAGTGAGATTTTGTTGGCAGCAGATGTCTCAGCCATAAAAACGTGTAGCGCCATGCCTCACAGCCACTAGATAGCGTCACCTCGGAGTGATAGGCAGCAACCTACTGTCGCCATCGCTTCTCTTTCTCTGGGCAAATTCTGCAGGTCCCTGGATGATGATGTACTCCCTTTTGGTTTCGTATGTGCCGACAGAGCCCGTCGGCCACAGATCAATATTTCGGATATCCAGCAAACTCACTACGTTTCACCGTGGTGATTGATTGATGTGGACTATGCGGGCCACACTGTCTTTTCTTTCTTCGGCGGGTGTGATTAAGTGGTGGGGAAAATTTACCGAACAAGGCACTATTTCCGCACCATTCGTAAACTGCATTTCCCATCATAAACTGTGTTCGTGCAGAAGAGAATGAGCTGGGGGCTCCTGTGGAACTACTAAATCGTTAATTCAGTTTTGTTATCCATGTGGGGATTCATCAGAGGTTTTTGTAATGTCTTTATATTCAACAACTTTGTATTTTCATATTTAATTTTTGTTTCTTTTTCTTTCGGCGAGGACACCTCATTATTGTAACTGGGGGAGATGTGGTGTATTAGGTAATTAGTAGCTATTGTCATGCCAGACACATTATTGCGTCGTATTGGCGACAGCATTGTTGAGATAATTCTTTCGGATTTGGGTTTGAAGTTCGTTTTGGCATGACGCTCTCCAGTCCGAGCTGGTTGGTCTAGCGAGGGTTGGAGAGGGGAAATAGGTTAGCGTTAGTTTTATTTGTGTTGTGTTAGCGTCACTTTGGTTTGAGTGACGAGTCTGGGAGGTTGTATGTGAAGAGTGTAAATGTAGCTTGTGTCTGTAGCATCTCCCCTCATTTCTTTTTTTATTCTCTTTTGTGCGCGATGTAGGGGCACCGTGTTTTTATTGAATAAACCACATTTAATGTGATTAATGTGAATTGTGTGTATTTTGTTATAAATATCCCACGCCTGCACTGGAATGTAATGTTCAAAGTACTGGTCCTCTCGCTGATTCTGTACCTACGCCTCTCCAATGTGCATGCTGGAGTAATTGAAAATTTAATATTTTATCTGGAAATCTTTGTGCCATCACCCTAGTATGTAACAACATGTTCCATGAAAGGGATAGTTGAGGATGGAAAGATTTTCTTGAAAATCTTCGTGTTGCGTGTTTGAAAAGTACTGAAATATACCAAGTTTGATATTCATCCGACATTTCGCTTTTGAGTTATACCATTCACAGACACACACACGCACATGAAGGCTTTTCTAAAAATGCTCTTTTTGGATTCAGGGGTCAACATATGTATTTTCGGTGTAATCTCAGTATCAAATTTTTGGGTGAAATGCAGGTAAAATTTAAATGGTCAAATTCAACTATCACACGATCATATTTGATATTTGCAATAATAAATATATCATAAGTTTGAACATTTAATATAATTCATGCACATACGTGTAGTAAAGAAAAAACACGGAGGTAGCTTAGATTACCATCTCTGAATGCAATAAATTCACCATGACAAACATGATCAAAACTACTAACTACGACTACTACTAACGACGAAAAAAATGTTTATTAATTTCATTTATATCCTCCCGTTCTTTACGAAATTAGGCGGCGCCGAGGTCAAGTGGTTAGACCGCTCGCCTCACACCGAGGCGGCCCGTGTTAAATGCCAGGAACCCGCATGTGGGATTTGTGGTGGACAAAGCGGCGTCTGGTTGGGCTTTCTCCGGGTTCTCCGCCATTCACGATTCCACCGGTGCTCCATCTTCACCTTTCCTGCCATTCAACTCTCGCATTTTATCTATCATCTCCTTCGTTCTCATCTCGGGCTTCGGGCTGATCCCCCACCTTGGTTGTTACTCTCTTGATCCATGGACCCTTAGCTCCCAGACAGGCATCTGACCACAGGCATTGGCTTGTATGTCCTATGAGGTGTAGGTCCAATGAAGGGGGGTAATCAGAGATTGCTTTTTTTTGTTTACAAAATTATTGTACAGTGATCTAGAGGGTCTTTATGGTGAATCCTTCACTATACCCCTTAAAATTGTAATCTCGTACAGCCCTACTCTTTATTCACGCAAAAGAACGGTACATCGTACTTCCTTAGACCCCCCCCCGACAGTCTTCCAAGTTCTGGAAATGATGTATTGCGTATAAGTGCCCTTTGGTGGTGGAACAATCATCGGTTCAAAAGGTCAAGTAATTCTTTAGATAATCACAGTACGTGAAATTTTAAACCTCTGTACCTCCTCTTCGGTCCCGTAATTATTTAATAACATAAAAGCTAGATGGTTTTCATATGACGCAGGAACCCTTAACATATATAGCGAAATCGAGGGAAGCTGGTGAATATGAAGATTCCTCACACCCAGACCACCAATTTAACCTCTTTAGAAAAGAGACAGCGATTATGGAGAAAATTTACCTTTGCAGTTCTTAATTAGACGAGGCGTGTTTCTAAAGTAAGAACCTACCGATAATTTTTACTTTCCCTACTACGTATAGTAAGTAGGGAAGTATTGTATTCCACCCAAAAATTCGATACCGAGATTTCACCGGAAATACATGTTTTGAGACCCCCTGAATCCAAAAAAAAGCATTTTTGAAAACATGTCCGTGTGTGTGTCTGTGAACAGCATAACTCAGAAACGAACAGTCGGTATTTAGGCTCAGTATCTTCCAGAGATGCGACACGAAGGTTTTCAAGAAAATCCCCCACCCCATATTACCCTTTACATGGAACATTTTCCGAAAATTTTAATTTTCTCAAAAATGGCTCTAACCACTTTGATTAAAATATCACATGCTTAAGATATTTTCATGACAAATGAAATGTATATCTCGAATTTTCTGGGAATGTCTCCAAAAGTATTCTTCATTGTGAACGACTTTTGCGTAACTGGTAAACCATAAGAGATAGACAAAATGTTACTACACCAAAATGTATATCGCGTTAAAATACACAATGTGTGTCATATACATTTTTTGTTGTTGAGTGAACCATTTTCGAGATATTGCTTGTCATTCCCTTAAATTTTCCAATACTTTTACTTCTACTCAAAAGGGAATTCGTTATTCGTTTTTTTATGGACTGGACATGCAAAGAGAATGGAATGCGCCATATAGCAACCAGCTCTTAAAAGATTTGACTATCGCTTAAAACCTACCAATTCCCCTTGCATCTACAAGAAAATTAGCAATAAGATTAGCATCTCGATTAACATGAAGCATATGGAGAATAAGCGTTTGTAAAAATAGTTTTACAAGAGTAGAGAAAGTCATGTGAGTGTAACACATCAGATTTTTTAAAAAATAGCACATTATTTTCAAATACTTTATCATCATTTATTACCTTACAGCTTACAATACTTAGTCACCGACGTTATTCAGCACTTGTAACGGGAAACCAGTTTTTGTAAGCCTTCGTCAAAGAATGATGCCATCTGTGATGAAAGCTAACTTCTTTCACATCTTTCCACCATGGAATTTCTTCAGAATAGCAAACAATGAAAATCACTTGGTATCAAATCCGTATTGTAGGGAGGGTGCTGGAATTTTTCGCAACCAAATGATGCGATCAGATCTTTCTTGGGTTTGTTTAGCCCTGTGCGCATGGGCATTGTCACTCAGTGCTGTTCCCCATAAATCTCACGCAATTGGCGATGAATTTTTGCTGGCTTCAAAACACGAATCACTGATCTGACTTCAGTCAATAGGTCGACTGTTTTAAACATTACGAAACGCTTTAACAACACGAAAACACAAAGTGACGATCGCTCACAGCTGCGTCTGGCTTGCTAGTGAATGGAGAAAGAGACTGCGCATGCACAGAATCGCGACTGAAGCGCTGCAGCGGCAAAATATTAAAACAGTACGTACTTCAAAAACATACCTCGTAAAATATCACTTCACTAATTTCCAAAGCGAATTTCTTTTTATACAATTTTTTAGTTTACCCTGCTAACGAACTTAATTACAACATAAGTACAAAGGAAACAAAACAAAAGTTTCTTATATGAGGTTATAAAAATATGTTGCATTGGTGCAGTATTGTAAACAGGTTTAATTCCGTTATCTCTTTTGCTTTGCTGTTTTGTTTATTGTTTGCTTGTAATGAAATATCGCAGAATTTGTCTTATTTTACATGTATTGTATAAATAAAATGGAGTTTTATTTATGGACGCTCTTTAGCTACTGTGCACCTTTGCGTCCCATTATATATTGGGCGTGAAAGACAGAAAATTTTGTTCAGAGGCCTCTTTATCAGGCTTGAGGTTCTTTTACGTGCGTAAATTTACAACACCGAACCACTGGCTTTACTTCCCTTCTGAAGAAAGCCATACTAGGAATTTTTACGTCTGAAAAAGTCCATCGCCCTCCGCCGGGTTTGAACCCACAACCTCAGGAACTAGATGCTAGCATGGTAACCAGTACACCACGTAGGACTACACATGCATTGTCTGTGTACCATTTTGTACGCCAATGGCTATCTGTACGGATAGAAAACCCTTCTTTGCAAATATGTTATGTCAATGTGTTCGTATTCTAGCATATAAGCTTTTATAAACCTGTTTAGTATTATAGTAATTTATGAATTTAAATTAGAAGACTTTTTCGATCGACCACACTATAATACGTTGATTACATGTGACGTAACTGTACTGCTATGACATCCATAATACTTCAGGAACGCATTCTGATCTTACTCTGCGGCGCGCGCAGCTCCCCTATCGTTAAAATCAAAGAAGCATTAATTTAACTTCAAGCATACCGCTGAGATCCATTTCCTACATAAACGATAAAATATGTGTATTTAAAATAAATTCTGTTCATTGTAATTTTAATATTCTAATAAATTAGGTGCTGCTATATGTTACACTACTCGCAAACACGCTCAAGGTCCTGTTATAAGTGCTACCATCCAATCAGCATTTAATTTCGTACTATTAACAACGTAAGATGTTTTTGTAAACACTTAAAAGTTTTGAGTGTGGTCGACCGAGCGGGATTCACTCGTTCCATTCTTCATTTCATTCATCTTTCATGGTCGGAAGTGTCGGCGATGGTGTTTCGGTGCAGCGTGGCAGGGGAAATGGATGCTCTCTGTGACTCTCTCCATCACTCGTCTTTGGCTGGCTGCCAGGGTGTCTATCTGGAAACTTATGGACCCTATCATTGTTGTACTGTCGCTCTGGTTCCGGCCTTCCGGTGTCTTCTTTGGCCTCATCCTTCCTTCTGGGGATACCTCCTCGTGGCGCGTGGGTACAATATCCATTATGGATCTGTGCCGAGTCCCCTCCGTAGTCAATTCAATAGAGTGGTCGAACAAAAACAGTGGCATGCAGCTTGACTATGATGGTAATTAAGTTGCTCCTATGAAAATACTCGTTTCTTAATTACTCATATAGTCTTGTTGCACATTAAGACACCTGTTTGTTAGAAGGAATAGGCGTTATCAACGGTAAAAGAACTATAAAAATCGGTGGGGTGGATTTTCAGAGTACCTTACATTCCTACACACACACACACACACACATATATATACATACATATATAGATAGATACATACACATTTTATATCTTTATATCTTAGTACAGATAGATTTGGTTGTAGGTACAAGAGAGACACAGTAGGCTCAAGTGATAATCAAGTCTTAAAATCGGGTCGTTAGATATGGGCTTTGAAATTCCATGTTCCTTCAGCGACCACGAGAAAAAAATGAATAGCGACTTAGCACTCAAAAAAAGTATAAGATATTTGAAAATCAAACCAATAACAACGAATATTTCGGAAATGCTAATGCCACAAATGCACTTGACATAATTTTTCTTTTAAGAGAAGATACATGGCCAAATCTGCGCCTAAAGATTCCAAGATATAAGGCTTTCTGCACGTGACTTGCCATATTTTGTTTACTTCGTTACCATGGGTATAAAAAAATCTGAATTCCAACTTCCACGTGTTTTCATGAATCATTTCAGTTAAGATTAAAAGAACTATTGTATGCTCAGAGAAAAATATAAGTTTAAACCCTCTATAATCAATTGTGTGTGCAATTGTGACATTTTGGTAGCACAGCAGTAGGCTAGCAAGGGTATTCTGGGACACTGTCGTAATGCCGTTTAGCTTCAAGTGAATTCCAGGTCACACATGGCGCTTAAAGGAAAGAAGGCGTGAAAACGCTAAAGCATCCCGTTTCGCTTGCCCCACATCCCCCTTTGTTTACACCGCAACACATACGATATTGTGTTCCCAGCTTTATGTCCTATTGCCGGGTCCAGTTCGGATAGATACGACCTATAATGTCACTGGGTCACACAACGACCTGACCCCTTTCGGCTAGGGATGGAAACACTCGCTTGTTTTGTTTATCGCACTTTCCTTTAAACGAGATTAAAAGAGAGTCTGTGCTCCATTTATGTTTTGTTCTAAAGTTTAATTTTAACCGTCCAGCGCTATGAAGCTCCAAAAGACGTAAATTAATATCGACAGGCTTCTATTTTATGCTTGTTATTCACCCAGGGGTCTGTGAAATGGCCTGAATGTAAACAAAAACTTTGAATTCATGCTGCACATTTGTTTCATTGTTAATAAATATTTATGTACGCCATCAAGAGCTCATAAGAAACAAAACAATGGAAGCTCAATGTTCCAGCAAACCCTGGGTGCAAACTGGGTAAAATTTCAAACGTATCATAATGTTTCATAAATGACAAATGCAACGATGAACGTTGTTTGACATATCGTGACGGTTATAGGTTTATAAGAATGGGATAGATATCGCGCGTTCGTAGATCGGCCGGACCGTTCCGCGGCGGACTAGGAGTGGCGCGCCTGCCGCCAGAGAGTAGGGCTGTAGCTACCGCACATTTAACGTTCTTCACTGATGAAGCGTGGTTTTATCATCAAGGTTACGTTTCTACTCAGAACAATAGATTCTGGGCTACTCAAAATACTCATATTATTCATGAAGTTCCTTACAACGCCACAAAAGTTAGGGTCTGGTGCGCATAGAGTGCGCGTAGAATTATCGGTCCCATATTTTTCAAAACAACAGTTGATTCACACACTTATGTACATTCAATTTTAAATGATTTTTTTCGCAACTAACAAGAAATGAAAGATTGTGTAGCTGGATTCAGCTACAACGCACACTGCTGCGAATTCAATGCATGAATTGCGAAGTGTGTATGGTGACAGAATAACTAGTCACGGATTATGGCCGCCTCGTTCCCTTGACCTATCTCCATGCGATTTTTATTTATGGGAAAATTAAGAATAAAGTGTACGCTTCAAATCCGCACACGTTACATAAATGAAGGACAGCATCACGAGAGAAATCCAGGCAATCAATTAACATGAACTTTTGCAAGTAAACCAGAATTGTTTTAGGAGATATAGGGAATGTGTTCGCGTGGAAAGTCATAAATTTCAACATCTGTTGCGATGCAGGTAAGCCTAATGTAAGTTAGTACAGTGGTTAGTGTTCCTACCCATGACTTGTCGGGTTATATGTAGCTCTGGCGGAAGGCGCGCCAATTCTCACCCAGTCCAAGGCACCGCGGAACGGTCCGGTCGATCTACCAAATCACTGTATAATTTTACACAGTTCGAGATTTTGAGGACAAAATTTGTTTACGTAAATCCATGAAATTGGCTTTATAATTCTTGGGAGTCATCGGATGCTTATGTAAGCAGAGGTTTGGTATGATCTTTAGGGGAATGATCACCTCATGTTCGATACGCAGGTGGATTATGCAATTCCTGCTGACACCCGCATATGTCAGTGCTGACTATACGATTTAGTCAACAGTTTCCTTGGGGATTTAAACTTAAGAGTTTTTGACGGCTCGCGCTCGGCCTATCACTCGCCTAGCAGACTCTGTGTCGGTCAGGTCTTTAAATTTATTTTGTGCTAACTTCGATGTAGGCCCTTGACACAACGAAGCTGTAACACCGGACTTCTTCCGTCTACCAGGTAAAACCACAAGCTGCCTAGCCCTGTCCCTCTTGCGATTTGTTAACAATAGTAAGGTCTCGCCCTTTCATTACCCTTCCACTACCCTATAACACTCTCGATGCTATCCGTGTGCTACCTTCCCATCCTCGTTACCTTTGGCAAAGGCGCTGGTTTTAGCCGTGATCTTTATGTCACATCTGAAGTAGCCGCCAGGGCTTCTGTTACATCTGGTGGTGTCGCCGTGTCAGAGGCGACGTGGCATCATATGTTGCGTTTAACAAAAGCTAACGGTGTCTCAGTTACACAACATTCAATGAGAATACGGAGGACTTAACCGGCTGTTTACCGTAAGTCCATGCCTCCTGGAAGTTTATATTGTCATCATCAACTTTCATGGGGTTAAGTGTTTAAGGCTGTTCCGGTCCCGAAGATTTTCAATAAAAAATTGACACATCTCTTCTTGGTCTCCTAACATTCCTTTCACCTTCCGGGATATAATCCAAATTAACCTTTAGTATGCGATTGTTTTTCATTCTTTGAACATGCTCTCTCCAAAATCTCTAAATTGCTCAATTTTATCAATGTTTCAAATGCTTAACTAATTTTAATATCTAAATTCGTTTCTCATATCTAAGGTTGTACAACCGACTTAACTTCCCAAAAATCTCATTTCAGCTGCTTTTATGATATTTTCTTCTTTTCTAGTTAAAACCCCAAAACTCAGTCATACAATAATGCGGGACTGCCATCACTTTGTGAAATTTTAGTTTACATTCTCTTCTAGTGATTTTAATGTTTTCTTAATTTCACATATATTAGGTTAAATTTGCTAAGCTTATTAAAAATATGCTTTTAAATACGATATATCATAGCCCAGTTAGTTAAAACTATTAACCTGTTCAATGGTTCAAAAATTACTTTACCCTTAAGGTATCTAATTCTTTAAATTCTTTGGTTTTATTTATCGATACATTAAAATTTGATAATGATAATTAGTTGAAAAATGGTGTTCTGTGGCCCATATGCGAAACTGGTCATCTGCAAAAAGTAATTTGTCTAAAATGTGACTCTTAGTTTTAAAATGTGAATCTAAAATTACCTGCCAGTTATACGAGATGTGTTTTTAATGTAAGAACCGTTTTAATATTCTGCCACTGCAGTAGCGATCACTTCCCTCATTCATTAGGAAGCCAGATGCAGCTGTGAGGGATCGTTGATTTGTGTTTCCCTGTCGTTAGAGCATTTCGAAATGTTTAAAACAAACTAACACCGACCGTAAAGTCAGAGCAATGGTTACTATTTTGAAAACGAGAAATGTTACGCCAGCAAACATTCGTCGCCAATTGTGCGAGGTTTATGGGAAACAATAATGAGTGGCAATGCCCGGATAAACGCAACCAAACAAACTAAGATCTGATCGCACCATTTGGTTAGGAACAATTTGACCACCCTCCCTACAGTCCGGATTTGGTACCAAACAATTTTTATCTGTTTATTCATCTGTATAAATTCCTTGGTGGAAAATTCCAACGATGATGATGTGAAACAAGAAGCGCAGACTTGGCTTGAGGCAGTATTTTAACACTCAAATGATTTCAGTTTAATTATATAATATATAAATTCAATAACAGCCCGCCTTAAAGCAATATGTGTATGTAACAATATATAAAAAGAGTATATTACAGTCATTTTATATGTTTATATTATTGTATACATGTGTAATAATGTTATGTGAATGTATTACGTAATTTAATAATGTAGGAGCTGTGAGAATAATAGGTTAAAAGTTGCTAATAATGAGGTAACCTTGAGGCAATAATGAATTTGAAAGTTTAACAATACTACTTGTGATTCTTGGAAGCAATAATGTAATTTATGTGACAGTTTATAAAATAGCCAATCAACAACCAGAAAAATCTTTAGTTAAATGAAGGTATTTTATTGGACTAGGAGAAGCCAATCAGAAACTAAAATAGAGAAAAATTTACAAATTCAGAAGGCAGTTGCTTGTAGACAGTGTTCCTAACCGGACGCGAGATGCGTCCTCGAGAAATTTAATACGTATTTTGTGTGAGACAAAAATAGTTTAAGTGTTAAAAAATGCAAGTATTTAATAAAAAATATCACCTCTCTCTCTCTCTCTGTGAAGTGTTATTTAAATTGTGTCAAGCATTAATAAAAGGAGTGAAGTAAAATTATAATCTGTATAAGTCTATATTCTTCAGTCGCACCACGCCTTGCTAAGACATTCATGTCTCTAAAAAAAATATAAATACTGCAACTACTTCAAGTTCGGCTCCCCAACAGTCGAAATATAATACACCTTCTTCAAACTGGCTTTCCATACGTAGCAGCAACAAACCTACTCCAGGCTTTAATCATAAGCGGCATCATTCTTTGACGAAGGCATACAAAAACTGGTTTCTCGTTACAACATATCACTATGGCGGTGACTATGTGGAATAGTGCAAGGTAAGATTTAAGGTAATGAATGATAATAAAGTATTTGGAAAACAATGTTCTGTTATATTTATAAAAGCTATCGGTACTTACTTTAAAAACACGCCTGGTATATGGCATCGTCAGTAATTTATATTGTAAAAATATATGTAAATCAGTATCTAGGGAAACAGAATATAGCGATATGAAGAGGACTTCACAGGTTATTCGCAGAAAATTGTAAATACACATTTTATTAGAATGTAAATATCTTAAACTTACGATATGTTAATAAATATCATTAAAGCCTTATATGAGAAAAAGACTAAAAAAGTTTGTTCTATAAAAATCAGGAAAATCCCCCATCCCAAACGACCTTTACACACAAAATTGTTCGTTATTTTTTTCTTCTAAAAATGGTCAATTATTTTTATTAAAATACAACATATTTAAAATATTTTAATGACACACATCTTCAATTTTCTGCCAATAGTCTGTGAAGTCTTCATTCCAAATTAATTATTTTTCCTTTTGTGTAACTAGTGAACGATTAGAGATACACAAAAACTTGCTACAATAAAATTCCGAGGTATTCCTTATTATCGGCTTGAATTTTCAAATGCATTATACGATTTTCAAGTGCTAAGGCGCCATTCGTTTCTTTTCTCCTGGTCATGCAAAGACTGGAATTTTAGTCATGACATAGCAACCCGCTTCTTAAAAATTTATAAAAAAAATGCCCACGATCACATCCCATATAGAGTGAAGAAGTTATTTTGTTGTAGGAGTTGTATTATATTTGGACTGTTGGGGAGCCGAACTTGAAGTAGTTGCAACCGCACGTATGGTACCCGGTAGCCCTCGTCCAAAAATGTTTAAAAAATATTAACTTTTTAATTTTGACTGTTTCTTTAAATATTATATTTTTATGTTTGCCTCGGCTGTGTCAGTATAATTTTTAGAGACATGAATTTCTTAACAGGGCGTGATGTGGCTGAAGAATGTAGGCTTACACAGATTATAACTTTTACTTCACTACTTTTTATAAATTCTTGACACAATTTAAATAATACTTCACTGATATAAAGAGCTGTGATATGTTTTATTAAATACTTGCACTTTTTAACACGTAAGCTATTTTTGTCTCACACAAAATACATATTAAATTTCTCAAGGACACATCTCGCATCAGGAACACTGTCTTCAAACAACGTGTCCAGTTATGAGCACTGTCTACAAGCAACTGACTTGATTTCTACCGCCTAAATTTGTAAATTTCTGTATTTCAAGTCTCTGATTGGCTAATCCTAGTCCAATAGAATACTTTTATTTAACTAAAGCTTTTTCTGGTTGCTGATTGGCTGTTTTATAAACTGTCTCAAGATTTACATTATTATTGCTCCAATAATGACTAGTAGCATTATTAAACATTCTTTCTGATTATTGCCTCAAAGTTACCTCATTGTTACGTCATTGTTAACAACTTTTAACCTATTATTCTCACAGCTCCTACATTATTAAATTACGTAATACATTCACATAACATTATTGAACATGTATGCAATGATATAAACATTTACAATGACTGTAATATACAATTTTAAATATTGTTACATACACATATTGCTTTAAGGCGGGCTGTTATTGAATTTATGTATTATATAATTTGACTGAAATCATTTAAGTGTTAAAAATACTGCCTCAAGAGCAGTCTATTATCAACACGTGATAAGAGAAGTGTAGTAAGACCTCGTAAACGATAGATCTAATAAAGCTGAAACAGGTTTTTAACCTAATTCGTAATGGAAAAAGACTATTCCAGCAGTGTCCTTTAACGAAATGTGTAATAATTTCCGAATACATTTATCTCGATTATAACAAGAAGTATATGAAAAAATTGATGTGTTACATTCACATAACCCTTTATCGTTTACTAGGAGGTACAGAAATTATTCTAACGGATTTTGTTTCCTATTATACCCCGCCCTTTCCTTTAGAACTTATTGCCTATTGGCAATGGTGTTAACTCGTGTACTCTTGTCGTTGGGTTTCTTGCACTTTTGGTTCTTTAACCTTTAGATCACACCCACATTCGCTCTCTCATTCATACTTCCAGACTCTAGGGAGGATAGGGACTAATCTTCACTAGAGAAAATTCCCACCTCGGGGGATCGAACCCGGATACCCTCTTACAGCAGGCAGGTGCTCTACCGACTGATCTACGGGGCAGCCTACGAAATCTTATTTTCCTATCTACCTCACTTTATTCGAGGTAAACCTTTCCGGAAATAACTGCATTACAATTTCGTTATAGTTACAAAGGAAATAGCGATAGTCAAATGTTTTAACACCTGGACGCTACTTGCTTTTAAGTCTATACTTTTCCATGTTATGGCGAGAAGCAACTGAAGATTGACATGACTTTAAAATAATAAAGTGAACAATCCGAATCTTAATGACCGATATCTCGGAAACGACTGGTACCATAAGAAAGTTATTTTAGATAAATCGTGTGTTTTAAAGAGATATATTTTTCGTGTAATAAGTTTTCGTCTTCGCTTCACGTTCAGCAGTTATGCAACATTAAACAAAATTCCTTTGGAATGAACAACACTTCACGGGCTATTCCCAAAAAATTCAAGCTATACATTTTATTTCTCATGTAAATATCTTTAGTATATGGTATTTTAATCAAAAGCATTAGAACCATTTCTTAAGAAAATTAAGAATTTAGAAAAATGTTCCATGTAAAGAGTAGTTTGTGGCAGGGGAATTTTCTTGAAAATCTTGGTGTCGCAACTTTGAAAGTTGCTGAACCTAAATACCAAGACTTTTCATTTTTGAGTATGCTGTTTTCACGCACACGTACACGTGGACCGTTTTCTAAAATGCTCAAAACGTATGCGTAAAGAAAGAATTCATTTTTGTATGAATGGTTACAGAAATCATATTAACGCAACTAAAATTTTTAGCCTTCAAAAGAAGTAAAAAAACTTGCCATGTATTTCAGTATAGTGTCATAACTGAGGGTTTTAGAATGTCAGATTCTGGCATGTACTACTACTATTCTCGCATTCTCAGAATGGTGGCGAGTCTATTAACTTTGCACGCGGTAGCAAAGCAGGCGGTCTCTTGACTAAAGATAGCATTCGACTCTTCCTTTTGGCAACAGGGGTCAGCTCGCCGAGGTCAACATTGGCAGATTCATAGCTTATTGTTAGTTGGTTTCCATGCGGCCGCGAACTTGAAACTCGTGCACGCGAAAGGATTCAATGAACACCACTCAAGCTTATCAACAGACACCAGAGTGCTGATAAAATAACGACCAACTGTGAATATAATGAACGCCGCTACGCTGAAAGAGAACTTAGCCTTTAAGCGAAGAAAGACTTCATTTAATGTTTAATAGAAACGACATGCTCGTGTGCACGTTACGTTTAGAGGAAGGATTTGTCCTTAGCGGGCAGTCGCATGTAACATTTGCCTCTCTATTTTAGTTGGAATACCCAATGTCAAACCAACCCTCTTTTGCTGTAGCACCTTTGACAGTCATGGAAAAAAGTATTCACACAGAGTTGTTTCTGTAGAAAAGCTTTATTCATTAGAACTAAGATATTCCGAGATATTATTGTGGTAAACTAACCGTATGGAATTTCATTCCGAATCTGTATATAGAAAAATATTAACTAAATCACTCTTCTACAAAAAGCCAATAAAAAAATCCGGTGTGACACAAGCCTCTATTGTTAATTGGTGGCTATACAGAATATTTATACTAAAGGAATTAATTGTTCTGTCACACAAGCCGTGTGTTGGACCAGCTTGGGAAGGTCAAGGGTAGTTAAATTATATTCGAACCCACCCGCGGCCTCTCTCTACTGCGCGAGACAGCCGGCAGTCGCCGGGGAAATTACGCGGCAAAGGCGGACTAAAATCCTTACCTTATAATATATGCTGGAAATGTTGACCTTCTGCTCTCAAACAAGCAGTATATCTCGCGTAAATATTCTTGCTCACTCTCCGAAGCTCAGCAGCAGGAATTCTTGTGATTGTTTCCCTGTAAACCACAAAGAGATCTCAAATTTTATTGAGATGACTTACCCCAATGACGACTAACAATGCTGTAAGTACTTTTAAGAGAGCAACCGAACGGAAACCGGGAGATGCGTGGCTCAAATCCCGGCGATGGCATTGAATTTTTCAGTCGTCTGATTCTAACTTTCCGTTCCTACTAAAGGCTTATTTTTTCATCTACTACATTTTAATCCAAACAAACTTTGCAAAAATAGCAACATTACACATTTCATTGTAGGTAAAAAGGGAACAGCGATAGTCAAATGTTTAAGAACTGGACGCCATACGCTGGCATTAAAATTCCATACTGTTTCCATGCAACGGCGAGAAACAACTGAATATGACCGGACTTTTTAGAGAGTAACCAAGTAATGAATAATAATTTGAACCATTAATAACGGATACCTCAGAAATGGCTTATGGAACAAAAAATGTATTAGAAATAAATTGTGTGTTTTAAAGAGATCTACATTTCTTTTGTAGTACGTTTTCGTATATTGCTTAAGGTTTACCATTTATAGAAGAGTAAACAAAATTTCTTTCGAATGAAGAGGACTTCACATCTATTCACAGAAAATTCAAGGTATACACTTTATTTTTATACAAATACATTTAATGTGTGGTAGTTTAATCAAAATCGTTAGAGCCATTTTTTGAAAAATCAAAATTTCGAAAAATGTTCCATGCGGAGGGTAGATTTGTGTGAGATGATTTTCTTGAAAATCTTAGTGTCGCATGTTTAAAATCTACTGAACCTACATACTAAGTTTGGTATTTATCCGACTGTAACACGAACATTTTTCTGAGCTTCACAAATGTATTTCCGATGAAATCTCGATATCGAATTTTTGGGTGGAATTCAATACTTACCAGGTACGTGGTAGAGAAAGTAAAAATATAGTGGGGAAAAATGCTCGTGCATTTAAAAAATTACAAAGCATACAAATACAGTTTTAATACTCGTACTTTGTAGGCACGCCTCTTCTATGTCTCACTCCTATGAACCTCTTTGGCATGCAATGATCCAGTTTTTTGGTAGTCTCTGATATAATATATTGCCATTCTTGTTGTACACATTGTTTCACAGCCGTCTTACTTCTATTTAATGCCTAATTTGTGCCTAAACACAAGCACACTTGTTGCAGATTTTCCTTTAGGATATTAAAATACAGAAATGTATCTATGTTAGCTTCAACAAAAACAAGCTGCTGAACACAGATGTAGCTATATACTCCCTTACCACAATTCCTTCTCCATCGTGTTTTACTGTGTTTGAGATTGAAAGGGAATATACCACACACACAGACAGACCTATAAATCAATATCAAGCAATATTTGTACATAATAAAATAATTCACCAAGAAAGATGTTAGAATATTTAGCAGCCAAGAGATGTACAAAGCAGATTGTAACTTAGATAAGTAAGGGACGGGCGAGCTGGCTAATTTAAGGTAAAAGTAATACAAGGTAGAGTCCACCACCTTTCCAAAGCTAATGAACAAAGAACTTTAACGAATAACGAGAAATAGAAAGAGACAGATATAGAAAAGAAAGAGACAGAGATATTGAGCTTGCTTCCGGACGCGTCACTGGGACGCGTGTGCGAAAAGTTTTGGAGCAGAATATTTTCATACATAAAGGTGACGCGGTCTGAGGACCAATTAGAAATGTCGTTACACTTTAAGCCGCGAAGATGAGCGTCACTAGGTTTAGGTATAAAAGGGGGAAGCAGGCCCCAGAATTTCACTCTCTTATACAATCTCTTCGACACGCAGTTATACTCTCTCGACGATGGAAGCACCTGTGTGCATATGGGTGGAGAAGTGCGTGTAGTTAGATTAGGCTCCTAATTTACTATTATGGTGGGAATTGTTAAGGATGAGAAAAGCTAGGCGCCCATAAGTATGTTATTAATAATAAATCAAATTTTAAGGGAAATGCAGTGTTTTTAATTTGCCTCACCTACAAAACCTTGAGATCAATGAAATTAGTTAGATAGGTAATTTATTAGGAATGGAGAAATCATCAGCCGGAGACCAGATCACTGCAGCAGAGGTCCTCAATCCAGAGGAGCAACCATTTCGCGCTACAAATGACGCCCAACCTTTTCCCGTTATAAGATCAAGCTCAGTATTTGGTCTTTTCCAAACCAAATTTCTGCCATCGTTTACAAATTAAATTCACTTTCATCTGTGAAAGGTACTTTATCCCAGAAACTTGGGTTCTTGCTTACAAACTCTCGAACAAATTCGTCTCAATTTCTTGTTCTTGTTTATTAGTGGTTTTCTTCTAGTTACCCTAGCTCTGCTTAGAATGTAGCGAACAGCCTCTGGTGTGATTTCATTCCCGAGCTGACAACATGCGCAGACAATGCAGAAGCTGTGGATATAAGTTTTTACTTTCTCTACTATGTATAGTAAGTAGAGGAAGTATTGTATTCCACCCAAAAATTCGATACCGAGATTTCACCGGAAATATATGTTTTGAGGCCCCCTAAATCCAAAAAAAAGCATTTTTGGAAACATGTCCGTATGTGTGTCTGACAGCATAACTCAGAAACGAACAGTCGGATAAACACCAAACTTGGTATTTAGGTTCAGTATCTTCCAGAGATGCGACACTAAGGTTTTCAAGAAAATTCCCCCACCCCAGATTACCCTTTACATGGAACATTTTTCGAATATTTTAATTTTCTCAAAAACGGCTCTAACGAATTTGATTAAAATATCAAATTAAGTTATTTTCATGAAAAATGAAATCTATATCTCGAATTTTCTTGGGAATGTCTCCAAAAGTATTCTTCATTGTGAACGACTTTGGCATAACTGGTAAACCATAAGAGATAGACAAGATTTTACTGCACAAAAAATGTAGATCGTGTTAAAATACACAATTTGTGTCATATACATTTTTTGTTGAGTGAACCATTTTCGAGATATTGCTTGTTATTCCCTTAAATTTTCCCGTGCTTATATTATCAAATGGGAATTCGTTATTCTTTTTTTGTCTTGGATATGCAAAGAGTATTAATCTGTGGCAAAGAGAATGGTGCTACGCCTAGCAACCAGCTATTAAAAGATATGTCTATTCTTAAAGGCTACTGTATTTCTATATTGCCCTTGCAACTACAAACCAAGGTGAATATAGTACGCCTTAAGCCATAGTCATATATTTTTAGAACTGGTCGCTATGTGTAAAATGTTTATCTCTTTGCATGTCAAAAGATCGTTTCTGCAAATGTTTATCTCGATTAATATGAAATAGATGGAGAATAAGGGTTTGTAAAAATAGCTTGTACAAGAGTAGAGGAAGTCATGTGAGTGTAACACATCAGATTTTTTTTGTCATCCTTATTAACATGTATTCTTCTCTTTTTATTAGCTCTTGTGGTCGACTTCTTCTTTCACTATTAATGGGAGTATTTCTTTCTCTATATCGCGTTATTATGG
This sequence comes from Deroplatys truncata, assembly GCA_030765065.1. Classification (NCBI taxonomy): domain Eukaryota; kingdom Metazoa; phylum Arthropoda; class Insecta; order Mantodea; family Mantidae; genus Deroplatys; species Deroplatys truncata. The sequence continues at coordinate 70,149,532 of CM060978.1, read as the reverse complement.
ACTGCACAGTTGCCCGGCTTCTTCCAATTATGTCAGCAATTTCTGAAAATGATTTTCCCTTTTGATACTTGGAGATAATTTTCCTTTCCTCAACAGTTATTTATTTCTGGTGCATTTTTCTGCTGCAGAGCACTCATCACGTAACACAACCAACGTGCTAGAGAAGGAATTACTTGCTGTAATGCGTCTATGTTTACATCTCTGTGGTTAATGAAACCGAGCGGGATGGGTCAGGCGGAAGCATCTGTGGCCGTCATTCGGGAGATCCCGGGTTCGATTCCCGGTTTCCGCCCACTCACCATGGTGCTTTTCCTGGTTTTACCCTGGTAGCGGTGGTGTATTCTACCACAATTTATACTTCCTCTCATTTTGTTTCTCTCTTTCACGTTTGAGTTACGTTTTCGGGACCTGAGGTTCTGGCAGTGTCGGGCAGAATGCGTGGATGCTTGCACATTGGAAATATTTCTCTCCGTGAACGCCAGAGTGCGTTGTCCCGCCAGTTAGTGTCGCTTCGTCGCCCGCTCCCGGGATTCTTCGCCTCAACTGGTGTGCGTGTGTTCAAACTGGAAATATTAGGGACTTCTGCGAGTCTCTGCCCCTCCAATAAACGCATTCTATATCTAGTGGTGAACGAATACTTTTTCGCCATTAAATACCACCACAATTGCGGCATAGTTTCTTTTCTTGAAGCATGTTTATCTAATATTCAAGACTATGTCACCATTATACGATTATTTTATGGTGTAGCATATTAGTCAAACTCTTACTGATTTCTCTTAATTTGATTTGGAAATATCAGTAATTCATTTTAATTATAGCACTGTATGAAAACTTATTTCCGTGACTGTATATGCATAGTAGTGTTTAAAGAAAAGTTAATACATTACATTCACATGATAATCTCTACCTACTATCGCTTATTCTTTATATAGATTCTATAAACTAAAAAGCTTATTTTTCTATCTACTTCATATTTATCGGACAAGCCCTTGCTGAATTAGATTGATTACAGATTTCGTTGTAGGCAAAAGGGGGAGAGAACTATTCCAAACGAGAGTCAGAGGTTTAAAACCCGGCTCGCTATATGCTGACATAGAAAGTCTATACTCTTTCCATGGCATCGCGAGAAACAACTATATTGTGACACTAATTTAAAAAGTATCTGATGTGTTGCATACGCATGAATTTTTCTACTAGCTCCCCTACAAACTGTTCTTACAAAAGAGATCTTGTTAACGAGATAAACATTCATTACACATTCCGCATTCGTTGTAGTTATGACAAAGGCTCACATTTTTAAAAAATGGACCACTATGATGGCTTTGAAATACCATTCTCCTTGCAGGACCATGAGCAAACACGAATAGTGATCTACCGACTGAAAAAAATTTCATGTGTTTACACTCACTTGACTTTCTCTACTCTTGTACAAACTATTTTTACAAACGCTTATTCTCCATCTACTTCATGTTAATCGAGATAAACATTTGCAGACAATATCTTATTGCTAATTTTCTTCTAGATGTAAGGGGAACATATATTTACAAGGGAAACATAGAAATATAGTAGCCTTTAAGCATAGACATTACTCTTAATAGCTGGTTGCTATGTGCAGCACCATTCTCTTTGCCACAGATTAACACTCTTTGCATATCCAAGACAAAAAAAGCAATAACGAATTCCCATTTGAGAAAATGAGTATTGAAATATTTAAGGGAATAACAAGCAATATCTCGAAAATGGTTCACTCAACAACAAAAAATTATAGGAAATAAATTGTGTGTTCTAACGGGATCTACGTTTTTTGTGTAGTAAAATTTTGTCTATCTCTTATGGTTTACCAGTTATGCAAAAGTCATTCACAATGAATACTTTTGGAGACATTCCCAGAAAATTCAGGATATACATTTCATTTCTCATGACAATATCTTAAACATATGATATTTTAATCAAAATCATTAGAGCCATTTTTTAGAAAATTATAATTTTCGAAAAATGTTCCATGTAAAGGGTAGTCTGGGCTGGGGGATTTTCTTGAAAACCTTCGTGTCGCATCTCTGGAGGATACTGAACCTAAATACTAAGTTTGGTGTTTATCCGACTGTTCGTTTCTGAGTTATGCTGTTCACAGACACACAGACAGACACACACATGAACATGTTTCCAAAAATGCTTTTTTTACTTTCTCTACTACGTATGGTAAGTAGGGGAAGTATTGTATTCCACCCAAAAATTCGATACCGAGATTTCACCGAAAATACATGTTTTGAGACCCCCTGAATCCAAGAAAGGGGGTGGGGAGATTTTCTTGAAAACCTTCGTGTCGCATCTCTGGAGGATACTGAACCTAAATACTAAGTTTGGTGTTTATCCGACTGTTCGTTTCTGAGTTATGCTGTTCACAGACACACACACGGACATGTTTCCAAAAATGCTTTTTTTGGATTCAGGTTGTCTCAAAACATGTATTTCCGGTGAAATCTCGGTATCGAAATTTTGGGTGCAATACAATACTTCCCCTACTTACTATAAGTAGTAGAGAAGGTAAAAAAAGGAATAACGAATTCCCATTTGAGAAAATGAGTATTGAAATATTTAAGGGAATAGCAAGCAATATCTCGAAAATGGTTCACTCAACAAAAAAATGTATATGACATAAATTGTGTATTTTAACGCGATCTACATTTTTGTGTAGTAAAATTTTGTCTATCTCTTATGGTTTACCAGTTATGCAAAACTCGTTCACAATGAAGAATACGTTTGGAGACATTCCCAGAAAGTTCGAGATAAATACTTCATTTCTCATAAAAATATCTTAAACATATGATATTTTAATCAAAATCGTTAGAGCCATTTTTGAGAAAATTAAAATTTTGGAAAAATATTGCATGTAAAGTGTAGACTTGGGTGGGGGGATTTTCTTGAAAACCTTCGTGTCGCATCCCTGGAAGATACTGAACCCAAATACCAAGTTTGGTGTTTATCCGACTGTTCGTTTCTGAGTTATGCTGTTCACAGACACACACACAGACACACAGATACAGACACACACACGGACATGTTTCCAAAAATGCTTTGTTTTGGATTCAGGGGGTCTGAAAACATGTATTTCCGGTGAAAACTCGGTATCGAAATTTTGGGTGGAATAAAATACTTCCCCCACTTACTATACGTAGTAGAGAAAGTAAAAATCTGATATGATACATCCACATGACTTTCCCTACCCTCCAATATTTATTAATGGATATACCCTATTCTTACTAAGATTATTACTTTCTCTACTACGTATAGTAAGTATGGGAAGTATTGTATTCCACCCAAAATTTCGATACCGAGATTTCACCGGAAAAACATGTTTTGAGACCCCCTGAATCCAAAAAAAGCATTTTTGGAAACATGTCCGTGTGTGTGTCTGTATCTGTGTGTCTGTGTGTGTGTCTGTGAACAGCATAACTCAGAAACGAACAGTCGGATAAACACCAAACTTGGTATTTGGGTTCAGTATCTTCCAGGGATGCGAGACGAAGGTTTTCAAGAAAATTTCCCTACTCCAGAGTACCCTTTACATGGAAGATTTTTCGAAAATTTTAATTTTCTCAAAAATGGCTCTAACGATTTTGATTAAAATATCATATGTTTAAGATAATGTCATGAGAAATGAAATGTATATCTCGAATAGTCTGGGAATGTCTCCAAAAGTATTCTTCATTGTGAACGACTTTTGCATAACTGGTAAACCATAAGAGATAGACAAACTTTTACTACACAAAAAATGTAGATCGCGTTAAAATACACAACTTATGTCATATACATTTTTTTTGTTGAGTGAACCGTTTTCGAGATATTGCTTGTTATTTCCTTAAATTTTCCAATACTTATACTTTTTCTCAAATTCGTTATTCATTTTTTTATGTCCTGGACATGCAAAGAGAATGGAATGCGCCACGTAGCAACCAGCGTTAAAATATTTGACCATCGCTTAAAAGCTACCATATTCCCCTTGCATCTACAAGAACATTACCAATAAGATTGACATCTCGATATCTCGATTAACATGAAGCATATGGAGAATAGGCGTTTGTAAAAATAAATTGTACAAGAGTAGAGAAAGTCATGTGAGTGTAACACATCAGATTTTTTTTCTGTCGACTACATTTAATCCATATAAACATTTGCAAAAATAGCTTCATTACACATTTCGTTATAAATACAAACAGAACAGTGATAGTCAAACATTTATCAAGTGGACCTATATGCTGGACTTAAAATTCCATACTATTTCCATGTAATTGCGAAAAAAAAACTGGAAATCAATGGGACATTAAAAGAAGGATAAGCATTGAACTATTCGAACTTTTAATAACGGATATTTCAGAAACGGCTTACACCACAAATACTTATTTTAAGTAAATTTGTGTTTTAAAGATATCTACATTTTTTTGTGTGGTACGTTTTCGTCTATCGCACGATGTTTACAAGTTATACAGTGTTATACAAAACTTCTTACGAATGAAGAGGACGCCCTAGGCTATTACCAGAAAATTCAAGATACACATTTTATTTAGAATGTAAGTATCTTTAATATATGGTATTGTAATCAAAATCTTTAGAGCCATTTTTTAGAAAATCAAAATTTTTGAAAAAGTGTCATGTGAAGGTAGCTGTAGTGGGGGAGTTTCTTGAATATCTTCGTGTCGCATCCTTGGAAAATACTAAACTCAAATACCAAATTTGGCATTAATTCGAATTTTGGCTGTTATGCTGTTCACAGACACATACACACAGACACACACACACGTACGGACATGTTTTCAAAAATGCTTTATTTGGATTCAGGGTGCCTGAAAACATGTATTTCCGGCGAAATCTCGGTATCGAATTTTTGGGTGGAATGCAATACTTCCCCTATTTACTGTACACAGTAGAGAAAGTATGTAGTAGGTATTTTAATCAAAATCGTTAGACATTTATGGGAAAATAAAAATATCTAAACATTTTCCGTGTAAAGGGTTGAGGAACCTTTTTGAAAATCCTTAGAGGACATGAATTTAAATACCAAATTCGGTATTTAACTGGGTTTTCGTTGCTAGTTATGCTGTTCAAAGACACACAAAAAAGCTTTTTCATAAAACTCAAAGCATTATTTCTAGAGAAATCTTCATATCGGAATTTTGGCTGGAGCACAATACTTCCCCTACTTCCTATAAGGAAGTAGCAGAGAAAGTAAAGCTTATTTTTGAAGTAGGTTATTTATTGCTGTATTATTATTTGTCCCTCATTTTGGAGCCAATTTGAAGGAGGTTTGTTGCTTTGTGTTTTATTTCGACTGTTGAGGAGCCGAACTTGAAGTTCGTTGCAACCGCAAGTGTAGCACCCGCTTTCCGGTAGCCTTCGCCCCAAATGTACTTTCCGGTGGCCTTTGCCTCCCAGAAAATGTTTTAAAATATTAACTTTGGAATTTGACGGTTCTTTAAATATTATATATTTACATTTGTCTCGGCTGCGTCAGTATTATTGTTAGAGATATGTTTCTCTTTGCAGGCTTGTGGAGCGACTGAAGAATGTAGGCTTACACAGATGATAATTTTACTTCACTCCTTTTATTAATGTTTGACACGATTTAAATAACACTTCGCTGATATAGAGAGAGCTGTGAGATTTTTTTAATTAATTACTTCCACTTCTTAACACGTAAACTATTTTCATCTCACACTGAATACGTATTATACTTCTCGAGGAGGCATCTCGCGTCCGGTTAGAAATACTGTGTACTAGCAACTGAATTGATTTCTACCGCCTAAATTTGTAAATTTCTGTATTTCAAGTCTGTGATTGGCTAATCCTACTTCAATGAATACCTTCATTTAACTAAAGATGTTTCTGGTTGCTGATTGGCTATTTATTAAACTGTCTCAAAATTTACATTATTGTTGATCCATTAATGACTAATGGCATTTAAACTTTCAAATTCATTGTTGTCTCAAGGTTACCTCATTGTTACCTCATTGTTAGCAACGTTTAACCTATTATTCTCACAGCTCCTACATTATTAAATTACGTAATACATTCACATAACATTATTGAACATGTATACAATAATATAAACATTTACAATGACTGTAATACACTTTTTATATATTGTTACATGCATATATTGCTTTAAGGCGGGCTGTTATTGAATTATATATTATATAATTAGGCTGGATTCATTTAAGTGTTAAAAATGCTGCCTTATTTTAAGTGCATGATAGCTTTAGGATCAGGCCTTTTCCAGTTTCTTACATTGCCACAAAATCTGATGTTTCTCAAGCAAGCATCTCTGTCGTCTCGCAGAATTACTGTGCAGGACACCTGCATGGCCGAATAACCCTGGATGCTCCGTGCGTAACAGTGACGTAGATGTAACACAAGCACGTGACTCTTAGGTGCAAATGTTCGTTATGCTGCAGATAGCAAGCACTTCGTCACGTGAAGCGATGGTGTGCGACGTAAGTACACGTTATCGAACTGTATCACGTTGTTATCGAACTTACACAAAACTGTTTACATCCGCTGCACTGTTACGGGGAAGAGAGAACACGAGCTATGGCAGTGAAATTATTCATGCTTATAGATACAGATTATACAACGGAGGATGACACCACGCGAGTTGCGACCTAATAGTGGATAACGCCAGGAGGAAAGGATGAAGTGAAAGAACCACAGGAGGCTACATGCCGCAGGCAGTCAGGGCCATAGAGACGCGCGGAAGTCTTAACAGTTCCTGACTCGAAGATCCGTCCCACTGCTGGAGCTGCATAGAGAGGGCGATGAACGACCTGTCGACTAAGAAGCCCTCTAGTGCCCACGGGGAGAACTTTTTCCCTAAAGAAGCAACCGTTCCATCTGTCCTGCACCGCATTACACCACGAAACCTAAAAGCACACCCGAAAGATAAAGAAACGGAAATATTTGAGAAACCACCCTAGCATTCGCCCACCGACCAGGGAAATCCACGAAAAACCCAAGGAGAGAGTGAGCAATTGTGTTTGAAACCGTGATATACTTGGTTTTGACGAATACAATTAAGCTTCCTCCAGGGATAGATAATAGTGCAGTCGCTTTGAATTGTTGTGAGGGAAACTATTTTCTACAGCATTCAACAAAAGTTTGAAACATATACTGTGAAATCTGCTTTCTGAGAGTTGAGTACCTGAAAACGTTTGAATTTCACAATACCTATAAGAATAGTCATTTGCGTTCACATTATTCATCTCCAGAATTCCCAGGACAGGACTGGACTGTGAACGGAGGAGACACCTAGCATTGCGACCCTACAAGGGATCAATTGTACATAGCGAAGCCGGAGCAAGTGAACAGAGACGCGCAGAGTTCCCTAACAGTTCCAGGCTTGACACGCGGCCATGAGAGAACCGCTCGTAGAAGTTCCTCCAGTGGGACCGGGGAAACATTTACAAAACGCAAGCCTCTGTGCCATCTGCCCTACATCGACGATCCTGAGTCAACCTGAAACTTGAAGGAAACATCAAATTAGAGGTAATGGGGGAGATAGGAGAGCCGTGTAGTATACACACACACACACACACACACACACACACACACACACAAGCATTTGCCTTTGTCAAGTAGGGAAAACCACGAAAACCCCATGCTCAGAGTGGACGGGAATTGAACCCAGGACCTCTCGAATGCGAGCCTCACACGTTACCACTGAGCCATCTCGTTCGGTAAACGTATAGCTTACCCTTACCAAATTCTACATCGAACTGACTTCGTTTTCTTTTTTAATACAACATCCAAAATCAAATGAACAATCCGTGTTCGTCTACTCATCTACACAGAGTTTAAAAAGAGCTAGCTGGCCCCGTAGCTCTCGGTAGAACACCTGCCTGTAGTACGAGGGGTCCCGGGTTCGATTCCCGGCTTAGGGGTAGGAATTTTTCTCTAGCCAAGATTATTCCCTATCCTCCCCAGAGTTTGAAAGTATGAATGAGAGTGTGAATGTGTATGATATAATGATTAAAAACCAAAGTGCAAGAAACCCAACGACAAGAGAATACGAGTTAACAACATAATAAATTCCAAAGGAACGGCCACCAATAAAACCAATGTAGTTAAAGGCGGGGTATGAACGGAACAAAAAAAGAACGCACCTTAATTTGAAGTAGTTATTGTTCTTCAATTGTTGTAATTTATTGTTGTTGAAGGAGTTACTGTTGTTGAATTGTTGTTGGAGTTTATTGTGTTGAAGGTTAGCCACACGCTTGGGTAGCCAATTTGAAGTGGATATTGTCTTTACGTTGGAGTTTATTTATTAAGCTCCTCGTATGGACGTCAATTTGAAGATGATTTTGTTCTTGGAGTTGTGGTTTTGATGTTGATGAAGTTTGCACCACGCTTTAGGCGTTAATTTTAAATAGTATTGTTTGTTACGTAATATGCTACTACGTAGCACGATTTGAAGATGTATGTTTGTTGTTACGCTCCAAGTTTAAAAATATTAACTTTGTTATTAAACTGCTTCTATAGATATTATTTATGTTTATGTTTGCCTCTGCTGTTTCAGTATTGTTTTAGAGTCACGTATCTCTTAGACAGGGTGTGGTGCGACAAGAATGTAGGCTTACACAGATTTTAAGTTTAAATTCACATCTTTTTATTAATCCTTGGCACAAATTAAATAGCACTACACTGATATCAAGAGCTGTGAGATTCTTTAATTTAATACTTGCATTTTGTTAACGCGTATACTTAAATTTCGTTTCACACGAATACATAATATTTCTTTAGAGAACACATATTCCATCCGGTCACTACCAAGATCTGCAGGCAACTGAACATATTTCAACCGTCCAAACCCGTAAACTTCTTTATTTCAATCTCTGATTGGATAATCCTAGTCCAATAGAATACCTGCATTTAATTAAAGCTTTTCTGGCTGTTGATTGGCTAATTTTAAACTGCCAAATAGTTTACATTATCATTGCTCTAATCATGACTAGTAACATTTAAACTCTCAAACTCATTATTTCCTCAAGGTTACGTCATTGTTACCTCATTGTTAGCAAATTTCAACTTATTATTCTCACAGCTCTTACACTATTAAACTATATAATGCATTCACATAACATTATTAAACATGTTTACAATAATATAAGCATTTGCAATGACTTTTACATACATTTTTATAAATTATTACATACATATTGTTTCAAGGCGGGATGTTATTGAATTTACACATTATATAGTATAATTGAAATTATTCAAGTTTTAAAAATACTGCCTCAAATTAAGTAACACATCTTCATATCTATACAATCAAAAAAATTTATGTGCTACAAGTGCAAATCTGGATAATTATAGAGTTTAGAGTATACAACGGAGGGGGCACTCCGTGCACTACGGCCTATGAGGGATCTAATGCCACTGTTACCCTCAGGAGGAAGGGATGAAGTGAAGGAGGCTACAGGCCAAGGAAGACAATCCACAGAAACGCGCGGAAGTCGTTAACAGTTCAGGACTCGAAGACCCGTCCCATTACTGGAGATGCTCAGGGAGGCAAGTCAACCAAGTAGCCCTTTGGTGTCCATGGGGTTACTCTTTCCTTTCAGCAAGCATCCGCGCCATCTGTCACCGTAATACGCCATGAAACCTAGAAGCACACCTGAAAGATGAAAAGGAAACCTAATGAAAGAGAATTGGCTTAAAGGAAACCATGGTAGATGACAAAATACCACAGCATTCGCCTACCGACCAGGAAAAACCACGAAACCCAAGGTCCGAGTGGTATACAGCTCAGATAACGCTGAGTCATCCCTCTCGTTAATCATTTAAATATGTGATAGCTTATAGCAATAAAAGTGTATCTATATCTATGCATGTAAAACAAAAAAACTCGTTTTTACTTTCTCTACTACATATAGTAAGTAGCCGAAGTGTTACATTCCACCCAAAAATGTGATACCGAGATTTCACCGGAAATACATGTTTTAAGGCCTCCTAAATTTAAAAAAAAACATTTTTAGAAAAATTGTGTGTGTGTGTCTGTAAACAGCATAACTCAAAAACGAAAAGTCGGATAAACACCAAACTTGCTATTTAATTTTCTCAAAAATGGTTCTAACGATTTTGATTAAAATATCACATGTTTAAGTTATTTTCATGAAAAATGAAATGTATATCTCGAATTTTCTGGGAATGTCTCCAAAAGTGTTCTTCATTGTGAACGACTTTTGCATAACTGGTAAACCATAAGAGATAGACAAACTTTTACTACACAAAAAATGTAGATCGCGTTAAAATACACAATTTATGTCATATACATTTTTGTTGTTGAGTGAACCATTTTCGAGATATTGCTTGATATTGCCTTAAATTTTCCAATACTTATCCTTTTTCTCAAATACGTTATTCATTTTTTTTGTCCTGGTAATACAAATAGAATGGAGTACTCCACATAGCAACCAGCTCTTAAACGCTTAAAGCCTAGCAATTCCCCTTGCATCTACAAGAAAATTAGCAATAAGATTAACATCTCGATATCTCGATTAACATGAAGCATATGGAGAATAAGCATTTGTAAAAATAGTTTGTACAAGAGTAGAGAAAGTCATGTGAATGTAACACATCAGATTTTTTATATCCTGGACATACAAAGACAATGGAATGCTCCACATAGCAACAGCTCTTAAAACATTTGACTATCGCTTAAAGCCTGACATATTCCCATTACACCTACAAGCAAATTAGCAATAAGTTTAACATCTCGATATCTCGATTAACATGAGTAGATGAAGAATAAGCGTTTGTAAAAAATAGTTTGTACAAGAGTAGAGAAAGTTATGTGGGTGTAACACATTAGATTCTTAAAGATTTAACTATCGCTAGAGGTTCCTGTATCTATTTTGTAGCTATAACGAAACGTGTAATGCAAGCATTTATACAAATGCTTATCTCGATTAAAATGAACTGGATAGAAAGAAAAACTTTTTAATAATAGTTTGGAGAAGAGAGTGAAAAATAGACATAGTGGGCAGAGGAAATCAGATGAATGCAACGCGTCCGATATTTTCAAACATATTAAAACTCTTTTCCCTAAATAGATTGACGTATACAATGCACATATTTCAGGACAAAGAAAATCGTTGTCGGTGATTGGCTCAATTATAACTATTTCCAGACATTCACTGTTGTTAAATTAATTTCCCAGTACTTTGTAACATGTTTCCTCGCCCACAATCAGCCTTTACCATACAATGTCTCCCTCGGCCAAATTATTAACGCTGATCGCACGTCGGTAATTTGAATCTACCCCCATTGTACGCGCTGGAAGTATCTACACCCCCGCATTTCAAGAAGAGCATTTTAATTGAAGTAGGCTTCTTCTGGTGCAAGGGTTAGTTTTGAGTCAATGGCGGCCAGCTGAATATGTTATTTGCATGTTAACGCTGAATATATGCTAATACTTAACAGCTTCTAATAAACCAGGTGACAAGCTACAACGATTTTCCCTCAAGGTCAATATGCCTGTTCTCTTTACTGTGCAGGATATCTGCAAGCACCGAAATTATTATTATTAACACTAATTTTCGGATACCAATACTGATTTTTGAGCACCCTTACCCGATACTCACTTTACAACAAATGTCACTGAATTATATTCTTAATAACAGTTTTCTGTGTATAAACACATGGAACCAATTATTATTGTGTGCTAATTCTGAAATGTTCCTGGTAGACATTCACCAATTGGCAGCAAGTTTTTACTTTCTCTGCCATGTGCATAGTAGGTAGAGATGTAATTGCACTCTACCCAAAAATTCGATACGTAGATTTCACCAGAAATACATGCTTTTAGGCTTCCTGAATTAAAAAGGAACATTTTTGAAAACTAGTCCCTCTGTGTCTGTGAACAGCATAACTCAAAAGTGAAAAGTCAGATATGTAGCACACTTGGTATTTCAATTCAGTATGTTCCAAGGAAACGAACATTTTTCAAAAATCTTGATTTTTCAAAAAATTGCTACAACGATTTTGATTACAATACCATATATTAAAGATTTCTACATGGCAAATAAAATGTATATCTTGAATTTTCTGGCAATAGCCTGTGAAGTCCTCTTCATTCAGAAGGAATTTTTAATAATCTTGAAAACACCACGGAATTTAGGGCCGGCATATAGCACCTAGTTCTTAAACATTTGACTATCACTGTTCTCTTTGTATCTATAACAAAGTGTGTAATGTAGATATTCTTTCAAGTGTTTATTTGGGTTAAAATGTAGCAGATAGTAGAATAAGCTTCAGTATTAATAGTTTGTATACCCATAAACGATAGAGGGTAGAGAAAGACATGTGAATGTATCACATCAGGATTTTTTACATAGTAGGCAGAGCAGGTATTGTATTTCACCCGAAATTCTATACCGCGCTTTCACCGGAAATACATGTTTTGAGGCCCCGTGAATAAAAAAAGCATTGTTAGAAAAATGACCGTGTGTATGGTATGTGTGTCGGATAAATACCACACTTGGTATTTGTATTTAGACCTTGTAAAGATGCGATAAGAAGGTTTTCAAGAGTATCCCCAACCCCAACTACTCTTTATTTTCAAAACCTTGGTTTTTACTTTCTCTACTACGTATAGTAAGTAGGGGAAGTATTGCATTCCACCCAAAAATTCGATACCGAGATTTCACCGGAAATATATGTTTTGGACCCTCTGAATCCAAAAAAGCATTTTTGGAAACATCAAGAAAATTCCCCACCCCAGATTACGCTTTACATGAAACATTTTTCGAAAATTTTAATTTTCTCAAAAATAGCTCTAACGATTTTGATTAAAATATCATATGTTTAAGATATTTTCATGATAAATGGAATCTATATCTTGAATTTTCTGAGAATGTCTCCAAAAGTATTCTTCATTGGGAACGACTTTTGCATAGCTGGTAAATCATACGAGTAGACAAAATTTTACTACACAAAAAATGTAGATCGCATTAAAATACACAATTTATGTCATATACATTTTTTTTGTTGAGTGAACCATTTTCGACATATTGCTTGTTGTTCCCTTAAATTTTTCAATACTTATTTTCTCAAATGGGCATTCGTTATTCATTTTTTTTGTCTTGGATATGCAAAGAGTATTAATCTGTGGCAAAGAGAATGGTGCTGCACCTAGCAACCAGCTACTAAGAGATATGTCTATGCTTAAAGGCTACTGTATTTCTATATTGCCCTTGCGAATACAAAACAAGGAAAACATAGTACGCCTTAAGCGATAGTCAAATATTTTTAGAACTGGTCGCTATGTGTAAAATGTAATTCTCTTTGCAGGTCAAAAGATCGTTTCTGCAAATGTTTATCTCGATTAATATGAAATAGATGGAGAATAAGAGTTTGTAAAAATAGTTTTACAAGAGTGGAGAAAGTTATGTGTGTGTAACACATCAGATTTTTAAAAAATGGCACCTACGATTTTGATTGAAATATCATATATTAAAGATATTTACATGACACATAAAATGTATATCTTGAATTTTCTGGGAATAGACTATGAAGTCCTCTTCATTCGGAAGCAATTTTTATATTCCTGTATAACTGGTAAACGTTAAGCGATAGACGTAAACGCACCATACAAGAAATGTGGTTCTCTTTAAAACACGCAGTTTACTTAAAATACGTTTTTCTATGCCATAAGCCGTTTCTGATATATGCATTATTAAAGACTCAAATTGTTCAATACTTATCATTCTTTTAAGGTCTCATCATTTTCAGTTGTTTATCGCGATTGCATGGAAACAGTATGTAATATAAGGCTGGCATATAGCGTCCACTTCTTAAACATTTGACTGTCGCTGTTCTCTTTGTATCTACAACGAAATGTGTACCGTACATATTTCCGCAGAGGTTTACTTGGATTAAAATGTAGTACATGGAAAAATAACCTTTAGTAAGAATAGCTTGTATACCTACTAATAAAGATAGAGGGCAGAGAAAGTCATGTGAATGTATCACATCAGATTTTCTTACTTTCTCTACCACGTACATAGTAGGTAGTGAAGGTACTACATTCCACTAAAAAATACGATATCACGGCTTTCACTGGAAATACATGTTTTGAGGCCCCCTGAATCGAAAAAAATAGAAAATGATCTATTTTTTGTTTGTGTGCGTGTGTGTGTGTGTGTGTGAGAGGGGATACAGAAACAGAATAGCATAACTCAAAAACGAAAAGTCAGGTAAATACCACACCCAGTACCTTCCAAGGACGCGACACGGAGATTTTAAAGAAAATCCCCCATTTCAAACTTCCCTTTAGATGAAACATGTTTCGAAAAGTTTGATTTTTTAAAATGGCTCTAATGATTTTTATTAAAATATCATATATTCAATACATTTACATGACAAATAAAATATATATCTTGAATTTTCTGGGAATACACTGTGAAGTCATCTTCATTCAGGAGGAATTTTGAATATTGCTATATAACTGGTAAACGTTAAGCAACATAAGCAAACTACTATACAAAAAATCTGATGTGTTACACTGACATAACTTTCTCTACTCTTTTACAAACGCTTATTCTCCATATGCTTCGTGTTAATCGAGATGTTAATCTTATTGCTAATTTTCTGTAGATGCAAGGGGAATTGGTAAGCTTTAAGTGATAGTCAAATACTTTAAGAGCTAGTTGCTATGTGCAGCATTCCATTCTCTTTGTATGTCCAGGACAGAATAAAATGAATAACGAATTCCCATTTAAGAAAATAAGTATTGAAATATTTAAGGGAATAACAAGCAATATCTCGAAAATGGTTCACTCAATAAAAAAAATGTATACGACATAAATTGTGTATTTTAATCCGATCTACATTTTTCTGTAGTAAACTTTTGTCTATCTCTTATGGTTTACCAGCTATGCAAAAGTCGTTCACAATGAAGAATACTTTTAAAATTCGAGATATACATTTTATTTGTCATGAAAATATCTTGAACATTGATATTGTAATCAAAATCGTTAGAGCCATTTTTGAGAAAATTAAAATTTTCGAAAAATGTTCCATGTCAAGGGTAGTCTGGGGTGGGGGAGTTTCTTGAAAACCTTCGTGTCGCATCTCTGGAGGATACTGAACCTAAATACCAAGTTTGGTATTTATCCGACTGTTCGTTTCTGAGTTATGCTGTTCACAGACAGACACACAGGCAGACATACACACTCACACACACCAACACACACACACACACGAACATGTTTCCAAAAATGCTTGTTTTGGATTCAGGGGGTCTCAAAACATGTATTTCCGATGAAATCTCGGTGTCGAATTTTTGGGTGGAATACAATACTTCCCCTACTTACTATACGTAGTAGAGAAAGTAATAACCTTTAGTAAGAATAGTTTGTGTACCTACTAACTAAGACAGAGGTTAGAGAAAGTCATGTGAATGTATCACATCAGATTTTCTTACTTTCTCTACCACGTACATAGTAGGTAGTGAAGATACTGTATTACACTATAAAATTCGATATCGAGCTTTTACCGGACTCCTTTCATTCCTTATCTAGCTTAAAGCTAAACGCAACAACTTTCAATAAAAATTTTAAGTTATCGAAAAAGTATCGAAGGAAAAGTAGTAGACATACTTCGATACCACCGAGTATCGAGAGTATCGATGTATGGAGGTTCCATCCCTTATTATTACTGTTGTTATTATTATTATTATTATTATTATTTTAATTCTACGATGAGTTTCTGCCTGCGGTGCGAAGAGACTCGGGTTCGATTTTTGGAACCGACATGGATATTTTTTCAACTTTTGAGAGGCCTGGTAAGGGTTACACTGAAGTCGTTGGGACCAACTAAGGGGGCATTTTGGAGAAATAGTGGCGACTGAAGTCCTGAAATCCGCATTTAGGTTTATTTACCACTAGCCCCTATTACTGCAGGGGTTTACCTCCCTTTTTAGGATTTTCCCAAAATGAATTACAATTCAATTTATAACTCAAAATCCAATAATTTTTACATGAGTAATTTTGATTGATTTACAATTTTTGGATGAATTAATAACTCCATACATATATTTGCCCATTTAAATAAGATGGAAGGAGGTAGTAATCAAAATCCTATCTTATTTATTCAATGTACAAAAGTGCAAATTAATATTAACAACAATATTAAAATCATGAATAAAAATAAATGATGTTCTAGGTGTGGGTGGACGGAGGTAGTTGGCAGCTGCCGTGCTGTGGTGACGTTATCCGTAAATGACCGAAGCAGGTATTTAGCTATTATTACTAATATTGCTATGGACATGTGCATGCCGCAATGTTTTTTTTTTATTCGAGGCATCTCAACATCGCAGACCAAAAAATGCGATAAATCAATTTTTTCGTTTTTATTCTCCCTTTACATGAAAAAGCATTCATTTTTTATTTTCTCAAAAATGGTGCTAATGATTTTGATAAAAATAACATGTGTTTAAGACTTTTCATGACAAATAAAAAGCTATGTTGAAAGTGATAAATTAATTTTTCTTCATCTTTGTTTTCAAGCTCAAGTCCGACTTGAGCCCATGCAGGAATGTTGGTCATCTCATGTTGAGCATGTTTTCAGTATTTTATACGCGACTAGGAACTATCCGTCAACGTGCAGTAGTTTAATTGTTGTAGTTGTTGCACCACGAATGGTAGATATGTTTCTAGGAGTGTTCGCCCAACATACCTTACAGACTTTCTGATGGCCTTCGCTCCACGTTTACTTTTCCGGTGGCCTTCGCCCCACGTTTAAGAATCAACTTTTTATTTTAATGTTTATTTAAATATTATATATATATATGTTTACGTAGGCTGCGTCATTAGTATTTTATAGAGCACGTATCTCTTAGCAGGGCGGGTAGGGCTAAAGAATGAAGGCTTACACAAATTACAATGTATTGTACTTTGTTTTTAATACTTCACACGACTAAATAACACTTCACTGATGTATCCTACTATAGAGCTGCGAGATTATTATTATTTGCACTTTTTAAGCACGTAAACTTTATATTATTCTCCCCGCTATGAATTTTCTGTCTCATACTGAACCAGTACAAAATCTAACTTACTGCTTGTAGCGTCTCCCGCTGAGATTTGTACTTTTTCTGTTTCAAGTCTCTTATTGACTAAGCCTGCTCCAATAGAATACCTTTATTCAACTTTTAACCTTTCTAGTTGTTGATTCGCCATTTATAAACTATTTTAAATATTACATTATTGTTCCAAGAATTATTAGCAGCCTTATTAAACTTTGTAATCTATTGTTGTCTCAAGGTTACCTCATTGTTAGTAACTTTCCGCTTCTACTTTATAATTCTGTTTGATACGGAAAGCAGCTTGATTCTATTCTCACAGCTCTTACATTGTTAAACTACGTAATACATTCATATAACATTATTATACATGTAAATAATAATATAAACATAATACAATGACTGTAATATACACTGTATATATTATTACATACACATATTGCTTTAAGGCGGGCTGTTATTATTTTAATATTATATAATTAGATTGATATCATTTAAGTGATAAAAATACTGTCTCAAAAGGACATTTCGTTAACGAAAAGTGTTGCCTTTTTTGTGTAGTTCGTCATTATAATGTTTTTTTTGTTGACATTCTCTTCGTCAAAATTCTCAGTTGTCAAATATTTCATCAGCGAGATTGGATGGAAATAATGAAATGTAAAACATATATTTAATTTTGCGGTAAGATTTTTGGCTTACGTAAATATTATTATTACGTATATTTGCAAACGTGTGCTGTTATGTAATTATTTAGCTCCAAGTTGAGAAACGCCACTTTGAGAATGTTATTGAGCCTCGTTGTATTTGTTGCCAACTTTGAAATAAAGTTATTTAGCTGGATACTGGATATGAGATGTGAGAATTCCCACGTATGTGCGTCACTTACGAAGAAGTATTTTAACTTACGTAATGAAGATACACTTTGATGTTGTTTAATTCTTGGGACACAAAAACTTTATAGTGAAGATGATGCTTGTTTTTACGTAATATTATTAAAGTTATTTGCCCCGGCTGCTTTAGTCGCACTATAGAAACAAGAGTTCTTGTAGGGTTGTGATAAGAGAAGAATTAAAATACGTCACAAAATTTTACTTTTTAATTTCACTTCGTTTTATTACTTTCTCTACTACATATAGTAAGTAGGGGAAGTATTGTATTTCACTCAAAAATTCGATACCGAGAATTCACCGGAAATACATGTTGAGATCCCTTGAATCCAAAAAAAGCATTTTCGGTAACATGTCCGTGTGTGTGTGTGTGTGTCTGTGTCTCTATGTGTCTGTCTGTCTGTGAACAGCATAACTCAGAAACAGTCGGATAAACACCAAACTTGGTATTTAGGTTCAGTAACTTCCAGGGATGCGACACGAAGGTTTTCAAGAAAATCCCCCCCGCCCCAGGATACCCTTTACATGGAAGTTTTAATTTTCTCAAAAATGGCTCTAACGATTTTGATTAAAATATCATATGTTTAAGTTATTTTCATGACAAATAAAACGTATATCTTGAATTTTCTGGAAATGTCTCCAAAAGTGTTCTTCATTGTGAACGACTTTTGCATAACCGGTAAACCATAAGAGATAGAGAAAATTTTACTGCACAAAAAATGTACATCGCGTTAAAATACACAATTTATGTCATATACATTTTTTTTGATGAGTGAACCATTTTCGAGATATTACTTGTTATTCCCTTAAATTTTTCAATACTTATTTTCTTATAAGGGAATTCGTTTTTCATTTTTTTGTCTTTGATATGCAAAGAGTATTAATCTGTGGCAAAGGGAATGGTGCTGCCCCTAGCAACCAGCTATTAAGAGATATGTATATGCTTAAAGGCTACTGTATTTCTATATTGCCCTTGTAAATGTATATTCCCCTTACATCTACAACAAAATTAGCAATAAGATAGAGTCTGAAAATGTTTATCTCGAATAACATGAAGTAGATGGAGAATAAGCGTTTGTAAAAATAGTTTGTACAAGAGTAGAGAAAGTCATGTGAGTGTAACACATCCGATTTTTTTTATGTTCTGTACATACAAAGAGAATCGAATGCGCCTCATAGCAACCAGCGCTTAAAATATTTGACTATCGCTTAAAACCTACCATATTCCCCTTGCATCTACAAGAAAATTAGCAATAAGATTGACAACTCGATATCTCGACTAACATGAAGCATATGGAGAATAAGCTTTTGTAAAATAGTTTGTACAAGAGTAGAGAAAGTCATGTGAGTGTAAAACATCAGATTTTTTCTCTTTATACTTGCACATTTATAACACAACAGTTTATAAAAGAAAAACTGTGAGCACTTTATGTATATTGTAGCAGAGAACACAATTTTACCATTCGTACTTTACAACATTTTTACCCGCGACTTTCACGTCTGCTCTGTATAACATCTTGCCCGCGACTGACTGAAATCAACGGTAAAAATCGTATAGCTTTGGTAATGCCAGTCTCTTATTGGCTAATCCTAGTCAAATAGAATTTAAGTATTCAAAATAACATCTTTTCTTTACTTTTGATTGGCTAATTCCAAACTGTAAGCGAAATTACGTTATTACCGATCTTTTTATAACCAGTATTTTTTTAAAACTCCAGACACATTATTGTCACCAAAATTACATTATTACCTCATTATTAACATCCTAAAGCATATTATTCTCACATTGCACTATTAGAGTATATAAACATTTACATATCACTAATAAATACGTTTACAATAAAAAATAAGTATCTACAATGACTTACATATAATTTAAATAATAATTATATGCATATTGTTTTCAAGGTGGGCTGTTATTGAATTTAATTATAATAAAAATACAATAAATGTCATTTAGGCATTAAAATACTGCCTCAATTTGTAGTATTTACTCCTGGTCATTTTTCCCAGACCATTCTTTCTAAACTGAAGTTCGTTATAATACATTTGCCTAATAATAATTTTTCCTAAACCACTTATTCTAAAGCATTCTTTCTAATAATCTGATTTATTAGTTCAGTAATACAGCAATGCAGCATCCGAAAGTTTTGTAAAAATTAGCTGCAATGAATGAAATGATGCTCAAATGAGTTCGGGGGTCTATAGTGCTTAGGGTTTCTCTCTTCAGGATAAGGGAACGAGATTCGAACTCGAAGCCTCTTGAATTTGAAGTAGACAAGCTACCCCATATCACAGAGGGGGCTTCTTAGGTCTATGTTTGCTCACAAAACTCTCACAATTTTAAATATGCCACCGTATTCCATCTTGATGCTATAAAGAAAACAGTTGCAAACCGGCCATTATAATAATGAGGCTTATTGAGATATAAATTTTAGTGTGTTATGACATGTATGTAGCAACATGGACAGCTAAGATGTTTAGAGCGATAATATATAGGCGCCATGTTTCTAACGACCAGCCTTCCTAATTCTGTAGACCGGACCAGTTCACATATTTGAACAGATTCCAAAATTATGGTTGTGACATTTGATGTTCTACAGGATGCTGTAGCAGACCTCTATGGTCGCTCTTTCACAAATGATGACATATTCTACCATGAAATGTAGCGTATTTATTACGATTAACGGAAAGATACATTTTTGAGGTCCTTGGAATCCAAAAAATAATTTTTAAAAACATTTGAAGTATTGCAAACACGCGACTTTCTCCATGTAGTTTTATCGTGCCTAATATGCTCCATATTTTCTGTTTATCCTATTTTATTCATACGCCGCGTTTTCGACATTGACCAATAACATACGGTGATTTTATTATGCTTGCAAGGATGCTATTTTAATGGATGAAGCATCAGCATTTTAACGGATAAAACATCCGCTCCTTACTCGACCATAATAGTATCAGTATGCGGTTATTAAATAGGTCACAAAAATTCAAATACAGATTGTGCCAATTTGCAAATAAATTGAAAGAAAAAATACTGATGAGTGATATTTATATAGCATTCTCTACTCTCTAGCGATTATTAGTGGATTTAAAATCAGTCTTACCAAAGTTTATTTTCTTATCTACTTTATTCAGAGTAGAGACAAACCCATCCGGGAATAACTACATTACACATTTCGTTATAGATAAAAAGGGAACATCGATAGTCAAATATGGATGCTATACTACTTCTTCTTCTTCTGTATCTGTTTAACCTCCTCTTATGTAGGACTTACACCCCCCAGGACTTACAGGCGGGGTCAGAAGCCCGTCGAGGAGCAGACACTCATGGATCAGACAGAATCTCCAGGTTGGGTGATCAGCCCGATGCCGTATGGGAGGAAGGAAGTAGATGAAACGAAATGATGGTGAAATGGATGAAAGGAAAGGTGGTGATGGAGCAGTTGGTGGAATGAATGGCGGGGGAAACCGGAGAACCCGGAGAATACTCGCCCAATCCCTGGGATTAGACCCGGGCCGCCTCGTGAGAGGCGAGCGGTCTAACCACTCAGCCACGGCGCTGCCACTGGATGCTATACGCTGGCCTTAAAATTCCATACTGTTTCCGTTTCCATGCAATCGTGTGAAACAGCTGAATGTACACAGGAGTTTAACCAACAATTCGAACTATTAATAACGGATACCTCAGAAATGGTTTATGCCATAAACGGTTATATGATATAAATTGTGTATTTTAAAGTGATCTACAATTGTTGTGTACTACATTTTCGTCTATCGCTCAACGGTTACCAGTTACACAAGATTATAAAAAACCTAATGACTTTCTCTACTCTTGTACAAACTATTTTTACAAACTCTTATTCTCCATCTATTTCATATTAATCGAGATAAACATTTGCAGAAAAGATCTTTTGGCATGCAAAGAGAATTACATTTTACACATAGCGACGCGTTCTAACAGTATTTGACTATCGCTTAAGGCGTACTATGTTCCCCTTGTTTTGCAATTGCAAGGGCAATATAGAAATACAGCAGCCTTTAAGCACATACATACCTCTTAATAGCTGGTTGCTAGGTGCAGCACCGTTCTCTTTGCCACAGACTAATACTCTTTGCATATCCAAGACAAAAAAATGAATAACGAATTCCCATTTGAGAAAATAAGCATTGAAAAAATTAAGGGAATAACAAGCAATATCTTGAAAATGGTTCACTCAACAAAAAAATGTATATAACATAAATTGTGTATTTTAACGCGATCTACATTTCTTGTGTAGCAAAATTTTGTCTATCTCTTACGGTTTACCAGTTATGCAAAAGTCGTTCACAATGAAGAATACTTTTGGAGACATTCCCAGAAAATTCAAGATATAAATTTTATTTATCATAAAAATATCTTAAACATATGATATTTTAATCAAAATCGTTAGAGCCATTTTTGAGAAAATTAAAATTTTCGAAAAATCTTCCAGGGTAATCTCGGGTGGGGGGATTTTCTTGAAAACCTCCGTGTCGCATCCTTGGAAGATACTGAACCTAAATACCAAGTTTGGTGTTTATCAGACTATTCGTTTCTGAGTTATGCTGTTCAAGACACACACAGACACGTTTCCAAAATGCTTTTTTTGGATTCATCGGGTCTCAAAACATGTATTTCAGGCAAAATCTTGGTATCGAATTTTTGGGTGGAATACAATACTTCCCCTACTTACTATACGTAGTAGAGAAAGTAAAGATTCCTTCTGAATAAAGAGGACTTCAAAGGCTATTACCAGAAAATTCAAAATATACATTTATCATGCAAATATCTTTAATATATGGTACTTTAATAAGCGTTAAAGACAATTTTTTAGAAAATAAAAATTTTCAAAGAACGTTCCAGGTAAAGGATAGTTTGGGATGGGGGAATATTCTTGAAAATCTTCACTTCGTATATTTAAACGCCACCGAACCTAAATACCAAGTTTTAAATTTATCCGATTTTTCGTTTTAAAATTATGCTCTTCATAGTCGCACCCACATACGAAGCGTTTTCGAGACATACCTTTTGGATTCAGGGGTGTCATAAAATGTATTTCAGGTGATATCTCGGTATCGAATTTTTGGGTGGAATGCAATACCTACCTACTGAAAAACTTAAACAACAATTTCCTAACGAGATAAACTTTCAGTATCAGCTTTTTAACACAATTTACCTCTTTTGAAAACTTTTGCTGTTTTCTGTAGAACGTTATTGCGTATCTCTTACAGTTTCTCTTATATAAATTCTCTTATATAAATTTCAGTTTCTTCACACACTATTGACAAAAAGAAAACCAAGCTCTACGTTTTTACTTTCTCTACTACGTATAGTAAGTAGGGGAAGTATTGTATTCCACCCAAAAATTCGATACCGAGTTTCACCGGAAATACATGTTTTGAGACCCCCTTAATCAAAAAAAGCATTTTTGGAAACATGTCCGTGTGTGTGTCTGTGTGTGTGTGTGTGTGTGTGTGTGTGTGTCTGTGTGTCTGTGAACAGCATAACTCAGGAACGAACAGACGGATAAACACCAAACTTGGAATTTAGGTTCAGTATCTTCCAGAGATGCGACACGAAGGTTTTCAAGAAAATCCCCCCACCCCAGATTACCCTTTACATGGAAGATTTTTCGAAAATTTTAATTTTCTCAAAAATGGCTCTAACGATTTTGATTAAAATTTCATATGTTTAAGATATTTTTATGACAAATAAAATGTATATCTTGAATTTCCTGGGAATGTCTCCAAAAGTATTCTTTATTGTGAACGACTTTTGCATACCTGGTAAACCATAAGAGATGGACAAAATTTTACTACACAAAAAATGTAGATCGCATTAAAATACACAATTTATGTCGAATGCATTTTTTTGTTGAGTGAACAATTTTCGAGATATTGCTTGTTATTCCCTTAAACGTTTCAATATTTTTTTTCTCAAATGAGAATTCGTTATTCATTTTTAGTTTCTCTACTACGTATAGTAAGTAGGGGAAGTATTGTATTCCACCCAAAAATTCAATACCGAGATTTTTCCCGGAAATACATGTTTGGAGAACCCCTGAATTCAAAAAAAGCATTTTTGGAAACATGTCCGTATGTTTGTGTGTGTGTGTCTGTGTCTGTGTGTCTGTGAACAGCATAACTCAGGAACGAACAGTCGGATAAACCAAACTTGGTATTTAGGTTCACTATCTTCCAGAGATGCGACACGAAGGTTTTCAAGAAAATCCCCCCACCCCAGACTACCTTTTACATGGAACATTTTTCGAAAATTTTAATTTTCTCAAAAATGGCTAACGATTTTGATTAAAATATCATATGTTAAGATATTTTAATGACAAATTAAATATATATCTCGCAATTTCTGGGAATATCTCCAAAAGTGTTCATTCTGAACGAATTGTGCATAACTGGTAAACCATAGGAGATAGACAAAATTTTACTACACAAAAATGTAGTTCGCCTTAAAATACACAATTTATATCATGTACATTTTTGTTGTTGAGTGAACCATTTTCGAGATATTGCTTGTTATTCCCTTAAATTTTTCAATACTTCTTTTCTCAAATGGGAATTCGTTATTCATTTTTTTGTCTTGGTAATGCAAAGAGTATTAATCTGTGGCAAAGAGCATAGTGCTGCACATAGCAACCAGCTGTTAAGAAATATGTTTATGCTTAAAGGCTACTGTATTTCTATATTGCCCTTGCAAATACAACACAAGGGTAACATAGTACGCCTTAAGCGATGGTCAAATGCTTTTAGAACTGGTCACTATGTGTAAAATGTAATTCTCTTTGTATGTCAAAAGATCGTTTCTGCAAATCTTTATCTTGATTAATATGAACTAGATGGAGAATAAGGGTTTGTAAAAATAGTCTGTACAAGAGTAGAGAAAGTAATGCGAGTGTAACACATCAGATTTTTTTCTTTGTTTTCTTTTTTCGTGTCAGGAGGACCATTTCTACAGAGTTGATTGAGCATTGCCTAGCTAATGGATTTATTATTCAAAATGGTAACAGGAGATGAAACATGAATGCTCATTTTCAACTTGTCAAGAGTAGCTGCTTCCTTAATTGTTATTCGCCCATCGCTCCAAATCTGCGGATGAAGTGTCTGCCAGTGTCACGGCCACAAGCTGCTGAAGATCTGACAGGCCTGGCAGGAGAACAATTCGAATCTTTAATAACGGATATCTCAGAAAAGCCTTATGTTACAAAAAACCTTATTTGAAATAAATTGTGTGCTTTAAAGAGATCTACATTTCTTGTGAAGTACGTTTTGTCTATTTCTTAACGTTTACCAGTTATAAAGATTCTACAAAATGTCTTCAAATGAAGTGGTCTTTACAGACCATTCTCTAAATATGCAAGATATGAATGTTATTTGTCGTGTAAATATGTTTAATATTGAGGCAGCATTTTTAACACTTAAATAATTTCAGCCTAATTATATAATATGTAAATTCATAACAGCCCGCCTTGAAGCAATATGTGCATGTAATAATTTTTAAAATGTATGTAATAGTCATTGCATATGATTATATTGTTGTAAACATGTTCAATAATGTTATGTGAATATATTACGCAATTTAATAATGTAAGATCTGTGAGAATAATAAGTTAAACGTTGGTAGTAATGAGGTAACCTTGAGGCAATAATGATTTTCAGAGTTTAAATGTTAATTGTGATTCTTGGAAGCATTAATTAATTTTAGTGACAGTTTATAAAATAGCCAATCAACAACCAGAAAAAGCTTTAGTTAAATGCAGGTAGTCTATTGGAGTAAACATAGAGACTTGAAATACAGAAATTTACAAGTTTAGACGGTTGAAATCTAGTCAGTTGCCTGCGGACAGTGCTTGTAACTGGATGCGAGATGTGTCCTCGAGAAATTAATTACATATTCGTGTGAGACGAAAAATAGTATACTTGTTAAAAAGTGCAAGTATTAAATAAAAGAATCTTACAGCTCTTGATATCAGTGAAGTGCTATTTAATTTGTGTCAAGGATTAATAAAAAGGAGTGAATTAAAACTAAAAATCTGTGTAAGCCTACATTCTTGTCGCATCACGCCCTGCCAAGACTTCCATGTCTCTAACAATAATACTGACGCAGCCGAGGCAAACATTAATATTTAATACTTAAAGAAACAGTCAAACTACAAAGTTAATATTTTTTTAAACTTGCGGCAAAGGCCACCTGAAAGTGCATTTGGGGTGAAGGCTACCGGAAACTGTTTACTATACGTGCGATTGCAACTACTACAAGTTCGGCTCCCCAACAGTTGAAATATAATACAGCTCCTTCAGTACAACTACTTCAAATCGGCTTTTTATACGTAGCAGCAGACAACGTAAAAACAATTAACCTTCTCAATATATGGTATTTTAATCAAAATCGTTAGGGTCATTTTTTAGAAAATCAAAAATTTCGAAAAATCTGCCACGTAAACGATACTGGGGTAGGGAAATTTTCTTTAAAATCTTCGTGTCGCATCGTTATAAAGTACTGAACCTAAATACCAGTTTAGTATTTATCCAACTTTTCGTTTTTGAGCTTTGTGTTCATAGACACACATACCTACACTCGGGTCTTTTTCTAATATTTTATTCAGGGGCCTCAAAACACGTATTTCCGGTAAAATCTCGACATCGAATTTTTGGATGGAATACCATACTTTCCCTACTTACTATACGTAGTAGCAAAAGTAAAAATAAATTCAGTCACATCTCCCTGTTTTGTAAGGAATCCATCTGTAGTAGTCATTTTTCAACAAAACTATTATGCTACCATGACAACAATGAAACTTCGTGGTACTGCCAAGGGAGGTTTGCAGTTACTATATATATATCCTGCCGTTTGTGAAAATTGCAACACCAAGAAATAATTTCCCGAATAACTCCAAAGTTAATTAAAGTGTAAAAGAGTGTGCAAGCAATAGGTGATTAGGTTTGCAGAGAGATGGGGTACACGTAGGCCGAGCAGAGCCCTCTCGTGTCGGTTCGATGTCTGTGTTGTGCCCAGTGTATTCAGTGCAGAGCTAACATAGATTGTCACATCGATGTAATATTCTTTGTGTATTACTTTCTCTACCACGTATAAGGTAGATTTAGAGGGTATTGCATTTGCACCCAAAAATTTAATACCAAGATCTCATCGGAAATATATGTTTTGATTCTTCCTGAAGCCCCCCAAAAATTTACTTTTAGAAAAAGGTCCCTGTGTGTGTATGTGTGTAGGTATGTGTGTGAGCAGCATAACTCAAAAAACGAAAAGTTACAGTACCTTCCAAAGATGCGACACGAAGACGTTTAAGAAAATCCTCCACCTCAAACTGCACTTTAATGGATGATTTTTCAAAATTTCTAAAAAATTGTCGAAACGATTTTGATTAAAATAATATATATTAAATATAATAACATGAGAAATAAAATGTATATCTTGAATTTTTGGGGTATAGCTTATAAAGCCTTTTTCATTTAGAAGGAATTTTATATAATTTGTGCTAACTGGTAAACGTTAAGCAACAGAAATGTAGATCTTTTTAAAACAAATCTTTTAAATAGCTTCTTTTATAGCACCAGCCATTCCAAAATATCCGTTATGAATCGTTCGAAATTATCACTACTACCCCATTTTTAAAGTCCTGTTGATTTTCAGCTGTTTCTCGATGTCATGGAAAGAATATGGAATTTTAAGACCAGCATATAGAGTCCAGTTCTTAAACATTTGACTGTCGCTGTTCTCTTTGTATATATAACGAAATGTATAATGCAAGTATTTCCGGAAGGTTTATCTCGATTAAAATGAAGTAGATAGTGAAATACACTTTCGTAAGAATTATTTGTAAACCCACTAATAAGTTAAAGAGGGTAGAGAAAGTCGTGTGAATGTAACACATTAGATTTATTTAATTGCATGCTTGGTATAGCATGACTACTTGTTTGTAATATGACTACTAATGCAATATACCGCAATAAGTTACAGTATAATTATAATTTTATTATATTATTATTATGTCCCATCTGGCATGAATCATACATCTGAATATTACCTGTTAGGTGGCTGTTTAAACCTGCACATCTACAGCTTTGTCTTGCTTCCTTTAAATAAGCTCGGTTTAAATGTGATATTTATTTGACATTTTTGAGTGGGTAATATGGATTGTTCACTCTCTCTCTCTCTCTCTCTCTCTCTCTCTCTCTCTGATTTAGATGATATATTATGGAGTTTTGCTTCTGAAGAAAACATTTCTACGAGCACAATTATTTATATCCTATATTTATTTTAAAACTGGTTCCAACAAGCACGACAAAATCATATCCTAAGATATCAAGCATTACACGTCCGCTTGAACTCTTTAACTCTTACGCACCATGATAACCAAATTCTGAAACATTTCTGTGTGTAAGAAATATTTTAAAATTGTGAAAGAGATCGTACATAAAAGCAATTCTGCATTTTAGCTGAACCCGACATTAAAGAGAATTATTAGGGATACTGCGTGGGCTTTCCAAACACTATGATTTACCAAATACTGGGGAGCAGTTAATTTAAAGTAATTATAACATTAGTCGAGTCTAAAATTCACAGTTGTAACGGTGGTAATTCAGCTGTTGGAAAATAAACCAGAGAAAATTGTGGTTATAATTTTGAGAGAATAGCTACCTCTTTAATTAACAGTGTTTATTTGTAGCAACATATTACAGGTTTCAGATTCGACGGTTCGAAGTACTCTAAATACGCCATATTAAAGTTCACTTCGCAATGACAATATTTCAAGCAAATACAGTAGCTTATTGCTCTTGTTTCAGGTACCACGCAAGAATTATATCTACTATAATTACTTTATTTGCAAACCGGAAGCACTAGTCAACAGACACTGCGCAGGTAACACATGGATCGCAACTCCCTGCAAACTCGGAAGCAATTCCGTTTTAATATGAAATTCTAGGAGAATTTGTAGTGAAGAATTGTTCCTCCTACACATATAAGCTGCGAGGGATCAATAGTATAACTCGGCGCAGGAACAGTAAATGCATCATTGGAGAACGAGGAAGAGATACTCCAATGCACTTAATCTGCATTGAAAACTATTTTTCTCGAGGATAGTTAACTACAGTAGTACTTACGAAAAAATAAAATTAATTACTAACAACTGTTAAACATGGTGGTTTTATTTTAACAAGTGCTTAAAGCCCGCACTTACTTCATACGGTACCAGACCGTGGCTTCTAATTAATTGGGAAAAGAAATTTGCTAAAGAAACGTTGCTGTTTAGGGCACCGCCTCGACTGAGTGAGGTGACGCCGCGGCAACGCATTCGGGAGGTACCGGGTTCGATCCCTGGCGACCTCCCACTTTGACCCATGGGTTTTTTGTGGTTTCACTGGGACGGAGGCCAAATTTGGGGTAGTTCATGTTCTACCACGACTTTGCTGCCTCTCATTTCCCATACCATTTTCTCATTTTTCTGCGTGCATTGCAGAGGTTTCTCCCTGGCGTCAGGGACTGCTCAGTTAGGACCTCCTCCGATTGGGCTCTTTGAGGATGGGGACCATCGGGAGTTCGGAGGCCTGTGGTTTGCCCCGGGCGTCGTAAGTGATCAATCAAGAAGCATTAGGTACCCCTCGTCGTCATCCCGATCTTGTCCTTCGGGTCTATCCTCTCAACCCTCCCTCCCTCCCCCCCAGGGCCACGGTAGAAGCAAAAAGGATCGTTGTGGCCTACCTGCGGTGCCACCCCGTTCGTCCGTATGTTTACCTTTTAGCCTCCTCCCCGCATTTACCAGTTATGAGAACTGAGAAAAGCCTGAAAAAAAAACATCCTGCCCGGATTTGAACTACAACCCTCCATTTCACGATCCGGCCTATACACGTCTATCTAATGGTGGTTCCAGTAGTTGCCCTGAAAAAATTAATAACTTGAAGCTCATACTTAGTTACTGCATCAATCAAGTCGCAAGTAACCATTAACAAAGGAAAGGAAATAGAGACCAAGGTAATATTTAAATCTGAAAAAGTAATCAGTATGTCAAAAGTTAGATAATTTAATATAGTCCATGCATATACGTGCAGTAAATTACGCACAACACGCAGATAGGTTAGGTTAGCAGCACTGACTGCAGGGAACTCCACTTTTCACCATGCATCATGAACGGGAAGGGAATCAAAAACACTATTATCGAAAAATGTATTTAAGTAGTTTCCTGTAGTATGTCGCGGTATCGTTCGTTTTATCTTATTTGCTGAGCGCCTGTTATTGTTTTACTATTTTGAATTTTGGGTTCTTTGTCCTCCGGCTAGCTATTATTACTCAGTCGAGCAAATCTCTTGAACAGGGTGTATAAACGGAAAGGAGTTGTTACTAAAAGATAACACTGATAAAAGAATTTGTTTTTACACTTTTATTGCCGTCACACTTCATTAATTTCACATATTTACTCTTAATACACACCTGACTGAAACTGTTATATTTTAGAATGTAACTATAATCACTTATTTGCCGCAAATTATTAATTCGCGTATTTCACATTTTGTAACTAACTTTACGACGCGAGAGATTCTGTAGAATTGCGTAACGTGTACTTCGTGAATGCTTCTGTTGAACTGCGCGTTACCTGTCTTTGGCTTCATAATTTATACTCCCTCACCCCGATATGCCTGAACATAATAAAGCGCGCCAACATTAGCGTCTAATTTTGTATCCAATCAAAATTACGAACACATATGCTCTAGGGAAGATATTCCCTCCATTTCTAAAGAAAGGCACGCTACTCTGACGTCATTTGCTAGTCTCTTCTAATTAATAAACAACTCACCCCCTCGTTTCATTGTTATCCGCTCCTATTGTCAGTTTCAGTGAGGCCATGTAAACTTATTTCCTAACAATGCTTATAATTAACAAACATCTCAAATCATTGTCATACAATAATGTTAATTTACACTACAATCACTCTGGCATTCACAGTGTTGTGATATAAAATACTGCCTCATATGCGCCACTAGAAACATAATTATAAATATTTACAACTTTTTTTGGAAATTTTATAATTGGGTTTTTAGTCCCCTGAAACTTGTAACACACGGTATTTATTACTTGCACTTAACACTGCACACGCTTTTAACACATGTCTTACATTTTGCCTTTTTCTCGCCACTATTCACTGGCTCGGGTCTAATGTGTTTATATACATACATCTGACATTACAAATTTTTATAGAAAATACTGTACCCTGAACTATTTTGGTCACTGTTACAAAATGGTTATGCTTTCTTAGGTTATTGACATAAAAATTTATACACTCAAGATTTTTAACCTGGTTCATTTTGTAATTATTGAACACATTTACCAAAATATTCATCCTCTACACAAATATATTTACATCTCTTAATTCTAGACATAATTTCACATTATCTGTGTGCTATATAAGTGTTTTGCTTTAATTATCTTTACCCATTTATTTATTTTTTGTTCTTTATATTCACAATACTCTTTGAATTATATCTTCATACTTTTACTTTAATATGACATTAAATTTTCATTATTACATGCTTCATTTCAAATGTGGTTACAGTTTACTAAGAAAATGTTCTTTTTCCCCTTTAATCATTTATTTTTTCCCTGAATTTATTTCTCCTTTCTTATGACATATATACATAGTTAACCCTCTTACATTCCAATACTTTGTTCTGCAGTTCAGCTTTAACTATCCTGGGTTTCTTGCTTCCTCTTTTTTTTTTACCGGCCATTGCTATTCCCTCTCCTGGATCAAATTGTCTATGGCTAAACATTGCTCGTAGCTGTATAGTAAACTTCCAAAATCTGTTCATGAATAGCCTCTTAAAGGATTATATGAAATTTCACCCCATGATACCATTTGAAACCAATCTAAAGTTTTCTGAACCACACATCTTTTAACAACTATCATTTTCAATTCTTCTGGTATCTTTTTTAATTTGAAAGGACTCTGATAAGTCTGCAGTAAACTGTACTGGATTGGAGTTTTCGTTTCGAACAACTTGGTGTTTGTTAAATTCAGAAGTTAGTTTTTGATTCAAATCTATAGACAAAACTATAACTTATTCAGACAAATTATTGCTTTGTGTTTCAGACTTCTTCTGAATTTCAGATATCTCCCCTCTGAAATTAACTTGCGCCTGAATTAAATCTGCATTCGTAGCCTCCATCATCTTTCTTAGCTCACTTGAAATGCTATTAATTCGGCTACCTAACTCTGTACATTTTACATCAACATGTTCAATTTTATTATTAACCTCACTTCTCATGTTTGACATTTTCTTTGAAACTTTTCCTATCTCGCTTGCTATTATTTCCTGATTTTCATTTCCCATTCTTATCATACTACTATCTAGCTCCATAAATTTCTTTTCAATTTCTTCCCTGTTTTGTTCTAAGCTCTTACCAATATCTTCCCTTAATTCCTTATTAAACTTTTCCATATCTTCCCTGTTTTGATCTATTTTTTTCTAATTTCTCATTACTCTTACCAATATATTCCCTCAATGACCTATTATTCTTTTCCATATCTTCTCTCAATTTCCTATTATTCTTATTTAATGTTTCACCAATATTTCTCAGCATTTCCATCATCATACCAACATCAAAATTAACATTTCCTGCTATTCTATTCTCACTTTTTTCACTAATATTTCCTCCCTTAAATCCTACATTGCTTGAGCTATTTTGTGTAACCTGTATTGAATTACAGCTAACTGTTACATTATCCCCTTCCATAATTGTTTCTTCAGTATTATTAGTGGACATTGTTTTCTTAGTCCTACCACTTCTCAACAACATTTAATTTCTCTCAATTTTTTTGTTTCCTTTTAGGATACACAAAAAATTTACATTTTTCTAACCTTTATGATGCTAGCTGATGATGTTGCTTTGATGTCCAACTCACTGCCCCTCTCTCCTAGATGTATATGTTGCCTCTGCGTCGTACTACAATGGATCTGCGTCGTCTCGCTGTCTTGGTGTCCTGTAGTCGAATTCCACTGTTGCCTTCAATTCTCGTAGTTACTGATGTCCTCTCATCCGCGTCGTCGGTCGTTCTGGTGGTTGTTTCTGGGATCTGTGTCTTGTAGTTCATTTCACTGCTCCATTCGCTCCACGTCCTGGTTCCTTCGTCCCTTCCTGGTTAATTCGCCCCACGTTGGGCGCCAATTTGTCGCGGTGTCGTTCGTGTTATCTTATTTGCTGAGCGCCTGTTATTGTTTTACTATTTTGAATTTTGGGTTCTTTGTCCTCCGGCTAGCTATTATTACTCAGTCGAGCAATCTCTTGAACAGGGCGTGTAAACGGAAAGGAGTTGTTACTAAAAGATAACACTATAAAAGAAATTGTTTTTACAATTTTATTGCCGTCACACTTCATTAATTTCACATATTTACCCTTCATACACGCCTGACAAACTGTTATATTTTAGAATGTAACTATAATCACTTATTTGCCGCACATTATTAATTCGCGTATTTCACATTTTGTAACTAACTTTACGACGCGAGAGGTTCTGTAGAATTGCGTAACGTGTACTTCGTGAATGCTTCTGTTGAACTGCGCGTTACCTGTCTTTGGCTTCATAATTTATACTCCCTCACCCCGATATGCCTAAACATTATAACAGAGCTGCTATTGGTTAATAAAGCGCGCCAACATTAGTGTCTAATTTTATATCCAATCAAAATTACGAACACATATGCTCTAGGGAAGATATTCCTCCATTTCTAAAGAAAGGCACGCTACTCTGACGTCATTTGCTTGTCTCTTCTAATTAATAAACAACTCACCCCCTCGTTTCATTGTTATCCGCTCCTATTGTCAGTTTCAGTGAGGCCGTGTAAACTTATTTCCTAACAATGCTTATAATTAACAAACATCTCAAAACATTGTCATACAATAATGTTAATTTACACTACAATCACTCTGGCATTCACGTGTTGTGATATAAAATACTGCCTCAAGTAAAACCACAATTGAAAATATGGTTAAGCCTCGATAGGTCTCTAACGTACCCCGTACACGCCTGTATGTACATCGTTCTCCCATCCTGTTGAACAAACCTGTCAGAGAAGTTGCCTAACAGTCACGGCGAAACTAGCGCTTTTATAATAGAAGCGCACCTGCAGGTTAAAAAATAAGCTGTGTGCATAACGCAAAGGAATTTAAGACTCTTAATTATGTATAATCTTAATTATAACCGGTCTTCAGATTTACTCGCCCTTTACTGCAAGTCGCTTTAAATGAATTACGGCATTATCAGTTCAGCGAGCCCCTTGTCTTCGTGCCGACTGCATGCGTTTCCGACTTATAAACAGGTTGAAGTACTGCGGCGGTTGAAGAAGTTTGTTTGCTATGTTATTTTTCACCACGCTTTGGGCGTCAATTTGAAGTAGCTTGTATTGAAGGAGTTGTATTATATTTCAACTATTGAGGAGCCGAACTTGTAGTAGTTGCAACCGCAGGTATGGTAAACAGTTTCCGGTAGCCTTCGCCCCAAATGTACTTTAAGGTGGCCTTTGCCCCAAGTTTAAAAAAAATTTAACCTTGTAATTTGAATGTTTCTTTAAATATTATATATTTATGTTTCCCTCGGCTGCGCCAGTATTATTGTTAGAGACACGTTTCTCTTGGCAGGGTTGTGATGTGACAATAATGTAGGCTTACACAGATTATAATTTTACTTCACTCCTTTTATTAATGCTTGACACGATTTAAATAACACTTCACTGATACATAGAGCTGTGAGATTATTTTTATTAATTGATTACCCTTTTTAACACGTAAACTTATTTTTCGTCTCACACGAATACGTATTAAATCTCTCGAGGACACTTTTTGCGTCTCGTTAGGAACACTGTTTGCAGGCACCTGAACTGATTTCAACCTCCTAAACTTGTAAATTTCTGTATTTCAAGTCCCTGATTGGCTATTCCTAATCCAATAGAATACCTTCTTTTAACTAAAGCTTTTTCTGGTTGTTGATTGGCTATTTTATAAACTGTCACTAAAATTACATTATTGCTTCCTCCAATAATCAGAAGTAGTATTATTAAACTCTCAAACTCTTTATTGCCTCAAGGTTACCTCGTTACCTCATTGTAAGCAACTTTTAACTTATTATTCTCACAGCTCCTACATTATTAAATTACGTAATGCATTCACATAACATTGTTGAACATGTATACAATAATATAAGCATATGCAATGACTGTTACATACATTTTACACATTATCACATACACATATTGCTTCAAGGCGGGCTGTTATTGAATTTACATATTATATAATTTGACTGAAATCATTTAAGTGTTAAAAATATTGTCTCGCGGTGCTATTTTTCTCTAGGATATTTTGTGCGTTCTTTCCACGCGAGATAAAAATTATCACTGATCACAGAATTCGCACTGAGTTC
This sequence comes from Deroplatys truncata, assembly GCA_030765065.1. Classification (NCBI taxonomy): domain Eukaryota; kingdom Metazoa; phylum Arthropoda; class Insecta; order Mantodea; family Mantidae; genus Deroplatys; species Deroplatys truncata. Next base: position 70,114,103 of record CM060978.1, on the reverse strand, counting down.
TACTTCCGAACTAGAAGGATACGAGGGGAGTCTACCGTTGCGATTTTCTCCGTTCTTGCTCAGAATTTCATCAAGTTCCGAGAAAAACATGATAAAAAACATGACAACATTTCATTTACTTCTGTAAAGTGTAGGAATAAGCTTTTATTTTGTAAACCTTCAATGTTGTGCCATTGAAACCGAGACAGTCTACGCAACTAAAACCGACCAAATATTTGAGTTGCCTATCAGCATACATGCTAAAATTGCGAGTTTACGAGATGCAAGCGAAAGAAGTTACAAATGTAAATACTGGAAAGGTACGATGCACGTCCCATTTCACTAAGGCGACCTCGAAACTGTTGATAGCCATCCCTTTCACTCATCTTTCATTAGTACTCTCAAAAGCACTGGTGATAAACTCGCTTCAAAGTACCCGTTGACGTCTTGCTCAGACAACCGACTGGCGGCAACGCCGAATAAGTCTGAAGATCCCGTATAATTGATTTTTGTCCGGGATATCCACTATTCTAAATGCTTAATGTGTACAAAAGTTTCATTATATGGACAGAATATGGGACAGACAAATAATTCATACCATTTAACACTTAAATAACCCTTTAGGGGTTTCGTTTCATAAAAAAGAAGACTATTTTAATTATAGTCTCCGACACGAACGAAGGCGATAAATGACACTTTCCCTCATATAGTTGCAAGCAGGAGGAAGAGGAGTGCTTGCATTCACGTGGCGGTTTGGCACTAACCATTAATACACTACATAAGTGTTTCCCAAACTGTCTTGCTGGAGTCGTGTATGCGATGGTCTTATTGGCATTACAATTGGAATCCCTTTAGGCTTGGATATCTCTTAATTATTAAACAAATAGAGCGCTAGGATGTCATATAAATCACTTCATTAACTAAACGACTTGAGTGTCTGGAAAATTGTATCATTTATTTTAACTATTGCAAAACAAAATAGTTTTTACTTAGTCCACTACCGTTTGGAAAATTGCAACACCAAGAAAGAATTTCCCGAATAACTGCAAACTTGGTGGAACTATAGACGAGTGTGCAAGCAATAAGTGATTAGGCTTGCAGAGAGATGGTGTACAGGTAGGCCGAGCAGAGCCCTCCCGTGTCGGTCCGACAAGGTCAGTGTTGCGCCCAGTGTAGTCAGTGCAGAGCTGACAAACAAGGTGGATACAATAAAGTGAAGCCAGTATGCCTCATCGACGTCAAAGGGAGCCACATCGGCATGTGAGTGAGCTCGAACGGGGCAGAATGATCGGTCTCCGGCAAGCGAGTTTGTCATATCGTGACATTTCGACTCGTACAGGGCATGCTGCTACGACAGTGATGCGTGTGTGGAAGCAGTGGATAGATGAAGGTCGTACGCAGCGACGAGCGGGTGTGCACCACGGAACATGTCCACAGCACGGGATGACCGTCGTCATGGTCACAACAAATCGTACAGCTTCATCCACAGTGTTGGCTCGACGCTGGAGCACTGCAAAAGGTGTGAACTTGTCTGCATCAACGGTTCGTCGCCATCTGCTGCAGGTAGGACCGGTTGCATGCATGCCATTACGTGGACTTCCATTGTCCAGAAACCACATGCTCCTCCGACTGCAATGGGCACGTGAACACCGTCACTGGAGTGCTGAGTGGCAAAATATAGTCTTTTAGGACGAGTCCCGCTTCAACGTGGCATACAGTGATGGCCTATCCGGCGCTACCGAGGTGAGCACAACCTGGAGGACTGCATTGTTGAGCGGCATAGCGGACAAACACCAGGTGTGGTGGTTTGGGGTGCCATTGATTACACCAACCGATCTCTCCTCCTACGAATTGAGGGCGTTTTGAACATCACGGGTACCTGACAGTGGTTGTAGAGCCTGAGGTACTCCCCTGCTTCAGGCATCTCCGCAGACCACATTTCAACAGAAAAATGCCCGGCCACTTATTGCGAGGAATGTACAAGCCTTCTTCGAAGATTACCAGGGTACCATTGCTTCCCTGGCCTGCACGTTCGCCTGACATGTCCCCCATCGAACATGTTTGGGATATGATTGGTCGGCACCTGGTGCGTCACGGTCCTCCAGTAACCAGTGTCACGGATTTGTGGGCTCGAATAGAAACTGCGTGGAGGTAAATCCCTCAGGAGCTTATTCAGAACCTTTTTCATTCAACACCACGGTGTATAATAGCTCTAATTGCAGCGCATGGAGGCCACACCAAATACTGAGTATTAGGGCTCAAAGGTCATGTGTAGCCTTGAAAACTTTATCATTTGTTACTTGTCATGTACCTAGCCTGTGGTATTAAATTCATTGAATTCATAGTTTCCTTCTTGGTGTTGAAATTTTCACAAAAGGCAGTGTATATTATTCCTTAAATGCAAAGTATTCCACGGCCAAAACTTATAGGAAACACTGATTTAATATATACTTTACGTCATTTTCGTTGCTGAATTCCCTTTAGCGTCAGAACCCTTAGGTTTCCGCACAATGGAGTCTATGTTTAGCTCGAAATTATCAAATTTGACAGCTAATTTGTAGCTGACATCTAAACAGTAAATTACACAAACGCATTCCTACGTCACAGAGTTATTGTTACTGTATCCACTAAATGTTGAATTTGTAATTGCGTGTTTTCTTTTCGGATAGATTATGCCATTTTCACGAGTTATTTACTTTCTTTATCATGTACATTGCGGTTAGATAAGGTATTGCAATCCACCAAAAATACGATATCGAAATTTCACCGAAATACATGTTAGGAGGCTCCTCCACAAAAAAGCAATTTTCGAAAAAGATCCGTGTGTGCGTGTGTCTGTGAGCAGCATAGGTAACTCTAAAACAAAAAGTCGGATAAACACCAAACTTTGTATGTAGTTTTAGTGCCTTTCAAACCCCTAAACTACACTTTGTATGTAACGTTTTTCAAAATGTTTGATTTTCTAAAACAATGGCTCTGGCGATTTTGATTAAAGTGTCATATATTAAATATATTTACACAATGGAGTTCATGGGGAGAAATATTTCCAATGCGCAAGTAACTACGCCATCTGCCCGACACCGCCATCATCGCAGGACCCGAAGATACACCTGAAACGTGAAAAAGAGAGATGAAATCAGAGGAATGGGGGAAAGGAAGGTGTGGTAGAATACACCACCCAGAAATTCGCCTAAGCGATCAAGGGAAACCACAAAATCCACACGTCGGAATGTGCGGTCATCCGGAATCGAACCCGGGACCTCTCGAATGCCCGAGCCATCTCACCCGGTCCAATAAGCACTAGAAAACAACTCAGAATATCTTGCGAACGCACCTAAGTGTACATTTATGATATCCCCCTAGTTTCTATGGCAACTACTTAGCGCTATGTTGTTACGTTTCCGAGAAGCGCGTGGATTTCATTGGCAATGACATCATTGAAACGCGCCTATATTTCAAACTTGACACATTATGACTTCATTGAAAATCTCTCCTGCGTGCTTAAAGTGTCGCATTCAACTTCACACAAACATAATGACGTCCCCGGAGTTAAATATAGAAATGAACTTGGAGAATAAATATGAAGTAAGATTCCTCGGGCATGAACATAGAATTAATTATTTAAACACAAAATTATATTAAATTACGGAGTACTACAAGGCGACCCGCTAAGCCCTCCTACGGCTCATATCAACAGAAGAGATCACAAGAATATCCCAAAGGGAGGGAGTAATTGCATTTGCATAGCCAGACGATATTCTAATAGGATAAAAACATATTACAAAACTCCAAGATTCAGTAAGTGATATGCAAAAATACGCTGTAATACATTCACATGACTTTCCCTACCTTCTATCGTTTATTATTGGGTATACAAATTGTTCTTACGAAAGTTTATTTTCCTATCTACTTCATTTTAATCGAGATAATCTTTCCGGAAACACCTACACATTTGTTATAGATACAAAGGGAACAGCGATGATGTTTTAAGAACTGGACGCTATACGCTGACTTAAAATTCCATGCTGTTTCCACGACAGTCATAAATATTGAAAATGGACAGAACATTAAAAGAATGAGAAGTATTGAATACTTCGAATGATTAATAACGGATATCTCGGAAATGGCTGATGCCATAAAAAAAGTTATTTGAAATAAATTGTGTGCTTTAAAGACATCTACATTTCTTGCAAAGTACGTTTTTGTCTATCACTTAACGTTTACCAGTTATACAAGATTATACAAAACGCCTTCCGAATGTCTTCAAAGGCTATTTACAGAAAATTCAAGATATACACTTTATTTATTTTTATTTTTAATTCTATTTTTTTATTCATGGAGCCTGAAAACATATATTTCTGGTGAAATCTCGGGACTGAATTGTTCGATGGAGTGCAATATCTTCCCTACTACGTACATGGTAGAGAAAATAAAAATGGTGTTCCAAAAATGTTCTCAGAAATAGAAAAAAAGCACCGGCTCTAGCCGAAATCTTCACACGGGGAAGGAAACTAAAGACAGTATCAGACTTCATATACTTAGATGTTACACTTCAATCAAGTGCAGAATGCTTCACGAAACACATATCAGAGAAAGCAACACAAGCAATAATGGCAATGCATGAAAGAAATGCATAAACTCCCTTAGCTTTGAGACAGCATATTAATCAAAACCAACATATTACCGCTATAGATTTATGGCATGGAAATCACATAGCCGCATCTTACGGTTAAGAACCTATCCACACTGGAAAGAGTGAAAGCGGTCTGGCGAAGAATAATAAAACTATACAATTAGATCTACTGCAGCACACCAAGGAGAAACTAATCAAGTGGTATATACGAGGGCAATCCCAGAAGTAGCCGGCCTGATGTATAGATAGTGGTTGTTGTTTCAAAAAAAAGACTGTGGTAGAAAGTACCACCCTTACAAAGCTTAGGTCTGAAGTTTGATGATGCTACGTCGCTTAGTAATTATTCGGCAGCCATCAATAGTGAACTCTCTCAGTGAATTTTTAAACATGGATAAAACTGGTCATCGTTATGTGATACAATACTTTCATTTGAAAGGACTTAGTCTAACTAATATTAAAGCTGATCTAGATTCTACTCTGGGAGAGTCTGTTCCTTCGTTTACAATAGTAAAATATTGGGTGGTAGGGTTTAAGTGAGGTCGTAGGAGCTGCCAAGTCGAACATAGTAGTGATCGACCAAATAAGGTGACCACGCCAGAAATTGTAAAGAAAATCCACAAAATGGTATTGGATGACCGTCGACTGAGTGCGCGAGCTAGTAGACATCGTAGGCATTTCAAAAAGTGCTGTACATGCACACTACTGAAAATTTAGACATGAGAAAATTGTGCGCAAAATGGGTGCCCCGCGTTTACTCACAATGGAACAAAAGTAGCGTCGTGAGGAGTGTTAGGCGATGTTTTACTGCAATACAGCCGGGTTTTTACGTTGATTCATAACCATGGATGAAACATGGGTCCATCACTTCACACCTGAGACGAAGGAACAGCCAAAAGAGTGTATTGAAAGGGGAGAATCGACTCCAAAGAAGGTGAGACAGTTCCATTTGCAGGAAAGGTCATGGCATCAGTTTTTTGGAATATGTGTGGAATAATTTTTATTGTCTATCTTAAAAAAGGAAAAGCAACAATGGCGAGTATTATGCAAACTTATTGCTGTATTTGAATGATGAAATCAATCAAAAACGGCCGCATTTAGTGGAAAACAACCCTTTGTTTTATCAAGACAATGCACCAGTTCACACATCCATTATTGCCATGGCTAAAGTCAACGAGTTAAAGTTCGAATTGCTTCCTTATGCACCCTATTCGCTAGATTTAGCCCCCTCTGGTTATTTTATATTTGCAAAGCTAAAGAAATAGCTTAGTGCTAAAATATTTGCCCACAGTGAAGATCTGGAGTTCGCAGTTGATGGCTATTTTGCAGAACTCGATGGTTCTCAGTATAAACAGGATATTAAAGCTATTGAACACCGCTGGGAAAGGTGTATCGAGCTGAAAGGAGACTATGTAGAGACTACGTAAGAGATGTTTCCACCCAAATTTTTCGTGTTTTCTTTGTTAGGTCCGGTACTTCTGTGACAGCCCTAGTAAATGCAAGTACAATCAAATTAAGAGTAAATTCACAAGTACATATGGATCCAAAATTAGTGAAGGGAGTGCATGTGCAGTAGTTTTCAGAGACAAAGATCTTAATTTAAACTACTTAATTTATTTTCCATTTCTACCTGTGATGAAGTAGTTTGTTGCCCCAGTACGATACAAAGTTTTCGTTGGCCTTCGCCCCCACGTATAAAAAATCAACTTTGTAATTTTAATGGTTATTTATATGTATGCCTCGGCTGCGTCAGTAGTAATTTGCAGAAACACGTATCTCTGAGCAGGAATTGGCGTGGCTAAGAATGAAAGCTTACACAAATTATAATGGTATTTAACTTCGTTTTATTAATCTTTCACACGATTAAATAACACTTCACTGATGTATCCTATTGTAGAGCTGTGAGATTATTGTTAATTGTACTTTTTAACACGTAAACTTTATATTATTCACGTCGTAATGAATTTATTATGTCTCACACTGAATACGTACCGAGTGAACAAATTACTCAGGTACGCTATATTCTAGCGTCTGGTTGGGAACGCTGTTTTGTAGCGTCTGCCGCTTGAATTTGCAGTTTTCCTCTATTTTAAGTCTCTGATTTTGTTAGCCTACTCCAATAGAATACCTTTATTTAACTTAGCTTTTTCTATATGTTGATTGGCTATTTATAAACTGTTTTAAATATTACATTATTGTTTCAAGAATTATTATTAGCCTTTATTGAACTTTCTAATTCATTATTCCCTCAACGTTACCTCATTGTTAGCAATTTTCGGCTTCTATTCTCACAGCTCCTACATTATTAAATTACTTAATACATTCACATAACAATATTATATATGTATATAATAATATAAACATAATACAATGACTGTTACATACACTATATATATTATACTATACACATATTGCTTTTAGGCGAGCTGTTATTATATTTTATATTATATAATTAGACTGATATCGTTTAAGTGTTAAAAATATGCCTCAAACTGCACGCAATCAAACAGGCAATACTGGACACTAAAAATATGGAAGACCGGTATTTCATTATTTTTTCTGACCCCTCAGTTCCATACAAGCAATTAGTGACCCATTGACAACACGTGTATTAATACACGACGTTCAAATCCTTGCCCATTCATTGTAAATAAAGAGAAAATAAATTATAATTTCGTTTATACCTCCACATTGTGATTTAAGTGGTAATGAACTGCAGATCTTGCAACAAAGAAAAGCATACAAAACTCCTTAATCCAAAACATCCATAAACATCTCACAGATATTTACTGTCATTCATAAATAAGAAGATTAAGAAGCCTTGGACCATATATTAAAATGAAAGGGCAGTGAACGTTTATATGAATACATGCCATCTATTTATAAGCTAAAAAGAAAGGACCAAGTTTTATTGACAAATTAAGAATTGGACATCTCTATCTGACATCCAAAGAAGGGCCGCCAGCATGCAGCTCCTGCATAACACTCTTAACAGTAAACCACATCTTTACACAACGCATATACAGCACTTTTAGGAAGAAACACAAAATATCAAATTTCAGCTCTTAATGGTCCAAAAATCTATCTGTTATTTAAAAAACGTTTCTGTGTATAAATCAATTTAAATTGTAACATTTTAATTTCTATTTCTTAATTATTTGTCATGCTACTGCTAATTACCTATGTAATATTCTATGTATGTTCCAGCAAAATACTTTATTCTTCCTTTATCGATTTTTATATTTAAAGTATTCTATTCCTGAAATATTGTGAAGGCAAACTAACAAACAAATAAAAAACACCTTAAATAAATACTTCAAACAAATTTAAAAACTGCTGCTAGCTAACACCAATGCATTAGAAAAAAGATATCTAATGTGATACTTCACATGACTTTCCGTAACCACTCTCATTATTAGTGTGCATACAAACCCTTCTTGCTAAAGCCTATTTTTCTATCTACTTCATTTTAATCCAAATAAACCTTTGCAGAAATAGCTATATTACACATTTCGTTATAGATACAAAGGGAACAGCAATAGTCAAATGTTTAAGAACTGGACGCTATACACTGCCTTAAAATTATATGCTGTTTCCATGCAATCGCGAGAAACAACTGAATGTTGAAAGGACTTTAAAGAATGACGAAGTAATGAACAATTCGGACCGGTTGGCCCCATAGCTCAAACTGTAGACAGTTGTGCTAGGGGTCTCGGGTTCGATTCCCGGATGGGGGTGGGAGTTTTTCTCGCCAAGATGATTCCTTATCCACCCCAGGGTCTGGAAGTATTAATGAGTGTGTGAATGTGTGTATGATCTTATCATTAAAAACCAAAGTGCAAGAAACCCAACGACAAGAGTTACACGAGTTAACACCATTGCCAATAGGCAATAAGTTCCATAGGAAAGGCCGTCGATAAGACCAATGTAGTTAAAGGCGGGGTATGAATGCAACTAAAAAAATCTGATGTGTTACACTCACATCTACTCCTGTAGATGTAAGGGGAATATGGTACTACTTAAGCAATAGCCAAATCTTTTAAGAGTTGGTTGCTATGTAGCGCATTCCATTCTCTTTGCCTGTCCAGAACATAAAAAATGAATGACGAATTCCCATTTGAGAAAAAGCATTGGAAAATTTAAGGGAATAACAAGCAATATCTCGAAAATGGTTCACTCAACAAAAAAAATGTATATGACATAAATTGTGTATTTTAACGCGATCTACATTTTTGTGTTGTAAAATTGTGTATATCTCTTATGGTTTACCAGTTATGCAAAAGTCGTTCACAATGAATAATACTTTTGGAGACATTCCCAGAAAATTCAAGATATACATTTCATTTACCATGAAAATATCTTAAACATATTCGAAAAATGTTCCATGTAAAGGGTAATCTGGAGTGGGGGGATTTTCTTGAAAACCTTCATGTTGCATCTCTGGAAGATACTGAACCTAAATATCAAGTTTGGTGTTTATCCGGCTGTTCGTTTCTGAGTTATGCTGTTCACAGACACACACACACACGGACATGTTTCCAAAAATGCTTTTTTTGGAATCAGGGGGTCTCAAAACATATATTTCCGGTGAATTCCCGGTATCGAATTTTTGGGTGGAATACAATACTTCCCCTACTTACTATACGTAGTAGAGAAAGTAAAAATCTGATGTGTTACACTCACATGACTTTTTCTACTCTTGTATAAATTGTGTGTTTTAAAGAGATTAACATTTCTTGTGAAGTACGTTTACGTCTGTCGCTTAACGTTTACTAGTTATATAAGATTATACAAAATTACTTCGGAATGAAGAGGACTTCAAATGCTAATCGAAGAAAATTCAAGATATACATATTATTTGTCATATAAATATCTTTAATATATGGTATTTTAATCAAATTCGTTAGAACCATTTTTTAGAAAACTAAAACTTTCGAAAAGTGTTCCATGTAAAGGGTAGTTTGTAGTGGGGGATTTTCTTGTCGTTTCTTTGGAAGTTACTGAACTTAAATTGCATGTTTGATGTTGATCCAACTTTAGGTTTTTGAGTAATTCTGTTCACACACACATACAAGGACCTTTTTCTAAAAATGCTGTTTTTTTATTCAGGGGGCCTGAAAACATGTATTTCTGCTGAAATTTCGGTACTGAATTTTTGGATGTAATGCAATACCTTCTCTACTTAGTGTACGTGGTAGAGAAAGTAGATAATTACTGGCAACACTGAATCGAAAAGGAGAAGAAATATGCCCAGAATTTTACGACGCAGGAGCTGTGATAGGTTGATCATGGAGAGAGGAAAATTTCGAGATAGGCCATGTCCTCATAGGCATGGCAGTTCATGGCTTCAGCCACATTATCTGCAGCAACACGTCCAAATACAGTGTGCGAGTGTAAACTATATAAACAAAATGTAATCGTTACCATACAGAACTCTGTACAAAGTGGACATGGGCAATAAGTGACAATGCTATACTCATGAATGTAGTGTAATATTGTAAACCTAGAGAAAATCAGCCTATGGGTTGCAATAAATATATTATTGTCTAAAATTAGAAAAAGTTTCTTGATACGGAGGATAAATTTAAACACCATTCAGCTTATATTAATTCTCGTGATGTGTTAATTGGGTACGTCTGGTCAATGCGCGTTTGTTTACTCCAGTCTTATGCACAGAGCGGGGGTATACAGCAAGGCATGCGAGGCCCCCCTCCGGTCAGAGATTAGCTTTCGCTTTCTCTGGAGGTCGACTCTCTCCTCCACGTGGCTGGGTACAGTACTCTCAAGTGATTTCTCGACATTTGGCTACCCAGAGTGTAGCTGTTATCTACAAGTGGCGAGTTTGACTCTCCGCAGTCAATTATGATATCGTGCCTTATGTACACTCGAGTGCAGAAAAAGTAGCCCACAGTGGAACGCAGCGGTTTATGTTGGTACTGATAGGTCTAGCCTGCACTCGTGACCTATTTTATTCATGCATAATTCTAGCCAGTCTATTAACAGATTATCTACCTACCCCAAAAAGATGGCCGAAGAGTGAAACCTACAAGTTATTGATTTATGTTCGCATTACCGATAAGGTTAAATTATGGCGCAAAAATAAAATCTATATTAATACTATACAGTGGGAAAGCTTGAATATGTGTTTTGTGTTGGTGAGTGTATGTAGGATAATATCAAGAAACCACTCAATCGATTTTGATAATGATTTTCACCCATTGAAAAGTCCAATTCTTTCTGACGGACATAACACCCAATTTTAATTCATAAATTAGTAAAAGCTTGAAAAGAATACACAAAGCGCTTGTATCTTCACTTTCATTCGGCCTTTGCCGCCATTCGGTGTCTGTGCATTACATCAATACTTTGAAGCGAGTTTATCACCAATGTTACTGGCAGAGGACTTGCAAAGATGAGTGAAAGGGGTGAATGTCAACAGTTTCTAGGCCACCTTTGGGACTTGCATCGTACCTTTCCAGTATTTACATTTGGAACTTCTGTCGCTTGCGCCTCAAAAACTGTCAATCTTAGCATGCATGCTGATAGGTAACTCAAATAATTGGATGGTTTTTTGTAGTGTAGTGTGTTTCGATTTTAATGACACGCCTTTAACTTTTAATAAAAGACAACTGATTGGATTGGGTTATGAAGTGGAGGGGACTCGACACCAATCCAATGAATCCGCATATTGTACTTACGCCCCTACGATGGGGCGCCCCCGTGAGGAAATGATGAAGTGCAGGGAGACACCGGGCGACCGGAACCAGGACTGACGGCACAGGGTCCCTACCGTTTCCAGATATAAACTTCCCGGCAGACGGGCAGGCAGACCGGGGACGCCACACCGCATGGGCTCCAACGCTCCCGCCAAGGCGGTTCTTATACCCCAGCAACCAGCCGAAGGACGTGGGACGGAGAAAGTTCACAGAGAACATCCTTTTCCCCTGCCACGCTGCACCAAACTCCATCACCGACACTTCAAACAGACCAAACCTGTCAACGATGAATGAAATTATTAATGGAACGAAATGGAAGGACAGGAAATTCGGGGGATGAACGAAACCACTATAGCATTTGCCTGACGAGCTCGAGAAAACCCCGAAAAAACGCCGGGAATCGATCCCAGGACCTCCCGAATGTGGGCCATAGACCTGAGCCATCCTGGTCGGTAAAAGCAACTAACGTAACCTTTATACACATTTTAAATATTTTTAATATCTTAGTTATTTCTCCTTTTCTGTTAATAAAAGCAACCGTATTTTTTGTTTGTTTCTTATCAGGTTTTGTTTCAGGACTTGATGAAATTCTGGGCAAGAAAGGAGAAAATCATTTACACAATGTTTGATGGATGTAGTGAATAAATGCTTCGCATATTAAGCAATTATTAACAAACAGTAAATGTTTCATTTGCAATTAAATATGTTCCACAACTTATATTTAAACACTTAAAAAGGTTAATAATATCTGCATAGAATATTGTGCTCTAATTAAAATTAAAATTTCCACAGCAACTTCATTATATTCGTTTTTAAAGTTTAAAATAAAAAAATGTGAAACATATAATAAACCGTTTGGTACAAGAGCAGTCTATATTAACATATATAAAAGTGTTTAATCACTCATATAAACAAAATGTTGTATTTTCAGTTTATTTTATGTTCTGCATATATCGTCAGTATTTCAAGTTAATCAAAACATTTTCTTCAAATGCATTCCCTTCAGTTAATAATGATGTTGATAGTAATACCATTAATATGAGGTTAAAATAACGACCTTTTTTAATACCAGTGTCGTATTAGTGTCATCTTTACCGGACGAGGTGGCCGTGATAACGTTCGGGAGGTCCCGGGTTCGATCCCTGCAAACCACCCACTCTGTTCCATGGATTTTTCATGGTTTCTCCAGGTCGGCAGTAAATGCTGCGATGTTTTCTTATCTACCGCAATTTCCTTTCCATCATTTCCCTTTCATTACGTTTCCTTCTCATCTTTCAGGCGTGCTTCTAGGTTTTGTGGCCGAAGGTCGTGGCGGATACATGCTCAAATTAAAAAGTACTCTGCTTGGTTGGTGGGTCGTTCATCGCCCCCTCTCGGCAGTTGCAGCAGTGGGACGGGTCTTCGAGCTTGGAAATGTTAGGGACCTTCGTGGCCTGTCTGCCTGCGGCTTTAGCCTCCTGTTGTTCCTTCACTTCATCCCTTCCTCCTTGCTGGTGGTAGGTGAAATAGTTCTATGCAGGTCGCAGCACGCAAGTTGTCCCCTTCCGTTGAATCATCTATACCTATATCTAGTGTCGCCTTCGTGCTAGAATTGTGCATCATTAAATGTGTCAAGCACATATATCTGAACATTTAAATGCCTGGTCAGAATCAAGTACGCTATATCCAGTACACAAAGTTAACCCTCGTTCCACTGCGTTATCTAGTGCAACATGAACATTAAAATCTTACCCAATCACAATTTTTATTTATAAGAAAATATTGCTAATCCTTCATGGATATTTTCACGATTCCAGCAGAAATGTTTTAAAGCATCTGCTCTTAAATTTATAAACACAGTAGCTATAAAAATGTCCTTCAATATGAACGTCTTTAAACGCAATCTGTATTGAATTTAGCAGCGTCAAATAATAATAATAATAATAATAATAATAATAATAATAATAATAGGCAAAAAATATATTGAACGAATGATTTATTGTCTACTTTGAACTTACATGCAATTTATATAGTGTTTACAATACAATGGAGTTGCTTATTATTTCTCTACCCCTTATATTTAACATTATGTTGTATATATAATGGGGAAGCATAATTTTCCACTATTTCCCCCCTTTTTTGGCCTTGTTACCCTTTTTCCGTATCTTTTCCAACTTTCGTCATGTCTCTTTTAACCAATTTAACCTAATTTTTCCTAAATATTTTCCTATTTTCTCCATATATTCATTTGATTTTGTATTAAAAAATCTTCATAACTTTTAGCTCTACTGGTAAATTTTTCCATTTCTCTAGTCTCTATTTCCTTTATCCGTGTCCACGCATTCCAGAATATAATGCCAACTGCCGTGTAATCCGTTACACTTAGTACATCTCTCCCCCTTTTTCTCCCTGTTAGATCACTTAAATTCATTGTCCTCGTTCATTGTTCACGTGTCCTCGCCCATGCATATCCCATTTTGGCCTCTTTGTGGCATACAGCGAGTATCTTTCTTTTCCTAATTCCGTTTTAAAATGTTTATAATCTATTAATTACCTTTTTTCCTTGAAACTGCTTATAATTTATTGCTTTTCAATATCCTCCACTCTTGTCCTAATTTGTTTTCAGAAACAAATTCCAGAACTTTTATTTAAAAATATAACGAAGTTCGAGGAAATTTGTTTAGTAATTGATTTCGCCGCGACTGATAGGCCACTACTCTGACACACTTGTGAAGCATACAGACACTGCTCTATATACAGGCGAAACAACTAACAACAGAAGGACACGAACTGGGCAGACCCGATTTTTTTCCAAATAGGTATGTATAGATAGATTTTGCTTGATAAATACATGATAAAAGTCACTCCGCTAGCTGTTTCGCCTGTCGCGAGGTATGTCATTCGAAATTTTCATTTATTCCAGTATTAAACCTACAAGTAAAGCGAGTGACAAACGACAACATAACTCCTTCTGGATTCTAGGAATGGACAGACTTATAATGTCATCTTTAATGGCGAGGAAGTAACAAGTAAATTACACACAAACATAATTATGACTGAAAGCATTCCCCAAAAAACACAAGATTCGTGCAACCCCTAGACAGCGCGTATATACGAATCTCTCGTTGGTAGAGAGTCAAAACTATCACATCAGAATTTTTACTTTCTCTACTACTTATAGTAAGCAGGGGAAGTATTTTATTCTACCCAAAAATTCCATACCAAGATTTCACCGAAAATACATGTATTGAGACCCTATGAATAAAAAAAAAGGCATTTTTGGAAACATATCCGTGTATGTGTCTGTGAACAGCATAACTAAAAACGAACAGTCGGATAAACACCAAACTTGGTATTTAGGTTTAGTATCTTCCAGAGATACGACAAGAAGGTTTTAAATAAAATCCCCCCACCCCAGATTACCCTTTACATGGAACATTTTTCGAAAATTTTAATTTTCTCAAAAATGGCTCTAACGATTTTGATTAATATATCATATGTTTAAGATACTTTCATGACAAATAAAATGCATATCTTGAATTTTCTGGGAATGTCTCCAAAAGTATTCTTCATTGTGAACGACTTTTGCATAACTGGTAAACCATAAGAGATAGACAAAACTTTTAGTACACAAAAAATATAGATCGCGTTAAAATACACAATTTATATTATATACATTTTTTTGTTGAGTGAACCATTTTCGAGATATTGCTTGTTATTCCCTTAAATTTTCCAATACTTATACTTTTTCTCAAGTTCGTTATTCATTTTTTTTGTCCTGATAATGCAAAGAGAATGGAATACTCCACATAGCAACCAGCTCTTAAAATATTTAACTATCGCTTAAAGCCCAGCAATTCCCCTTGCATCTACAAGAAAATTAGCAATAAGAGTAACATCTCGATATCTCGATTAACATGAAGCATATGGAGAATAAGCATTTGTAAAAATAGTTTGTACAAGAGTAGAGAAAGTTACGTGAGTGTAACACATCATAGTTTTTGTAATATTATCTCTCTGTAGTAATACAATGCGTTTATTTTTACTCATAGAATAATAAAAATATAATTTAATAAATTCACATTACTTTCTCTACCCCCTATCGTTTATTAGTGGGTATACAAACTAGTCTTACTAAAGCTTATTTTTATATCAATTTCACTTTAATCCAAATAAACCTATGCAGGAATAACCTCACTACACATTTCGTTATAGATACAAAGGGAACAGCGACAGTAAAATGTTTAAGAACTGGATGTTATACCCGGCCTTAAATTGCCATACTGTTTCAATGCAATCCCAAGAACAACTGAACGCTGACAGGACTGTAAAAGAATGGCTAAGCATTGAAAAAAATGAACCATTAATAACGGATATCTCGAAAATAGCTGACGTCACAAAAAGGGGTATTTGAAATAAATTGTGTATTTTAAAGAGATCTACGTATATTTCTTGTGTGGTAGTTTATGTCTATCGCTTAACGTTCACCAGTTATACAAGATTATACAAAACATCTTTTGAATGAAGAGGACTTTAAAGGATATTCCCAGAAAACCAAGATATACATTTTATTTGGAGTGTAAAGATATTTAATATATGGTATTTTAAACACAATTGTTAAGAGGCATTTTTTATAAAATCAGAAATTTCTAAAACTGTTCCATGTAAAGGGTAGTTTGGTTTAGGGGGGTTGTCTTGAAAATCTTCGTGTCGCATCTTTGAAGGAATTGAACTTAAATATCAAGTTTGGTGTTGATCCGACTTTTAGGTTTTTTAGTTGTGCTGTTTACAGACACGGATCCTTTTTCTATTTTTTTATTCAGGGGGCCACGAAATATTTATTTCCGGTGAAATCTCGGTATCGAATTTTTTGGTAGAATGCAATACCTCCCTTACCTACTAGAGAAAGTGGCAGAGAAAGCAAAAAATTAATAAAGTATCCATAATGGTCGAAATTGAAAGGATTTACAGAATAACAAAAGTTGACAACACAAGAAAGAAGTAATTGCAGTTTGAGTTGTAAAAATGAAAATAACAAAATTAAAAGCATTAACGGTCATGCTATTTAAATGTTTTGAAAGTGATATAAAATAAAGCGGTTTAACATCAACATTAAGTTTAAACTGAATTCCATTTGCTGCTAGAGTATTTTTGACGCTCGTTTAGCTTAAATGGCAGTTCTTTTAGGCTAGATGTTGCTACACTGAATAATCCTGTCGACAATCGGAGAATCGTTTAATGCTTTGCGTTCAACATGACAGGTGTTATAGAATAAATTAGCTCTTTTTGCCGTGGGTGATAAACAAAAACCTTGGCTATAAAATACAGTTGTAAAGTTCTAAGTGAGAAGTTAAAATCTATAAATAGTTTTATGAATGTGTTGATATTGAATTAAAACGTTTCCAATTTTTCTTGAAGTGCTACCCAATTGGAATTATTTTGAATTTCTTGGACGTGTTCCTATTGGTTAAAATATTAATTTGTTTCTTTACTTGTCCTGAATAACAGCTAGAGAGCGATTATACTATCATAATGTGCATCCCTTGTATGGCGTCTATGTCGTCTGCCAGGTATAAAACATTATTGTGAATAAATTCTGGTAGAGTCTGTTGCCTTTGAAAATGTGCTTTATTGTGAAGTTCAACCAAATTGTATTTGCAGTTTACGTTTTACTGCTTTGTTTCTGATGGATTCCATTATGACGTTCAACATTAATTAGAAAACTGCCTGAGGCAAAATGTTTCATAGCTGATGGTAAAACAGCATTGCTGTATTCCAGTTTTCATTTTAATTATGTATTTTGAGGAACGAAAGGCAAAGCTTCACCATGTTAATATAACTGGAACTTATTACAGGTTAATTTTAATCCCATTTTTCAAAATTATTACGCATTTTTCAAGGCTTCGATAACCTCACTTCCAGACCATAATTATTACGAGTGACTTCACTTTTCTTAGTCACTTGGCGAATACAACAAGCCTAACTAAACAGGAGAAATTTCACATGTTCAAATGTAAATTAGGAATATTATTTATATTATTTCAAAAGCTTAGGCAATGGTTTAAAGTTACCAGAAGGACGGTTTAACTTTAATATAAGTTTAAAACTAATGAACGGTTTAAACCAGCTTAAAACGTTTATTGTTTAATCTCTCTCTTAAGCAGTTTAAACTACAGCTACGTTTGAAACTAATTGGAAGAAACGGCCCTAAACATGGCAGGATAAATCTCAGAAAGGGCTTATGCCACAAAAAACGTTATTTGAAATAAATCGTAAGTATCGTTTGCTACGAGGGTAGTCCAAGAAGTACCCGACCTCACGTATATATAGCGGTTGTTGTTTCACGCAAATGACTATGGTAGAAAGTACCACCCTTAAAAAGGTTAAGTTTGATGTTTGACGATGCTACGTTGTTTAGTAATTGTTTGGCAGCCATTAATAGTGAACTCTCTCAGCGAATTTATGACATGGATAAAACTGGCCATGGTTATGTGATACAATACTGCCAAGTGGTCGACCAAATGAGGTGACCACGCCAGAAATTGTGAAGAAAATCCACAAAGTCGTATTGGATAACCGTCGACTGAAAGTGCGCGAACTAGCAGACTTCATAGCATTTCAAAAAGTGCTGTACATTGCATACTGACTGAAAATCTGGGCATGAGAAAGCTGTGCACAAGATGGGTGCCTTCTTTACTCACAATGGAACGAAAACAGCGTCATGAGAACGTTTCAGTGGAGTGTTTGGCGATATTTCGCTGCAATAAAGCTGCGTTTTGGCGTCGATTCATAACCATGGATGAAACATGGGTCCATCACTTCACACCTGAGACGAAAGAACAGTCAAAAGTGGATTGAAAGAGGAGAATCGGCTCCGAAGTAGGCGAAGACAGTTCCATCTGCATTCAAGGACATAGCGTCAATTTTTTTGGGAAGCGCATGGGATAATTTTCATTGATTATCTTCAAAAAGAAAAAGCAATTAATGACGGGTATTATGCAAACTTATTGTAGCGTTTGAATGATGAAATCAAGCAAAACCGACCGCATTTAGCAAAAAAGAAAGTTCTGTTTCATTAAGACAATGCACCAGTACACACATGGGCAAAATGAATGAGTTTCAATTCCTTCCTTGTGCACTCTATTTGCCAGACTTAGCTCCCTCTGATTATTTTCTGTTTCCAAAGTTCAAGAAATGGCTTGGTGATAAAATATTTGCCAACAATGAAGAGGTGGAGTTTGAAGTTGATGGCTAGTTTGCAGAACTCGACGGTTCTCATTATAAGTAGGTATCGAAGCTATTGAACATCGCTGAGAAAAGTGTATCGAGTAGAGAACTAAAGATGTTTTTTCTCAAAATTTTTGTCTTGTCTTTGTTAGGTCGGGTACTTCTTGGACAGCCCTCGTATTTATACAACTTTTCCTTTTTGAGTTATGATGTTCACAGATACACAGACAGACACACAAATGCTTTATTTGGATTCAGGGGCCTCTAAACATGTACTTCAGATGAAATCTCGGTATCGAATTTTTGGGTAGAATGCAATATTTCCCCTACTTACTATACGTGGTACAGAAAGTAATAAACAATAGCAGGTAGAGAAATTCATGCGAATGTAGCACATCAAAGTATTCCTTGATGTCCTTAATATAAAAAATCTGATGTGTTACAATCACATGACTTTCTCTACTCTTGTATAAAATAGTTTAACAAACGCTTATTCTCCATCTACTTCATGTTAATCGAGATAAACATTTGCAGACTCTATCTTATTGCTAATTTTCTTGTAGATGTAAGGGGAATATATATTTACAAGGGCAATATAGAAATACAGTAACCTTTAAGCATAGACATTACTCTTAATAGCTGGTTGCTATGTGCAGCACCTTTCTCTTTGCCACAGATTAATACTCTTTGCATATCCAAGACAAAAACATGAATAACGAATTCCCAATTGAGAAAATAAGTATTGAAAAATTTAAGGGAATAACAAGCAATATCTCGAAAATGGTTCACTCAACAACAAAAATGCATATGACATAGTGTATTTTAACATTGTTTGTGTAGTAACATTTTGTCTACCTCTTATGGTTTACCAGTTATGCAAATGTCATTCACAATGAAGAATACTTTTGGAGATATTCCCAGAAAATTCAAGATATAGATTTTATTTGTCATAAAAATATCTTAAACATATGATATTTTCATCAAAATCGTTAGAGCCATTTTTGAGAAAATTAAAATGTTCAAAAAATGTTCCATGTAAAGGGTAATCTGGGGTGGGGGGATTTTCTTGAAAACCTTCGTGTCGCATCCTTGGAAGATACTGAACCTAAATACCAAGTTTGGTGTTTATCCGACTGTTCGTTTCTGAGTTATGCTGTTCACAGACACACACACACAGACAGACACACACAGACACACATAGGGACATGTTTCCAAAAATGCTTTTTTTGGATTCAGGGGTCTCAAAACATATATTTCCGGTGAAATCTCGGTATCGAATTTTTGGGTGGAATACAATACTTCCCCTACTTACTGTACGTAGTAGAGAAAGTAAAAAATCATATGATTGTCATGAATGATTGTCAAGTTAGGACCGTCTGTTTCCACTTAAGAATAAAGTTGTGATAGAGTTTCGTTTGAGTCCTTAGTTTACGGGTCTGCGAGTGGGCTGGTTTGTGGATGTTGCAAATATTATGAACCTATCCACATGCATAATAAGGAATAGCGGGGAGCTATATTTCTCTAATGACAGCGCTTGTTTCCTGCGACATGCGCCACAGATATGAGGTTTAAATCTATACTCTGTGCTACATAAACTTGAGATTTTGATGACATTATTACGTTGTTTGTTTGGACCTTCTGATACGTTTGTTTCGTCTAGGACTTTGTGTAAACATTGTTAATAAATTAAAAGTATGTGTTGCATGGTGTATATTTTAATCCAAAGTGTCATTCTATACTGTATGCGCCCTAAGAAACATATTTTTGTATTACTCCGCGCAACACGTGTGCAGTATATGCAATTTATAAATAATAACTGTTCAGTTTCAGAAAACTGGTTGGTTTATATTTCCAAATAAAAGTGAAAGTGCATAATATTGCAATGAAATCATTAAACGCAACCATTAGTGCGTTTTAAAAGCAGTAACATAAAAGAAATATAAGCTCTGTTTTTCTCTTGGGATGAGTATTGCGGTCAGGGACCAATGAGAGCATTCACTGCTGCCACATGCGAGGGGCGGCCTCTCGCCTGTGTTTACCTCAAGTGTGTTTCTTATTTCGGAAACAGTATAGGCTTTATTCTTCATGTATACTTTCTCTAACCTATAGCAGCTAAGTAAAGGAAATATTATATTCCACTCAGAAATTCTATACCGAAATTTCACCGAAAATATAGGTTTTGATGACCCCCATTTTAGTAAAGGGGCCGTGTTTGTGTGTGTACACAGCATAACTCAAAAACTAAAAGTCAGTTAAATAGCAAACTTGGTATTTAAGAACAGCATATTCCAAGGCTGCCCAGCCCAACTACTCTATTCATGGAAAAGTTTTGAATATCCTTTATTTTCTCAAAAATGGCTCTAACGATTTTGATGAAATTATCATACTTTTAAGATATTTGCGGGATAAATGCACACCTTGAATTTTCTGTGAATAGCCTGTGAAGTAGTCTTCAATCTGAATGACTTTTCTATAGTTGTTAAGCTCCTTGTTCACGATCAAATTTTTGTCAAATTCAATGCTTTACCAGACTTTCCAAGAGTTGTCACAACTTCACAACTTTTCTTGTCAAATTGCTTCCAATATTTTTAAGGTCTTTGAAAGTCTTGAAAGCAAACAAAGACATGTTCTAAACGGTCAAAGATTTGAGAAGGATTTGATGGTTTTGGCCAATGAAAGCGACTATTTACAGTGCGTCAAGAAATCTACAAGTTGCCTGAAAGCAAAAAGTAAACAAAAATGGTTATCTGGGCAAGGGATGACATGCGCGCTGATTAGGTTATACAGAAACTAGCCATGTCTGTAAGTCGTGAGCTTCGTGGGTTACCACAAGATGAAAGCGAGAGCATATGAAGAAATTGCCGGGCAGATTTTCGAAGTGCACAATAATACATTAATGCAATGTTATATAGTGTAGTTAATCTATCAAGTCGTATTATTTCCATTGTATTGTTTAATCGTAATCTGATTTCATCGGCTATAATACGTGAAAGTGCTATGTGATATTACGTAGAGAGCAATATTTAATTGCAAATTGTTATATTGTGAAAATATTTAACAGCTTATCTTGTAAACTTTGAATTGAAAAAAACGTTTGGTCATTTACAAGAGGCTTAAGAGCTGTAGATCTCGTTAAAGTACATAATTTATGTCACATAATTTTTTGTGTTGCTAACGTTAGAATTAGGATTACGTTATGAAGGGGACACCTAGCACCTCGATCCACATAGGTATTCTTTTGTGCATACACCTCCGGGAGGAACTGATGAGATGAAGAAACCGCGGGTGACGTATGGGCTGCAGAACCGGCCGACGCAGGCGACAGAGACGTGCAGAGTTCTCTAACAGTTACAAGTTGACTGCCTAGCCGCAGAGCTCCCAACCCTCCCCTCCAGCGGAAACCAGAAAGGATATACATTTCATTTGAAATGGAAATATCTTAAACATATATTTTAACCAAAATCGTTAAGAGCCGTTTTTGAGAAAATCAAAATTTTCGAAAAATGTTCATGTAAAGGGTAATCTGCGGTGGGGGATTTTCTTGGTATGAGAACTTGGAAGGAGATGATATACGAAATGACGGTGAAAGAGACGAAAGGAAAGTTGGTGATGGAGCAATCGGTGGAATGACTGGCGGGGGAAACCGGAGAACCCGGGGAAAACCTTCAGACGCCGCTTTGTCCAGCACAAATACCACATGCTGTTCCCTGGGATCGAACCCGAGCCACCTTGGAAAGAGGTGAGGAGTCTAACCACTCGACCACGACGGCGCCTAAAACAAAACGTAGATGTCATTAAATTACATAATTTATGTCAAAAACGTTTTGTCGTTAATAATTTCCGAAATATTCTTTGATATTGTTAAACCTTCAAATACTTACCTTCTCTCAAGTGTAGTCATTATTTGTTTTCTATCTTTCTTTGTGTTCATGCAAAGAGAACAGAATTTCAAAGCCATTGCATAAAGACCTGCTTTGAAAATATCTGAATAACGCTTTAGCTTACTGTATTCTTTTGGATGTAATGCTGGACGCGGGGTGTCATAAAATAGATTCTTTTTAACTTTCTCTACTACGTATAGTAAGTAGGTGAATTATTGCTTTCCACCCAAAACTTCGATACCGAAATTTCATCGGAAATACATATTTTGAGGTTCACTGAATCCAAAAAAATGCATTTTAGAATAAGGTCCGTCTGTGTCTGTATGTCTGTGAGCATAACTCAAAAACTAAAAGTTGGATAAATACCAAACTTTATTTAAGTTTAGTATCTTCCAAGGATGCGACACAATATTTTCAAGAAAATCCCCCCACACCAGAGTACCCTGTACATTGAACATTTTTTGAAAATTCTTATTTTCTCAAAAATGGCTAACGATTTTGATTAAAATACCATATTTTAAAGATATTTTCATTGCAAATAAAATGTATAACTTGAATTTTCTGGGAATCTCCACAAAAGTTCTCATCACTCTGAATGATTCTTGCATAACTGGTAAACCGTAACAGATAGACAAAGTTTTACTCCACAAAAATGTAGATCTCGTTAAAACCACAAATTTATGTCAAAGTGAACCATTTCCGAGATATTCTGGTTATTTGTTTGAATTTTCCAGTACTTTTTCTCAAATGGGAATTCGTTATTCTTTTTTTATGTCCTGGACATCACAGAGAATGAAATGCTCCACATAAAACATTTGACTATCGTTTAAAGCCTATCATATTCCCCTTGCACCTACAAGAAAATTAGCAATAAGATTAACATCTCGATATCTCGATTAACATGAAGTATATGGAGAATAAACGTTTGTAAAAATAGTTTGTACAAGAGTAGAGAAAGGCATGTGACTGCACACATCAGATTTTTTGTCTGAGATTCGGTAAAGGAGGTTAATTGCCTTGGAGAACGGTAGAGGGGGTGACGGCACATAAGAGCGAGCTCTTAAGGTCGGAGCACTGTTTATATTTGTAATATAATTGAAAGGCGTATTTTCAAAGTGACTTATCTCTATTATTTAAAGTTTAGAGTGAAAATTAATTGGGAAGATCATTTCTAATTGTTTAAGAGAGGTATTATTTCCAAAACAACGTTTAACCCGTCTTGGCAAGCATTTGAAAGTTACGTTTATTTCCAATGTGACTTATTTCCAAGTTGCTTTTATTTCTAAACCATCTTATTTCCACTGGACCAATAGCAAAGCCGCTTGTGGTCTCGTGACCTTGCGAGCTATTATGGTGGAAAGTTTTTATGTTAGGCATTATTCTGTGTCGTTTTGATTCTTTTCTTGCGTTCTTGCGTTGTGCCGTAAAATGTGGAGAAAACGCTCAGGAAAACTGAATTGATAATTCTTCCAGAGGAATATAACACTTTTTCTAATGCAGACTGGTATGTTTTGAAGCAGTTTCTGTTGTATTGTATTTAAACTGTTGGGGAGCCAAACTTGAAGTAGTTGCAATCGCACGTATAGTAAAAAGTTTCTGGTAGACTTCGCCCCAAATGTACTTTCCGGTGGCCTTTGCCACAAATGTTTAAAAAATATTAACTTGTAATTTTGACTGTTTCTTTAAATATTATTTATTTATGTTCTCCTCGGCTGCGTCAGTATTTATATTTTTTTAGAGACATGAATGTCTTAGCAGGGAGTGGTGCGACTGAAGAATGTAGGCTTACATAGATTTTAAGTTTTTCTTCACTCCATTAATTAATACTTGACAAGATTTAAATAACACTTCACCGATATAGAGAGAAAGAGAGCTGTGAGATTTATTTTTTATTAAATACTTGCATTTTTTAACACGTAAAACTATTTTCGTCTCACACGAATACGTATAAAATTTCTCGAGGACGCATCTCGCGTCCGGTCAGGAACACTGTCTACAAGCACCTGACTTCCGAAGTTTGCTCCATTTAAGTTTCTGATTGGCTAATCCTAGTCCAATTGAATAATTTTATTTAACTAAAACGTTTTGTGGTTGTTGATGGGCTATTTTATAAACTGTCACAAAAATTACTTTATTGTTGCTTCAAGAAAGACTAATAGCAGTATTAAACATTCTTACTCATTATTGCCTCAAGGTTACCTCATTGTTAACTCATTTTTAGCAACTTTTAACCTATTATTCTCACAGCTCTACATTATTAAATTATGTAATACATTCTCATAACATTATCAAGCATGTATACAATAATATAAGCATATACAATGGCGTAATATACACTTTTTATATATTGTTACATATACATATTGCTTTAAGGCGGGCTGTTATTGAATTTATATATTATATAATTAGACTGAACTCATTTAAGTGTTAAAATACTGCCTCAATTGGTATGTTTCTATGTATGGAAAGATTTTGTAAAATTATACATTGTCAAAAATGAATTTTAAAACCACAGAAGTTAAAATAATTTTTGTTAATTAAAAATGTAGTTGTTGCCTGCCAAAGTATTCAAGTAAACCTGCATACTCTCAAACATTAATAAATAGGTAAAAATGGTCCTCCCTACAAACAGAGAAAACTTCCCCTATGTAACGAGGCAGAGAAAAGAAAGTTGATGATGTAAAGGTTTTGATAGAGAAGCTTGGAGTTAATGACAGACATCCTGCTATGGCACTTCATAATAGTGTTTTTTCATGGTCTGATGCCACTGGTAATGAAAGTGTTGACTAAGTAATAGCCAACTACTTCTCTGCTATGTATTCAACTTCTCAAGACTTCATTTGTACAATGATATATTCATATCCTACTAGTTTGAACTGTTTATAATGTAGGGTATGTCTGCTATTTTGCTTACTTAAATGAAAATTATTTTTCTCGACAAACACTGGAAGTTTTGTCAGAGTAAAATGTAAAATTATATTTGGGAACATCATTATGGCATTACTTACACCTTTTATATATCTTAAGCTGTAAAATAGTGAATATATGAACGATTTAAGATTATATTATATGCAGTGACTATATTTTTTGTTTCATGAAAAACGTTTGTTGTAGTACAGTGTAAATGTATTTGTGGTATTCGTTTAGTGCCAAAATGACAAATTCCTGTCATGTGCTTTCAGTTCCACCATTCTTATTATTTTGTGATTCTTTTACCACATATATTTAACGATAAATGAAGAAGCGTAGTGCTAAGAATAAAAATTCTATTAGCAACCTACAAGAACTTGTTTAAAATTTGTTGCTTGTGAAAAATCTGATTTCATGAAAACAGTCACTTTGTAAATAAGCCCTTGAATTGCAATTCATGCGCATTACGTTTCTGTTTTCTTTTTACTTTCTCTACTACGTATAGTAAGTAGGGGAAGTATTGTAATCCACCCAAAAATTCGATACCGAGATTTCACCGGAAATACATGTTTTGAGACACCCTGAATCCAAAAAAAGCATTTTTGGATACATGTCCGTGTGTCTGTCTGTGAACAGAAACGAACAGTTGGATAAACACGGAACTTGGTATTTAGGTTCAGTATCTTCCAGAGATGCGGCACGAAGCTTTCCAAGAAAATCCCCCCACCCCAGATTACCCTTTACATGGAAGATTTTTCGAAAATTTTAATTTTCTCAAAAATGGCTCTAATGATTTTGATTAAAATATCGTATGTTTAAGATATATTTTCATGACAAATAAAATGTATATCTTGAATTCTCTGGGAATGTCTCCAGAAGTATTCTTCATTGGAACGACTTTTGCATAACTGGTAAACCATAAGAGATAGACAAACTTTTACTACCCAAAAATGTAGATCGCGTTAAAATACACAATTTATGTCACATACATTTTTTTTGTTGAGTGAACCATTTTCGAGATATTGCTTGTTATTCCCTTAAATTTTTCAATACTTATTTTCTCAAATGGGAATTCGTTATTCATTTTTTGTCTTGGATATGCAAAGAGTATTAATCTGTGACAAAGGGAATGGTGCTGCACCTAGCAACCAGCTATTAAGAGATATGTATGTGCTTAAAGGCTACTGTATTTCGATACTGCCCTTGTAAATATATATTCCCCTTACATCTACAAGAAAATTAGCAATAAGATAGTCTGCAAATGTTTATCTCGATTAACATGAAGTAAATGGAGAATAGGCGTTTGTAAAAATAGTTTGTACAAGAGTAGAGAAAGTCATGTGAGTGTAACACCTCAGATTTTCTTTTTCTTTCTTTTCTTTCTTCCTTCATTATGTTAGTGTGTATTATAGTACATAGTAGTATACTTACATATAGTACGTATATATTTAGTATTATACATACATTGTTAGATTATAGGGACAAGAAAAGCATGTACGGCAATGAGGCCCATGCGATTGTTGTATTTTACAAAAGTAGGCTGAAACTGTTCACAATAAAAGTACTACTACCACTACTACTGCTTCTACTATATCTACAAACCGAGTGGGATGGTTCAGGCAGTTACGTCTGTGGCCCGCATTCGGGAGGTGCCGAACTCCGGCAACCGCCCTCTCTGGCCTATGGGTTTTCCGGGATTTCCCCGGTCACCAAGTGAATGCTTGGGTAGTTCATCTTCTATCACGACTCTCCTTCCTCTCATTTCATGTACCTATCATATTCCTTGTCATCTGTTTTAGGGTTGTAGGACCAGGCGACTGTGTTCGGCGGGTTGCTGGACAGTGGCTTGCGCTCTGTAAAGGCTTCTTCCCCGGCGTCGCTGCGGTACCGCTCAGTTAGGTCTCCCCTCTGCTTGGGGCTCAGCTCTGGGATCCTGGAGGTTGGTGGCTTGTGGGCGGGAACCGTGCGGCGTCGAATGTGTTCTATCTGGAAACGTTAGGGACCGGATCCACGCTTGCGCCCGTCGGCATCCGGATCTGGTCGCCCTTAGGGTTTCTCCCCTCATCTTTTCCTCTCAGGAGTCACGTTGGAAGCACAAAGGTCCGACTGGCCTGTTTGTGGTGCTCTGCCGCGGTTCCCGGGCTTCCTCCGTGATACGTACCGTTACAATTAGTATATCTACACTGCCGTTTGTACAAATTGCAACACCAAGAAAGAATTTCCCGAATAACTCCCAATATTGGTGGAAGTGTAGAAGAGTGTGCAAGCAATAAGTCATTAGGTTTCCAGAGAGATGGGGTACACGTAGGCCGAGCAGATCCCTCTCGTGTCGGTCAGACAAGGTCAGTGTTGTGCCCAGTGTAGTCAGTGCAGATCTGTCAAACAAGGTGGAAACAATAAAGTGAGTGCAGTATACCTCGGATGTGAGTTCGAACGGGTCAGAATGATCTGTCTCCGGGAAGCGGGTTTGTCATACCGTGACATTTCGGCTCGTACAAGGCATGCTGCTACGACAGTGATGTGTGTGTGTGGAAGCAGTGGATAGATGAAGGTCGTACTCAGCGAAGAGCGAGTACTGGACCACGGAACATGGCCACAGCACGGGATGACCGCCATATTGTCCGCAAGGCCATAGCGGACCGTACAGCTTCATCCACAGTGTTGGCTCGGCGCTGGAGCACTGCAGCAGGTGTGAACTTGTCTACATCAACGGTTCGTCGCCGTCTGCTGCAGGTTGGACTGTTGCATGCATGCCATTACGTCGGCTTCCATTGTCCAGAAACCACAAGCCCCTCCAACTGCAAAGGACACGTGAACACCGTCACTGGGGTGCTAAGTGACAAAATGTAGTCTTTTCTGAAGAGTCCCGCTCGTCAGCTACAGTGATGGCTGCATATGTGTCCAGCAGTATCGTGGTGAGCGCAAACTGAAGGACTGCATTGTTGAGCGGCATAGCGGACAAACACCAGGAGTGATGGTTTGGGGCGCCATTGGTTACAACAATGGATCTCGCCTCTTGCGAATTGAGGACACTTTGAACTCCAACGGGTATCTAACGGTGGTTGTAGAGCCTGAGGTACTGCCTTGCTTCAGGCATCTCCATAGGCCACATTTCAACAGGACAATGCCCAGCCACATATTGCAAGGAATGTACAAGCCTTCTTCGAAGAGCACGGGTACCATTGCTTCCCTGGCTGCACGTTCACCTCACATGTCGCCCATCGAACATGTCTGGGATATGGTTGATCGACACCTGGTGCGTCACGGTCCTCCAGTAACCAGTGTCGCGGATTTGTGGGCTCGAATACAAACTGCTTGGAGGGAAATCCCTCAGGAACTTATTCAGAACCTTTTTTTATTCAATGCCATGCGTATAGCAGCTGTAATTGCAGCGCATGGAGGTCTCGCCAAATACTGAATACCCAAAGGTCATGTATAGATTTGAGAAGTTTATCATTTGTTACTTGTCATGTAGAAAACCTGTGGTATTAAATTCATTGAATTCATGCGTTTCCTTCTTGGTGTTGCAATTTTCACAAACGGCAGTGTATAATGGGGTGTGCAAACGACTAATAAAGGTTTATCTGTATTAACAAAGTAGATAGAGAATAAGCTTTTGTAAGAATGTCCTGTAGAGGAGTGAGTAGGGAGTCATGTGATTACAACAATAATTTTTTTTAATTTCATTTTTATTAATTAAACAGGAATTACTATATTAATATTATGTAGGCCCATTATTCAGAAACTGTTTCGAAAAACGAGCATATAAAGGAAAACCAGCATTAACCAAGCCTTATGCGAACCGCTGTATTGTTTTTGCGCGGCGTAAGAAATGCTTAGGTAAGTTTATGCAACGTTCACAGGGCAAGGTGAGATCGATCCGTAACATATGCAACACGCACTAGGGTTGGGGATGATAACGAGGTCAGCATGTATGCCGCTGATTACCCACCTGTTGCAACTCCGCCGATAACACAAACTGGAAGAGGCGTGTCCTTCCGAATAACCTGGTCGGGTTTCTGGGAAACTGCTCGACCATAACTATCTCAACTTGCAATCTGTACAGCTTGTTTCCCAGAATTATGTGTACTGATTAATGGAAACGCTGAATTCAAACAGGGCATCCCACACCGCAATTTGATATCAGAACCCGATTTCGCGGATGTGATAAACTGGAAACTGCGCAAATATTGTATTCTGTACATTTGTGGGATTTTTATTTCCCCTGTTTTTCTAAATGGTATTCTAGATAAATATGGAAGATTTTGAGGGAAGTAAAGCTTCAGTTTCAACCCGTTATATAACTCCAGCAAGAAGTAGGTACATGCACGATTTGTGACAAATGTGATCGATCGACTTGTGACTATAATTTTATCGCGAACTGATCGTTTCTGCGAATACATTTATTTTTATGACAAAAATAACAAAAAAGTATTCGTTTTGAACATGTTGGCTGTAAAGGAATAAAAATTCAATTGGAAAGTTACATTAACCCAAAAATTTAGACTAAGTTAGTATTCTATTTAATGACCTGCAGGTCATCGTGCCAGCTGATAGGGTTTTCCTGAGCTTTTGGAACATTCCGTTAGAAATACTTTCGTTTTAAAGTTCTTGAAGTTATTGCTGCAGCGGAAAAATCATTGACCGCGTGGAAATTAAAAACAGAAATAAACTGACGGATATGTGACGAAGCAGTGCACGTAATCTACAATAGATAACAACTAAAAGCCGAATTTCAAAACGTCATGCCGCAGCTGCGACAATGAGAGCCACTGCGTATGACATTAAAAATTACCACAAAATTTCTACCATATTTTAAACTATAAATACCAAATATTATATATTTTTCACGAAATGCTTTTAAAAATAAACATGAAAAAAACCTGGTCCTGTCTATAGGATAGAGGGGACACCAAGCACATCAACCTCCAACGGGCCTTTTGCGAGAGGAACGGATGAGGTGAGGAAGCAGTAGAAGATGCATGGGCTGCAGAGCAGGCCGGTGCAAGTCGACAGAGACACACAATCTAGTAGCTCCAGGCTTGATAACCCGGCCACGGGAGCGTCGCTCGGAGACCTCCCTCTAGTGGGATCGGCGAAATAGGACAGAGCAATTGTGGATCGACAGGCTTCCCTCTAGCAGAACCAGGAAGAAGTTTCAAATATCAATCCTCTACGCCATCTGCCAGACACCGACCGAACTAAAGGGAAATGAAATGAGCGGAAATGGGGGAGAAAGGAAATCCGTGGTAGAATATACCACTCCAGCATTCGCCTTTGTCAACTAGGGAAAATCACGGAAATCCCAAGGTCAGGGTGGACGACCAGGAATCGAACCCAGGACCTCCGGAATGCGAGCCTGACACGTTACTGCGGAGCTATCTCGCTCAGTTACTACTTTATCTATAGTAAGTAGAGGAAGCACTTCATTTCGCCCCAAAACTTGATTCCAAAGTTTCAACGGAAATACGTGTTTAGAGGCACCTGAATCTAAAAAGAGGCATTTGTAGAAAAAACGTTCCTATGTTCATTATTCAAATAACGAAATGTTGGATTTGTATTTAAGTTTTTAACCTCCCAAATATGCGAGACGAAAATTTTCCAACTACCCAAACCACCTTTTCTATGGAACATCTTTTGTTATTTTTTAATTTCTCTTTAAAAAAGTTACTATAAGGTTTTTTATTAAAATGCAATATATTTGAGATATTTATATCATAAACTGTATGTCATGATTTTTTGGGAAATATCCTATATAGTCCTCATTCGGTTGGAATTTTGTAGAACTGGTAAACCAAAAGAGATAGTGAAACATTTACTGTATAAAACACACAGATATCTTTAAAACACATAATTTAATTTAAATAACTTTTTTTGTGGCATCAGCCATTTCGGAGACATAAATTGTTATTGGTTTGGATTTACCTTTGTCAATTTCAAGGTCTGCATATAATGATCCGCTTATTTAACATCTGAATTAACACTTCAGTGTTTTGTATACCTCTTGTATCTAAAACGAAATGTCTGATTTATCTATTTCTGCAAAGGTTTATATTGATTAATAATAGGTCAATAGAAAAAATGAGCTTTTGTAATAATATTTTGTAGAAGCTGTAAAAAATTACACGATACTGAGTAGAGAAAATCATGTGAATGCAACACATCAAAAATTTTCCATGTAAAGGGTAATTGGGGGTTGGGGTATTTTCTTCAAAATCTTTGTGTCGCATCCTTGGAAGATACTAAACTCAAATACCAAGTTTGGTGTTCATCCGATCTTTCGTTTTTGAGTTTTGCTGTTCACAACACACAGACACATACAAGGACAGTTTCCAAAAATGCTTATTTGGATTCAGGGCACCTCAAAACATACATTTCGGTGAAATCTTGCTATCGAATTTTTTGGTGGAATGCAATACTTCCCCTATTTACCATACGGTGAAGAATTGTTATAGAGGGTTAAGTATATCACAGTTTTCCAGTCACGAGTGAAAAGAGCTTTCAACAATATGATCGTTATGATAAAAAAAATCTGATATGTTACACTCACATGACTTTCTCTACTGTTGCACAAACTATTTTTACAAACGCTTATTCTCCATATGCTTCATGTTAATCGAGATGTTAATCTTATTGCTAATGTTCTTGTAGATGCAAGGGGAATATGGTAAACATTAAGCGATAGTCAAATCTTTTAAGCGCTGGTTGCTATATGGCGCATTCCATTCTCTTTGTATGTCCAGGACATAAAAAATGAATAACGAATTCCCATTTGAGAAAAAGTATTGGAAAATTTAAGGGAATAACAGGCAATATCTCGAAAATGGTTCACTCAACAAAAAATGTATATGAAATAAATTGTGTATTTTAACGCGATCTACATTTTTTGTGTAGTAAAATTTTGTCTATCTCTTATGGTTTACTAGTTATGCAAAAGTCGTTCACAATGAAGAATACTTTTGGAGACATTCCCAGAAAATTCAAGATATACATTTTATTTGTCATAAAAGTATCTTAAACATCTGATATTTTAGTCAAAATCGTTAGAGCCATTTTTGAGAAAAATAAAATTTTCGAAAAATGTTCCATGTAAAAAGGTATCTGGGGTGTGGGGATTTTCTTGAAAACCTTCGTGTATCATCTCTGGAAGATACTGAACCTAAATACCAAGTTTGGTGTTTATCCGACTGTTCGTTTCTGAGTTATGCTGTTTACAGACACACACACACACACACACATACACACACGGATATGTTTCCAAAAATTTTTTTTTTTTTGGATTCAGGAGGTCTCAAAACATATATTTCCGGTGAAATTTCGGTATCGAATTTTTGGTTGGAATGCAATACTTCCTCTACTTACTATACGTAGTAGAGAGGGTAATTATCTTTGCACAAACGAGAAATTTATTATATTAATTTTTATTGCATTTTCTAAATAATAGGCATTCCTTATTTGGAAACACACATGTAACTTAGGTATGTGGAAACAATGTAATAAGGCACGCATTTCTTACTCACAGTAGCATACAGAATGATTAAATGAAACCAAATTTTTACAACTGTGTGGTAAAGGTTGAAATGGCAACTCTAGGCTGAGCCCGAGCTATGTAATTATTAATAATTTGAGTAATTAACTTTTAGTGAAATTAAATGATGCTATGTACAAATATTTTTTTACTGTCTGTGTAGCTTAAGAAGGGTGATTTAATGATATGTTTGTATTTAGGTTACTAATATTAGAGGAGTAATAAATTGTTTAATGCAAATAATTTAAGCGCTATGTTAAAATACTGTCCACGACGAGACATCTTAGCTGCAGGAAAAGTGTCTCCGAGGGCAACAGGTAGCAAAAGTATTGTTCGTACAGCGAGGATGTAGAGTCTTTGTCCTTTTGTACGGTTATTCGCCGTGACCGGAGTGACTGAGATAACAAGCTTAACGGTAAAATTAGGAAAAGCCGCGATTTCATGTTAAAATTGAGCAAGAGGGGTGGAGTAGGAACAATGAGATCCAAGTAAATCGATATGAAACAGCAATAGACAGTGTTTTAACGGCGACAATATCAGTGTTGTGAACTACCAGAATTAACGTTCATTCATCCATTCATTATCTGTTTACCCTCCTCTTATGTAGGACTAACACCCTCCAGGACTTACAAGGGGGTGCCTGAGGCCCGTCGAGGAGCAGACACTCATGGATCAGACAGAGCATCCAGGATGGGTGATCAACCCGATGCCTGGTATGGGATGAAGGAAGTAGATGAAACGAAATGTTGGTGAAATGGATGAAAGGAAAGGTGATGATGGAGCAGTTGGTGGAATGAATGGCGGGGGAAACCGGAGAACCCGGGATTGAACTCGGGTCGCCTCGGTGGGAGGCGAGCGGTCTAACCACTCGGCCACGGCGCCGCATACCAGAATTAACGAAATAAAGAATTGTAACTGAAGCACGTCTATTTCTCTCCGGAGATCTACGTTTCCTTTACCGAGGAAAAGTCCCTGCTGTTACATATTTCAGAAATTACTTCAGCTAGCCGAGGATAGAAATGAAGAGAATCTTCCCACGATGAACATCCGGAGTCTACACACAGGCTGCAGAAAGGTAAGCCGCGAGCTACGGGCATACGAACAAGAACAACTTCGGACAGGAGGAGCTACTGCCGCATGGTCAATTATATTATTTATCTAAATTAACAGATACACTAGATTAATGAAAATAATCTGTCATTTTATTCAATGTAGGAAAACATTTCACTTCTTGAAAACAATGTCCTGCAAATGGTCTACATTTCTGCGAAGACAATCTGGCAGCCCGCGATGCATATCGTCACACGACTTTGGCTACATCTCACCTGGTAGAGGATTCATTTCTCTGCAAATGTTGCTCAGAGGGGGATTTGGACGATTTGAATATACCAGAAATACCAGTAGAGAAAGTGGTACCGGACAGAGAATTCTTGGATGCCATACAGGTCACCATATTTACATAATCAGAATAATTATTATAATTAAATTTATACATTTACCGTTGCAGGATAGGAACATTATGACACTAATGTTGCTTGTCTTGGAAATAATAGATATAAATAAACGAAAATTGATGGAGGATAGCATAAGTGTAAATTGAAATGTGTAGGTACGGAAAATATATTCGTGAAGATGCTCTAGTGGATGAACAGAATACAGTGAATTCATTGGTCATTAAAATCTCTAGTTTTGTATGTGATAAAGAGTAAAAGTAATTTTGTGAGTGGAGCAAACGAAGGAACGTAAGGGAGTTAACAAAGATATTGCACTTTCAGAGAAGATAAGTAAATACAAATCATCCTATTGTGATCATATTCTATCTTAAAGAAGGTATGGAATGTGAACATATTATATAATTGTTGAGAATTTACTTCTGTTAATTGGTACTGCTGGAAGTCTAGTTTCTGAAATGCAATAAAAACATTATAGCAAATGATTAAAGCGTATTAATTCATTTTAATATTAAAACTAGTGTTTAGATTGCTAGGAATGATAAAGAAAATGATAGTTCACATGTAGCGGATGAAATAAATTTACTCATTTCTAACAAACCGTGGACTTTGCCCCCGCCGTTCAAAGAAATCGAAGGCTTGTGGCAACCTTTGCTAACGTCGATACACAAGGGAAGCAGTGTCATAGAAAAAAAGCTAAATGTAATAAATTACTCGAGATGTAGAAGAGATTAGCAGGACCGCTTTTGAAGAATTGCAGAAAGGCTAACCGACGATTAATTTTAGAATGCCAGCTCGGGGAGAGAGTGAGATTTGGGACATCCAATTATAAGAGGGAAGGATTAACTTTAGAGAACGGATGAGGTCAAGAGTGGTCGGATCCATGGGGGGTGGTGAGTGTCCTACTTCACGGTGAACTCTGTGTAATTGTAATTATAATGCATTCTCGTGTGGCAAGCCGAATTTTTGGTGTCCTGACTCGATGCACTTATCTCAGTTGTGGCCCCAGCAGGCCGTCAGTAGCCTGTTATCAAATCATAATCTGTTGTCTCAGTCGGAGATAAATCCCGGTAATAATCCATCTGGATGACAATTTGGTTACCTCACAGTCCACTGCAGTCATTTGTTACTTGTTTACCTGTCTACGGTAAAAATAACCAAAGAAAAATAAGCAAATTCTTGTTTCGACGATAGTGTTTTTGATTCACTTCCAGTTCATTCTCTCATGGTGGAAAGTTGAATTTCCGTCATTCAGTGCTGGTAACTTAATCTAAATGCGTGTTTTTTCCAGTTATACTGCACGTATGGGCATGAACTGTACTACTTCCTTTTCACTTTTCTACCACTTACATAGTATGTAAAAATGATATTGCATTCCATGAAAAAATTCCATTTTTTGTGTAGTACGTTTTCGTCTATCGCGTTACGTTTATCAGTTAAACAAAATTATCAGAATTCCTTCCGAATGAAGAGGACTTCACAAACTATTCCCAGAAAATTCAGTATATACCTTTTATTCCTCATTTAATTATTTTTTCATGTGTGATATTTTAATCAAAAGCATTAGAGCCACTTTTTAGAAAATAAAAATGTTTGAAAACTGTTCCTTGTAAAGCATAGTTTGAACTGAAAGATTTATTCAAAATATTCGTGTCGCATCTTTGAAAGGTACTGAACCTAAATACCAAGTTGGGTATTTGTCCTACTTTTCCTTTTTTAGTTATGCTGATCACACACAAAGACGTTTTCTAAAAATGCTGTTTTTGGATCCAGGGGCCTCAAAACATGTATTTCCAATAAGATCTCGATATTGAATTTTTGAGTAGAATGAAATACCTTCTCTATATATTATGTACGTGGTAGAGAAAGTCTTCTTCTTCTTCTACTTCACGGTTTTAGGCCTTTTAGCCTGTTATGGTTCCAAAATCTTGTTGTGTCCATTTCTTTGTTGGTCGTCCTGGGTTTCTGTATCCTTGGGGTCTGTAGTTATATGTTGCTCGGGGTATCCTATTTAATGAAATTCTTTCTAAGTATTGTTTCCAGTTACTTCTATATTCAAATATTCTATTTTTAACGTTTGCCTTATTTCGTTGTTTGGATTTTTATCCAGTCTTGTGTATCCTGCTATAGGTCTGAGGAATTTCATTTCAGCTGTCTGTATCCTTCTTTTATTTTCTGCTGTCACTGTCCATGTTTCAGACCCATAAGTTACTGTGGGGATGGCCATTGCTTTATACAATTTTATTATTGAATCTTTTGTAACTTTATTTTTTACGTTCCCTTTATGGTTCCCGTTATTAATTAAATTTATTTAGCTTTTTATTAATGTCTATTTCAGATCCATATGTTATTTCACATCCTAGAAAATTAAATATTGACACTTGTTCTATAATTTTATTTTCTACAATTATTTTAGATCGGATCGAGTGAGTACCTTTAAATGCCATAACTTTAGCTTTTTCAGTTGAGATTTCCATGCTGTATGTTTTGATATTAAATTTAGTTTGTATGTCATTCCTTGAGGTTCCTCTTCACTTTTCGCCATTAATATCTGGTAGAGAAAGTAAAAATTTTACTCTGCTATCTGATTCATGTGAATCGAGATAAGCATTTGTAGAAACGGTTTCATTACGCATTTCGTTATAGCTGTAAGAGGTATACAGGAGACTGAATTCATAGTTAAAAGTAAAAGTGTAACTTGTTATAATTGTAATTAAAATTGAGTGTAAACGCAACGAAACACAACATTTTTCTGTTAGAATATTCACTCCACTCAGTGAAATTACGACAGTTTAAATACGCGTAAATCCCTGCGAATGCAAATGTTAGAAGTCCCTTCCTTTATATTCGGATATAAGCACTTTTTGTACCTGCACCGCGTTTATGTTTCATTTGTATAATGGATTGACCTTTAGACGAACCTCCGGAATCAAGCTTAATGTAGCTAAAAATAGCAACACCTACGGGATATCTTTGGAAATACATAAAAAATAAAAGCGCTATTTTTCTGCAGTTCATAAATAGTTACATGTAGTAGGATGGCGCATTAATCAGATTAGACCTCAATAAACCCACCATTAACCAACGGTTTCCTCTAAGATCATGAATATCACACAATTCTTCAGAAAGCTCTCAAGAGGAATACATCACATCCAAAAGTGTAAATCAGATAATCTTACATATCTTTTTTTCGAGTGAGTTGGTGTACCATCATGCTAGAATCCTTCATATCCTTCCGTTGCATACGCGGTGTAATGTGACCCCGGAACTATTGACTTGTACGATTAATAATTTTATAAACAAATAATAGAGAAATAGATAAATAATTCCAATAAATAATGTCCATCTATTCAAAATCAATGTATAATGTAAGAAGAACGAGTTACAAATCATTCTGCCAGTGAAAGGGAAGTCATTATCAGGCAATTTACGTGTTGAGGCAAATCAATTAGTTAGAAGTCAGAAGGCAATTACGTGTTCCGGCGAATTCAGTCAACCTGAATCCCATTAGCTCAAGTTTCAAGTAATTAGAACTCAGTACGTTCACATATCAGAGAGTTGCATGAAAATGCAGTACACAGTTCGAAAATTAGAAAGGGAAAGGATTCTTCAAGTCAAAGATTTGGCAATATATAACGTAGGGATTTTAGTGGCTGTCTGGAAATGCCATCCTGTGTGTGTGTGTGTGTGTGTGTGTGTGTGTGTGTGTGTGTGTGTGTGCGCGCGCGTGTGTGTGTTAATAGCACCATCCAAAAATGAAATGTCAGATAAGCATAAAAACTTGTTTTATTCAGCATCTACCAAGAATACGATATGAAGATTTTAAAGATAATTTCCCACTCCAAACTGCCCTGTAAATTTAAAAATGTTCCTTATTGTTAATTTCCTCAAAAAATACCTAAGGAGTTTAATTGAAATGCCTTATGTTTAAGATATATGCACGATAAATAAACGTTTATCTTGAATTTTCTGTGAACAGTCTGTGAAATTCTTTTTATTCGGAATGGATTTTGAATAACTGTGTTTAACCACAGAGATACGCTAAAATTTACTACATGAAAGTTTTAGATCTCATTATGTCTAACTTTTAGTGTCAACCATTTTCGAAACATTCGTTGTTGTTGGTTTGAATTTTCCAATAGCTCTACATCTTTTTAAGGCTATGACATGATTTATTTACTTGAGCAAATTATCTTGACTTAAATAGGCAGTGAGTACATACCAAGTAAACGACTATAAGGCCTGTACTGCTTCAGTATAAATCCATTGCAGCAGGGAATTCAGGGAAAGGCTTTCCCACCTGCCTACGTAAGCCAGAAATCGTTGTTTTTGTTCCACGGTGCGGAAGGTTCAAGGTTAGCACACGACGCAGGGCAGCTCTCAAGTTGAGCCGGCTGGTGGGATAGCATGGCTCGCTCGCAGTAGGCAGATATAATGGCAGGCAACACGTGTCATTTCTGCAGTGTTTATTTTTATGTCACGAGTCCATAATCCGATCCCTAGCCATGCTCGTGTGTATGTCAAACGCCTCTTTCTTTCACCCACGTTTCCAGAGCTGGTTGCCATGGTTATCTTCACTTTTTTCTTAGTTCATTCATTCACCATTTCTGAGGGAGATGATTTATTAAAGAATGTTGTTGTTCTTTAATTGTGAGGTCAACACTGATGTCAGCAGAGCAATTACCTTTAAGCCTCATCTCTTAAAGGCTACATAACAGACTACGATAGAGAGGAGAAAATATGACACGTGTGGCGAACACTATTTCGGCTGCACGCCACACATGACACCATCATTATTACTATTATTATTATTATTATTGTTTATTTATTTATTACTTACTCTATAGCTTACCGAACGGAATGGCTTGCGGCAACGCCTGTTGCCCGCATTTGGGACGTCACGGGTTCGATCCCTGCGATCGCCCACTCCTCGGGTTGAACATCGTATACTGGGGTGATTCATCTTTTATCCCGATTCTCCTCCCTGTCATTTCCTGTACTCATCTTCCTTGTCGTCTGTTGTTCAGCGGGTTGTGGTTCTGTAGCGGTTTCTTCCCTGGCGTCACTGCGGGGACTGCTCTCTTAGGTCTCTTCTCCGAGTAGGCTCTACCCTGGGGTACTGCCGTAGGTTCACCGTTTTGTGGACAGGACCGGGCAGCGTCGGATTCGTTCTATCTGGAAGCACTAGGGACCCCGTATGTGCATCTATCCGTCGTCATCCGGGCCTGGTAGCTCTTCGGGTCTCTCCCATCATCCCTCCCTGAGGGGGGTCACAGGCAGGAGCATAAGGGGCCGATTGACCTACATGCGGTGCTCTGCCCAGGTTTCGAAGTCCCGCTCGGTTAGTTTGTACCTTTACCTTTTGCTCCAAAGTTTACCTGTACGTAGTATCAATTGTATTTCAACAAAAATTTCAATGTAGAACTTTTCCTGGAAATAGGTGCTTTGAAATCTCTGAATACCCCTCCCCTAAAAAAGTGAAACGAAAATTCTAAATGTATACAAGCCTGGTATTCAAGTAGGGAGTTCGACACGAATAGCAGAGATGGCTAAGGCACGGACTCGTGAACGGGAGGTCTGATATTCAAATTCCACAGGACAGTTCTCCCTAAGTTTTTCTTTCAGGTTTTCCTCAGTCCTCATATTGGCCAATACCGGGGAGATACCCTAAACTTAGGAACGTTTCTTTTCCAAATTTCTTTTCACAATTATCATTTCATTTCGTGTATCATCAGTGTTCGCCGCCTGTGGTGCGATAACTCAGTAAGAACGGGCGTTAAACACTACTAAACAAGTCTGATGTGCTACATTCACACGGATTTCTCTACCTGTTCTCGCTTATTAGTGGATACCTATACAAATTGTTCCCACGAACGTTTATTTTCCTATATAATTCACTTTAATCAGGATAAACGTTTCCGGAAATTGCTACCTTACACATTTCGTTATAGATACAAAAGGAATAGTGATAGTCAAATGTTTAAGAACTGGACGATATATGCTAGCCTTAAAATTCCATACTGTTTCCATGACATCGCGAGAAACAGCTGAAAATCTGCAGGACTTTAAAACAATGGCTAAGTATCGAACCATTAATAACGGATATATCGAAAATGGCTGTGCCACAAAAGGTTATTTGAAATAAATTGTATGTTTTAAATAGGTCTACATTTTTTGTGTAGTATGTTTTCGTCTATCGCATAAAATTTACCAGCTCTACAAGATTATGCAAAATTCCTTCCGAATGAAGAGGACTTCACAGAACATTCCCTGAATATTCAAAATATACATTTTATTTGACATGTAAATATTTTAATGTATGGTATTTTAATCAAAGTGCTTAGAGCTATTTGTTGAGAAAATAAAAAGTTTCAAAAAGTTTTTCATGTAAAGGGTAGTTTGGGGCGAGGCGATTCTTTTTGAAAATTTTCGTATTACAGCTTGGAAGAAGAAAACTTGCAGCTTGCTGATTTATCGAACATTTTACTGAAACGAGAGGGCTCAGGCGGCAACGTCTATGGCCCGCAATCAGAAGGTCGTGGGTTCGATTCCCGCGGCAGACCTTCCTGACCCATGGGTTTTTTCGGGGGTTTTCCCGGGTCGCTAGGCGAATTCTGGGAAAGTTCATTACATCCCCCAAATTTTCTGTCCCTCAATTTCTCCTCCATTCTCATTTCGCTTCGCCTTTCATCTGCTTGGTTGTTACAGGGTTACAGGCGGGAAGTCTCGGCGTGTGCATGGCAAGAAATTTAAATTTAAATTGAGTTTTATTTATGGACGCTCTTTAACTACTGTGGTTCTTAGGGTCCCATTCCATATTGGGCGTGATAGACCGGTAATTTTGCTCAGAGGCCTCTTTATCAGGCTTGAGGTTCTTTTACGTGCCCTAAATCTACGACACGGGACCACCGACTTTACTTCCCTTCCGAAGGAAGCCATGCTAAGGATTTTTACGCCCGAAAAAAATCCATCGCCCTCCGCCGCGACTTTGGGAACTAGAGGCTTGCACGGTACCACTAGTCCACGGAAGACGACATGCATGGCAAGGGAAAGGAATGCGGGCGGTCTTTGGGTCCCAGGGTCCCCCAGGTAATGTGTAAGTTCCTAGGGGGAGAGAGGAGCCGCCTGCATCAACTACTATCCGGAGAGTAAATTGTAAGCCGTAAAAACACTGCCCTCTGCTTGACGTGCCTTATCTGTTTCAAAAACATGTGAGAGTGCTATGTGTTGGAAATAATATAATATTTATCCACCAATAGGAAAATTACATTTATTTTAAAGAAAGTCTGTGACAAATGATATTAAAGAATGTAGATTTGATTTGATTTGATTTGATAGACGAAACGAAACTTGCATACATGGCGAGATTTAAAATGCATGGGAAAGATCACTTGCAATTTGGTGATCGTACGTAGTCCGACATGTAAGGGCTTTAACTTTTGGAACCACTGACATTTTGAAGTATGCGTGGGCGAACCCATTAAACCTATTAACTACATGCCAGTATGTAGTGCTGGCAAACGTGCAGTTTTCGAGAGTGGTGGTGAAATAAGTGTTTAGCACACTTCGTGAAACCGGGCTCTGACACGAAAATACAGGGTAGATCATTGAAGTTAGACAATATTTCCAAAACTAAGCGTTCTAGAAAGAAATGTCTTGAATAAAAGTTGCTTGATATTATGGGGGAAAATAAATACCATTAGTCGTGTTTTATTTGGAGGACGTTATGAAAGAGCCTATCTTTTTTGTTGTTTTCTCACTCCTCATAAAAAACTAAACAACATTTGTATAAAGCACTTTGCAATGGTTCTTACACCAACGTAAATAACAACGAAAATTCTGAATGGCGAAGAACGCAATAAATGGTTGGACCATCCATGGATGGTCATTTGAAGGTCAAGTTAGGTTTGTGATTAGGAACTAACATCTGTTATTTTGTTTCCTTATTCCTCATCACAAAATAAACAGTTTTTATAAATCATTTTCTAACGATAAAACAAAATACAAAATGTAGGTTCCCGTTTAAAAAAATTAAATTTATCCTAGAATGACCATCATAACGTCCTCCAAACAAAACACGACTAATGGCATTTATTTTTCCCGAAATATCAAGCAATCTTTATTAAAGACGTTACTTTCTACAACACTTAGTTTTGGAGATATTGTACAGTCTCAACTTAAATCGTCCACCCTGTATAAATTATTGTGTGGCAGGATCGAACGCGAGAGTAAAGCTAAAGGGAACGGAACAAAGGAGATATTGTACAGTACAGACTAAGATATCTACCATTACACCCACACACCTCCTGTATCTCTCCCTCTCCTTCCCTCCACGAGGACGATCCCGATCCAAATTTCACTATCCGAATTAATTCGCTAGAACTTAGTGTTAATTATATTAATACATGGCTTTAAAAGTCACAGATACACCAACAAAACTACCACAAACACTCGCACACTCAGAAGAAAAATAACGTCATGTCGGTGGGTGATGTACACAGCATTATTGCGCGAAGACATATCCGGTCTGGCCAGTCAAAAATTGGCCAAAAAGTGAGAAGTGGGGTAAAGAGAGCATGCGCAGTAGCATTCTGAGTACTGTGGAAGGCATACATATGGCAAGGTGCTACAGACCGGCAGTGGAAGGAAAGTGAGCTTTAGCAGTGCAACATATTATTTTGTCGCTTTGCAGAATCAGAAGTAGAATAAACATACAAGGAAATGTCTATTCCGAGAGTCCATTCATAAAATGTAACTTATATAAACATATTCAAACATATTACTGCCCGATTAACTTGAGGTGGCAGCTGAGGAAAGGTGCGCACTAAACAATAAGTCCGTTACCTATCCCCAGCGGCCAGTTACGCATTTGGAGTTGTTGACGCTGCACGTGCGTTATCTGAGCTTCTGTAATTTTTAAGGCTCGTGTCCGTGCGCGTTATATGTTCGACTATAACAGCATATACACGAAACAGTTTGCTTTGTTCCGAGTTGTATTCTCTGTATGTGTGTGTATCTGCGAGTGCCTGTGTTGAGTATTTTTTTGATTTGCGTTTTACTTACTGTTAATACATGGGCAGTAAACTTAAAGGCAAAGCACTGCACTCCCAATCCAGGGAAGTTATTAGCAATGTATATAAATACATGAAGAGGCGCTTCCGAAAGAAGTGTAAGAAGAATTATTAAGGAATCCATAGATATTGATAGTAGCATTTCTCCTTCATTCTCCACACCGCATAAAAAGAGACCTAAAAGGTCTTATTGTGCAAGCTTAGTTACTTTCAATGAGGCAGTAGTGCGCCGAAATGTGAACGAATTCTACATTCTTCACAAGCAAAGACCGACAGTGAAGAACGTGCATGCAAAGTTAAAGGAATCGATCAACTTTGAAGAGAGTGTATCTACATTAAGAAAGATACTACTTAATTTGGGTTTTACCTGGAAAAGGACAAAAAAGAATAGAAAAGTCCTAATGGAGCTGCACGACATCAGAACTAAGCGGCTCCATTATCTTAGAATGATAAGAGTATAGAAGTGGGGGCCGTCCCATAATATATATGGATGAGACATTCATCACACACTACTCCATATGCACGTCATCAATGTTGAGCTAGAATTTATGGGCAGTGAAGGCTTGCTGGATGGCAGACAGGAAATTATCATTCATCTAGGGGGCGACACCGACAAAAACTGTGATTCCTCCGAGTTTTATAGTGAAGAAGAAGGTGAAGACTGTCAAGAGCAAGGAACTGCAGATTCAACTGGATCTTCTGCTAGTGTTGCGTCTGTTGTCTGAAACCAGCCTCAAGGTAAAATGAATGTGATTTCCCCTCCCTCTTGGCCACATGTGCTTGCAG
This sequence comes from Deroplatys truncata, assembly GCA_030765065.1. Taxonomy (NCBI): domain Eukaryota; kingdom Metazoa; phylum Arthropoda; class Insecta; order Mantodea; family Mantidae; genus Deroplatys; species Deroplatys truncata. The sequence goes on along the minus strand of CM060978.1, from coordinate 70,069,945 downwards.
TTGGTCTCACACCACTCTTAGTTGCCCCTCTTGTACTGCGCGGCGAGCTGCCACCTCAAGTTAATCGGCCTGTACGCTTGAGGTAGTATTTTAATACCTGAATAATTTCAATTGTATTATATAATAAGTAAATTCAATAACAGCCCATCTTGAAACAATACGTATGTAATAATTATTTGAATTTTATGTGGCAGTCATTGCAAATGCTTATTTTTATTGCAAACATGTTTTAATAATGTTATGTGAATGCATTACATACTTTAATAATGCAAGAGCTGTGAGAATAATAAGTTTTAAGTTGCTAACAATGAGGTAACCTTGTAGCGATAATGAGTTTGAGAGTTTCAAAAGTTATTAGTCATGATTAGAGCAACGATAATGTAAATTTCAGAACAGTTTAAAATTAACCAATCAACAGCAAAGAAAAGCTTTAAGTAAAATGCAGATATTCTATTGGACTAGAATTAGCAAATCAGAGACTTGAAATACCGAAGCTTACAGGTTTAACGGTTGAAATAATGTTCAATTGCTGGCAAACTTTGATAGTGACCACATCGAAGATGTGTTCTCTACAGAAATATTACGTGTGAATCGTAAAATATTGTCACGTTATACCGATAAGGAGCTGGGTTTTGGATTTATTATTACACACCAATTGGTGATATCTTAATATTCGGTTACATTCTTCTAAATTTATGTAGAATCTTATTCTACTTGTTTCTTAGTTTATGACATTTCTGTTAATCTTATGTACGTGACCGGACGCTAGCGGTTGCTTATTTCCTAGGAGTGTTTCTTGGACTTTACAATGACGTCAACTTCCCCATGGAAACTCATGAAACAATGTTCCAGAAATGAATATGTGTATCCGGGAAAGTCATGTGCTCTTGCGTAACTCTAGGACGGCTCCGAACCATATAAGGTAATATCCGCTCGGACAATATGAAGACCCCGATAGAAGCCGGGCTTCTATATAAGCAAGCGAGCGAGGCCCGCTCGGTCTTCTTCTTGCTCTTCTTGCGGATGGGTATCGTGTACAGCTGGTCACGATTGGTATCAACTTGCAGCTCCTTCCTGCGTAACCAACATATCTCCAAGGTAAGCCCAGAAGGGTATTATCAGTAATTGATTCTACTAACTGTGTCATGTAGTTACCAAAGTCATTGTCCTAATAATTGTACATCACCATCTCAGGGTTTCTTTCAAAATACAATCATGCAGTCAGTAGCTTAAGCGAGTGTCTTTGCCTTCTGATCCTGTCCACCTACGCTTCCCGATCACACCCAGTGTTGGGATGTGACAATATGTCTGCGCGTTAGCTAAGTGAAAGTATTAAAGAATCTCACAGCTCTTAAATGTGTAGTGCTTTATAAAAATGTGCAAGGATTAATAAAAGAAGTGAATTTAAAAACTTAAATTCTGTGATGTCTATAATTATTGTCATACCGCACCCTGCCTAAGAAATACATGACTCTGCAAACATTACTGACGCAGCCGAGGCAAGTTCAAACATAAATAATATATAGAAGCAGTTTTAATAACAAAGTTAAATATTATATTGTAAAGCTTGGAGTGTAACCGCAAAAATACACCTTTAAATCAGCTTCTTATACGTAGCAGCATATTGCGTAATTACAGAAACTATTACGTAATCAACAACTTCAAACCGACGCCCAAAGCGTGTTGCAAACTTCTTAAAAAAAAGTAAACTCCAAGAACAATATTACTTCAAGTTGGCTTCCCAAACAAGAAGCTAAATATACCTACTACATAAAATAATATACGTAAATAAACACCAACTTCACACTCTATTATAAGGTATTGAATATGTAATAAGCAGTTTTCTGCAAGAGACCGAAATGTATCTTTTCCAATATATAATAATTATGTGTGTATTATTTAGTAAAATAAGACAATAATTAAATTCATATGCGACGGAAGTACTGAAACTAAAATCGGTTAAAACAATTTTATGACAAAATTTAGGGTAGGCACTGTCCCCTGTCCCCCCTGATGCTACGTCATTATGCGATACAAGGCTTTCATAAAATTACGCCAGCCCAAAATATCCTTCATATGGAAAAACATTGGTTAATTCTTTAAAAGGGTTATTTGGGTGGGTGGGGGATTCATTGAAAATGTTTGTATCCCACCTTGCAAGTTCACTATTGGAAAATCCGACTTTTCGTTTTTGAGTTATGTTGTTACCTGCCTGTCTGCTTGCCTATGTATTATACACACTATTTAGAAATGAAAAAGAAATCGAACTACAAGGAAACAAAGGAATGTCGGCATCAAGCCGTCTCTGACTATATTTTACATCTTACGCTGCGCTACGATTGGACAACCCATCCTGCTCAACTCCTAAGGTCATGACCAGGGCCAGGTTTTTTGGCGTTTCTTTTTAAAAAAATATTGTGAAAAATGTATAAAATGTCGTATTTGTAGTTAAAAATCTGATGTGTTACACTCACATGACTTTCTCTACTCTTGTACAAACTATTTTTACAAACGCTTATTCTCCATCTACTTCATGTTAATCGAGATAAACATATGCAGACTCTATCTTATTGCTAATTTTCTTGTAGATGTAAGGGGAATATATATTTACAAGGGCAATATAGAAATACAGTAGCCTTTAAGCACATACGTATCTCTTAATAGCTGGTTGCTAGGTGCAGCACCATTCCCTTTCCCACAGATTAATACTCTTTGCATATCCAAGACAAAAAGATGAATAACGAATTCCCATTTGAGAAAATAAGTATTGAAAAATTTAAGGGAATAACAAGCAATATCTCGAAAATGGTTCACTCACCAAAAAAATATATGACATAAATTGTGTATTTTAACGCGATCTACATTTTTTGTTGAGTAAAATTTTGTCTATCTCTTATGGTTTACCAGTTATGCAAAAGTCGTTCACAATGAAGAATACTTTTGGAGACATTCCCAGAAAATTTAAGATATACATTTTATTTGTCATGAAAATATCTTAAACATATGATATTTTAATCAAAATCGTTAGATCCATTTTTGAGAAAATTAAAATTTTCGAAAAATGTTACATGTAAAAGGTAATCTGGGGTGGGGGGTTTTCTTGAAAACCTTCGTGTCGCATCTCTGGAAGATACTGAACCTAAATACCAAGTTTGGTGTTTATCTGACTGTTCGTTTCTGAGCTATGCTGTTCACAGACAGACAAACACACAGACAGACACACGGACACACAGACACACACACGGACATGTTTCCAAAAATACTTTTTTGGATTCAGGGGGTCTCAAAACATGTATTTCCGGTGAAATCTCGGTATCGAATTTTTGGATGGAATTCAATACTTCTACTTGCTATACGTAGTAGAGAAAGTAAAAATATGGTAGAAATTTCGTGAACATTTCGTGGTAATTTTAATGTTATAGGCAAAGGCAGCCTATAACAGCTGTGGCGTGATGTTTTTAAAATTCGGCAGGAGACAAGCTTTGAGTCGTTACTATCGATTTGATCATGTGCATTGTTTAAGGTCAATTTCCGTCAGTTTATTTCTGTTGTGTCTCCACGCGGTCAATTATTTTTGCACTGCAAGTACTTTAAGAACGAAAGTATTTCTAATGGAGTGTTCCAAAAGCTCAGGAAAACCTGTAGTTGTCATGGATGGTCCTGATGGTCATAAAATAGAATAATAGTAGTCTAAATTTTCGGGTTAATGTACATTTCCAAATAAATTCTCATTCCCTTATAGCCACCATCTTCCGAATGAACAGTTTTTAAAAAAGCCAATTGTTTTTCGTTTTTATCGTAAAAATTGAGATTTTCGCAGAAACAATCAATTTTCGTAAAAATACACGACAAAATTATAACTATAAATAGCTCACATTTGTCATAAATCTGCATTTTGCTGCATGTCTCCTTACATTTCGCGTTTATCGTTTATAACAAACAAAACAACCCCCCCCCAAAACGGCCCTGGCCAAGATGTAATATATGTACGCTCCTTTATTTCAGTCCCAATGTTAATGTTATTTAGTTTGTTTCTAATATTATGTGTAATATACAGGAGTAATGCAATTCCATGGAATTACACGTACCTCTACAATTTATTTGCGTTAAATACATCCATTCCATTTCAATCCAATCCTATCCATCTACAGACTTATAAATATAAATATAGAAAGAAATTAAACACATATTTATTATAGTTTATTTAAGAGATGGACATCATAGGAAGTTTTTGTGGACAATATGTAAAGAGAATTATAGATAACTAACTGGCTTCTCCGACCTTGCTCGGTGGCTTTTCAAACCTCTAATAAATATTACATTAATTTTGTTTCTTTCCCGTCGTATTCTTTATGAAATTATTGCACAATGATTTAGTATATCACGGAACAAATTCTATTTACCATTTATAACTATAGTTTCGTAAAGTCTCTGGATATTTCCAATAATGGACGAAAAATATTCACGGAAATGGATACTAAGTGCGGTGGATATTGTATTTCTCATTTCTTTAACCTCTCCCCGAAAATCTTCCGAATTCTTGAAAAGCATACGTGGTATATTTTAGTTTTTACATAATACAAAAATCCGTGGCATCAATATTCAACGAAATAGGGGTGAAACCGGTGAATATGAAAATCCTACATCCAGGTCATCGATTTAAAGCTTTTGGAAATAACATATAGTCTCCAATTTTCGCGAAAAATAACGTCAGATGTTAAAGAATCATTTCTGATGCTACCTACACAAATTCTCTCTTTATATAGATATTTATTACACTCTTGTGATGTACTTTAGAGTAGAAATATGATAAAACCTTCTTGCATAAGTACCATTAAAAGGTTTGGATCCAGACTCTTCATTACATACATTTGTAGAACTAGAATAGCTCCTCATATGTTTGAGTGCCTAATTCAGTAGGCAGCTTAAGTATTTGAATAAAACATTAATTAAAGAAATAACTATCGCACATAAATATCCTATTATTCTCATAAGAATCGTTTTTGTTTGGTTGTCTCTTCTGTTCTGCGGCTTAGTATTTAGTTATATGTTTCCTCCATTGTAGGTTTAATCCCACTCCTGACACCAGTGTGGTTTGTCCAGTTTTTACCTGTTACTGCACTAAGTTCTTACTATCACTTCACATAGTTTTCGCTATCACTAATGAAATACACATCACATAGCCTCTTCTTCCAGACGTTCACTCGCTGGGGAGTCGAACACAAGACTTTTCCATCATCTCGCGGAAATAGCATTTACTGCATGTCACAGCCGTCATCACGAATTAGCTCGGATATCAGTTTTTTTTGTAGCACTAGAACGCAATCGCCAACTCGTTTAATGATTCACTGAACAACTAACTTTCTCGCTAAAGCGCTCGCTTATATGGCCGTAAGAAATTTCCACGGAACACACTAGTGTGTTCTGGAGCCGTGGAAGGAAAATTTCCAGAAGATTCTGATTATCTGACGTTAGCGCTTCTGGTGTTTACGCTGGGAAAGAGCGGTACTTTTCGTTGTTTATCTCCGATGCCCGACGCCAAACTCCGATAACCTTAAGCCATAGCTACTGCTCATAATACGAGTAATGTTTGGAATGGCTTTTGTCCTGTTTACCACGCATTTTATGTGGAGTAACAATTTTCTACTCTACGGCATTTTGCAATACAGTTACTCAATGAAGTATTCTTCTGCACTTTAAAAGAATTCTAGTATCCAAATTAATGGAGGGAAAATCGAATTTTTTTGGACATAAAGATCAAATGGTAATAGCGTTTATGTGTTTTGTGAGGCAGTATTTTTAACACTTCAATGATTTCAGTCAAATTATATAATATATAAATTCAATAACAGCCCACCTAAATGCAATATGTGTATAATATAATATAACAAATGTATGCAACAGTCATTTTATTAATATTTGTATTATTATGTATATGTTCAATAATGTTACCTGAATATATTACGTAATTTAATAATGTAGGAGCTGTGAGAATAATAGGTCAAAAGTTGCTAACAATGCTACTTGTGATTCTTGGAAGCAATAATGTAATTTTGTGACAGTTTATAAAATAGCCAATCAACAACCAGAAAAAAGCTTCGTTAAATGAAAGTATTCTATTGGAGTAGGATTAGCCAATCAGAAATTGAAATGGAGCAAAATTTACAAATTCAGAAGTTAGTTGCTAGCAGACAGCGTTCCTAACTGGACGCGAGACGCGTCCTCGAGAAGTTTAATACGTATTCAGGCGAGACCAAAATAGTTTAACGTGTTAAAAAGTGCAAGCAATTAATAAATAATCTAACAGCTGTTTCTATATCAGTGAAGTATTATTTAAATCGTGTCAAGGATTAATAAATGTAGTGAAGTAAAAATTATAATCTACATTCTTCAGCCGCACCACACCCTGTAAAGAAATTCATGTCTCTAACAGTAATACTGACGCAGCCGAGGTAAACATAAATATATAAAAGTAAAATTACAGAGTTAATATTTTTAAACTTGGAGCGAAGGCTACCGGAAACTTTTTACATACGTGCGGTTGCAACTACTTCAAGTTCAGCTCCTCAACTGCAGAAAACTACAATACAACTCCTCGTGAAGCTAAACCCTACTTCATTTGGCAGTTTTTCAAATCGCTCATTTTATCAGTTATATAAATTCTTGAAAAGCATGCCAAAATTGCAACTTTTTTGTACGTAGTATTATCAAAATTATCTTTCATGCATTGGGTAGAGCATTTTTGCGTACATTCACACGCTTTCATCGAATGGTGGTGAAATAAATTCGTGAAGTCGTAAAAAGTGAGTCGATTTAAGGCAATTAAGGCAAAAACGTTGAAAATTCCCAAATTTGACATTTTATTTCTCCGTCAAATAAAATCCTATTTTCACCCCAAAATCAAATAGTATATAAAAATGCTCTACACAATGCATGCAAGATAATTTTAAAAACACCATGTATAAAAGAGTTGCAATTCTGGCATATTTTTCAAAAAATTATAACTGATAAAATGAGAAATGTGAAAAACCGCCAAAACACGTAAACTGTATTACCATTTGATCTTTATATCTAAAAAATAGATTTTTCTCTGCATTAATTTGACTGCTAGAATTTTCTAAAGTGCAGAGGAATACTTTGTTTCAACATACTAATTGTATGTTGTTTTATGGCAGGTTGTGTGTGTGTGTGTGTGTGTGTGTGTGTGTGTGTGTGTGTTCTAGCAAACAGGCCTCGTAAATCCCATTTAGTCACTTAGGAATAGAGAGAATAGAGTTTTAAATGGTGAAAGAATTATCAAACTCGGTTCAAAGGTTTCTGAGATTATCCCCTCCCTTCTCACTCTCACTCTCTCTCTCTCTCTCTCTCTTGTCTGTCTCCTTTCTCCAAAAATGCTTATTTGGGCACAGAAGATCTCACACATATTTTCTGCGAGATCTCGATACCGAATTTTTAGATGAAATACACACCTCCTCTACCTAACACAACACACCTGGGAGCAGAACAAATTAACCGTTCCCTTAGATCGCAATGTGTATTTTACTTCGTAAGCTTTTCACATTTAAATAACAAGTTTCCACTCAGCCCTTATCACGTCTCTCAATGACTGTCTTAAAACAAATCTTAGGTAACAAACAATGTTATAACAAAGGAGGAGACAGAAATAACCCCTCTTAATTAATTCTACTCTAGTTCATCTAAACTACATTTGAGGCAGTATTTTTAACACTTAAATGATTTACGTCTAATTATATAGTAAATAAATTGAATAAAAGCCCGACTTAAAGCAATGTGTGTATGAACAATATATAAAAAGTGTATATTACAGTCATTGTATATGTTTATATTATTGTATACATGTGTAATAATGTTATGTGAATGTATTACGTAATTTAATAACGTAGGAGCTGTGAGAATAATAGGTTAACAGTTGCTAGCAATGATGTAACAATGAGGTAACCTTGAGGCAATAATGAATTTGAAAGTTTAATAATGCTACTTGTGATTCTTGGAAGCACTAATGTAATTTTTGTGACAGTTTATAAAATAGCCAATCAACAACCAGAAAAAGCTTTAGTTAAATGAAGGTATTCTACTGGACTAGGATTAGCCAATCAGAAACTTAAATGGAGCAAAATTTACAAATTCAGATGTCAGTTGCTAATAGACAGTGTTCCTAACCGGACGCGAGATGCGTCCTCGAGAAATTTAATACGTATTCAGTGTGAGACAAAAATAGTTTGTGTTAAAAAGTGCAAGTAATTAATAAACAAACCTTACAGCTCTCTCTATATCAGTGAAGTGTTATTTAAATCGTATCAAGCATTAATAAAAGGAGTGAAGTAAAATTATAATTTGTGTAAGCCTACATTCTTCAGTCGCACCACTCCCTGCTAAGACACTCATGTCTCTAAAAAAAAATATAAATACTGACGCAGCCGAGGCAAACATAAATATATAATATTTAAAGAAACAGTCAAAATTACAAAGTTAATATTTTTTAAACATTTAGGGGCAAAGGCCACCGCAAAGTACATTTGGGGCGAAGGCTATCGGAAACCATTTACCATACGTGCGGTTACAACTACTTCAAGTTCGGCTCCCCAACAGTCGAAATATTGTGGCATGTGCACAGATATTAATGTTAAGACGCTCTCTGAACTCCGAAGCACGGCAGTTTGTCTGTGAGTAGGGGCGAATCAGGGGAAACAGTGTGTCTAGGAGGGGATAGCGTTACTGACGCCGAGCTTGGCGTGGGGCTTCTTGTGGGATTCAGTGAGTAGGCTTCGGGTGAGACAGACGGGAAACTGCTAACACACGATGTCCTCGTCGGCAGGCAATGGGCAAAGGTATGTAACTAACTTCATCCAATAAATTGTGTGCCATCCACGCTTTTTAACTTATAATTATGGTAGAATAGAATCCTTTCCTCTCCCTTAAGCCAGGCATTGTGTTGGTGTAGTAATTATTTCGTGATTTAACTTAGCTGCGTCCTTCGTCGTTGCCTCGTAATTTAAAAGTTCTTTGTTTGGTTAACGATCCCTCTCGCAAGCGAGTAGCTCTCCTCTGAAGTTGAAAATAATACAAAGTGAGGCATACGACAATATAATACAAAACTTCTTAACATGGCTAGCCCAATGCGCACTGTCGTGAATAAATAGTGGCACATTTCCCTAAATCGCCATAGTGTTTTTCTCTCCGCAAAGTTTTCACCTTCAAGTAACCAACTTTTGACTCCACCCAGCCGGTGTCAGTTCTTTATGTGACTGGTCTGAAAAAAAACAATTCAGAGAGATACAAACTAACCAATGAATGATTTATAATCTATATGGAATGAGCGGGGGTTCCGATACCACCTCTATGTTTCGCTACGATTGGTACACAAGAAAAATCTATTCCAATAATTACAAATAATTCGACCTTCTAGAGGAAGGCATGAAGAAGATATTGTCTTTACGTTGGAGTTTTGTTTATTTAGCTCCACGTATGGACGTCAATTTGAAGTTGTTGTTTTTTATGTTACTGTTGTTGGAGTTTGCACCACGTTTTGGGCGCCAAACTTGAAGTAGTATTGTTCTTGAAGTATATTTATTTATTTTTTGTTGACGTTTGCACCACATATGGACGTCAATTTGAAACTGTTTACGTAATATGCTGCCACGTATGAGAAGCCGATTTTTAAAATGTATTTTTGTTGTTACGCTCCAAGTTTAAAAATATCATATTAACTTTGTTATTAAACTGCTTCTATAGATATTATTTATGTTTATGTTTGCCTCGCTTGCGTCAGTCTTACTTTAGAGAGACGTTTCTCTTAATCAGGGCGTGGTACGACAACAATGTAGGCTTACACAGATTTTAAGTTTAAATTCCTTCTTTTTATTATTCCTTAACACAAATTAAATAGCACTACACTGATATTAAGAGCTGTGAGATTCTTTAATTTAATAGTTGCACTTTGTTAATGCGTATACATAATTTTAAGATTCACACGAATACGTAATATTTCTTTAGAGAACACATCTTACATCCGGTTACTACCAAGGTCTGCAAGCAACTGAACATATTTCAACCGTATAAACATTTAACTTTTTGTATTTCAAATCTCTGATTGGCTAATCCTAGTCCAATAGAATACGTGCATTTAATTAAAGCTTTTTCTTGCTGTTGATTGGCTAATTTTAAACTGTCACAAAATTTACGTTATTGCTGCCCTAATCATGACTAGTAGCATTCAAACTCTCAAACTCATTATTGCCTCAAGGTTACCTCATTGTTACCTCATTGTTAGCAACTTTAAACGTATTATTCTCACAGCTCTTACATTATTATATTACGTAATGCATTCACATAACATTATTGAGCATGTTTACAATAAAAATAAGCATATGCAATGACTGTTATATACATTGTTACAAATTATTACATACATATTGCTTTAAGGCGGGCTGTTATTGAATTTATATATTATGTAATTCAACTGTTAAAAATACTGCCTCAGGGATTAAGAATTGTTTGGATGTGTGGTTAAACTGAACGACAGCTACGACATTTACATATATGAGAGCTTTTATCAGCGACGTGGAGACGAAGGTTAAATTTGTTGCCGCTACTAAACGGTAACAAGAAACGGGTAGTGTAGCATGAAAATATAAGGTTTAAATACTTTGGGAGGTAAAGTACCCTGCGAATCCAGTGGTTAGAATTATGCTCGAAAACCAGAGGTTGTCATACTGGTAGGGAGAGGGGCTAGATTTTGTCAATGCCAACATAAACAGTCCGTTCCACTGTGGGCCACATTTTATGCACACAAGTATAGATGATTAGCGGCTCGAGATTGTAAAGAGAGGGATGGTGAGAAATGGGTTACCTGCAGCGCTGGAGTACACAATAGTCATTGCGTTCATGCCAAAGGTTTCTTCTGAAGGAAATGGAAACGTCTTTAACATTAATAACGTCGAGCGAATATTATTTCGTTGTATGTTAATTTAAATAATTACTTTGGCCCATAAGCTTTAATTAGAATAATAACAATAATAATAATAATAATAATAATAATAATAATGGTCTATTTCAACTTCAATATGTTAAAACTATTCCTACCATCTGAATAAGGTCATCTGTCACTATTCTCTTGGCTGATAGGAAAATACTCCGTAGAACCTTCATTAACTGAAGTCTATTGTTATTGTTATGATGATGACGGCTGCTGTTGCTGCTGCTACTACTACTACAACAAACGAGCCAATGTAGGACTACGCAAAGAACTTTAAAAGAGTTTCTTTCCTTTCCGTTGACTTCGTAGTTCTCTCGTTATTTGCTGTGGGCTTACCCGTCTGTCCATGCTGTTCTAAATTTTTCCCCTTCCGTTTATCCTCATGGTAAACTTGTCACTTATGCACTTTGATTCTAAAGATCTCTGTTTAGGATATCTTTTCTTAATTCCTGCCGATTTTAAGCCATTTTTACTACACTAATCCACTTCATAGTATCTGCTTAGATTTGCTTCTATTTTCGTAGAATTCCATTATTTGTTTTGTGAGCCCGTTTGGGTTCATTCGTTTAATGTCCATAAAATTTTACCCTCGTTTTATAATTTGGCTGCGAATGTGTGTGTTTTATTGAATTTTTATCTATTATGATGATTATTATTATTACATAATGGCACTGATATGAACCTTATAGTCAAACATCCTCTTAAATAAATGGAATATTATCATTAGGCTTATCAATTAAATCATGATTAGCGCTCGGCACTTGCGTACTTTGATTCTTTGTTTAGAATCGTAGGCTTGGTATATATAAATATGCTTCATGCATACTGGAGGAAGAATCTAATTTTATAATGCCTATAATTGCCCATTTTTATAATGTGTGCCTTTTCTTAGTCTATTATGTTTTTATTTTTATTTATTTATTGTAATGATAACTTTCATCAAGCTTTTTGCCAATGGCAATTTCATTAGTTTTGTTACTGGCGGTTTTTTATTAATGCATGTTAACCTTAGTATTGAAATTAATATTTCCCACTCTGAGCCAATTCGCCATTGTTGACGACATGCTTGAGGAAGTTTGTAATCCCTGCATTGTTTCGTATTATAATAAAATATTGGATACTTAGCATAATAAAGCTCGCGGTAAATGGTCAACTACAAAAAAGCTATAGGTTTACGACTAGGAAATCGATCATCACACGATGGCTTTCTTGTTATATACTTCCGACGTGGTCAAAAACATACTACTGACCTAAAAAGACTACTTATTTCATTGCAAACGCAACAACACCTGCTTAGGAATAATACATAATAGACTCGATAATAAAAACAAAACAGCGCGAGAGTTTAAATCGTTTTCGAGTGAGCAATTATTTAAAAGCTAATAATACATAATAATTGCCGAGTGTAAATTTAAATAATTAATGTTTACAGTTTATATTTCATTAAGAGAATAATGGAATTTACTAAATTTGATACATGGGATATGGCTATTTGATATCTCTATACTGTTCTGCAATGTCAAATGGATTTTTAAGGGTTATATGGATAATTGGTTGTGCCTATTTCAATGCTTATATTACTGATAGTGATTATATTAGTGGCTAGTTGTAGTGCCAATTTTATGTTTTCTAGTGCCTATTGCGCCGAATTTAATTATGATTATTAACGGTAATGAATTAACAACACACATAGTACATTGGTCGTGTTACACTCCACCCATCTCTCGAGAAGGCATAAGCAGTATACCAAGCAACTGTGAGAGGGCGGAGCTGCATATACGAGGGCTGATCAACAAAGACTGAGACCTTATTTTTTCCTCAGATGTGTATTACTCCAATTCAATGTTTACATGATCTTTTTCAAAGTATTCCCCTCCTACTTCAATGCACTTTTTATAGCGTCTCGGCCAGTCCTTGAACACGTGCTGCAGACCATTCTTTGTCAGGTCGGTGAGAATCGCCTCACTTTTCTTGAGCACTGCTTCAGAGTTCTCAAATCGAATACCCCTAAGCTTTGCCTTTAGTAATGGGAATAAAAAAAAGTCACAGGGTGCAAGATCGGGGCTATAAGGTGGATGTGGTACACAGGTAATGTTGAATCGAGCCAAAAACTGCATGACTTGAATTGCGACGCGAGGCCGTGCATTGTCATGATGAAGTCGTCACCCAGTCCGAGAAAGCTCTGGTCGTTTCTTTGCAATGTGCTTCCTCAGTGTAGCCAATACTGACGTGTAGTATGCTGCTGTAACAGCAGTGCGAGGGGGAGCTGCATGCTGGTAAATCATTCCATTACAGTCAAAAAATGTGATCACCATCACTTTCCCTGCAGATGGAACAACTTTTGGCTTTTTTGATTTTGGAGAACCTGGCGATTTCCACACTGTGCTGGCTTGTTTTCCTTCAGGATAATAATGATGCAGCCATGACTCATCACCGGTGATAATCGATTTAAAAAATGCATCACCTCCATTGTCTGGTATGCGAAATGCACGTAGGGTCTACAAAATAGAGCATTACTACCAACCTACCAATACGAGAGTGCTGCCACCTACCAACATTATACATAAAAACCCGCTCTTTTCAAACATTTATGTTATAGATACGAAACTATCACGTAAGCTAAGGAAAAAATCAGTCTCAGTCTTTGTTGATCAGCCCTCGTACTAATTTAATGCCCTCGTTCCTATATGTGCCACTTTCTCTGCTCCCAGTGTACATAATGTATGGTAGAGAAAGTCATTTGCATAAATTATAAAAACTCAAGAATGGAGCCCGAATTTCTATGCGAAATGAATGTTCTGTTTTATACAGGGTGAACCATATCTCCAAAACTAAGCGTTGTAGAAAGAAATGTCTTTAATAAAAGTTGCTTGATATTATGAGGGAAAGTAAGTATTTTGTTTGGAAGACGTTGTGATGATCATTTTAGGGAGAGTTTAATTTGACCGAAATTGTAGGTTCCCATTTGAAAAAATCTGATGTGTTACACTCACATGACTTTCTCTACTCTTGTACAAACTATTTTTACAAGCGCTTATTCTCCATTTGCTTCATGTTAATCGAGATATCGAACTGTTAATCTTATTATTAATTTTCTTGTAGATGCAAGGGGAATTGGTAGACCTTAAGCGATAGTCAAATATTTTAGGAGCTGGTTGCTCTGTGGAGTATTCCATTCTCTTTGCATTACCAGGACAAAAAAAATAATAACGAATTCCATTTGAGAAAAAGTGTAAGTATTGAAAAATTTAAGGAAATAACAAGCAATATATCGAAAATGGTTCACTCAACAAAAAAAAATTATATGACATAAATTGTGTATTTTAACGCGATCTACATTATTTGTGCAGTAAAATTTTTTCTATTTCTTATGGTTTACCAGTTATGCAAAAGTCCTTCACAATGAAGAATACTTTTGGAGACATTCCCAGAAAATTCAAGATATACATTTTATTTGTCATGAAAATATCTTAAGCGTATGATATTTTAATCAAAATCGTTAGAGCCATTTTTGAGAAAATTAAAATTTTCGAAAACTTTTCCATGTAAAGGGTAATCTGGGGTGGGGGGATTTCCTTGAGAACCTTCGTGTCGCATCTCTGGAAGATACTCAACCTAAATACCAAGTTTGGTGTTTATCCAACTGTTCGTTTCTGAGTTATGCTGTTCACAGACAACACACAAACGGACATGTTTCCTAAAATGATTTTTTTTGGATGCAGGCGGTTTCAAAACATGTATTTCGGGTGAAATCTCGGTATCGAAATTTTGGGTGGAATACAATACTGTCCCTACTTACTACACGTATTAGAGAAAGTAAAAAAATGAAATTGACAATAAAATAACGTCCTCCAAACACAACACGGACCTGTGTCACTCACAGAGATACACACGAACCTTTTTCTAAAATGCTCTTTTTTGGCTCAGGTGACCTCAAAACAAATATTTCTGGTAAAATCTCGGCATGGAGCTTTGGATGGAATACAATACTTCCCCTACTCACTATACCTACTTCGTAGAGAAAGTAAAAATAAAATAATTAATATCTGGGGAACTAATTTAAAATACCCATGGAAGTTGTGCATATTATGCATTAAACCGTGATTATAGTTTATCCCGCGAGCTACAGCCCGCGAAGGGTCGGGCCTGCCAACCCGACTGCCGGCCTCACGTCCACGTGGGCGATAATTCAATCGCTACGGGCAGGTTATGTGGCCAGCATCACACACCCTCCAGCCGGAAAGTTTGCTCACGAGGCCAGGACACTGCTTATCGTAGCTCCTCATTTTCCTCATGATGCTGAGTGGGTAGTGGTCCCTATACCCCGGACCTAAAAGCCGAACCCCATGGGTGGGATTGAACGCGGACTTATTCCATGGCCGGGAACCAGAGCACCATGCTCCCATTAAACCTTGATTACTGTATTAAATTTTCAAATCAATCAAACTAAAATTGTGAATTCCAGAGGTTTCACAGAGGGGTATATATATATATATATATATATATATATATATATATATATATATATATATATATATATATATATTAGGTTCTTGTTAAGGCACAGAGAAAAACTTCATTGAAAAATGTCTGCTTCCTTCAACTGTAGGTTGCTGCACACAAAGCTTACCACGTGCAAGTACTAAAGTAACAAATACAAACATAAGTAAGTAATATTATTCCATTTCAATGTTTACATTAAATCTTTCAAAGTAATCCCCTCTACTTCAATGCACTTTTTATAGAGTCTCTTCCAGTGTTAGAGCCATGGTGTAGGCCATTCTTTATGAGGTCTTGAGAATCGTTTTATTTTTCTTCAGTTTTTCAGAGTTCTCAAACGAATGCCCCGGAGCTTTGCCCTTAATGATGGGAATAAAAAAAATAATCACAGAGTACAAATCGGGGCTACAAGGCGGATGCGGTACACAGGTAATTTAGCCAAAAACTGTATCACTTTATTTGCGACGGGAGGCGTGTTGTCAGTATAAAGCCGCCACCCAATCCGACTAAGTTCTGGTCATTTACTTGCAATGTGCTTCCTCAGTTTAGCCAATAGAGACGTGTAGTATGCTGCTGTAACAGTAGTGTGAGGGGAAACTGCATGCTGTTTAATCATCCCATTACAGTCAGTGTGGTATGTGAAATGCAAGCAGGGTCTACAAAACAGAGCATTACTACCAACGTACTGATACGAGAGTACTACCGCTTACAGACAGGAAACTCTCAAGGATGCTTCAGGAAAGAAATCAGTCTCACCCTTTGCTGATCAGCCCTCGTGTAAATAGTCGTCCTCCGTGGTATAGTGGTTACCATGCTAGTCTCTAGTTCCCGAGGTCGCGAGTTCAAACCCGGCGGAGGGCGATGGATTTTTTCGCGCGTAAAAATCCTTAGCATAGCTTCCTTCGGAAGGATGGTCCCTGTAGTAGATTTACAGCACGTAAAACAACCTCAAGCCTGATAAAGAAGCCTCTGAGCAAAATTACCGGTCTTTCACGCCCAATATAGAATGGGACGCTAAGGACCACAGCAGTTAAAGAGCGTCCATAAATAAAACTCAATTTAATTTAATTTTCTCCTGTAAATAGCATATATGCGATATTAAATGTTGGATAATTTTTGACATTTAATTTAATTCATAAATAATAGAGCTAAAATTACAACAGTAATTCCTAGAAATAGACATAAAATTGTTTAAACGTTGATATATTAAATGTGATACAAATTATTATTAAAATGAGAGGTGGCTCTT
The DNA here is from genome assembly GCA_030765065.1 of Deroplatys truncata. Classification (NCBI taxonomy): domain Eukaryota; kingdom Metazoa; phylum Arthropoda; class Insecta; order Mantodea; family Mantidae; genus Deroplatys; species Deroplatys truncata. Next base: position 70,053,200 of record CM060978.1, on the reverse strand, counting down.
TAATACGTTGTCACTTTTTCGATAAATGCGTTTTTTAAATGAAATTTTCTGCAGAATTGCACAAATCACCTTGAAATAGCTCCTCTAGCTCCTATCATTGAGTCCAACAGCTTTGATTGAGGTTAGTTGACATTTTTCGCAATATATTCCTGATTAGTTTATAGATATACTGAAATTAGAACCAATTTCTCGCCTTAATATTTGGGATGTTTTCGAGTAAACCATCCGTTTAATAGCAGTTGGTAGCTCTGATTTAAGGCCCAGTTCTCGACGCAGTAGAAGCGTGGGCTGTATGCACCAGACCTTACACAGAGTATTGTTTTCCGTTTGTTTATTCGCTTGTCACTTCTGTTGACAGATGTGCGACTAAATGTCAGAATGCTTTTTGTTTCATATACTGCGAGGAAGCTAAGGTCACGTAATGCTATCTCTTCCGTTTATTACCTTGATGGCATTCCAACGTATTCTGTTTGCATGCGCTGTAACAACGCACCCCCTGCAGATTTTAAAGAAATTATTGCACAACGTTTACGTAGAAACTTAATACATTTGATTATCATTACAGGGCGGCGGCGGCGGAGGCGGTGGCAGCAACAGCACACGGCCAAGGAAAAGCTTTTCTCGACGATAGTGTTTTTTTTATCAACTTCCCATTCGTGCCGTCATGCTGGAAAGTTGAATTTCCTATACTCAGTGCTAGTAACCTAATCTACTCGCGTATTTCGCCTATTTATTGCACGTATGAAAATCTAACGAGAATTAATTTTAAAAAGGTAACTAATTTTATTGTTTTTCAAAATATTTCCCTTTAATATCAATACAGTTTTACATTCGATGAAACCAGTCATTAAAGCAATGATGCCCCTCCTCCTGAGGCACTTCGAAACCAGGTTTTTATAACGTTCCATTGCTCATCTGATGATGAAAAATTATTCCATGCATTTTATCTTAATTTTTGAAAACAAAAAGGAATTACAAGGTACTACGTCGGAGCTGTATGGTGCGGGGGCCTATAGTGCTGACCTTAGGGCATCCACATACTCAGTTTTGCTGTATGTGACGATGCGCTATACTTTTTTTTTAAGTGAATTGGATTTTTTTTTTGAAAGTTTACATATTGAAACAATGGTTAATTTAATCAAATATTTGTAAGTATACAAAAATCATTAAAAAAGTTAGGTGTTCCAATGTGAGGTTTTCGATGTAACGACATTTCTTTACTAATTAGCAGTAACAATACGTTTATCTTCTAACGCTATAGTAGCAATATGCTTAGGGAGAGTATATTAGTAACCATCATGTTACCAGCACTGCGAATTCGTCGGACTTTTGTAGGCTTAGGTTCTATTCCGAAGACCTATTGATCCAATTAACTTTTTTTGAAGATCATAACAATAAATCCAAGACTCATCACCAGTAACAATATTCCAAATTAAATTTGAACTGCCGCCTCAGAATTTTTCAAGACTTTTTCTGCATCAATAAATGCTCTTTATTTTTGATCGGGAGGTTTTCTCGCGTCTAACTGTTGATGTAAAATGTTTTGTATTTAACTCATACCAATGTCCAATGTCGCCCGATAAAATTCATAAGCTGTCCGTAGATCATCTTCAAGCATTGCTCGAACAGCGGCAATATTTTCATCAATATCAGCAGTTCTTGGGCGCCCCTCACGAAATTCACCACTAAAAAAAACTGATCTCTTTTGAATTCATTCTACCAATTATAAATTGTTGCCTTCATGGGGCTTCTTCGCCAAATGCATTTCTAAGCCGATCTTCACATTGTTTAGGCGTTAATGACGATTTAAAATCGTAAAAAAATCATAGCCCGAAATATTCTCTAGCCAAGTTCTTTTTCAGGTGAACACAAAATCTTTAAATAATGATAATTAACAAACTATTGGAGCAAATTGAACAAACTACATGGCAATAAACTCACAAACCATTAGAAAATAGTTGTCAAATATATTCATTTTTTTTGGAAACATGACAGTCCAAACTTTTTCAGTGCCGTCCTCGAACGTGCATGAACGATATTAAATCCTCTAATGTTTGATATATTTGTTATTGAAGGTATGGAATATAATTATATTTGATCGAGTTTTCCTATTAAAATGTTGTCTGGGTCTTAACTTCCTTTTTATTTGTTAATATTAACGATTTAATTACTAAAGCGCCTAGTATGTGCTGCAAATTATTGATTTTTTTAGGGTCCACAACCATAAATAATCTATCGCCAGTACCCCTCCAAAATGACCTTGCTACTGTAATTAATGTTCAACAGTTGTTAATAATTAATATTATTTTCGCGTAAGGACAATTTCTATTATTTACTACTATCTTAAAAATAGTATGCAATGTACATGCGTTAAGCTCATTGAAAAATGTCGACTTCATCTTTTATTTTCTAACTCTTTCTCGTTCTCCAGTAATGGAATTGCTACACTTGTATCGTAATACACTATTACAGCTTATTAATTGCATATGACTTCAGCACAATATGGACCAAAAACGTTTAACAACTCATATAATATTGTTGTCCGGTTTTTCAACTGTCACTGTGAGCTCACTTCACGAAAATCAACTAGTTCAATTCTCCGTTAGCCTCTTCACGACAGACGGTTCACTTACTCGAGAGTAGAACACAAGACCTTCACAACCCGTCCTTCCGCAGTAGCTCTCGATGCATGTCACAACAGTGGCCACTAACTTGTACGGAAAGATCACCCGCCAACTTGATCACTGACTGGCCGACGCAACTCAACTCGCAATGACTGACAACCGCGAGAGCGCTCGCTTATATAGTCAGTGGAATTTTTCCATAAGCTTCTCGAATCTTCTAGAACTATTTTGACACACTTTTTGGAAGGGGGAAGTAGCTTCCAGAAGTTATCTGCGATAACGCACCTGGTGTTTACGCTGGCGAGCGACAGTTATGGTTTTTTACTCCGATTGCCCGGCACCGACCTCCCGATAACCTTGGCCTATAGCCGCTGCGACACAATATCAACAAATAGGGGCTTGATTGCTGGATTATTATCACATCCCAGTAGCTGATAATCATCAGATAAATATTATACTTTTTACATGTTTCGATTGCAGAAAAATTAGAAATTTAATATTTGATCGAATTTTATGGATTAATAATTTTGCATTTTACATGTTGAAGGAACACATCCGTAAAATATAGCATGTATTATGCTTTCTTTTTGGGCCGAGAGGGTGAGCACTTGTTGCTTACAGCTGTGCATGGCCCGGGAAGTGTAGACATTTTTTTACTTTCTCTACTACGTACAGTAAGTAGGGGAAGTATTGTATTCCACCCAAAAATTCGATACCGAGATTTCACCGAAAATACATATTTTGAGACCCCCTGAATTCAAAAGAAGCATTTTTGGAAACATGTCCGTGTGTGTCTGTGTGTGTGTCTGTGAACAGCATAACTCAGCAACGAACAGCCGGAAAAACACCAAACTTGGTATTTAGGTTCAGTATCTTCCAGAGATGCGACACGAAGGTTTTCAAGAAAATCACCCACCCCAGACTACCCTTTACATGGAACAATTTTCGAAAATTTTAATTTTCTCAAAAATCTAACGATTTGATTAAAATATCATATGTTTAAGATATTTTCATGACAAATCAAATGTATATCTCGAATTTTCTGGGAATGTCTCCAAAAGTATTCTTCATTGTGAACGACTTTTGCATAACTGGTAAACCATAAGAGATAGACGAAATTTTACTACACAAAATATGTAGATCGCATTAAAATACACAATTTATGTCATATACATTTTTTTTTGAGTAAACCATTTTCGAGATATTGCTTGTTATTCCCTTAAATTTTCCGATACTTATACTATTTCTCAAATGGGAATTCGATATTCATTTTTATGTCCTGGACATACAAAGAGAATGGAACACTGCGCATAACAACCAGCTCGTAAAATATTTAAATCCTACCATATTCCCCTTGCACCTACAAGAAAATTAGCAATAAGATTAACATCTCGATTAACATGAAGTAGATGGAGAATAAGCGTTTGTAAAAATAGTTTGTACAAGAGCAGAGAAAGTCATGTGAGTGTAACACACCAGATTTTTTTCCCCCGACTACGTACTTACATAAGTAGAGGAAGTATGGATCTCAACCCGAAAATTCAATGTCATAGTTTCATCCGAAACAACTTCTAAGGCCCCTTGAACCCAAAAGAAGCATTTTTAAAAAAGGTCCAAGTGTCTGTGAACAGCATAACAATACCAAACTTGCTATAAAGGTCCGCATCTTCTAAAACTGCGACACGAATATTTTCAACAAAATCGCTCCATCCTAAATTAACCATTAAATGTAACATTTTTCGATTTTATTTATTTTCTAAATAATGGTCTAACGTTTTTTATTAAGATAGCATATGTTTAAGATATTTTCATGACGAATAAAATGTATATCTCGACTTTTCTGGGAATAGCCTGTGAAGTCTTCTTCATTATGAATGACTTTTGCATAACTGGTAAACCGTAAGACACAGACAAAATCTTACAGTACAATTAAAATAGATCGTTAAAGCACATAATCGATGCCAAATTACATTTTTTGTAGCGTTAACCATTTCCGAGATATTCTTTTTTATTAGTTTGAATTTTCAAATACTTGGGTATGTCTTTCTCACGCGGAAACACGTGTTTTCTCGTGTTCATGCAAGGATTAACAGAATTTCGAAAGCCGTCACATTGCGATCCCCTCTGAAAAGATTTGACAATCACCTACTGTATTCCCATAGTCCCCTTGTGCCTAGAAGGAAATGTGTAACAAAACCATTTCTACAATGTTTATCTGAATTAACACGAAGTAGATAGAAGAACAAGCTATTGTAGGTAATAATACTTTATTAAAGCATGGGTAGAGAATGTCATGTGAATGTAACATCGAAATGTTGTTCATTTGTATAGCCTCCTTTCACTTCTTTGGCCATATAGGGATTTGGCTTGGGAACAGCTCATGGATTTATTACTCTTTGCACCGTTAGTTATCTTAACATTGGTGTTTTAATACATTTTGCTATTAAATACACTTAAATTCACATAACATTCACACTTCCTACTCTGTGGAGGATAGGGAATGATTCTGGTTAAAGAAAAATGCCTCGCCTCAGCCGGGAATCGAACCCGAGACCTCGGTTTGCCCACCACTCGACCACAGTTGCAGTTCGAAGCAATGTTCATAAGCGAAGACAAATAGAAGTTAGAAGTCCTTATTGTCGCCTAGTAACAGCAGACAGTGCAGACTTAGTGAAAGCAGGATCAGCAAATTCCAGTGAAAGGGTAAGTCTGCAAACACACTTTGCCTGACTAAAGCAGCACGGGCGTCTTTACACAGCGTATTTACTACCCCCAGGCTGGAATTTATTCGCAATTCGGTTGCACTGCCCTCATTTCTTGTAAACTAGGTCAGAGTAATCTCCATAGAGTTTTTATCGTCTTTCGGCGAGCACCTGCGAGGTGTAGTGTAACATAAGCAAATGATGCAAATATAGGACGAAAGGAAAAGAAAAATCAACTCCAAGCTTTTTCTTTGAGAGCTTCGGTTTCAAATTGCTACAAGCGCCAATATCGACGTGAAAATGCAGTGACAAAAAGTTTAAAACATGCCGCTGTGGGTGGCAGATCGCATACTGACGTTTCCTTTGCATATGACTAACAAGCGGCTTTCATAATAGGAATTAAAAATGGGAGAGGATTTCAGCAATGCGACCAAGGCTTAAGCCTCAGGGATAACGGGCTGAGAGCACGATGATCAGTTAGAAATGACAGCGGTAGGTGCAGCGCAGCGGGGTCCCTAACGTTTCTAGATACAACATCCCGGCTCCTTCGTTACTCTTCGTACCCAAGGAAATGCAGTGTTGTTAACTATAGGATAATTTCCTAGATCTGGAGTCTTATAGAAGTCATATAGCGACAGAATTTTAAAGACAGCACCTAGCGACTTTCCTGACGATTTTAGGAGTCATTTAACGACAAATAATTTTTAGGTTTGATACATTTGCTGATGAAGAATTGGATTTTTAAAAACAATATGTAGGTATGCAGTGGCGGCTCATGTTGCCTATACCTAGGGGGGCTGCACTGATTGTTGCAATTTTAGCTTACCTTAATTATTTGAAGATGAATTGCATACGACGATCTTTCTTTGTAGCAAACTTATTAACCACTGTCTCGTTAAACTTCGGGATGTTTTCTATCATTTCCTGGACAACATAACAAGTGCAGTTAGTCTATCTTCTCCAAAAGTGTTCCTAAGGAATGTTTTAATTCTTTTCAGTATAGAGAAACGGCGTTCAGACTCACTTGCTGTTAAAGGCAGAGTAATGGCTATTTTCAAAAGTTTTAACACTTCAGAAAAAGTGGAAGAAAGATTATTAGCTCTGAGATACTGAAGCAATTTTACAGCACCGCCAATATTCCTGAATTCTTCTCTCGAAAAGATGACTGAAAGTTCTGTGTAGTTTGTCCTGGAAACAGTTTTACGCATTCACCGAACGCATTTTCTGGAAATATTGAATTAAATTGCTCAAACTGTGATTCTTGTAGCAGGGAAGACACAGAAAGATGTTCTCTAAACTGGAAATTGAGATTCAATTGAGACAGTGTAACATCACATACTTACTTGGCTGCTGCTGCTCTGGTCTGTGTGTTTGAAACAATTTTTCTTTTGTGTGGGTTTTCTGCTGCCAAATCACAGGACTCCACTGAGTTTCTTACTTTTATAATTTCAGCAGTGACAGTAGATATGTACACTGGAACTTTAGCAGCATCTATGTGGCGATTCTGTAGTTGATTGTATAGTATTTCTACATGAGGCATGATTAAATGGAAAAAAATTGAGCAGAAACAAAACTCATTATTTTTTAGTGAAGTAGTTATTGTCTTTACGTTATTTCCCCACGCTTTGGAAGCCAATTTGAAGTAGTGGTGTATTGTAGTTCAACTGTTAGGGAGCCGAACTTGAAGTAGTTGCAACGGCACGTATGGTACCCGGTGGCCTTCGTTTCGTAGGTTTAAAAATATTAACTTTGTAATTTGACTGTTTCTTTAAATATTATATATTTATGTTTGCCTCGGCTGCGTCAGTATTTTTGTTAGAGACATGGATTTCTTTGCAAGGCGTGGTGCGGCTGAAGTATGTAGGCTTACACAGATTTTAATTTTTTATCCACTCCTTTTTATTAATTCTTGACACGATTTAAATAACACTTCACTGATATAGAGAACTGTAAGATTCTTTTATTAAATACTTGTACTTTTTAACACGTAAACTATTTTCGTCTCATACGAATACGTATTAAATTTCTCGAGGACGCATCTCGCGTCTGATTAGTAACACTGTCTGCTAGCAACCAACACGTCCAGTTATGAGCGCTGTCTATAAGCAACTGACTTGAATTCCACCGCCTAAATTTGTAAATTGCTATATTTCAGTTTCTGATTGGGTAATCCTACTCAAATAGAATACTTTCATTTAACTTAAGCTTTTTTCTGGTTGTTGATTGGCTATTTTATAAACTAACACAAAAATTACATTATTGTTGCTCCAAGAATTATAAGTAGTATTGTTAAACTTTCAAATGCACTATTGCCTCAAGGTTACCTCATTGTTACCTCATTGTTAGCAACTTTTAACCTATTATTCTCATAGCTTCTACATTATTAAATTATGTAATACATTCACAAAACATTATTGAACAAGTATACAATAATATAAACATATACAATGACTGTAATATACACTTTTTATATCTTGTTAATACACTTATTGCTTTAAAGCGGGCTGTTATAATATTTTTTATTATATAATTTGACTGAAATCATTTAAGTGTTAAAAATACTGCCTCATAAAATACCCCAATATAGCAGGTGCCTCATTTATTGTCGCACTGCTTGAAGTCTGTGATTTTGACAAAATTTGAAAACATTCTTTCAATGCCTCCTCCTTTTCGTAAACAACATTTACAGTCCTGGATTTGTGGTTCCACTTCGTTGATCCACCACTGGTATTCTCTTCTTAACACACGAATCTAACACTGATGATCTGTGTGGAGAGCGGGAAAAGAAGGCGGCTATAGCAGAAAGCTTTGAAAAGAAAACTCTAGCTTTCGTGTTTTGCCTGGCACCTCTCTCCATTATTAATTATTATCATATTTAATTGATGTGCTAAGCAATGTACAAAGTACGCATTAGGGTACACATCTCTAACTTAAACTTGCACTCCATTGATAGCCCCGCTCATTACCGCTGCACCATCAAAACTTTGGCCTATGAGCTGTTTCTTTTTCTTCTTCTTATCTTTTAACATATTGCCCAGCTCAGAAATTACAACTTCTGCAATTTCATCGGAATTTTGCCCAATCGGAATAAAAAATCCCCAGAATCGCTCAACAGGACCACCTAAGGCATTACAATACCTTAAGACTATTATAAACTGGAACACACCAACAATATCTGTAGTTTCGTCGGCCATAAAGACACATAGTCTACTGCTTAAATTTCTTCTAAGATGTTTTCTTTACAAACTTCAAGAATACGCTGAAGTAACTCATTTTGTGTTGTCTTAGACGTTCCTTTAAAAAATGAATGGTTAAGATGGCACTGAAATAGGGAATCAATTTCTACTGTATATTTAATCAACTCCCTGAACACCCCTTGATTTTGCGACCCTTTATGCTCTTCATGTTCTCTTAGTGGTAGCTCCTGATAACCACAAAATATCACACAGTTGATTATCTTTATAAGAGTGTCCCTATTTTTACTTTCTCTACTAAGTATAGTAAGTAGGGGAAGTATTGCATTCCACCCAAAAATTCGATACCGAGATTTCACCGGAAATAGATGTTTTGAGGCCTCCTGAATCCAAAAAAAGTATTTTTGGAAACATGTCCGTGTATGTCTGTGTGTATGTCTGTGAACAGCATAACTCAGAAACGAACAGTCGGATAAACACCAAACTTGGTATTTAGGTTCAGTATCTTCCAGAGATGCGACACGAAGGTTTTCATGAAAATCTCCCCACCCCAGATTACCCGTTACATGGAACATTTTTAGAAAATTTTAATTTTATCAAAAATGGCTCTAATGATTTTGATTAAAATACCATATGTTTAAGATATTTTCATGACAAATAAAACGTATATCTTGGATTTTCTGGGAATCTCTCCAAAAGTATTCTTCATTGTGAACGACTTTTGCATAACTGGTAAACCATAAGAGATAGACAAAGGTTTGCTACACAAAAATGTAGATCGCGTTGAAATACACAATTTATGTCATATAATTTATGTTGTTGAGTGAACCATTTTCGAGATATTGCTTGTTATTCCCTTACATTTTTCAATGCTTATTTTCTCAAATGGGAATTTGTTATTCATATTTTTGTCTTGGATATTCAAAGAGTATTAATCTGTGGCAAAGAGAATGGTGCTGCACCTAGCAACCAGCTATTAAGATATATGTCGATGCTTAAAGGCTACTGTATTTCTATATTGCCCTTGCAAATACAAAACAAGGGGAACATAGTACGCCTTAAGCGATAGTCAAATATTTTTAGAACTGGTCGCTATGTGTAAAATGTAAATCTCTTTGCATGTCAAAAGATCGTTCCTGCAAATGTTTATCTCGATTAATATGAAATAGATGGAGAATAAGAGTTTGTAAAAATAGTTTGTACAAGAGTTGAGAAAATCATGTGAGTGTAATACATCAGATTTTTTTTAGACTTGATCGTTGTGACGATCTATTGATTTCTTATAGACTTGGCTTAAACATGCCTGTACATTTACTGACCCAAGTGTAGCAAAATTAAGCACGTTATTAACATGATTTTTGGACATTTTATGTTTATAACATTTTTCATATAGTCTCTTCAAGTCTGAAACCCCCTTTTGATTCCATGCAATGTTGGCTGCGTCGGCTTTAATTCCAAATAAAAGGTAAGGAAAACAGAAAAGGGAATTGCTGACTTCGCAGCCACATATCCCCTCATATTTCGTTAAATTTCAGGAGTGAAACACCTATCATATTGTTTTTGGCGGCTTGTTGCAGTTTGAATAATATTTAACACAGGAGTCGGTCTTCCACGCACTTTAATGTCACATTTCTCTTGCAGTGTTAAAGCACCAAAACGAAGCGACTTTAAATCGACTCAATTACTCGTTACAAGCACACTTTGATACTAGTATATAAAATCATATCTGATTTTACTCTACTGTAAGGAAACAAAAGTAGGTATATTTGAATCGCTGTGAAAATATTCACAAACAGTCTGATTACGAATGTAATCTATTCAATTTAGGCAATTAAGCCCACAATATTAAATTTGCTCTTGGGAGGCAGGAGCCGCGCAGCCTCCCCCTTTATCGACCACCACACAGGTTTTCTCGTAAGCAAGGAATAAATAAATAAAACGACATTAATTATTTTTTTAAAAATGCTCAGATATGTAAAATTTAATATTCTGAATAGAAAACGTTTACAAACGAAACAAAATTTTCAATTATTATTGTAGAAAGTTTTAAATTTCAACAAGTTTTCATTTTTTTCTGAAAGTTAATTGTATATGGGAGCGTTTTGATCACCTTATAAAATAATTAGAATTTCATTTGTTACAGTAGTTGTGCAAATTGTAGAGAAAAGTGTTAAAAGGACAACAATTAAACCGTTCCCATAGCAACCAAACATACTGTGTGAGACAAAATGAAATTGTTCATGCAATAAGTTGTCATTTAAAGTTTTTGTCGATGATATTACACCCTGTTCAATAATATCTGACAATTTTGTTTGTTTATTGAAGAATTCTCCGTTAAAAATGTTAAATTTGAGTGTCCGAGAGGTTTTTAAAAAATTAGCTAATATAGGTTTTATTTGCTTCATTCCTTACTTATGAAAGACTTATATACAGGATGGACCATTTAAGCTGAGATTGTACAATATCTCCAAAACTGAGCGTTATAGAAATAAATGTCTTCAATTCAAGTGGCTTGATATTATGGGGGAAAGCAAACGCCATTACTCGTGTTTTATTTGGAGGACGTTGTGATGGTCATTTTAGGTCCAATTTAATGTCATCCTAATTTTAGATTTCCATTTTTAAAAATTAAATTGACCCTAAAATAACTATCATAACGTCCTCCAAACCAAACACGACTAATGGTATTTACTTTCCTCATAAAATATCAAATAACTTTGATTAAGCATATTTCTTTCTACAATGCTTAGTTTTGGAGATACTGTACAGTCTCAAGTTAATGGTCCACCGTGTATACAGAATGTAACAAAAATGTACGGCACAAATTGCAGGACACATTCCTCACACGTAGCCGAGGAAATTATGTTATATAAACATGGGTCTGAAAACGCTTTGTTTCCACGTTACAACTCATTTTCTCCAACGGGAAACACACACGAACAGAACTTTAGAATCATGAGGAACATGCACTCTTGGTTACGTCTGGTTACGTTGTCATTATCGTAGGTGCACCACCAGTGTTTTGTTTTACATGTCCCTGTTGCCATTCGACTTACGACATTACTTGTTTACAGGTAACATCAACTGTTCCAGTGAGCAGTACGACCTTGGCAATTACACGGGTTATTACGTACTAGTAGAGTTAATCATTGGCTTGGCTTGTGCAATGGCAGTGTATACAAATGCAGAGATGTCAGATGTCCATTTGATGTATGGATTAGCAGATGGCAATGGCGCTTGCGCCCAACGTTTGTACCGGGAGAGATTTCCTCGACGAAGGTTCCCGGACAGGAAAACGTTTGAAGCCATTGATCGTCGTTTTAGGGAACATGGGGTATTTCAGCCTGATACTCGCGACCGGAGGAGGCTTAGAAGACGAGGACACCGACATATTTTTTCAGGGAAAAAGCCTATTTGGTTTCAATAATTTGAACTTAAGAATTTTAATTCGGAAGGCGGCAATTCTTCAGGCAGTTGTCGATGACCCTAGTGTCAGTACAAGACAAGTAGCTGCAACAATGAATGTTGACCACATGACTGTCTGGCGAGTGTTACACGGGGTCCGGCTGTATCCATACCATTTAAAGCTTGTGCAGGCACTATGAGCAGCAGATTTTCCTGCACGGGTACGCTTCTGCGAATGGTTTATGCAACAAAGTGTCAATTCTAATATTAGTGAAACGGCACTGTTCACAGATGAAGTGTCGTTTCAATGAGATCAGATTGTAAATTATTACAATCGGCATGTATGGCTCGACATCAATCCTCACGTAACTGTTGAAGCAAGTCAGCAACAAAGATTTTCTGTCAATGTTTGGGCCGGTATTGTTGGTGAATGTTTGGTAGGGCCTCACGTTCTTCCACCCTGGCTCAACGGACAAAGTTACTATAATTTCGTGGAGAATGTTCTATCTGATCTGTTAGCAGATGTGCCTTTAGCTGTGCGACAAAACGTGTACTTCATGCACGATGGATAACAGATTTGGTGACAGATGGATAGGTAGAGGTGGACCAATTGCCTGGCCTCCACGCTCCCCGGGCCTGAACCCACTGGACTTTTATTTGTTGGGACATTTGAAAGCTCTTTGTATCGAACCCCAGTAACAGATGTTCAGAGTCTCCGTGCCCGTATTATGGAAGGCTGCAAAACCATATGCTATCCTCCAGGGAACATCAGCGCATTGGGGATTCACTACGACGGCGGGTTGATGCGAATATCAATGTTCACGGAGGGCATATTGAACATCTGTGAGAAAGAGTTGCATGTGGTATGCTGGTACGTTCTATTCTTGTGTGTTTCCCATGATTAATGAGTTGTAACATGTTAAAGCGTTTCAAGACATATGTTCATACAACATAATTTCTTCGTCTACATGTGAGGAATGTGTCCTGCAATTTGTGCCGTACATTTTTAAATTAAATTGAGTTTTATTTATGGATGCTCTTTAACTGCGTTGGTCCTTAGCGTCCCATTCTACGAGGGCTGATCAATAAAGACTGACACTGATTTTTTCCTGTAGCTTTCTTGAGAGTTTCCTGTCTCTACCACGAATATTTGAAAAGAGCGGGGTTTCATGTATAATGTCCATAGACGACAGCACTCTTGTATCGGTAGGTTGGTAGTAATGCTGTATATTGTTGACCCTATTTGAATTTCGCATACCACTCGACACAAGAGGAGCAATAAAATGTTGTTTTCGTATAAATCATACAGCCTCTGAAACTTTGGAAAAGCTGAAGCAAGCATACGGTGAAGATGCACTACCTCGTGCAACAGTGTTTAGGTGGTTCAAGGACTTCAAAGAAGGGCAAGTCTTCTGTGCTAAGCAAGCTGGGTCTGGTGCTTCGGCCTCTGCTATGATTGAAGTCAACATCAACACAGCTGCTGTGATTGTTGTTCTTCATCACACTACTGCTACAGCAGCGTACTACACGCCAGTATTGGCTACACTGAGGGAGCACATTGCAAGGAAACATCCAGAACTTCATCAGAATGGGTGGCGACTTCATCACAACAACGCATGGCCTCACGTCTCAAATCAAATCCAGGAATTCAACATCACCTGCATACTGCATCCTTATAACCCCAATCTTGCCCCCTGTTATTTCTTTTTTATTCCCATCACTAAAGGCAAAGCTCCGGGGCATTCGATTTGAGAGCACTGAAGCGTGCTGAGGAAAAGAGAGGCGATTCTCAAAGACCTGACAAAGAATGGCCTGCACCATGTGTTCGAGGACTGGCAGAGGCGCTATAAAAGGTGCATTCAAGTAGGAGGGGACTACTTTGAAAAAGATCATGTCAACATTGAAATGGAGTAATAAATACTGTGAAAAAAAATCAGTCTCAGTCTTTATTGATCAGCCCTCGTATATTGGGCGTGAAAGACCGGTAATTTTGCTCAGAGGCCTCTTTATCAGGCTTGAGGTTCTTTTACGTGCCTTCTACGACACGGGATCACCGGCCTTACTTCCCTTCCGACGGAAGCCATTCCTAAGGATTTTTACGCCCGAAAAAATCCACCGCCCTCCGCCGGGTTTGAACACGAGACCTCGGGAACAGAAGGTAACCATCACACCATGGAGCACGACCCGTACATTTGTGTTACACCTGTATACTGTAAAACGTATTTCCTTGAGGAGGACATACCAATTACTTCTGAAATAAGAGAAATAGACAGTTGCGTAACTTAAATTTTATAAAATGGCAAAATATTCAAGCACAGTCCACTTCTGCCACAAAGATGCGGTGGGATAAAACCCATTTAAAGAACTGATAGATTTTGCAATCCCAATTCTATACCTTTCACATTCCATTGCGGAGGTTAATAAAGAATGATAAACAGTTCGGTTTGTCTCAGAAAGCATTTTCAAATGTATCTCATCTATCATTACGACTTGTTCGCATATATGCATTTTTTTCACTTGCATTAATCTTACTTTTTACTTTCTCTACTACGTATAGTAAGTATGGGAAGTGTTGTATTCCACCCAAAAATTCGATACCGAGATTTCACCAGAAGTATATGTTTTGAGACCCCCTGAAACCAAAAAAAAACATTTTTGGAAACATGTCCGTGTGTGTGTCTGAACAGCATAACTCAGAAACGAACAATCGGATAAACACCAAGCTTGGTATTTAGGTTCCGTATCTTCCAGAGATGCGACACGAAGGTTATCAAGACGATCCCCCCACCCCAGACTACCCTTTACATGGAACGTTTTTCGAAAATTTTAATTTTCTCAAAACTGGCTCTAACGATTTTGATTAAAATATTATATATTTAAGATACTTTCATTACAAATAAAATGTATATCTTGAATTTTCTGGGAATGTCTCCAAAAGCATTCTTCACTGTGAACGGCTTTTGGTAAACTGGTAAACCATAAGAGATAGACAAGATTTTACTACACAAAAATTGTAGATCGCGTTTAAATACACAATTTATGTCTCATACGTTTATTTTTTTGTTGAGGTAACCATTTTCAAGATATTACTTGTTATTCCCTTAAATTTTTCAATACTTATTTTCTCAAATGGGAATTCGTTATTAATTTTTATGTCTTGGATATGCAAAGAGTATTAATCTGTGGCAAAGAGAATAGTGCTGCACCTAGCAACCAGCTATTAAGAGATATGTCTATGTTAAAGGCTACTGTATTTCTATATTGAAATTACAAAACAAGGGGAACAAAGTACGCTTTAAGATGTAATCAAATATTTTTTAGAACTGGTCGCTATGTGAAGAATGTAATTCTCTTTGCATGTCAAAAGATCGTTTCTGCAAATGTTTATCTCGATTAACATGAAGTATATAGAGAATAAGAGTTTGTAAAAATAGTTTGTACAAGAGTAGAGAAAAGTCATGTGAATGTAACACATCAGATTTTTTACCCTGCACCGTGACGGTGGGTTGAAACCAGTGAGGGATGCGGATTTTGTGACCCATGTATAGGACAAATGCCCACTCAGCATCTTTTATTATTATGGTTATAAGCACTAGTAGTAGTAGTAGTAGTAGTAGTAGTAGTAGTAGTAGTAGTAGTAGTAGTAGTAGTAGTAGTAGTAGTAGTAGTAGTAGTAGTAGTAGTAGTAGTAGCAGCAGCAGCAGCAGCAGCAGTAGTAGTAGTAATAGTAGTAGTATTTAACGCCCGTTTTACTACATATGGCAGCACAGGATGAACACTGGTGATATATGAAATGAAATGATATTGAGAAAAGAAAATTTGGTAAGAAAACGCTACAGGCTGCCTCTGTATAGGAAAGCCTGAGGAAACGCGGAAAAACTCAGTCAGGGAGGATGGTCATTGCGGGATTTGAACCACGGACTTTCCGTTCGTGGGTCTGTGTCTTTACGACCTCGGTTACCTCTGTCGGTAGTCACCATCGTGATGCATTAGAGGAGCTGCGATAGGTAACGGTCTGTAGGTCACGAAAACCAAACATTCTGGCTGAAGGAAGCATGGTGCTGACCACATCCTTTCCCCGTATCGGCTGAGTAATCGTCCACCTATGCCATGCACATGTGAGTGTGAGGTCGGCAGCCGGAATGGTAGACATACGCCCACAGGGCTGCCGTGCTACAGATTATAGTTATAATCGTATATATAGGATATATTATATATACATATATGTAAATATAGGGTTATTTAAAAGGAAGGAACAGACTTTAAATATTTCTAATGAACGACAATAGATGGCGACGCATGCGATACATCATTGAACAGAGAAAAGTTCAAAATTTTATTTTATGTGTTCAAAATGAGCACCATGTGTTAAGCAAGGACAATCAGTGCTTTTTCGTTTGCATACGCAGCCACTTTCTACGAATTTATTGTATCAATTTTAATTTTTTTATGACGTGACGAATCGTTGTAGAACTTGCAACGAAATGCACGCTGCAATGAAACAATGGATTTACTCTTTGCATAATGCAGCACACAAAGCGACTTTTCCTGTGGCATCGCCATTTTCTCGTAAACAAACACAGCGCCGCTGTAGGCACTGAATTGAACTAATAGGTGGGGACTTAAAACTTTGAACTTTCCTCTATTCAATGATGTGTCGCATGTGTTGCTATCTATTGTAGTTCATTTAAAATTAATATTCAAATTCTGTTCCTTCTTTTTGAATAGCCATCTTACTTTCCAGATCTGTGCACGTTTGATTATATTTCGGATGGAAGCTCCTTTGAGCCAGATAACATACAGTTTATCAAATGGTGTCCCAGTTCTTCTGTTATTTTTCCGCCGTGCATCCCAATATCCTTGCTTGTCGTTAACTTTTGATTTATCGAACTGACCTACAAAAATTGACCCGGTACCGTCACTCGTGAAAATGTAATTTACCAAAGACGGGGTGACGGAGAGAGATTCGACAGCAGGTTTTAAACTGTCGTGTTTTACGGAGAGGTGTGAGTTGTAAATAGTTTGAATTCCATTGAAGATAGTCTGAGAGTGACGGGACTAAGAAAAAGAATATAAACATTGATAGGAAAACTTCATTAATGTGAATGTTTAATTTTGCTTCATTTTCATTACAATTCCCAGCCATTTCTTTCAAGCGCTGGTTTATTTAATTTCGTTGCAGTTATTTGAAATTTTATTTTGTGTTGCATGCTTCATGTGAAAATGAAGACCAGTAACACCATACCGACAGTACAGTGGTCTTGGACTGTGCCACAGTTGTCCCACTCGGCGCTATAATTACGCATAAAATTCTGCAAAAAACATAGCTTAACCAAAATTCATACGAAAGCTATATATGCATGGCATACCTAGTTACAATATATGTTAAAAAATCTTATGTGTTACACTCACATGACTTTCTCTACTCTTGTACAAACTGTTTTTACAAAAGCTTATTCTCCATCTGCTTCATGTTAATCGAGATAAACATTTGCAGACTCTATCTTATTGCTAATTTTCTTGTAGATGTAAGGGGAATATATATTTACAAGGGCAATATAGAAATACAGTAGCCTTTAAGCACATACATATCTCTTAATAGCTGGTTGCTAGCTACAGCACTATTCTCTTTGCCACAGATTAATACTCTTTGCATATCCAAGACCAAAAAATGAATAATGAATTCCCATTTGAGAAAATAAGTACTGAAAATTTTAAGGGAATAACAAGCAATATCTCGAAAATGGTTCACTCAACAAAAAAAAGTATATGACATAAATTGTGTATTGTATTTTAACGCGATCTACATTTTTTGTGTAGTAAAATTTTGTCTATCTCTTATGGTTTACCAGTTATGCAAAAGTCGTTCACAATGAAGAATACTTTTGGAAACATTCCCAGAAAATTCAAGATATACATTTTATTTGTCATGAAAATATCTTAAACATATGATATTTTAATCAAAATCGTTAGCCATTTTTGAGAAAATTAAACTTTTCGAAAAATGTTCTATGTAAAGGGTACTCTGGGGTGGGGGGATTTTCTTGAAAACCTTCGTGTCGCATCTCTGGAAGATAGAGAACCTAAATACCAAGTTTGGTGTTTATCCGACTGTTCGTTTCTGAGTTATGCTGTTCACAGACAGACACACAGACAGACACACACACAGACACACAGACACACACACGGACATGTTTCCAAAAATACTTTTTTTGGATTCAGGGGATCTCAAAACTGTATTTCTGGTGAAATCTCGGTATCGAAATTTTGGGTGGAATACAACACTTCCCCTACTTACTATACGTAGTAGAGAAAGTAAAAAGTTGACGCATTTTCCTCATTTCTTTTCCTCACTCAACACATGGCGCTGTAAAAGTGTTTTGTTTTTCTTCTTCTTCTTTTGTATCAATAGCTCCCCTGTAATGAATTGTTACGCCTGTAAATTTACGGAACGCTTTTGTCCGATGTTTACCTACCGAAGAATGTTTCATACACACATCATGAAGGAAAGCATTATTATTACTCAAATAAATAACTTATCTCTTCTCCCTCTCTCTCTCTCTCTCTCTCTCTCTCTCTATCTCTCTCTCTCACACACACACTCCAATCTTAGCGACACAAGCTTCCGTCCTAAGCAACTGCCAGAACTCAAATGATAAAAATACACGCACCATTTGCCGTGTGCTTGAGAACGACATAGTGGTAAATGCTGTAAATCTTGCCCAGTCCTAAGAGTGCATTTAGTAGAGCAAATGTTTTGTATAATACCTGAAATTACGGTAAAAACTATTTTGATTTAATGAAGAAAAAATGTCAAATTCAGAAATTACATACATTTTTCTTGAATTTCTTACAAGCGATTTTTAATATTTCACAATGATACAGTAATTTGTATCACAAATTACTTAAATGTAAATAATGATTGTAATATGAATATGCATTTTTATGTGACATTGATTTGAGATGTTTATTGATTGTAATTATTGTTGAGAAGTAAGTTTATACGGCCTTACTGAAAGTGACAATAATAGCGTGTAATAATGCAGCGAGAGTGTGAGCTGTTTATCATTATTGGAAACGAGGAAGTTACGTAATGTTGGCGCGTTTTTCTTTTAGAATTTGCTGGAACATTTCCCTAGAGCATATGTATTCATAATTTTCATTGGATATAAAAATAGACGCTAATGTTGGCGCGTTTTATTAGCCAATTGCAGTTCAGTTATAATCTTTAGGCATATCTGGGTGAAGGAGTATAATCAAAGCTAGGTTAGAGGTAGAGTCCGTCAGTTCATCAAAATTCTTTGTACATTACACGTCGTCTTCAGTCCGTCAGTTCGTCGAAAATATTTTGTATGATACACGTCGCCTTCAGTCCAGCAGAAATATTACACGTCGGCTATCGATTCGCAAGTTACGCGTATAAGAGTTATGAAAAATCTCAAGTGTTGTAAAGTTAATTATACAAAAGGTTGAAGTACGTGGATTAAAAGTGATCAGTAAGAAGTTGTTATAACAGTTTCAGTTTGGCGAGTGTCAAGATCAATGTGTAAATGTGATAGTTAACGTGTTCGACAATAAAAGTGTAAAACAAATTTCTTCATCAGTGTTATATTTGGATAAAAGATTCCTTTCCGTTTACACAACCTGTATAAAGATAAGTGCTTGACCAAAAGGATAATAGCTAGCCGGAGGACAGAGAACCAAAATTAAATAAAATAACAGTAGCACTCTTTCAAACAAAAACTAATACTGCCGCAAATTGCTAACACCAGATGGAGCTAACAAACCTAACAAATGAATCACGTCACAAGATGGCTTCAACACGTTGAGTAAACACACATACACAAACAACATTAATAATACCATCGCAAATTAGTTCCCAAATGTGGGGCTAACAAATACAAACATATACAAATAATGTTACTTCAAATTGGCTACCACAACGTGGGTTATAAATAACATTAAAGCACTCACAAATTGGCTACCCAAACGTGGGGCTCAATACACAACAATATATACAAATAACATTACAAGTAAAACACTCACAAATTGCACCCCAACGTGGGGCTCAACAACAAATTAAATAAATATAACAAAGTAACTACCACAACAAATGTATTCCTCCGTCTGCTTAAACCATATGCGGTAACCGTCAGGTATTATAGACTAGATATTATAAACAATTCTTTGCTAAACACACATAAAATAAGTTAGTAAACATCACACATGAAACGGTTGAGAAGTCGGTACACTTTTTAAAATATAAAATTAATAAAATGAAAAACTTTAGAATTCGCCAGAATACGTACAGTCAGTATGTTTTATTAGTTTGGCGTATTAAAAATGAGAATCCTCTCTCCATTAATTTGCTGCCAGAAATTCTTTAAAGCGGAGACGAATCCCTTTGGAGTCACTTAATAGAATGGTTAGCACATAATTTTTTCAAAGCCTGCATTTTAAACGCGTTTGTCTTAAGGTGCAGAATGGAAGTTCCGTGATATCTAAAATCGTTTTGGTGCAGACACTAAAAGGCGGTTCAGAATAAAGCAGAAACGAAACGCGAACGCTTATCGACGACAACGAGAAAAGTGGATTGTACATGCGATTAAATTAAAAGTGGCCGGTCTCTGAGCAGTTAAATTGTTTCACAAACCGCAACTTCTGTGCCCCTCAGCAGTTTGGCTAACTCTACAGTGTGTATAGAAAAACACTGACAATGTTTAATATGTTGGAAGAGACATTAAAGTGAACATTCTTCAAGGGCAACCCATGTCAGGTAATTTTGTTCAGAGGCCTCTTTATCAGGCCGTAAATCTAAGACACGAGACCACCAGCTTTACTTCCCTTCCAAAGGAAGCCATGGTAAGGATTTTTACGCCCGAAAAAAATATCCATCGCCCACCGGCGGGTTTCAACCTGCGACCTCGGGAACTAGAGGCTAGCATGATAACCACTACACCAACGAGGACGACTCTGAAGCATCTGCCTGTCTGAAATCTCGTATATGAATTATTTTCTTGGATGACTTTTGTGATTATAGTTGTGTTCCCCATTATAACTACTACTAGAATATTTGCAGACCTTACGAATAAAGCCTGCCGTCTCGAGCGCTCACGGAAGTACTCGATTGAAGCCCGTCTTATAGACGCCGGCCAGTTTTAAATTTATGGAGTGTGCGTATTGGCGGCGCCGTGGCCGAGTGGTTAGACCGCTCGCCTCCCATCTAGGCGGCCCGGGTTCAATCCCAGGGACCTGCATGTGGGATTTGTGGTGGACGAAGCGGCGTCTGGGCGGGTTTTCTCCGGGTTCTCCGGTTTCCCCCGCCATTCATTCCACCAACTGCTCCATCATCACCTTTCCTTTCATCCATTTCACCAACATTTCGTTTCATCTACTTCCTTCATCCCATACCAGGCATCGGGCTGATCACCCATCCTGGATGCTCTGTCCGATCCATGAGTATCTGCTCCTCGACGGGCCTCTGACCCCAGGCACCCGCTTGTAAGTCCTGGGGGGTGTAAGTCCTACATAAGAGGAGGGTAAACAGATAATGAATGAATGAATGAATGAGTGTGCGTATTGGGATGTCATATTATTTTGACTAACCAATGACCCGTTTGTAACTTAGCCAACATAATGCAGGTTGAATAACTTCAAATTCAATACAATAAACGTTTTCTATGAGGCAGTATTTTTAACACTTAAATAATTTCAGTGTAATTACATAATAGATAATTCAATAACAGCCCACCTTAAAGCAATATGTGTATGTAACAATATATAAAAAGTGTATATTCCAGTCATTATATGTTTATATTATTGTATACATGTTCAATAATGTTATATGAATGTATTACTAATTCAATAATGAAGAAGCTGTGAGAAATAGATCAAAAGTTGCTAACAATGAGGTAACCTTGAGGCAATAATGAGTTTGAGAGTCTAAATGTTACTTGTGATTCTTGGAAGCAATAATGTAATCTTAGGGACAGTTTATAAAATAGCCAATCAACAACCAGAAAAAGCTTTAGTTAAATGAAGGTATTCTATTGGAGTAGGATTAGCCAATCAGAAACTGAAAAGGAGAAACATTTACAAATTCAGAAGTCAGTTGCCTGCAAACAGTGTTCCTAACCTGACGCAAAAAGTGTCCTCAAGAAATTTAATACGTTTTACGTGTTAAAAAAATATGTTGCTGTATTAATGTTTATTTGTGTAACATTAATTGAACTTGAAGATCTTATATTGTGCTGCTTTTGTTTTGTTTGGTTACATAATTTTAACTGCCCCACGTATGGGAGTCAATTTGCGATATACTTGCAAATGTTTGTTTACATCAAGTTCGTTGAAGCCATCTTGTGACGTCATTCATTTGTTCGGTTTGTAGCTCCATCTTGTGTTAGCAATTTGCATCAGTGTTAGTTTTTTTTGATTTCATTTCAAATGTCCTCCGGCTAGCTATTATCTTATCTTGGGTCGAACATGTGTCTCTATACAGGTTGTGAAGCGGAAAGGAATCTTTTATCCAAAAATTACACTGATGAAGAAATTTGTTTTATAATTTTTATTGTCGAACACATTCACTATCACTTTTACATATTGATCTGGATACTCGCCAAACTGAAACTGTTATAATAACTTCTTACTGATCCCTTTTAATCAACGTACTTCAACCTTTTGTATAATTAACTTTACCATATTTTAGATCTTTCATAATTCTGCTGCGCGTAACTTGACGAACTGACTGACTGACGACGACGTGTAGTGTATGAATGCTTTCGGCGAACTGAAGGACTGACTGACGTTACCTCTAACCTAGCCTATTTATACGCATGCAATCAGATACGCCAAAAGATTATAACTGAACTGCAATTGGCTAATAAAACGCGCCAACATTAGCGTCTATTTTAATATCCAATGAAAACCACGAATACATATTGCTTTTAGGGAGAAAATATTCCAGAAGTTTCTACCGAAAACGCGCCAACATTACGTAACTTCCTTGTTTCCAATAATGATAAACAGCTCACCCCCCTCGCTGCATTATTGCGCTATTATTGACAGTTTCAGTAAAGCCGTATAAACTTATTTCCCAATAATAATTACAATTAATAAACATCTGAAATCAATGTCACATAAAAATGCATATTCATATTACAATCATTATTTACATTTAAGTAATTTGTGATACAAATTACTGCATCAAATACAAGCAATTAATAAAAGAATCTCACAGCTCTCTCTATATATCTGTGAAGTGTTATTTAAATCGTGTCAAGCATTAATAAAAGTAGTGAAGTAAAATTAAAATCTGAATAAGCCTACATTCTTAGTCACATCACCACCCTGCTAAGAGAAACGTGTCTCTAACAATAATACTGACGCAGCCGAGGCAAACATAAATATATAATATTTAAAGAAACAGTCAAATTACAAAGTAAATATTTTTTTTAAACTTGGGGCAAAGGCCACCTGAAAGTATATTTGGGGCGAAGGCTACCGGAAACTGTTTGCTATACGTGCGGTTGCAACTACTACAAGTTCGGCTCCCCAACAGTTGAACTATAATACAACTCCTACAATAAAAATAACGTAACAAACCAACTCCTTCAATACGACCTCTTCAAATTGATGCCCAAAGCGGTTTGCAAACAAGTTACACCTAAATACCTTCTCAAATTGACGTCCATACGTAGAGCTAATAAATATCTTCTTCATCTAAAAGCCACACCATTACTGTTTCTGATTCCTCTTGCGTTAGCGTCATCCTAATATATTTTAAGAAATGGCATGCATTCAAATCGATTGTCCTACGCTATTTTCGGTTATTTGTCGCTCCTATTTTGTTTTCCAAGCTTGTAATTGCATAGAGCTCCAGCGGCAGTCTTACTTCATGGCGTTGAACAATTTCTACCATAAAGACAGCTATTCACAATATGAATCCAATGAGTGAAAAGTTAAAACTTGACCAAGTCTCCGTTTCCGTTCCTGGTGTCGTTAAGCTTTGAGGCAGTATTTTTAACACTTAAAAAATTTCAGCCTAATTATATAATATGTAAATTCAATAACAGCCCGCCTTGAAGCAATATGTGTGTGTAATAATTTGTAAAATGTATATAACAGTCATTGCATATACTTATGTTATTGTATCCATATGTAATAACGTTATGTGAATATATTACGTAATTTAATAATGTAGGAGCTGTGAGAATAATAAGTTAAAAGTTGCTAACAATGAGGTAACAATGAGGTAACCTTGAGTCAATAATGAGTAAGAAAGTTTGACAGTACTACTTGTGATTCTTGGAGTAACAATAATGTAATTTTAGTGACAGTTTATAAAATAGCCAATCAACAACCAGAAAAAGCTTTAGTTAAATGAAGGTATTCTGTTGGAGTAGGATTAGCCAATCAGAAACTGAAATATAGCAAAATTTACAAATCTAGAAGTCAGTTGCCTGCGGACATTGTTTGTAACTGGATGCGTGATGCATCCTCGAGAAATATAATTCGTATTCGTGTGAAACGAAAAACAAGTTTACGTTTTAAAAAGTACAAGTAATCAATTAATAAAAATAATCTCACAGCTCTCTATATCAGTGAAGCGTTATTTAAATCGTATCAAGTATTAATAAAAGGAGTGAAGTAAAATTATAATCTGTGTAAGCCTACATTCTTGTCGCATCACAACCCTACTAAGAGAAACGAGTCTTTAACAATAATACTGACGCAGTCGAGGCAAACATAAATATATAATATTTAATGAAACAGTCAAATTACAAAGTAAATATTTTTTTTAAAACTTGGGGCAAAGGCCACCTGAAAGTACATTTGGGGCGAAGGCTACCGGAAACTGTTTACTATACGTGCGGTTGCAACTACTAGAAGTTCGGCTCCCCAACAGTTTGACGCTGACCTCTGACGCATCAGTCTTGTTCCTGGCAGTTGCTTCAGTGGACTCAGAGTCCTGGGTTCGATGGTTGGATGCCAGGGATTTGGAATTTTGTTTCGGTAGAGCTGAGGTTCTTGTTTGCAGGGGTGGTGACACTGCCTTGATGATATTAATAATACTGCCGGAGAAGTTTGAGTTATTTCTTTATTTTGTTACGTAGATCCCTATCTGGTCGACCCGCCACATTCGTCGTCGAAGCCACAGTTATTCTTATCACTTTCGAAGTCCCTACTTATGTGTTTCGCTGCCTAGCCTTCGAATTGCCTATATTTCATAACTTCATTTTTACGCTATCACTTTTCTGATTATTTTCTTCTAATTTTGTTTCGTCGACCGTCCTCGTGGTTAGTTTGTACCCGACTGTGCCTCGGCCGTTCTCATGGTTAGTTTGTACCCGAATGTCCCGGCGTTTTCTTTCCTCCTTCACGCCTCTCGCTAAACCTAGAATTTTCCCCTCTCCCTTTCTTAAGTTTCGTTCTGTTTTAAGTTCAAACGTATCATGTGATGCCTACGCGATCTTTCGATTGGCTATCATTTTGTTTCATGATTTTTATTATTGGCTACCCCCACTTGACAACTTTCAGATCTGCTTCTTACAGCTTATTTTGAGTTTTAAAATCTTCCCACGAACATCGTAGATAAGGCACATATACTTCCTCACCCTTTTAAGCTTTGAAACCGTTGTAAACGACCTGTCCGAGCCAAAAGTATAAAGGCGAGACTTCCGGTATGCAGGTTCGTTGACCATCGCAGGTAAAATACCTCTGCTTCGAGGAAACAAACTTTGTTTCTCTGTCTTCCCTACAAAACCCATTCCTAATATGAATTCAGCACATTTTCGTCGCTATGTTCGATCGTATATTATTATTATTATTATTATTATTATTATTATTATTATTATTATTATTATTATTATTATTATTATTATTATTATTATTTCTCCTGGGTCTCGATAACCAGCTTCATATGCCCTGACGGTAAATTTATCATCGGACCTTTAGGTTGGATGATGGGTTTATCGTTAATGTCCCATCTAAGCTAATCTAATGTCCCTCTCTCCCTTGGTTCCTTTCATTTAACATTTTATTTATTTATTCATTCAGTTATTTAGTGGCTTACGACGATTTGATGGCGAGCCCACCGTTACACATTTATTCTGTTCACAATACACTTCAATCACTGTACACGATGCAATTTCAAATTTGACACAAGTATTTTCACAAAGTAAAAGAAAAACAATCTACATAATATCTGGCCGTCAACAACCAGGCTACAAAACATTTACATTTAAGAAATCTGTTTATACACGCACAATACATTCTTCAAACATTTTTTTTAATTACACATCTTAGTTCATCTCTCTCTCTCTCTCTCTTTTGCACCTTATATACAATACTGGTTTTCTTGAGGCTATTAGCAGCCTCCACACTCAGACACCTTTTGGTACCTTTTTCTGCGAGGTATACATTCTGTCCGGTTTTCTTTCTGTATGTCATTAACATCGTGAATGTCAAGCACACGGTTTTTACAGAACATTGCTATCCCAAAACTACCAATTTGTTTGTAAACAATGTTCGCATATATGACTTTCCTTACTCGTGTTCCGAGTGCGTTTGTACATTTTCCCTATCCGACTCTACTAAATTTCATTGATCCTGCTTAAATAGACGATTGGAGTGGATATACCCTGTCCCCGAAGGTTTGTGATATCCGATAAGGACCTTTCCAACACATATGCATTCGTCTGTATTCCTTCTTTCTCTTGATGGTTTAAGCAGTCTGTTGAGGCTACACGTTCGTGTATACCTGATAGGGACATGTTTTGATCGCTGACTACCTGCGAGTCGTCCGGTCTCTCACCGAAATAAACATTTTCATTTTCTGTGTTTAACCCACAATACGGAGGAGCTTGAGCTACTTCTGACTCATCAGCTGACTGCAGTGGCGTGTCGTTAAGATCTCTGCCTTCGCACAGTTGTTGCGTAAAAATTCTAACCACGTTAATGCCTCCCCCAATGTGCAAATATTCAATAAAAAATTGTTCTTCTTGTATTTTTGTTTTCGTTCCCTGTGTAATGCGAGAACCTGCTCGCATTCTCTGAGGTTGAGCCTGGGAACGCTACGACTCTTCCTATCTCCAGTTTTCCGACCGTCGTGACCACGATCCTTGACTGGGGCCTATCCCTTGGCCTATGCTTTGTCCTGCCATTGCCCCGCTTAGGTGACCTATCGCGTCATCCATTTCGCGGTGGACATTTTGCGGCTGTCTTGTCTGTGATGGGTACCCGCTCGGCGTCAATGCGTGGCTGTACGTAGGCATGCTTAAGAGCTCGTGTCTCTCATCCCTACGGGGTGGGGTCGCTGGCCGGCTTGGAGGTGTTCTTGGCCTGTTCGGGGGTGTCCTTGGCCTGCCCGAGGTGTTTCCAGGTCGGTTCGGGGGAGTTTCTGGGCGGTTCGGAGGCGTTCTTGGCCTATCCGCTGTTCCACCGTGGAGGTTATTTCCCCGGTGTTGCCTACTATTCGCCGGGTACCTGGAGAATCTCATGTACTGAACGGGATACTCCTCATGTTGCCTCGGTGGCCTACCCGTGCCCGTTTGGTTCCAGGGCCTATTTCTCGTAAATGGCTCTTGATAACGCTGTCGGACTGCGGAATAGTTGATCAACGCACCTTGTGCCCTCGTCCCATCATTACGATGCGAATGTATCCGATCAATGTGTCTGCCTTCAGTCCTGATCCTGGGCCTATCTTCTTCCCGCGTTCCGTACCCCTGCAGAGCGGTAAGTAGTTCTATGGATTCGCTCAGCGTCCTCGGACGTGCTACCACGAGGTGATGACGTATAACGTCTGGGAAGTGTCGTGTCAGGAGGGATACAAATTCACCTTCGGGCATCGGTGGGTCCAGGAGTTGACTTAATTGGCCGAGTCGCAATAAGTAGTCGACCATCGACTCACGCTTCTCTTCCCTGTATCGGCCATTATTTATTTCTGCGCGCACCCTGTACTGTGCAAAGCCACTCCAATATTTTTCCAAAAATGCAGACCTAAAATGTTCATATTGTGCATGCTCGCCTACCGTCAACCGAAAACAACTCAGGGACGGGCCTATCAAGCTCCTTTTTATAATTACCATTTTGAAACGGTCGGGAATTCCCCTAAGCGCGAAATAAGATTCGAGGTCATTAATGAATTGCTTCGCATTATCGAATTCACTGTTGAACTTGGGGATTGGCAGTTCATTCAAAAATTGTAAAGGTATATTGCATTGTTGCAGAGGCCCTACGGTGCTTGACATTTCACTTGCCGGGTGCGGTGAGGCCGAAGGAGTGCAGGCAGGTTCGTTCGACCTCGGTTCGCTACTCGGGTTGTTACACTGGAACGAGGAAAGCGCGGAAACCTGAGAGGTAATTCGCGCGTCCGTGGCTCCTTGGGATCGCGGTTCGATTTGTTCTACCGCGTCCCTGCGAGCATTGACGGTCTGTGTCAGTTCCTCCCTTAATTTGTTAACCCCTGCTTCAAGTGCCTGTTGCTTGTTCTGTAATGCTACATAGACTGTCATTGCTTCTTCCCTTGCCTTATCACTAATTGTACATATTAAGTTTTCATTGTTTACAACTTGTTGGGCCCTGATGGCGTCTATTTCCACGCCAAGTTCCTTCCTTACTACCTCTACACTATTCTGTGTTGCTTTTAGTTCGCTTCTTATATATTCCACATCCTCTTGGATTACATTTTGACTTGTTCTAATTTCTAACATGACACCCTGTATTTTATTTTCTAAGGCCTGACTGATTTCCTTCTGTTGGATGCTTAATTGCTGCAATGTTTGTTCCTGGGTGGACAATTGTTGTTTTAGTGTTTGCTCCTGTACTCTTAATCGTTGAGTCAGAGTTTGCCCTATTTTTTGCTCTTGTTCTGATAATCGTTGAGTCAGTGTTTGCCCAAGTGTTTGCTCTTGTTCTGTTAATTGTTGAGTCAGAGTTTGCCCAAGTGTTTGCTCTTGTTCTGTTAATTGTTGAGTCAGAGTTTGCCCTATTGTTTGCTCTTGTTCTGATAATCGTTGAGTCAGTGTTTGCCCAAGTGTTTGCTCTTGTTCTGTTAATTGTTGAGTCAGAGTTTGCCCAAGTGTTTGCTCTTGTTCTGTTAATTGTTGAGTCAGAATTTGCCCTATTGTTTGCTCTTGTTCTGATAATCGTTGAGTCAGTGTTTGCCCAAGTGTTTGCTCTTGTTCTGTTAATTGTTGAGTCAGAGTTTGCCCTATTGTTTGCTCTTGTTCTGTTAATTGTTGAGTCAGAGTTTGCCCTATTGTTTGCTCTTGTTCTGATAATTGTTGAGTCAGAGTTTGCCCTATTGTTTGCTCTTGTTCTGATAATCGTTGAGTCAGTGTTTGCCCAAGTGTTTGCTCTTGTTCTGATATTTTAGTGTTTAGGAGGCTCAATTGAGCCAACATTTGTTGCAGCATTTCGCTCGTGTTAAGTGATCCGGTAACTTGGTTTTCTAATGTTTCGCTATCTCCATTTTCTACACCTACCCGCGTGTTATTGTTAGTGAAATTTTCCCCTTGTTAATTGCTATTACCTTCCATATCGTTGCCGGTTAATTTCTTGTTTCTTAACAGCATTTACAAACATACATAACCCAGTTTACTTATATCTATTGCATATACACTCCCTTCCAAAATTTTATTAACTTATGTATCATACAGTTAACACTTACTCGGTGCTGGGTTGAGCTGCTGCGAAGTGTTGTAATAGTTCACAAAACACTTCACTACACTTACACACTTTTTGAACACTGATGATGTCTACGCTGAATGTCTGCTTCCTTGTTGTAATGGAGCGGCGTCGATGTCGCTTGTTGCCCCACGTCTATCGGAACACTCTGCTGCTGGTGGTTGCTGATGTCGTCATCGGCGTCGTCTTCCTTCCGTTGTCGGTTCTCCGGGTGCGTTATCCGCTGGCAGTATTTCGAGCCCCAACGTAGTGGGCGCCATATGACGCTGACCTCTGACGCATCTGTCTTGTTCCTGGCAGTTGCTTCGGTGGACTCAGAGTCCTGGGGGGTTCGATGGTTGGATGGCAGGGATTTGGAATTTTGTTTCGGTAGAGCTGAGGTTCTTGTTTGCAGGGGTGGTGACACTGCCTTGATGATATTAATAATACTGCCGGAGAAGTTTGAGTTATTTCTTTATTTTGTTACGTAGATTCCTATCTGGTCGACCCGCCCCCTTCGTCGTCGAAGCCACAGTTATACTTATCACTTTCGAAGTCGCTACTTATGTGTTTCTCCGCCTAGCCTTCGAATTGCCTATATTTCATAACTTCATTTTTACGCTATCACTTTTCTGATTATTTTCTTCTAATTTTGTTTCGTCGACCGTCCTCGTGGTTAGTTTGTACCCGACTGTGCCTCGGCCGTTCTCATGGTTAGTTTGTACCCGAATGTCCCGGCGTTTTCTTTCCTCCTTCACGCCTCTCGCTAAACCTAGAATTTTCCCCTCTCCCTTTCTTAAGTTTCGTTCTGTTTTAAGTTCAAACGTATCATGTGATGCCTACGCGATCTTTCGATTGGCTATCATTTTGTTTAATGATTTTTATTATTGGCTACCCCCACTTGACAACTTTCACATCTGCTTCTTACAGCTTATTTTGAGTTTTAAAATCTTCCCACGAACATTCTTAGATCGTAGATAAGGCACATATACTTCCTCACCCTCTTAAGCTTTGAAACCGTTGTAAACGACCTGTCCGAGCCAAAAGTATAAAGGCGAGACTTCCGGTATGCAGGTTCGTTGACCATCGCAGGTAAAATACCTCTGCTTCGAGGAAACAAACTTTGTTTCTCTGTCTTCCCTACAAAACCCATTCCTAATATGAATTCAGCACATTTTCGTCGCTATGTTCGATCGTATATTATTATTATTATTATTGTTAGTAGTAGTAGTAGTAGTATCATTATTATTATTATTATTATTATTATTATTATTATTATTATTATTATTATTATTTCTCCTGGGTCTCGATAACCAGCTTCAAGTTGAAATATAATACAACTCCTTCAATACGACCTACTTCAAATTGACGCCCAAAGCGTGGTGCAAATAACTTAACAAAACACCTTCTTCAGCTTCCCGTTAATTGTGAACCGTCACAGTGAAAAAAATGGAGTTTTGTTTATAGACGCTCAATTACTATGGTTCTTAGCTTCCCATACTATGTTGGGCCTAAAAGACCGGTAATTTTGCTCAAACATCTCTATTAGCCTTGAGGTTCTTTTACGTGCCGTAAATCTACGACACTAGACCACCGGCTTTAGTTCCCTTCCGAAGGAAGCCATGCTAAATATTTTTATGTCCGAAAAAAATAAATCGCCCTCACCGGGTTTGAATCCGGACCTCTGGAACCAGACCACGCCCTAGACCGCGCAGGTCAACTCCATTACAATGCAGTATAAATATATTAACTTTGTCATTTGCGTTCTAGTTCCCGTTCTCGATTTATTGCCAAGCCTTTATTGTCATGAACAGGAAGAAGATAGAAATATAGTTTATTGGCTCACCTTCATGGTGTGGGGGTAGGTGTCTGCTTCACATTCAAGAGGCCCCGAGTTCGACTCTCGGTTAGGGTAAGTTACCAGGGATTTGGGATCTTACCAGGGACCTTATCTTGAAGAAATGAATGCCGAGTAATTTTAAGCTCAAGAACCCCGAGTCTGATTTGAACAACACTTTACCATTTCATTCATTAACCGTCCGATATGAACCTACCCAGTTAAAGGATGTTAAATGACAAAAAAAGGTTATTTATGAATAATTTGCTAATTTTCAAGATAACTATGAAAATACATAATAACTACTGTGGTATGGTGCAATCAGATTGAAAAATCAATGCCTTAGGCGGGATTTGAACTATAGTTCTCGGCTTACCGTGCCGCTTCTCCAACCAACTGAGGTACCAGGGCAACATGCGGTACGATATGACCCACACAAGGCGTTCTCAAATTCATTCTTGAGATGGCATACCCCAATGACGACATACAGTCTCGTAATACTTTAACACCCGGACTTCATAGTGATACCGTGATTATTGTTAAGTAATTCCTATATATTAAATCAATGTATAATTAATAAGCTTGAATTGAAAGATGTGTCCAGAGAAAATAAGATAATCGGCGGGTTAAGTTAACCAAAGTCATCAGTAACAGCCGAGAATACAACACATCAGCTTAAAGATTCTGAGAATGAGTTTAGAGGCAAATCCAGTAGGTTTGCAGGGCCACGTAGGCAAAAACTCTGAAAAAGAGAAATGTAGTTAAATTCTGAAAGCCAGGGAGGCCCATCAGAGCCACAAGCTAAGAAACTGTACATAGACCAGTTCGGCAAATGCGAGAGAGAAAGAATTCTTAGGATTTGGTAGTCACAGTAAAAGTGTTTCAGGTGCAGAGATTTGGTAACGTATGATAACTTTGGTGGGGTAGCTCTAAAGTAGCCGGGGCTTAGGTTGATATAAAGGCTTGCAATCTTAATTAGACACACCATTTTGTGCACACAGTCGTGCACACATTCGTGCATACATTCGCCACTCTAGTTACTTGTGATGACTTGTGTGTTATTTTAAACGCCCAGTGACGCGCTAGTGTGAGAAAATTTGCGGCTATCGCGAGCGGTTTCGCCGGTAAGCATTTTAGTGACTCGCGGCAAGTTACGCTACTAGTTTGTTTATTGCGGAAACAGTTATTTCAAGCCGTAAAATTGATACTGCAGAAGTTAGCACTTATAATAATTTAATTGTTATAGTTTCGAGTGTTACGATTCATAATCAAATTCATTGTTTATCTTCAAACAGTCGGCAACTCGTTTCAATAGCTCGAGTATTATATCACATTAAATTTCTCGGTCAATTTTAACTGGTATTATCCTTTCACACCCGCCCACGCATACCCTGAGAGAAACATCTCATAGCTCTACCACTGGAGTAGCTGGCGCACGAGACAACAGCAGAAGCAGGTAAATTAAACGGCTTCAATATTTAACCAGTGTTAGGTCAATCAAAGTCGTTCTTTCCGTAGGCTAAAGTTAGAAAGGTAGAATCATACTGAACAATGAATTAGTCGGCATTTGAACCACGGATCTTCGGATTACCTGCGGCTGCTCTAACCAACTGAGTTACCATGTCAACATGCCGTTACCACATTAAATTCCACAATTGATTCACATGTTTCCCGGTAAATTACAAGGATTTCTCAAATTAATTTTCAGATAACATACTCCAATGTATTATAATCTCGTAAGTACTTTAAGTGCGAACATCATAGTTAACCACTGTTAGGTCAATCGATTATATCAATGATAGCAGCGGCACGGTAAGCAGAAAATCCATGGTTCAAATCTCGACTATGGCTTTTTATTTTTACTTTATCTAGTACGTATAGTAAGTAGGGGAAGTATTGCATTGCACCCAAAAATTCGATATCGAGATTTCACCAAAAATACATGTTTCGAGGCCCACTGAATAAAAAAACATGTTTAGAAAAAGGATAACTCGAATAAGTACCAAACTTGGTATTTAAGATCAGTATGTTTTAAAGATGGGACACGAAGATTTTCAAGAAAATCCCTCCACCCCAGACTACCCTTTACATGGAACATTTTTCGAAAATTTTGATTTTCTCAAAAATTTTTCTAACGAGTTTGATTAAAATATCGTATATTTAAGGATATCTTCATGACAAATGAAATTTATATTTTGAATTTTCAGAGAATGTTCCCAAAAGCCCCTTCATTCTGAATGGCTTTTGCATAACTGATAAACTGCAAGAGACAGACAAAATGTTTCTAGACAACAAATGCAAATCTCGTTAAAACACACAATTCATGTTATATACTTTTTTGTGGATTGAACCATTTCCGAGAAATTCCTTGTTACTTGTTTGAATTTTACAATAGTTATACTTTTTCTCAAATGGGAATTCGCTTTTTTATGTCCTGGACAAGCAAAGTGAATGGAATGCTCCACATAGCAATTAGCTCTTTAAAATATTTGACTATCGCTTAATGCCTACCACATTCCCCTTGCAGCTACAAGAAAATTAGCAATAAGATAATTTCTGCAAATGTTTGTATCATTAATATGAAGTAGATGGACAATAAGCGTTTGAAAAAATAGTTTGTACAAGAGTAGAGAAAGTCACGTGAGTTTAGCATAGTTTTTTTATCGTTCCAAGCTTTCACGACGCGTGTGTGGAAAAAAAGGGGTTAATTATTATCAATAAGTTTGGTCAACGAAAACCCTAAGTAGGGCAAACTTTCAAAATGCTACAAGCAATAACCCGTATTAACCGTCGAGCAACTAATTCTCCAGTGCCACTCAAGCCGCTACGCTGTGCTTTTATTTTTTCTTGTCACTGAAATATTACGTTGCTCTCATACGAGATAAAAAGTATATTGCCCCGCAGAACCAAAAGGTTTGCGTTGAGTTATCGTGCGATATCAACAGTACACAATAAACTTAGCCGTGGTAACCGGGTTACTTTAGATTGCATGTTACGTGTAGAAACTTTCTTTTTTAAAAAGAGAAACGATGTATAGCACGTAACAGCTTTCATTTAACAACACAGTGGGACAAGTTGAAGACTTGACCTACGTTCACGGCACAAAGGGAGTAGTACAACTTCAAAGGAACGTCGCCGTGAAGAGGAACCCTTTCTCGACCTGCCCATTTTGTTACTCGTGACCCACTTCCTCGTGGACATGTGTGTCGACATCGGGCGAGGAAACAGCTGAACACTGCTAATGTAATTTGGGAAAACCCATCTCTGAAAATGAAACTGTTCCCTCTGGTATGCAGTAAGCGCTGATGAGAATTTGCTTTAAAAATCGTGTGCTACATTCACATTACTATCTCTAACCTCTATCATTTATTAATGGTTATAAAACTATTCTTACGAAAGCATATTTTTCTGTCTATTTCATTTTAAACGAGATGGACCTTTATAGAAATAACTAAACTATTTCGTTACAGATACAAAGGTAACAGCTATATCAAA
This sequence comes from Deroplatys truncata, assembly GCA_030765065.1. NCBI lineage: Eukaryota > Metazoa > Arthropoda > Insecta > Mantodea > Mantidae > Deroplatys > Deroplatys truncata. Next base: position 70,018,279 of record CM060978.1, on the reverse strand, counting down.
TGTGTAAGAATGGAACCTCAACGCTGGCCTTAAAATTCCATACTTTTTTATGCAACCACGAGAAACAACTAAATGTCGCCAGGACCTTAAAGGAATAGCAAAGAATTTAACAAATCTAACCATTAATAACGGATATCTCGGAAATGGCTTATGCCGCAAAAAGTTACTTGAAATAAATTGTGTGCTTTAAAGAGATCTACATTTTTTATGTAGTGCGTTTTCGCCTGTCGCTTAACGTTTACCAGTTAAACAAGATTCTACAAAATTCCTACTGAATGAAGTGGACTTCTCGCGGTATTATCAGAAAATTCAAGATATACATTTTAATTGTCGGGTAAATATCAGTAATAATATGGTATTTTAATCAAAACCACTAGAGATATTTTTGAGAAAATAAAAAATTTCGAAAAAGTACCCTGTATGGGTAGTTTGAGTGGGGCATTTTCTAGAAAACCTTCGTGTCACATCTTTGGAAAATACTGAACTTAAGTATCAAGTTTAATATTTATCCGACTTTTCGTTTTTGAGCTATACTATTCACACGCAGACACTACATTTTTCTAAAAATGATTTGTTGGATTAAAAGGGCTTCGAAGCTTATATTTATGGTGAAATGTCGCTATCGAACTTTTAAGTGGAATGCAATACCTCTCTCCCTACCATGTACGTGGTAAAGAAAGCAGACAATCCTTAATGAAACTTTTAAACAAATATTTAGTTTTGTGTTAGCAATAACCAATAGAAGCGCTATTGGTTATTTAAATTATTTTTCAGTAGAAAATTATCTATGCTTCATCGTGCTAGACACTTAAAACGAGTTAATGCTTAACAGTGAATAAAGAGCTTTATGTTCATTAATAATATTTATACTACAAGTATTAAAAGTAATTTTGTTTTGCTCATAGAATTTCTACACTCGGCTTTCAGGCTAGTTCCGCCAACATTCCTACTCACAAAATAACTTTTAACATGTGTTCTCATATACAATGCGTTTCCTTCGTACTGTGGCCACAGCATGGTCGCTCGTGTGCCGGCCGCCGCAGTCCTGCTTCCCGCCGAAATAGCTATAACATCCCCGCAACCGCATCAGGTTCTCATAGTTACAATTGCAACCACAATGATAATAAGCACATTACCTTATTATAAGAGACGCTTTTAATTTTGTCCTCCTCTAACCACACATTTCTGGCACCTTCTTACGAAATTTTCATTCACATTTGAAACTTCAATATCTGAAATTGAGTGGATTTCTCGCCTGAAGTTTCTTCTTGATCCTACAATGAATGGGGTTTGCTGCATACGCCTATTTACTTTCTCTACCACGTACATAGTAAGTAGAGAAGGTATTGCTTTCCACCCAAAAAATTCGATACGAGATTTCACCGGAAATACATGTTTTGAGGACCTTGAATCCAAAACCAGCATTTTTAAAATAAGTCCGTATGTGTGTTTGTGTTTCTGTGCGTGTGTCTTTGAACAGCATAATTCAAACAGGAAAAGTCGGATAAACACCAATATTCACATTTAGTTTCAGTACCTTCTGAAGATGCGACATTTACAAGATTTTCAGAAAAATCCCCCCCCGCCACAATCCCCTTAAATGGAACATTTTTCGATTTTTTTCTTTAAAATGACCGATGATTTTGATTAAAATACCATATATTAAAGATATTTACATTACAAATAAAATATATATCTTGAATTTTCTGGGAATAGCCTCTGAAGTCTCCTTCATTCGGAAGTAATTTAATATACTCTTGCATAACTAGTAAACGTTGAGTGATAGAAGAAAACGTACATCACAAGAAATGTCTCTTTAAATCACTAAATTTATTCCAAATAACCTTTTATGGGGCATCAACTATTTCCAAGATATCCGTTATTAATGGTCGGAATTGTTCATTACTTGGTCATTCTTTAAAGTCCTTTCAACATGCAATTGTTTCTTGAGATTGCGTGGAAACAATATATAATTTTAAGGCAGCGTATAGCTTTCAGTATTTAAAGATTTGAATATCGCTGGCCCTTTGTTTCTATAACGAAATGTTGTACGTATCTGTTTCTGTTTGGATTAAAATGACATGTATACAAAAATAAGCTTTAGTAAGAAAGTTTTTGTGATTATCAGAGTAGGGTAAATTTCTGTAATTGGATTTTGTGAAATGATAGAGACCCACGCTTAGTATTCCTTGACGAAACATTGAATTATTTACATATCTATGTTCTGTCGAAATATAACAGTTATTGGAGTACAGAGAAAGTAGATTTTAAACACGAAATTTCCTTACATGAAGAAAATTTCTGTGCAGTAAATGCATATAGATTAATAAGACCCGTATTTTTTTAACAAACAATAAATGCAGATATGGGAATGTCATACTCACCATTTCTTGAATAGATGGCCGATGATGAATGTCAGTCTGGATTTATCCAAAAAACTGTGCTACCGCACATACAGCTGAGCCATTACGTTTAATTAAGAAGAGTTTTTTAAGATAGAGTAATTAGTAAAGAATTATAGCCCCCACGATCGCCTGATTTAACTGTATGTGATTTGTATCTATGATGTAATTTGAAAACATAAGTGTGTAACCAACCCATATATTGGAAAAACTAGAAGAAAACATCAGCCAAAAATTCACTCAATTTGGGACACTGAACTCTCTAGTGTGAATGAAAATTTCCTGAGAAGATGCCAGAAATATGCAGACAGAGAAGGACAACATTTTCGACATCTCCTGTGATAAGGTATGTGCTTATTAGCATTCTAATTGTAAATATTAGAACGTGAGGCGGTTGTTGGCGGAGTCCGAGGTGCGGCAGCCGCCGAGCGGTGGCCATAGTGTGAAGAAAAAGCACTGCACAGTTATATTATATTGTAAAGTATCCACCTGAAGTTTCTGTGGAAACAGCAGGATACACTCGGACATGCGTAATGGTGAGCTCCAGTCTGTTGTTGTTTGGCCTTCACAATACCTGTGCTGACATGATCACTTTCATAATCATAACATTTTATAATATGCAGAACGCCGTTGCAAAAATAAATCAAACAAATAAGTATAGCAATAGTTTTATTAATAAATTTATTTTATTTAACATTATTATTATTATTCATTTTGTGTAAATTGACAATTGTGCAATTATTACAATTTGTAATATTAATTCCTTGTGCAGAGGAAGTAGCATTGGTGTTAATGACGTTAATTACATTGGTTTGGAAACAGTTTAAACAGTGTTATAATCTTCAGTTTCTAGTATTTCTTCTTGTTGATTGTGGGCCCCACGTTAGGACGGCAATTTGCGGTGGTATGTGGCTATTTTACAGTACAGGATTTGTAGGGATGGTCCCGGGTTTGGTACTAGCTCAGGGTTGTTTGCATGGATCTTGGATCTCGGGTTAGTGGTGAATACGACTGTTGATTTTCCTGCTCGTTTATTTACCGTCACCTTTTTAACATTTGATTCCTGCTATTTACTTCGACACACACACGCGCGCATTTCCTATTTGTTACGCTTCATACTATCGCCCCTATCCGCTGACACTTTTCTTTAACGACCATCTCCATGGAACTACCACGACCAAGTGTGTATTCTAAAATCACCTGATTTCTAGCTTTTTCATTGGAGGCCTGAGGCTATCTGTCTTTTGGCGAACATTGGCCCTTTTCTACACCTCTGCGTTCCAGCAACCTAACGGGACACTTAACAATAGAGGGAAAAACGATCCGTTTCCGGCCGCCGATGCCACTGTCTCTATCACCCCTTATTTCCACTCACAGTAACATTCGATTTCCAGTTCTATTTAACACTATCCTTACTGTTATCCATACTTATTCTCCCTATGATTATAATTTTATCTAACTACTCAAAACATACTGCTTCAATGGCTCGTGTGAAAATGTCTACTCGTCAGTGCAAGCTATCTAAAAATGACTGTATTTGTCTCCTAAAGTATGAATTATAAATCAGAATAAAGATTGCCTCTGAGGTGGAGTGATTAGAGTTCTGGCTTTTCAACCCAGAGGTTCCGGTTCAAGTCTCGTCTAGAGCGATTGAATTTTTATTTAAAACGAATCTTTCCTATCCTCCGCAAGGGTCTGATGGTATTGTAACGCAGCAGCCAACGCCCAAGGTTATCGGGAGGTCGCCGCCGGACAATCGGAGATAAACAAAACATAAGTAGCGCTCGCCAGCGTAAACACCATAAGAATTATCGTCAGAGAACCAGGATATTTTGGAAGTTTCCCCTCGAACGTTTTAGAGCTGTTTAGAAATTTCCAACAACTATATAAGCCAGCGTTCTCGCGAATGACAGCCAGTTTGTTGAATTGGTTAGTGAAGGAGTTAGTGAGTGCGTTTCTGGTGCGACGAAAAGCGCCATTCTCCGAGTGAGTCTGTGACAACTGTTGTGACGTGCAGCGAGCGCTGCTTCCACGAGATATTGAAGAAGTCTTGTGTTCGACTTCCCAGCGAGTGATCCGTCCGGAAGAAGAGGCTACGTCGAGCGTATTTCGTTACACCACTACATCAAGAAAGTGAAGTGACATTGAAGCGTTGAAGTAGATTACATTGACGAGGTGACAATAAGAACATTAGTGAAGTGACAATTAAAAAATCTTATGTGTTACACTCGCATGGCATTCGCTACTCTTGTACAAACTATTTTTACAAACTCTTATTCTCCATCTATTTCATATTCATCGAGATAAACATTTGCAGAAACGATCTTTTGACATGCAAAGAGAATTACATTTTACACATTGCGTCCAGTTCTAAAGATATTTGACTATCGCTTAAGGCGTACTATGTCCCCTTGTTTTGTATTTACAAGAGCAATATAGAAATACAGTAGCCTTTAAGCATAGACATATCTCTTAATGGCTGGTTGCTATGTGCAGCACCATTCTCTTTGCCACAGATTAATACTCTTTGCATATCCAAGACCAGTGGCGAAGCGTGACTTTCAAAGTGAGGGAAGCTCCAAGTAACAATCTTCATTAAAATAGGAGAGAACCATGAATATTTTATCTATATTTTTCTTAATCTCGGTAAAACAGGAACTAAAAATAGATTTAAATTTTAAAAATGTATCCAGAACAAATGAAGTGTTTGTTCACGTGAATTTTATTTGCTTTCTTCTTCTTTTTAAATTCTTGGCGGAAGCGGCGCTTCCACCGCCTCCATGCACGCTTCGCCACTGTCCAAGACAAAAAAAATGAATAACGTATTCCCATTTGAGAATATAAGTATTGAACAATTTAAGGGTAGAACAAGCAATATCTCGAAAATCGTTCACTCAACAAAAAAAATGCATATGACATAAATTGTGTATCTTAACGCGATCTACATTTTGTGTGTAGTAAAATATTGTCTATCTCTTATGATTTACCAGTTAGGCAAAAGTCGTTCACAATGAAGAATACTTTTGGAGACATTCCCAGAAAATTCAAGATATAAATTTTATTTGTCATGAAAATATCTTCAATATATGATATTTTAATCAAAATCGTCAGAGCCATTTTTTAGAAAATTAAAATTTTCGAAAAATGTTCCATGTGAAGGGTAATCTGGGGTGGGGGAATTTTCTTGAAAACCTTCGTGTCGCATCTCTGGAAGATACTGAACCGAAATACCAAGTTTGGTGTTTATCCGACTGTTCGTTTCTGAGTCATGCTGTTCACAGACAGACACACACATAGCCATAGACAGACACACACACGGAATGTTTCCAAAAATGTTTTTTTTTGGATTCAGGGGGTCTAAAACACATATTTCCGGTGAGATCTCGGTATCGAATTTTTGGGTGGAATACAATACTTCCCCTACTTACTATAGGAGTAGAGAAAGTAAAAAATCTGATGTGTTACACTCACATGACTTTCTCTACTCTTGTACAATCTATTTTTACAAACGCCTATTCTCCATATGCTTCATGTTAATCGAGATATCGAGATCTCAATCTTATTGGTAATTTTCTTGTAGACGCAAGGGGAATATGGTAGCTTTTAAGCGATAGTCAAATATTTTAACGCTGGTTGCTATGTGGCGCATTCCATTCTCTTTGCATGTCCAGGACATAAAAAAAATCTGATGTGTTACACTCACATGACTTGCTCTACTCTTGTACAATCTATTTTTTCAAACGCTTATTCTCCATATACTTCATGTTAATCGAGATATCGAGATGTCAATCTTATTGGTAATTTTCTTGTAGATGCAAGGGGAATATGGTAGCTTTTAAGCGATAGTCAAATATTTTATCGCTGGTTGCTATGTGGCGCATTCCATTCTCTTTGCATGTCCAGGACATAAGAAAATGAATTTGAGAAAAAGTATAAGTATTGGAAAATTTAAGGAAATAACAAGCATTATCTCGAAAACGGTTCACTCAACAAAAGAAATGTATATGACATAAGTTGTGTATTTTAACGCGAATTACATTTTTTGTGTAGTAAAATTTTGTTTATCTCTTATGGTTTACCAGTTAGGCAAAAGTCGTTCACAATGAAGAATACTTTTGGAGACATTCCCAGAAATTTCTAGATATACATTTCATTTCTCATGACATTATCTTAAACATATGATATTTTCATCAAAATCGTTAGAGCCATTTTTGAGAAAATTAAAATTTTCGAAAAATGTTCCATGTAAAGGGTAGTCTGGGGTGTGGGGATTTTCTTGAAAACCTTCGTGTCGCATCCTTGGAAGATACTGACCTAAATACCAAGTTTGGTGTTTATCCGACTGTTCGTTTTTGAGTTATGCTGTTCACAGACACACACACACACACACACACACACACACACACACAGACACACACGGACATGTTTCCAAAAATGCTTTTTTTTGGATTCAGGAGGTCTCAAAACATGTATTTCCAGTGAAATCTCGGTATCGAATTTTTGGGTGGAATGCAATACTTCCCCTACTTACTATAGGAGTAGAAAAAGTAAAAAAGGGAAACTTAACATTGTCGTCTTACATTCCGGTTTTCGAAGCAGTCTCCATGTTTTGTGCTGTAAGGTAGAATATCTTCATTCTGGTGAGATTTGCCTGTCTCTATAACGTCTCCAAAAATTTTTCTTATCTACGTAACGTCTATATACTATAGAGAAGGTGTATGGTAACTGTGTGGGTACTGTTAAGTTTAGGTCTGATTATGGAAAACCCTCCCCAAATGTTTTTTTCTGGGTACGGGAGGCTCGGCGCTATAAATAAAGAAGGAAAAGTATCTCTGTCGAAACAAAGCTTCCGTTATTTTGCATAGAGGACGAGAGATGAATCTTCAGGGCATCTTTATATAACAATACACCATAACTGACAGTCTTATATAACATATGCATATAACAAGTGATTATAAAAGTGCTACAAATAGAATCTTGAATAAACTGGAGCATACAAAAGAACACCTACTGATAAACTTGTGCCCTTTGCTACAGTGAATCAATATAAGGTTACGTCCAACTCGGAAACAAGGAAGCTGTGCCATTTATGTGCTCCTTTATTCTGCAGACATAATACACGTTGAAATCGAAAAGAAACCTTATATTAGGTGTATAGCATAATGAGAAACTTCTATCGTTCGTAATTATATAAAGACAAAAAAATTAGCATTATACAGAGTGCGGAAAAATGCAGAGTAGAAACGCAATACGTACCACACTAAACATTTTGAGGTTAGAAACAAGGGGTCGCAGATGGAACATAATATAGTAGCGCTGAATGAAAATAATTTAAATCCGGATTTAGAAACATCTTCATTTACCAGTCAAAATTAAACGCAACGTACAAGACATGCGGGTATGTAATGTCGCTGTAGTCGTTCTGGTTCTTCAACCCATAGGTCCAAGTTCTATTCTTGATTGTGGCGCGGGAATGTTTCTTTAATTAGAAACATTCCCTACCGTTCGCAAAGTCTAGAAGTAAGACTGTGGGAGTTAATGTGAGTACATTTCCTAATGAAAATGAGTAAAACCCTTAGTCAATGAATTAATCTTTTCTAAAGTAAAGCTACAGAAGTTAAAGGGGACCATTATAAACTTATATGCGTACTGAGAGAGCCAACGAACTAAGCACAGACTGAGCGGTCTTTTTTCTCTGGGCGTGTTGACACATGAGTCCCTGCTGCTGTTATTGAGGCAGTATTTTTTATCGCTTAACAGCTATTGTTGCAGTTCTCAGATGACTTGTGTTATCTTATTTGTTGGGCGCTTATTGTTTAATTATTTTTTTTTAAATTTGGGTTCTTTGTCCTCCGGCTAGCTATTATAATTCAGTCGAGCAGGGCGAGTAAACGGAAAGGAGTTGTCACTAAAAGACAACACTGATAAAAAAAATCTGAATCTAGACTTTTATTGCCGTCACGCTTAATTAATAGTTGACATATTTAATCTTTATACACGCCTGTGATATTTCCGAATGTAACTACAGTCGTTTTAGTTGCCGCTCACCAATTACTTCGCGTACTTTACATTTTTTTAACTAACTCCGCGACGTGCACCTCGTGAGAGATTCTTCAGAACTGTGCGACACTTCCTTATGGCTCGAGAATATATACTCTTTCACCTCGAATTGCCTAAACATTATAATATAGCTCCTATTGGTTACCAAATTGCGCCAACTTTAGCGTCTGTTTTGGTCAATCAATCACTACTACGAACATATATGCTTTAGGGAAGATATGCCCTCCATTTCTAAAGAAAGGCACCCTACCCTGACGTAAATTTAGGCTTTCTTTTCTTAGTGACAAACAACCCACCCGCTCAGCTTATTGTTACCCACTTCTATTGTCAGTTTCAGTTACGCCGTGCAAACTTATTTCCTAACAATCCTTATGACTAACAAACATCTAAAATCATGTATGTACAGTAATATTAATTTACACTATAATCACTCTGACATTCACAGCATCTTATGATATAAAATATTGCCTCAATATCAGTCTAATTATATAGTATAAAAATCTGATGTGTTACACTCACATGACTTTCTCTACTCTTGTACAAACTATTTTTACACACGCTTATTCTCCATTTACTTCATGTTAATCGAGATAAACATTTGCAGACTCTATCTTAATGCTAAGTTTCTTGTAGATGTAAGGGGAATATATATTTACAAGGGCAATATAGAAATACAGTAGCCTTAAAGCACATACATATCTCTTAATAGCTGTTTGCTAGGTGCAGCACCATTCTCTTTGCCACAGATTAATACTCTTTGCATATCAAAGACAAAAAAATGAATAACCAGCCATTTTAGAAAATAAGTATTGAAAAAAATTAAGGGAATAACAAGCAATATTTCGAAAATGGTTCACTCAACAAAAAAAATGCATTTAACATAAATTGTGTATTTTAACGCGATCTACATTTTTTGTATAGTAACATTTTGTCTATCTCTTATGGTTTACCAGTTATGCAAAAGTCGTTCACAATGAAGAATGCTTTTGGAGACATTCCCAGAAAATTCAAGATATTCATTTTATTTGTCATGAAAATATCGTAAACATATTTAATCAAAAGCGTTAGAGCCATTTTTGAGAAAATTAAAATTTTCGAAAAATGTTCCATGTAAAGGGTAAAGGGTAATCTGAGGTGGGGGAGTTTGTTGATAACGTTTGTGTCGCATCTCTGGAAGATACTGAACCTAAATACCAAGTTTGGTGTATCCGACTGTTCGTTTCTGAGTTATGCTGTTCACAGACAGACACAGACAGACACAGACAGACAGACAGACAGACAGACACACAGACACACACACGGACATGTTTCCAAAAATGCTTTTTTTTGGATTCATGGGCTCTCAAAACATGTATTTCCGGTGAAATCTCGGTATCGAATTTTTGGGTGGAATACAATACTTCCCCTACTTACTGTACGTAGTAGAGAAAGTAAAAAAATAACTGCCCGCCTTAAAGCAGTATGCGTATGTTATAATATATAAAGTGTATGTTACAGTGTATTATGTATATTTTCTTATGTATATGGATAAAATGTTATGTGAATGGATTACGTAGTTTAACAATGTAAGAACTGTGGGAATAGAAGCAAGCTGCCTTCGTAGCAAACAGAATTACAAAGTGGAAGCCGAAATTTGCTAATAATAAAGTAACCTTAAGACAACAATAAATTAGAAAGTTAAAAAAGGCTACTAATAGTTCTTGGAACAATACTAATGTAATATTTAAGACAGTTTATAAATGGTCACTTAAATGTGGAAAGAAAAGCCAAAGTAAAAATTCTATTGGAGTAGGGTTAGCCAAACAAAAACTACAAAGGTTAAACTAAAATAAAGTTATTCTATTGGAGTAGGCTTAGCCAATCAGAAACTAGAAATAGAGAAAAGTACAAATTCAAGCGGTAGACACTAGTTCGGCTCGGTTCGGGTTCAGTGGTTGTATGCGAGACATGATAATTCACTGCAGTGAGGATAATATATAAATGTTTACATGTTAAAAGTGTAATTAACAATAATCTCACAGCTGTATAGTAGGATACATCAGTGAAGTGTTATTTAACTGCGTGAAGGATTAATAAAAAATCTAATGTGTTACACTTGCATGACTTTCTCTACTCTTGTACTAACTATTTTTACAAACGCTTATTCTCCATATTCATTCATTCATTATCTGTTTACCCTCCTCTCATGTAGGACTTACACCCCCCAGGACTTACAGGCGGGTGAGACCCGTCGAGGTGAAATGGATGAAAGGAAATGTGATGATGGAGCAGTTGGTGGAATGAATGGCGGGGGAAACCGGAGAACCCGGAGAAAACCCGCCCAGACGCCGCTTCGTCCACCACAAATCCCACATGCAGGTCCCTGGGATTGAACCCTGTCCGCCTCGGTGGGAGGCGAGCGGTCTAACCACTCGGCCACGGCGCCGTTTATTCTCCATATGCTTCATGTTAATCGAGATACCAAGATGTTAATCTTATTGCTAATTTTCTTGTAGATGCAAGGGGAATTGGTAGGCTTTAAGCGACAGTCAAATGTTTTAAGAGCTGGTTGCTATGTGGAGTATTCCATTCTCTTCGCATTACCGGGACAAAAAAATCTGATATGTTACACTCACATGACTTTCTCTACTCTTGTACAAACTATTTTTACAAGGCCTTATTCTCCATCTACTTCATATTAATCGAGATAAACATTTGCAGACTCTATCTTATAGCTAATTTTTGTATATGTAAGGTAAATATATATATATATATATATATATATATATATATATATACAAGGGCAATATAGAAATACAGTAGCCTTTAAGCACATACATATCTCTTAATAACTGGTTGCTAGGTACAGCACCACTCCCTTTGCCACAGATTAATACTCTTTGCATATCAAAGACAAAAAAAATTAATAACGAATTCCCATTTTAAAAAAATAAGTATTGAAAAACTTAAGGGAATAACAAGCAATATCTCGAAAATGGTTCACTCAACAAAAAAATGTATATGACATAAATTGTGTATTTTAACGCGATCTACATTTTTTGTGTAATAAAATTTTGTCTATCTCTTATGGTTTACCAGTTATGCAAAAGTCGTTTACAATGAAGAATACTTTTGGAGACATTCCCGAGATATACATTTCGTTTGTCATGAAATTATGTTAAACATATGATATTTTAATCAAAATCGTTAGAGCATTTTTGAGAAAATTAACATTTTCGAAAAATGTTACATGTGAAGGGTAATCTATGTTGGGGGGATTTTCTTGAAAACCTTCGTGTCGCATCTCTGGAAGATACTGAACCTAAACACCAAGTTTGGTGTTTATCCGACTGTTCGTTTCTGAGTTATGCTGTTCACAGACAGACACACACACGGACATGTTTCCAAACATGCTCTTTTTGGATTCAGGGGGTCTCAAAACATGTATTCCCGGCGAAATCTCGGTATCGAATTTTTGGGTGGAATACAATACATCCCCTACTTACTATACGTAGTAGAGAAAGTAAAAAGTAAAATACAATTATAATATGTATAAACTTTATTCTTTAGCCGTACCAGCCCTGTTAACAGATACTTACTCTACAAAATACTACTGACGCAGCTGAGGCTTAAATAATAAGTAAATAAACAATAAAAATAATTATTACACATAAAATAAACACATGATACCGCCGCAACAGTTAGTTCCTAAAGGTGGGGCGAAGACCACCGGAAAGTTTGTACCGTGCTTTGGGCAACAACGTCCATAGCGTGGTCATATCTCCCGTACTATCAGGGACACGTTACTGATGCTACTTTGTTCTGCTCTGGCTCTGTAGTAATGAGTTAACAGTGACACGGTGTAGCTCAGTTATTACGAGTTATTTATTATTTTGTGCTGTATTTAGTCACAAAGTACATTATGGCTCAGTGTTTTCCACCGCAGTGCATAGTTCTTTATGATTCGTGTGTATTAACTCAACTCAAGTGAAAGTAAGATTAGCAGAATGTTTTCGGAGTGTAAAAGTTACTCGCCGTACAACAATCCATTCACTTTATAATAAATTTTGGCGCAGTTCTGGAAGGCTTGTGTTATCTTATTTGTTTGGCGCTTATTGTTTAATTATTTTTTTAATTTGGGTTCTTTGTCCTCCGGCTAGCTATTATAACTCAGTCGAGCAGGGCGAGTAAACGGAAAGGAGTTGTTACTAAAAGATAACAGTGATAAAAAAATCTGAATCTAGACTTTTATTGCCGTCACGCTTAATTAATAATTGACATATTTAATCTTTATACGCGCCTGACTGAAACTGTGATATTTCCGAATGTAACTACAGTCGTTTTAGTTTCCGCTCACCAATTACTTCGCGTACTTTACATTTTTGTAATTAACTCTGCGACGTGCACCTCGTGAGAGATTTTTCAGAACTGTGCGACACTTCCTTATGGCTCGAGAATATATACTCCTTCACCTCGAATTGCCTAAACATTATAATATAGCTCCTATTGGTTACCAAATTGCGCCCATTTTAGCGTCTGTTTTGGTCAGCCAATCACTACTATTAACATATATGCTCTGGGGAAGATATTCCCTCCATTTATAAAAAAAAGGCACGCTACTCTGACGTAAATTTAGGCTTTCTTTTCTTAATGACAAACAACTGACCCCCTCGGTTTATTGTTACCCACTCCTATTGTCAGTTTCAGTTAGGCCGTGTAAACTTATTTCCTAACAATACTTACGGCTAACAAACAACTAAAATCCTGTACATACAATAATATTAATTTACACTACCATCACTCTGACATTTACAGCATCTTAAGATATAAAACATTGCCTCAATTTCAGGACACAGGAAGTTCAGTCTAAGAAACCTAAAATATAGCAACGGTTCTTACTGAATAAATGCTAGACGACATCAGTCATCGTTAGGAGACTTAGGCGTCAACAGGTAGGTATTTCTTATGGTTCTCTGCGAGGAGCTACTTAAATTGTTGAAGTTAAAACCATATAAAACAACTGTGGCACATGCTCTTCAACCAGGTGATCCTGTATCTGGCGCACATTTTGTGAGTGGAATCTCAGGAACGTACACAATGGCGAAACAGACCCATATTTAATATTTTTCACGGACGAGGCTTGGTTCCACCTTCATGAAGAAGAAAGTAAGCACCACATGCACGCACTGAACTGAACAAGACAAACGTTCGGGATTACTGCACCATTCGTAAGCTTTATATCAGATACACCTAGCGACAGTGACTAGTGCTGTACAATAGTGTGTCTTATTTACATGAGACACGCCACAGTTTCACAATCGAAGACACTAACATGGCGGATTTAATGCGATACATGTAGCGCGGTAAAAATGCTTCTGTGACCCCTTCTTCATATCCCCAAAATGCATATTTTGGTACTGTTTTTCTACTCTACAATTGTCTGCAAATTTTTTTTCCGCACCCAGTATGTATTGAACACCAGTTGAAGTGGTTTAGTGCTTACGTAATATGTTTTTACGTAAATTATTAGAACTTGAAGATCTTATATTGTGCTGCTTTTGTTTTGTTTGGTTACATAATTTTAACTGCCCCACGTATGGGAGCCAATTTGCGGCGGTATTATTTATATTTATTTCTTTGTTGAGCCCCACGTTGGGCGCCAATTTGAAGTGGTATACTTGTAATATTATTTAATTTGTTGAGCCCCACGTTGGGCGCCAATTTGAAGTGGTTTAGTGCTTACGTAATATGTTTTTACGTAAATTATTAGAACTTGAAGATCTTATATTGTGCTGCTTTTGTTTTGTTTGGTTACATAATTTTAACTGCCCCACGTATGGGAGCCAATTTGCGGCGGTATTATTTATATTTATTTCTTTGTTGAGCCCCACGTTGTGGTAGCCAATTTGCGACGGTATTACTTATAATGTTTGTTTATGTGTGTTTACTCCGCGTGGTGAAGCCATTTTGTGACGTGATTCTTTGTTAGGTTTGTAGCTCCATCTGGTGTTAGCAATTTGCGGTAGTATTAGTGTTTGTTTGAAAGAATGCTACTGTTATTTTATTTAATTTTGGTTTACTGTCTTCCGGGTAGCTATGATCTTTTTGGTCGAGCACATCTCTTTATACAGGTTGTGTAAACGGAAAGGAGTCTATTATCTAAAGATAACACTGATGAAAGAATTTGTTTTACACTTTTTATTGTCGAACACATTCACTATCACAATTTACACATTGATCTTGACACCCGCCAAACTGAAACTGTTATAACAACTTATTTACTGATCATTCTTAATTCGCGTACTTCAACTTTTTGTATAATTAACTTTACAACACTTTAGATTTTTCATAATTCTGCTACGCGTAACTTGTGAATCGATAGCCGACGTGGACTTTACAAATATTTTCTGCTGAACTGACGGACTGAAGGCGACGTGTATCATACAAATATTTTCGACGAACTGACGGGGTCTATCTCTAACCTAGCCCTTTTTATACTCCTACACCCCGATATGCCTAAAGATTATAACTGAGCTGCAATTGGCAAATAAAACGCGCCAACATTAGCGTCAATTTTTATATCCAATGAAAATTATGAATACATATGCTCTAGGGACAATGTTCCAGCAAATTCTACAGAAAAACGCGCCAACATTACGTAACTTCCTCGTCTCTAATAATGATAAACAGCTCACCCCCTCGCTGCATTATTGCACGCTATTATTGTCAGTTTCAGTAAGGCCGCATAAACTTACTTCTCGACAATAATTACAATCAACAAACATCTCAAATCAATGTCACATAAAAATGCATATTCATACTGTAATCATTCTTTACATTTAAATAATTTATGATACAAATTACTGCATCACAGTTGCTAGTATACACACTATTTGTTGCTCGGCGTAGCACAAACGTTACACTTGAGACATGTTCGGAACACAACACAACTGATTCGTCGAATCGAATCACAACTAAACTGCTGAGTCACAAATAACAACTGAACTGCACTCAGCACTGTCCACTCTGCACTTAACTTCTCAACTTCTTAACTAACTGTACTCAAACGCACCAAAAAGAGCAGCCCCCTTACATAGGCCTCACATACAAAGCGGAATGTACACGAACTATCCAAAGGAATCCTCTGGCGTGGGGATGCGGCACATAATGGGTTATTGTTCCGCATTGCTATTGTTCTGAAAGCCGGTAGAGCATCCCACCTAGGTGCCAGGCCAGGATGCGCTTACCGGTATCCCGCGCGGTCACAGTACATGTAGTTTTTTTTTTCAAAATTTAATGAAATAGCAAAACTTCAATATCAGCAAGTAACTGTATGTAGGTATGTATGTAAGTTTCACATTTCCCAAGCACTCTGTTTCAATCAAACTTGGAAAATCTTACTTTAGCAAAAATACTGTGCTAGACATCATTCTCGTACCCATTATTGGAGGCGTGAGAACCTTAAAAGTGAAGAAGAATCAAATATGAAGCTTATAAAGTTGTGACTATGTTTCAATTAAACTTAGATCAAACTGGTATATTATTTAGTTCCCGCAGGACAATTTCCAAAATGTTTTCTTGACTGGATATCCAAATATAGTACTTCCAAAAAAAATTCAAGATGACAGAGTATTTAAGATTATTAAATACTCTAAGACCATATTCATGAACTACATGTATGGTTCGCATCAGACTTAATAATAATAATAATAATAATAATAATAATAATAATAATAATAATAATAATAATAATAATAATAATAATATCATTATTATTATTATTACACTATGACTGTTCTTTTTCTGTTATTTGAATATGTTTTATTAAATTTATATTCATTGTTAAAATTACTAATATCCTATTTCATTATTCTTTGGCCTGTTGGCAATCTCAAATATGAGCCAGAGTCCCAAATATAAACAAAAGAAATAATTTGACACCCGGGCAAAAATATTGTGGAGGTTATTTATCCCTATAGCACCCACTATGGAAGAGGTCAGAAAATTATAAATGATAAAGGAAGCAAACACTGATGTAAAAACCAATTTTAGGGACGACGATTTCAATCTCCAAGGATCAGATCTAAACCCCTCGGCAAAATTAAGGTATGACAAAGCTGGCATAAGGTAAGAATTGTGGAATTGCTACAATATTGTAATACTTTTGGAAAATTTTGGTACATTTTAGAACAATCTGGAACATTATATATACCTTCAGATGTTTCTTGAACACGATGGAATACTCCGAACACTACAAAGTATTTTAGTGCACTGTATATTTTGAGACAGTGTTTTTAACACTTAAATGATTTCAGTCAAATTATATAATATGTAAATTTAATAACAGCCCACCTTGAAGCAACATGTGTATGTAATAATTTGTAAAATGTATGTAATAGTCATTGCATATGCTTATATTATTGTATACCTGTTCAATAATGTTATATGAGTGTATTACGTAATTTAATAATGTAGGAGCTGTGAGAAATAGGTCAAACGTTGCTAACAAAGAGGTAACAATGAGGTATCCTTGAGGCAATAATGAGTTTGAGAGTTTAAATGTTATTTGCGATTCTTGGAAGCATTAATGTAATTTTAGTGGCAGTTTATAAAAATAGCCAATCAACAACCACAAAAAGCTTTAGTTAAATGAAGGTATTCTATTGGAGTAGGATTAGCCAATCATAAACTTGAAATACAGAAATTTACAAGTTTAGACGGTTGAAAACTAGTCAGTTGCCTGCGGACAGTGTTTGTAACTGGATGCGTGATGCGTCCTCGAGAAATATAATATGTATTTGTGCGAGACGAAAATAGTATACGTGTTAAAAAGTGCAAGTATTAAATAAAAGAATCACAGCTCTCGATATCAGTGAAGTGCTATTTAATTTGTGTCAAGGATTAATAAAAAGGAGTGAACTAAAATTTATAATCTGTGTAAGCCTACATTCTTGTCGTATCACGCCCTGCCAAGACCTCCATGTCTCTAACAATAATACTGACGCAGCCGAGGCAAAAATAAATATTTAATACTTAAAGAAACAATTAAATTACAAAGCTATTATTTTTAAACTTGGGGCAAAGACCAACTGAAAATACATTTGGAGCGAAGGCTACCGGAAACTGTTTACTATACGTGCGGTAACAGCTACTTCAATTTCGGGTCCCCAACAGTTGAAATATAATACAGCATCTACAAACTGACTTTCAATACTAGCAGGTACTAACTACTTCAAATTGGCGTCCATATGTGGAGCTAAATAAAAAAAAACAACTCAACGTAAAGACAATATATTCTTTAATTTTCTGGATGTAGAACATTTTGAAAAATCTTAAAACATTCTGGAACATTGTAGATATTTCTAGGTTTTTCTATAACCTCTGAAAAACTCAAATTAGAACATACTAAATCATTACCTAAATTGTGGAAGATTCTGGAACCTTGGTGAAGCTTTAAAAGCTTTTTGGAACATTTTAAGTCGAAATGTCAAACATATGTACTTAAAGCCAAACTCGTTAATGAGTTGTTTTGAAAAAATTAAAAATAACAAATATTTCCATGTAAAGAGTGATTTGGGGTAGAGAATTTTCTTGAGAATCCTGGTGTGGCATTCTCGGAAGATGTTGAACTTAGATACAAGTTTGGCATTTTTTCGACTTTCGGTGTTTGATTTATGCTGTGCATAGTTAGATAGACATACAGATGCATGTACATTTCTCAGAAAGCGTTTACACTTTCTCTACTACGTATAGTAAGTAGGGGAAGTATTGTATTCCACCCAAAAATTTGATACCGAGATTTCACCGGAAATATATCTTTTGAGACCACCTGAATACAAAAAAAGAATTTTTGGAAAGAATGTCCGTGTGTGTCTGTTTGTTTCTCTGTATGTGTCTGTCTGTGAACAGCATAACTCAGAAACGAACAGTCGGATAAACACCAAACTTGGTATTTAGGTTCGGTATCTTCCAGAGATGCGACACGAAGGTTTTCAAGAAAATCCCCCAACCCTAGATTACCCTTTACATGGAACATTTTTCGAAAATTTTAATTTTCTCAAAAATGGCTCTAACGATTTTTATTAAAATATCATATGTTTAAATATTTTCATTACAAATGAAATGTATATTTCGAATTTTCTGGGAATGTCTCCAAAAGTATTCTTCATTGTGAACGACTTTTGCATAACTGGTAAACCATAAGAGAAAGACAAAATTTTACTACACAAAAAATATAGATCGCGTTAAAATACACAATTTATGTCATATACATTCGTTGTTCATTTTTTTTGTCCTGGTAATGCAAAGAGAATGGAATACTCCACACAGCAACCAGCTCTTAAAATATTTGACTATCGCCTAAAGCCTACCATATTCCCCTTGCATCTACAAGAAAATTAGCAATAAGATTAACATCTCGATAACTCGATTGACATGAAGCATATGGAGAATAAGCGTTTGTAAAAATAGTTTGTACAAGAGTAGAGAAAGTCATGTGAGTGTAACACATCAGATTTTTTAAGTGCACTTACAATGCGTACCTCCGATGAAATTTCATTATGACTGTTTGATTGGAGTGCAATAATCATTCTATATGCAAGGCGTGTTTTTAAAGTAAGTACTTTAATATTTTGACACAAACTTGTTTTGAGCATGCGCGATTACTTCCTCCATTCATTAGGAAACCAGACGCAGCTGTGAGCGTTCATTACTTTGTGTTTTCCTGATGTTAGAGCGTTTTGAAATGAATGTTCAAAACAATCGAACGACCCGCCGACTGTGAAGTCAATTCAGTGATTCGTTTTTGTAAATGCGAGAAAGTAACGCCAACAAACATTCGTCGCCAAATGTGCGAGTTTTATGGGGATACAATAATGAATGACAATGCCCGGCCACACACAGTCAAACAAACTCAGGATCTGATCACGTCATTTAGTTGGGAACAATTCGAGCACGCTCCCTACAGTCCAGATTTGGCACCAAGCGATTTTCATCTGTTTCTTCTTCTGAAGAAATTCCTTGGTGGAAAACATTTCAACGACGTTGATGTTGTGGGACAAGAAGTACAAGCTTGGCTTTCATCACAGGAGGCATCATTCTTTCACGAAGGCATACAATAACTGATTTCCTATTACGAGAAGTGCCTGAATAACGGCGGTGACTATGTGGAGAAGTAGTGCCAGGTGTAAGGTAATGAGTGATAAGATATTTGGAAAATAATGTTCTGTTATTTTTTAAAAAAAATTATCACTACTTACCTAAAACCACGCCTCGTACTCTAGAGAAGTGGTGGTGAATACAACAATCGATAGTACTTTTAAAAATCAATTCAAGAAAAATGTATGAGGCCTTATAATTGTTGAGGAAATAGAGAGAGAGAAATTACACCAAAAATATCATAAATTATATTATTCCTAAAAGATACTACAATATCTTAAACTTTTCAAAAATGCTTTTTGTGGCTTCGAAAAAGGTATTTTTTATTTTTGCCAGTGCAACTTTTAACGAGATACCAAATGGCAAAAGTTGCTAAATATGACATTTTAGGGGCTTTTTTTGTAGGCTTCTAATTTAGAATCTCCCGTTTAATTTTATATTTATTTACTTAATATACACAATATGCACTGCATCTGTCTTTTTGTACTCTTAATTCTGCATCTCTTCATATAAAAAGACATAGTTGCTATACTCTTTGGAGTAGAGAGCTGTGTTTTAGCTCCTCTTTTACGGGAAGTTTCTAAATATGGCAGCTTCTGTATGTGTATGCAATGTGTGCTGTTTTTCTTTCTTTGTAAACGTATATGAGTTTTTCCTCCTTTATACTTTTTCTACTAAGTATAGCAAATAGGGGAAATACGAGGGGCACTATCTATATTTTGAGCCTAATAATTAAAACAAAGTAATTTCTGATTGAAAACTTCTTTATTATTTTTCAAAATATTCTCCTTCATGATCAATACACTTTTGCATCCGTTTGAACCATTTGTCTTCTTGAGACACCTACAAAACATGGTTTTTGAAGGCATCAACAGCTTCTTTTGGCAACGAAAATCGTTGTCCACGCAATTTATTCTTGATGTTCGGGAACAAAAAGAAGTCATTGGGTGCCAAATCAAGACTGCATGGCGGATGACCCATCAATTCGATTTTTTGAGCCTTCAAATACTCTGTTGTTAGACGAGATGTGTGTGCGCTCGCATTGTCTTGATGAAGAACGATCCTAAGGTTCCTGTTAGTTTTTCTTACTTCACCGAAGACTTCCGGCAAAGAAATGGTTGTGTAACATTCGGTATTGACAGTTTTACGTTCCTCTAAAGGCACTGTTGCCACATGGCCAGTTTTGGCGAAAAAGCAGGGGACCATTTGCTTCGCAGTGCTTCGAGTGCGAACGACTTTGTTGGATTTGCTTCATCTTGAAACACCCATACAGTCGACTGCTGTTCACGTTCCGGCTCATACGCATAGATCCATGATTCGTCATCTGTTACAATCTTATATACGTCTTTAGAGGCACCGCCATTGTATTTCTTGAGAATTTTTGTACATGAATCGACACGAGCATCTTTTTGAGATTGCGTCAAATTATGTGGAATCCAACGAGAGCAAACCTTTTTTACGGCTAAATAATCATGCAACATTTTATATATGTTGGTGGAACTAATTCCTAGGTTGCCTCAATCTACAATATGTCGCATGACGATCTTTCATTATTAGTTTTTGCACAGCATCAATGTTTTCTGGCACAACAACTGATTTTGGACGACCTTCAGGAACTTCATCATTGAGCGAACGGCGGCTACGATTAAATTCGTTATACCAGCGTTTCACAGTGGCAAAGGATGGAGCTTCGTCGCCAAATGTGGAAGTTAGTTGATCCATGCACTCTTGTCCTGATAATCCACGTCGAAAAGTCGTAATAAATCATTGCACGAACATTTTCACGAGTTAATTCCATGTTTTTGTTGACACACAATTTTCAAGTTACTGTAAACAAAACAAATGACGCTCTATTGACAAAATGTTTGAAGTAGATTATCGTCAAAAATGTCAAACTTTCCATTGGAAACGTCAGATGGCACCTACAACATTCAGGGTTGCCAAGGCTCAAAATATAAATAGTGCCCCTCGTATTGTATTCTACCCTAAAATTAGACACCGAGGTTTCACCTGAAATATATGTTTTGAGGCGTCCTGAATTCAAAAAAATCATTTTTAGAAAAATGTCCGTGTGGTGTCTCTCCCCCCCCCCTCTCTCTCTCTCTCTGTCGGTCTGTGAACAGCATAACTCAGAAATGAAAAGTAGGATAAATACCAAACTGAGTATTTAGGTTACGTACCTTCTAAAGATGTGACTCAAAGATTTTCAAGAAAATCCTACACCCCACTATCCTTTACAGGGACCATTTTTCAAAATGTTAGACGTTCTCAAAAATTCCTGTAACGATTTTGATTAAAATACCATATATTAAATACATTTATTTATAAATAAAATGTATATCTAGAATTTTCTGGGAATAGCCTTTAAAGTTCTCTTCATTCGGAAGGATTTTGTTTAACTGGTAAACGTTAAGCGATAGACGAAAACGTACCATATAAAAATGTAGATCCCTTTAAAACATACAATTTATTTCAAATAGCTTTTTGTGGCATCAGCCATTCCGAGATATCCGTTATTAATTCGAATTTTCATTCATTTCAAGTCCTTTAAATTTTTTCTCGCGATGTCTTCGAAACATTAAGGCATTTTAAGACCTGCATATGGCGTCCAGTTCTAAAACACTATTCTCTTTGTAGCTGTAACGAACCGTGTAGTGGAGCTATTTTCGAAAAGGTTTATTTCGATGAAAATTAAGACGATTTTGTAAGAATAACTTGTATACCCCGTAATAAACGATAGAGGGTAGAGAAAGTCATGCGAATGTAGCGTATCAGATTTTTTACTTTTGAACACTTTTATCTAAGAATAATATTTTCTGATATAAATGACCCTTTTCTCAAAAACCATCGAAGATAGTCAAATTACATTTTTGATATGACAAAAACAACACTTTACTGCTGTTGTTGATTTACTTTGGTGTTAATTACTTACCTAGTTATGTTTTAAAAATTAATTACTGATAAATGTAAATAAAACAGACTTTTAATTAAGTAGTTTAGTAAACTTAGAATGCATACATTCTATATCCTGTAAACATTTCAGTTTAAGGTGATACAAAGTTTTCGATATAAGAGGTTATGAATTTAGCAAATTTAAAATTGGTTCGGTAGAAGTTTTAAGTCCCCTTAATCTAACATACCAGTTATCAGCAAAAGTTAAGAGTAAACGAGTTTAAAGATGTGGTGTTTTTTTAAGCACCACTTTATTAAAACTACTTATGCATGAATACTTGAGAACAAGGTTAGATTACGTTAATGATAATGTACCTAAGTCAGGTCTACGCCAGGAAAAGATAACATTGCCAACTTTAAAAGTTACTCCTAGTTTTGTCTGATTTACGTTTCCCTGAACGATATGTCAGTGGCCGAATGGGTAAGCATTTCCGTGATCTGAATCAACGAGATTGTTTATGTATACGTAGCATAAACATTTTGGGGTGAACGTTCTGGGATTAGCTTCACACCTCACAGCTAATAAAATAACTGACTGGTGCAATGTACGCATTTACCCTTCATGAGAGCCCATGTCCAATATGGCTATACAATCTACCCACTCGCTCAGTGGGCCGTAAATTCTCCTGCGAGTATAATATATTCACCAATATCAAGGGTGTATGTCGCTCCATTATCGAAATATTTCCATTGCTGCTCAGTTACACAACGCTAAACGCCTATAGTTACTTTCTCTACCACTACCTATAGCTAGCAAGTAGAGGAAGTATTGCACTCCACTCAAAAATTCCACATCGCGATTTCACAGGATAAACATGATTCCCTGAACACACAAACAAAAAAATCTGATGCATTGTATTCACACAACTTTCTCTACTCATCCTTCTATAAAATATTCGTAGAAAATCTTATTCTTCTATGTGATGCCTTTATAAATCTATACTCCCTGCTATACTCCCAAGAGAGAAACGAATAGCGATTTCCCAGCTGAGAAAAGTAGGCATTTCATAATTCAAACCACTAACAAGGTTAGATTCACAAAAATAAATTGACATATATTATTTGCTTTGAGTTCTACATTTTTTGTAGTAAGATTTTGTGTGTCTGTTACGGTTTACCAATTATACAAAAGTGATTAAGAATGAACAGAACTGAACAGGCTATTCCCAGAAACTTCAAAATATACATTTTATTTATAACGAAAATATCTTAGACGTATGGTATTTTAATCTAAATCTTAGAGTCATTTTAGAAAAAAAATAGTAATTATGGAAAATTTCCATGTAAAGGGTAATTAGACTGAGACGATTTTTATGAAAATCTTTGGAAGATGCTGAAATTAAAGTCAAGTTTGTGTTCTTTGGAATCTTCATTTATTGTTATGTATTCAAACACAGACACACACCTTTTTAACTGCCCTCGACCTACTGCAGGTTTATGCTAGAAAGCAAAAATGTTTGTAATAACTTGTGGGTTGAGGGTTATGGAGACAAGGAGGGCACCAGCTGGAGAAGTTTGGGAAACGCCGATTTACAGGACCCTGTGACCTATTATCGTGCTTCTTGTTTTGCCCACATATCGGTACAGAGTGAAATAATTTAGGTCAGAATTAGTCGACTTGAAAGTGATTCACAAAACATTCCTGGTATGCGTGCAATAGAACATCGTTATTGGAATGTTTGATGCTTCAGCAAAGCCATTCCCAGCTACAAAAGGGTCCGCCAAACAGACACGACCTGTCAGGGATACGCAAAACTTTCCTACATTGCAATATTTGTTAATATTTAAAAGAATTAAGCCAAGTATCAAAGGTGAAGTTCACAGAATCCAATCCCGGATAACATTACGCACAGTTAGCAATCAGAGGTCACGCTAGCTGGGTAACATCCGAGGCGAATGGCTTTGGGTATGATTACGAATGCTGTCAAAGGCCGTGTAATTAATACTATCACCGAGGTAAAACATGCACACGACCTGCATCTGAAAGTAAAATTGACCCATTAGATATGACCAATCTACCTTCGCAGTAACTCTACAGTACGTTTATATTTGGGACGCATTTTGGTTAGTTATTGTATTGGGAGAGGCTTCAAGCAAAAAGGAAATATCTTATGGGTAAATTCAGAGCTTCTTAGCTTTCAGTACTACCTACCTATAGTAAGTAGAGGAAATATTGTATTCCATCCAAAAATTTCATATCGAAATTTTATCGTAAATAAAACTTTGAGGCTCCCTGAATCCAAAATAGTGTGTAGGGTCGTCCCCTGTGGTGTAGTGGCCTCTAGTTCCCGAGGTCGCGGGTTCTAACTCGGCGGAGGGCGATGGATTTTGTCGGGCGTAAAAATCCTTTGCATAGCTTCCTTCGGAAGGGAAGTAAAGCCGGTGGTACCATGTCTTAGATTTACGGCACGTAAAAGAACCTCTAGCCTGATAAAGAGGCCTCTGAGCAAAATTTCCGGTCTTTCACACCCAATGTATAATGGGACGCTAAGGACCACAGCAGTTAAACTACATAAAACTACATTTCAGTGTGTGTGTGTGTGTGTGTGTGTGTGTGTGTATGTAAACAGCGTACCTCAAAAACGAAAAGCTGACAGACAGACAGACAGACAGACAGACAGACAGACAGACAGACAGACAGACAGACAGACAGACAGACAGATAGACAGATAGACAGATAGACAGATAGACAGATAGACAGATAGACAGATAGACAGATAGACAGATAGACAGATAGACAGATAGACAGATAGACAGATAGACAGATAGACAGATAGACAGATAGACAGATAGACAGATAGACAGATAGACAGATAGACAGATAGACAGATAGATAGATAGATAGATAGATAGATAGATAGATAGATAGATAGATAGATAGATAGATAGATAGATAGATAGATAGATAGATAGATAGATAGATAGATAGATAGATAGATAGATAGATAGATAGATAGATAGATAGATAGATAGATAGATAGATAGATAGATAGATAGATAGATAGATAGATAGATAGATAGATAGATAGATAGATAGATAGATAGATAGATAGATAGATAGATAGATAGATAGATAGATAGATAGATAGATAGATAGATAGATAGAGGTATCTTTATTGGTTTCAAATTATTCAAGTATTTAGTGCATGGGTCATTGACCGTACATGCATATTTAAGATACAATAGGGTGACAAAATAAATAGAGAAAGAAAACACAAAAAGGAACAAGAAAAAGGGAAATAGAGATAAATTATCTTAGTCTAACTGAACAAATTTATCCTAGCTTCGCGCACTTTAGCCAAAATTTGCCCATGTTTTGCCAGTTCTTCTGGAGTAAACACCGGTATTTAAGTTCAGCTATTCCGGAGATACTACAAGAGGATTTTTAAGAAAATTCCCATTTAAATGAAACATTTTCGATTTTGTCAAAATGTTTCTAACGATAATACTTTATTTAAGCTAGACTTTTGATTGTTTATATTTACTCTTAAGAATCAGTTTAACTTTGATAACCATCTTATTTTTAAATCAGCCATTTCCTTCGAGCAAGGAAGGAGTAAAGGTTTATTGAAAAGAAAAAAAATCTGATGCGTTGCATTCTCTACCCTCTATCGTTTATTAGTAGATATACAAACTATTCTTAAGAAGACTTATTTTTCTAGCTATTTCATTTGTGGCGGGAAACGATCGTTGGGCGACTTTTGTAGCTGGAAAAAGATGATACTTGGGCCGTTGCCTGCTGCAGTGTTCTTCTTCCTTGGCTATTGGTGCTCGTCGGTTGTTGAGTATTCTATTCCTAGCTATATTTAATTATTGAATCTCAGGTTCTAGTGGGTGAGGCAAGTTAAAAATACACTGCAAGTTTCCCTCAACCAATGAAGTTTATTTCACACTTTGAATAGTTATGGGCGGCTAGCTTTTCCCATTATTATAATAATCCCACCACTTTAAGTTAGTCAGGAGCCTAGCTATATTCACACGCACCCCAACCTTGTTCACCCACATGCATCTGTAGCACCTCGTGTTGACGTGACTTCTTGATGAGTTAGAATAAGAATAAAAGCGGGCTCTGAGGCTTTGTCTGCCCTTATATACGGGAGCCCAGTGACGCTCCTCTCCGCGTTTGAAAATGTAACAACGTTTCCTATTGGCCCTCAGGCCGCGTTACCCTGACATGTATGAAAATGTGCGGGTTCAGATCCGTGCGCTTGGGCGCCATGATGTAGCGTTGTACCACTCGGTGACAGGTACGGTGTTTATGATTTCTTGGAATTCTTGCTAGCTCGCCCGTGTCTTACAATCAGCTCTGTACAAATGTTATATGTTGAATATTTTAAAATGTTGGTGAAGTAAATTATTACTGTACAATTCTTATATATATATGATTCCCGTCATATGTACAATTCCTCTATATATGTATAATATATCCCCTTTCACTTTATAATCGAGATACACCTTCGAAAACCTAGCTATGAAATCCATAACATTTCGTGAATAACTCAATAATAAAAGGTCCAATAAATGCCAAACTTGGTATTTAACTTGATATCTTCCACAAATAGTATAGAAAATTTTCAAGAAAGAATCAATAACTCTTTATTATACGGAACATTTTTCCAAATTTCTTGTATTCTCAAAAATGGCTCGAACTATTTTGATTAAAATACTACGTATTTAATATAGTCACATGAAAAATAAAATGTATATTGAATTTCTAGGTATAGTCTATGTAGTTCTCTTCATTCGGAACAAATGTATATAATCTTGTATAACTGGTAAACATTAAGCGATAGACGAAAACGCACTATACAAGAAATGCACATTTTACTACAAATATCTTTTCTGTGGCATAGGCCATTTACGAGATATCAGTTATTAATGGTTGGAATTGTTCAATACTTTGCCATTTTTTACAAATCCTGTTAATTTTCTGTTGTTTCTTGCGATTGCATGGAAACAGTATGAAATTTTAAGGCCAGCATATAGCGTCCAGTTCTTAAACATTTGACTATCGCTGTTCCCTTTGTATCTATAACGAAATGTGTAATGTAGCTGTTTCTGCAAAGGTTTATTTGGATTAAAATGTAGTAGACAGAAAAATGATAGTATAGTTTGTACACCCACTAATAAACGATAGAGGGTAGAGAGAGTCATGTGTATGTATCACATCAGATTTTTTCTTACTATATTCACATAGTAAACCAGCTATCACGGGGGACAGTATGGTTTTGATCGCATAACAAGCATAAGGAAATGGCGTAACTTTGCTGTTAAACAGTTTACTTTGGTTCAATTTTTATTGCCGCTTCAGGAAAGCGGTCTTATTAGGGGTATTTTAAACATCATATTTGCAGAAATATTTGCAATACATATTTGCCATGTGTACTACACTCGGAGAGGAATAGATCATGAAAAAGTAAAGCGTTTAATACCCCTTTATGTCTACAGACACCTGTAAATTTTAATATCCTTCGAACCTATTTCGTCTGCCTCCTTTGCTTCTCGTAGAAGTTGGGATCCACGTGAACTTCAGATTTTTACCACTTTGTTAACCGTTTTCTCTCTTTCTTTAGAAAATGTTCAAATTGCCCTTATGTATAATTCACGTAGGTCCTTAGCCCGCAGATCAAACTGCTAGGAATAGATGTCACAATAATATCAAGACACTAAACGGCGATAAATTCTATTTTTAAAAAAATGTGTGTTAAATCACTACTAATAAAATCACGAAGCATTTAAATTGTGGGTTTTTAAAAGTACGAAGAAGAATTAAATATGTATAATAAGTAAAAATCAGTTATAATGATAAATAAATAAATAAATAAATATGAAATAGAATCTTAAAGCACTTAACTCACATTACAAAATGTGGAAACGCACCATAATCTATACCAAATAGAAAACACACAGCTGCGTGGCTTTCCAGACCGTCATTTGTTCTGGAAGTTGTTTTTTTAACTGTGAAAGCGCATACCTGTTGTGTTATGTTTCTATGCAAGGCAAAGGCAATTTTTAAAAAATATTTGATGTGCAACACTACACATTATATATACCATGCGTTACCATATTCATATAAATGTTATATTCTTCTATCCACGTTACATTATTCATGATAAATGTAACCTATAAATGGTCTCAAATTAAGCACTATGGAATGGGTTGCATGCACGATGCAAAATTTTAACTGTTTACTTTGCAACTTCGTTTCTATTAGAAATGATTGCATGCAGAACATCAGGTGAATCTCTATTTTCAGAGATACTCCATAGAAGTCCCTTTACAACTTCACCTAACAGAATTTAACAAATTACAACGAATACATATTTCGCAAATGGTTAATGCTACGAAAACAGTTATCTAACTTCTTCTTCAAAAATTACCTTCCTCTTTGTAGGACCTACACCACCACTTCTTTGGGGTCAGTAGTCTGTCGAAGAGCAAGCAAACTCTAGATCATAACATATCCAGGATGGTGATCAGCCCAATGTCTGGTATGACGGTGAAGAAGAAGGAAACGAAATGTAGTGATAAAGGGATGATAGGAAAATTTTCGGATCAAATTATCCAACCCAGCATTCGCCTAGCGACCGTGGAAAACCGCGTAAAAACCTCCAGTTAGATTGGTGGGCTTCGGGTTTGAACCGAATTCGGGCCACAACCATCCCGCTCGGTCAGTTATCCAACTCAAAGTTTATATTTTATTGAACTTAAGCTGTTTGCTAAAGCGTTTCTTTTCTCTCTCTCTCTGTTATAGTTACTATTCTGTGTAAAATTAGGATGAAAAATCTGATGTGTTACACTCGCATGACTTTCTCTACTCTTGTACAAACTATTTTTACAAACGCTTATTCTCCATCTACTTCATGTTAATCGAGATAAACATTGGCAGACTCTATCTTATTGCTAATTTTCTTGTAGATGTAAGGGGAATATATATTTACAAGGACAGTATAGAAATACAGTAGCCTTTAAGCATATACATCTCTCTTAATAGCTGGTTGCTAGGTGCAGCACCATTCCCTTTGCCACAGATTAATACTCTTTGCATATCCAAGACAAAAAAATGAATAACGAATTCCCATTTGAGAAAATAAGTATTGAAAAATTTAAGGGTATAACAAGTAATATCTCGAAAATAGTTCACTCAACAAAAAAAATGTATATGACATAAATTGTGTATTTTAACGCGATCTACATTTTTTGTGTAGTCAACTTTTGTCTATCTCTTATGGTTTACCAGTTATGCAAAAGTCGTTCATAATGAAGAATACTTTTGGAGACATTCCCAGGAAATTCAAGATATACATTTTCTTTGTCATAAAAATATCTTAAACATATGATATTTTAATCAAAATCGTTAGAGCCATTTTTGAGAAAATTAAAATTTTCGATAAATCTTCCATGTAAAGGGTAATCTGGGGTGGGGGGATTTTCTTGAAAACCTTCGTGTCGCATCCTTGGAAGATACTGAACCTAAATACCAAGTTTGGTGTTTATCCGACTGTTCGTTTCTGAGTTATGCTGTTCACAGACAGACACACACACATACACACACGGACATGTTTCCAAAAATACTTTTTTTGGATTCAAGGGGTCTCAAAACATGTATTTCCGGTGAAATCTCGGTATCGAATTTTTGGGTGGAATACAATACTTCTCCTACTTACTATACGTAGTAGAGAAAGTAAGAATCTTAAAAGTAGAGTTTTATTTTGCGAGTAGGAATCCTACGAGGAAAATAAACCTCTACTTTTAACACGCGTACCATATATTATTTATTATTATATATAGTTAATTGAAATTAATTATAATTTAGAGACCAATCCTGTCCTATCGCAGGAAAATAAACCTCTACTTTTAACACGCGTACCATATATTATTTATTATTATATATAGTTAATTGAAATTAATTATAATTTAGAGACCAATCCTGTTCTATCGCATGTTTTTAATATAACTGAAAATTCAACGCCACAGCCGGGATTTGAGCATAATTCTCCACCTCTTTGTCAAGCGGCCAATGAGATTGCCATCTCTAGTGAGATGCCTTGGTAGTCTATTTGGGAAACAACTTGAATCAATTGGGGAATTCAATGTCCCACCGGCATGTTGTCACAGTAATTCAATGGTTAGAGCGGGAGAACCGTGTTCATATACCAACTGTGGTATTGAATTTTTCAGTTGACTATATACTAAAAGCGTGTACCATATACTGTTTTTAGAGCGCGCTACAAATTGTAATATAGCAACAACAGAATAATATAGTGATTCCTGAAACTAAGAGAAACCGCGTTAAAAACGAGATCAACTCTCGTGTGCAGCGAGATAAATGTTTTGTTAATTCGTAGCAGTCATTTTCAGTGAAATTATTTTCACCATGTTTTGCCTTACACCAGACAATGAAGCGATTAAATGCTCTATCATATTACTTTCTGGATCTTTTTGGGTAAGTAGTCTAGTGTTATTCTTTCTGCTCCTTCTGAATTTTACTCGCTCTTCCATTTCAGTTTCTTCTAAATTCATAGTTGTCACCATTTAATCTTTATGTAGATTATACCGGATAAAAGAATAGCGTTTTAGTCAAAGAAAGCACAAGGATACCAACATAAGATATAGGTTAACTCCACAAAGAATTGCGATAAAGTTAAGTATGATGATTTGTATTGTGAACAGATAATGTGAGCGCTATGAGAAATTAATCATATTAAAAACACAATGAAAATTGTAAGCTAATCAAACCAAGTCGAATTATTTAATGTGCAAATACAAATACATGTGATTGACTTGAAACCAAGGTTGGCCACAATGGAGTGGTATAAATATTTTATGGCACCAATGAGGTAATGTAAAGTTTTTAGTTCGTGTGCACTATGTTAAAAGTTCTACTTTTAGGCCATGCTGCGTAAACAGGTAAACTATAATGCATGGATAAAGTAGGTGGTTATCATTAACACATCAGAATTCCCTCCGAGATGAGTGTTTGTAGTAGGAAAGAGCATTCCAACATCTGTTATTTAGGCAGATGTCAGAATTCATAACCACTAGCAACCTCAAAACAAAATACCACGCAAGATATCGAGACAACTGGCGCCACAGTTGCTCGGCTAAACACACTTTCACGTTTCTGTATCGCTGAGTGGCTAGCAAATTTTGGCAAGGCATCTACTGACAAATATATGAGCTCTTACAAACAGTTTCTAGTGTGCTTAACAGCTACAAATGAGAGTATATTTATCACAGTAACTAGAATTTTATTATCACATTCGGACTTGCCTCATAGGTGAACTGCATTCCTTAGGTTGTCCCCTGAGGAATTTACCTATCTATAATGCAGCAGATTCGAGCTGCAGTGTGATCCATTAATGTTCTTGAACACGAAGTGGCATCAAATTCAGTCAACCAACCTACATGAAGTGATAAACTCAGGAGATTGATGGAAACAAGTTAACTAAGGAGGCGTTAGCATATTAAATTCAGCATAAATGTTGCATATTTGTAATACAACTTGTTGAGAAAAGAAGAGAGCTTAACCTTTCAATACACATAATGTTTGTATATTATAAAAATTCTCTTGATAACACTATACGAAACAAACTCTGGAAGATATTACATGATAAAGTATACCCAGAACATTTTGTAGAAGTAATTATGAACACATTAATTTGAGTATACATAGAGTATAGTGTCAGTGACAGAACAAATATAGCATATAGCGTACAGTTCTTAATCATTTATCATTCTTCTCTTTATATCATAACAAAATATGCGATGTAGCTACTTCTGCAGATGTTTATCTAGGTTAAAATGAAGTATATATGAAAACAAGCATTTGGAAAAATCATTTCTATACCCACTAATAAGCAAAAGATGATAGAGAAAGTCATGTGAATATAACACGCCAGATCTTGTTTTCAGATCTTCAATGACCCTGGGTTTGCATGAATAGATAGTGTCAAAGAAATCTCACACGAAACACCATGAAGGCTTAGATCTGGGAAGACTGAAGGCCAATCCATCGCGACATCACATATGATTGAAAACCGTATTATTCTACTACTCTAAAAGTTTACATGCGGCTTGCTTTTGCTCCTCGGAAGCCTCTCAGGTATTGTTAACTCCACATGGAGTGAAACGATTCCTTTACTTTCATTTCCTGAAGTGACACGCTCATTAGTGCAACATGAAACATCAGCGACACATTTATTCTCGGAAGTGTTGATGTTTCACGTTGCCCCAATGAGTGTGTCACTTCAGCCAATTCAAGCAAAGTAATCGTTTCACACCATGTGGAGTTAACAATAACTGAAGCCTTCTAAGAGGTAAAGGCAAGCCGCACTTTACAGTAGGAGTTTTACATTTAGAAATCACAAACCTCTTGTTGAGGAGATGCATAATGTTGCTGGTATATAGTGGTCATACTGTTGCCTTCCTCGAGTTGCTGCATCAGAATCAACTGCAGTAAATATCAAAACGTACTGTGTTTTCTACGAAGAAAAACGATCCATCCCTTTACACCATGCTTCAAGAAGCAGAAACGTTACCAATAAAAGAGGTGACCTGTCTTTCAGAGAGATGATAGGTCCGTAAAGGGGTTATCACAGGCGCATCTTCCTTGAAAGTTTTGGAAATCAGAATTCCGCATCTTCATGACTTCTTTGACGAGGAAGTCTAGTCTTTCAAAAGGATGGGGCACCCGTCACTTTTAAGTTAATGTCAACAACTTTCTCAATTGCAACATTTTCTCAGAGGTGGATAGATCGAAGGGGAAGTGCTTTGGGATACCCTCCTTGATCTCCGAATTCCACAGCGGAGGTTATCTCAGATTAAGGCGTTGGGTGTTACAAAATCCGATTGTAGCGTCAGAAAACCAATAGCGATAAAAAAAAACTTAAATTTCTTTGGTGATAATCACCGATGTCATTTCTGACCTTTCGTCTCCCTCACCATGTGTTCATTGTTTGTTGTCGCCACTTTGTGCATTTTTGCTTGTGTGGTGTGATTTTTTATATCAAAATAAAGCTTCACTATAGATTTTATTGTGCTAGTCATGTGTGTGAATATATATACATATATATGTATATAAAACCAGCAGAAATCGGCATATAATTCAGCATATTAATTTAATTATACCGTCTCACAAAAGAAAAAGATAGAGGTTGCCGAAAATAGATTTTTAGTTATGTGGCAGATTCAGACTCTTGGATAAAAAAAAAAAAGGAATGAAGACATTAGAGAGAGCTGAGGAGTCAGAATCTACATGAAATAATAATTAAATGCGTACAAAAATGGCAGGATCATGTGGATGAAGATCGAACACCACAAATATTACACAGTATAAACCAATAAGTAGAAGGAATGTTAGCAGACCGCGGATGAGGTGGGCAGATCGGTTTCTTGAAGACAGAACAAGCCACAAGGCTTTTGATGATGATTTTAGTTTTAAAAAGCAAGTCTACTGAAGAGAAAGTGCGCGGCAGGCGGGTATGCTTATTTGCTACAGTAGGTATTAACAAGGTATTAGAATCAGTATTAATATAAACAATAAACTTTTATCCTAGATAGTGTATATTGTATAGGATGCAGAAAAACAATGTTAGAGAACATGCATTAATATATGCATGAATACAATTTGAAATGTGACTTTATGAAACTTCATCTGCAGTCAAAATAAAATGTAACTCATACACGTGTGTACGTACTGTCGCAACTAATGAGAACTGACATACAATGACAAACTAACCATTACATTGAGGCAGTATTTTTCACACTTAAATGATTTCAGTCTAACTATATAATATGTAAATTCAATAACAGCCCGCCTTGAAGCAATATGTGTATGTGACAATATATAAAAAGTGTATATAACTGTCATTGTAAGTAGTTGGTAATTGTTCCTTTAAGCACAACAACGACACAAGTAACATGTCTTTAATTGGGTTTAATTGATTTTAATTGGGTTTAATTGGTGTTTCGTGCAAAGCCGACCTAAATAACATGTTCCTTCTAGCACAGGTCACGTGATGTTTGGTATTGGAAGGGTCTTTAATTGTTTCAATTGGTGTTTCGTGCAAAGCCGACCTAAATAACATGTTCCTTTAAGCACAGGTCACGTGATGTTTGGTATTGGAAGGGTCTTTAATTGGTTCAATTGGTCTTTCGTGCAAGACCCGACCTAAAGTGTATGAGAGTTCACCATCAAAACAAGGATACTGGCGAGTTGACAGTTTGTCATTCCCGGCCACGTGGAGGGCTTTACTTGAAGAAGAAGCATTTAAAGGTCCCCCTCCTCCTCGGCTTTGGGTGGGAGGAGGTAATCAAAATAATGTATGCATTTCCAGTCAGCTATGAGACATGATTCACCCGCTATAAAGTACACAGCGTTAATTCTAATCATATACATCAAATAAAAAAAATACAAGTTTCAATTTTTGTGGCGAACGCTCCTAACAACTGTAAATGTTTAAAAAAAATCGAAAGGTTTAATTTTCACCATCCTACCGGGACTTGTTGCTTTGAACGGGCCGATAACACGCTTGTGTTATCCTCTAAAATGCAACAAGAGGGTTCTGAAAGTTATCGTAGAAATGACTAGTATACGATGTTCGCTAACTAAAGCACACCTCTTTATTACAATGAGAAATTTCGCAAATTAGAATCACAAGCGATGAAAAAATATTGGAATATTTAGCTTTAAAGGTTAACAAGCGTCACTCTGTACTTAAATACCCTGATAAGAAAGCTAAACCTTCTGTTAGTGGCATACATGGATTAGAAATTCTGTATACCAATTTTTGGAGCACAGACTATACAGCCCCGCATGTTATTGCCTGGGAGGGAGATCGATACTCTGTCTCCCCTTCTGTATACAATTTAGCGGCTATTGACTCACCCTCGCTTATAAGGACAATTGGGGGAGATGGTCATCTATTTACGGTATTGATTTTTCTCCGCCAGCTTCCCCACTCATATAAGAACTCCCACAACATTGTAAAACTTCGCTTTATCTACGCCAGATGTCATGAGGTTACAGAACTAACATTTGTATTTCATATCTGGCACTATAGATGCCGGCAGAATCCGATCCGCTATTGATTTTTCATTAAAACTGCAGGAGAGTCAAACACATTAGCTAATTACAGTGTTACAAGCTGTATGTACAGTGAAATAAAAACGAATCGCATTTAAAAAAATTCTCATATGTTACACTCACATGACTTTCTCTACTCTTGTACAAACTTGAGTGGGTTGCCATGTGACGCATTCCATTCTCTTTACATGCCTAAGACATAAAAAAATGAATAACGAATTCGAGAAAAAATATAATTATTGGGGAATTTAAGGGAATAACAAGCAATATCTCGAAAATAGTTCTCAATAAAACAGGGGGCCTCAAAACATAAATATCCGGTAAAGTCTCGTTATCGAATTTTCGGCTGGAATACAATACTTCCCTTACTTACGCTACATAGTAGAGAAATTTAAAATACTTAGTTATAACAACGGGAAAGATGTCAGCAACCATAACAATCATGACGAATCCATTCCTAAGACATTCTATTCTAGCCTGTTCTTCAAACTCGGACAATCGTGCGAGCCTAACTCTACCTGTTCCCAGACTATCCTAGCGTTATGTATTCTGCCCAGTAATTATCTAGCCTAATATGATACCATTTCTTATAATCTGACCAACAACAAGCCGGTCCTTAGCTAGCACTGAATATCCTAACCTATCCTAAGATAGTATAAGCAGGATTCACGTTCAGGCTGCTATTAGCTAGCCTAGCTCGATGACGTGCATGTTAACGTGTCTCAATCTTAGTCAGTAGCCCCCCCCCATCATCTATTCAAGCGATCATAACTTAAAGCTATAAACTAGCCCGTCCTCTAATTATCTGTGACCCCTATCATAATCTCAGCCAGTCTAACCTAAAGTGGCTTTACACAATATACGCTATCTTGGCTTTACCCCTCCTAGCCTAATCTAGGTGAAGTCTCTTATATGCTGAATGGAGAGCCTGTCCTAGCTTCATTGGATCCATGCATCACTTAAATGTTCTCGTAAATCGAGAACTTTGAACACTTTAAAAGGAATTCGATACCGTTTGCAGCTTTATAAGTATTCTAAGATGTTGTAAGGACATTGAAACCATTTTATACACTGATAAAAGATTTTGTGCTACTCGCAACAATTCGGTATGTTTTACAGTGTTAGTGTATTTCTTCGTAATGAATGTGTGCCCTTCTACACACAAAAAAAGAATCAGCATCAGCGAAAGAATGAACACCACCTCTCATCACCACAATCATTTCCAAAAGCCTTCCCGACAATATAACCATCCTCATCGCCTCCTATCACCACCATCACAAATACTCCTTCACACTTAAAAGTACATTAACTTATACGTCCATGACCATTGCCTGCCTCCATCAGCACCGTAACTCTATACATTCGCCACCGCCACCACATAACTCCATTAATACCATAGCTCCCTAATCCCGCAATTCCCGTCATCTTCACCGCTACATTAATCAATACAATCATCTAAAGGCAGAGCCTCTCATATATGAAGCTATATTATAACAGAGCCCCCCATGCTTATAGGTAAGAGCGTCTCTCTGTTGGTGTTTGGTATGTTCCTGTGTGTGTATATTGCCTGTACATGTATTCGAGTGTGCTCGAAGGTCTTCGCTCATTCCTGATGTTTGGAAGTATATGTGTGTGTGTATGTATATCTCTGAGTCTGCTTGTTTTGATTTGTGTGTGAGTATCTCTGAGTCTGCTTGTTTGTGAGTATTTATCTGCGTGAATGAGTCGGTATGCATGTGTATGTTCGGATATATTCGTAAGTCTTCGTACCTGGCCGTGTGTGTTTGGGGAGGTGTTTGGCTGTGTGTATGTCTGTATGTGTGTGGATATGTCTGTATGTATGTATGTACATCAAGAAAGAGAGAAAGAACGAAGATAAAACTCGATCTGGATCTCGTATACCTGAGAACCCCCTCCAATATATCCACATAATGCTGTAGGATTATTATTATCCCACGCGAGTATCACAGTTGTTTAGCAGTTAAACATTTATGTTTTACCATTCCGAGATACAAATCATAGGGACACTTGCCTAGTTATTCGGAACATTCCAATTAGTGCTGTAAAATTTAATGCACTTGTCAAGCATGTCTAAGTGCCATAGCTCAGAAGTGTTTTAAACATTAAAGTTTGACCATGTCTGGAGTTGAAGTGGAGACCGTTGATATACCTCCCAGCAAGTAGATAATAATACCTGCGCAGGCGCTGAACTGGTATTTCTTCTTCACTGGCGTCTTGTCTGGAAATAATCATTTAGGCATGTAAACTTGATGAATGAAGAAAAGGATAATTTCCCTATATTCTATACTCCATTTTCTGACATATTACCGCTTTTCAATTTTTTTTTCAGTTGTTGACATTCGAGGTTAAGCTTTAAGTATGTTAAGCTTTTTGTATGTTGTAAGAGTATTTTTTATATATTATGCAAGCTATTTTATAGCAGATTACAGAGTTTCAACGAAAAATTCAGAGTTAAGTTAATTTTTGTTAATTAGTATGTTAATGAAGTATTTTCAAACATTAATTGTTTTATTTAATTATAAAATTAGCTAATAGAAGACCTGTCTTAAGGTTGCTTGAGTTAAAATAAGTTGCAGTTGAAAGTAGCTAAAGTCCCCAAATAACTACTACTATTTGCGCTTGCTTTCTCATTTTCTAGTCTACTTTTGTCTTTCTCTTCTAGTTTTGTCGTAATCTGTTACGTGGAAAAATGGAACTTGATTTTAACGTATATATTCCTTTTCAATCGTAATTTAGCGTTCTGAAAACTGAATATTTGTTTCAAGCTTTAGTTCAGTATGAAATCGAACGCTGAATCATCTTTACGTAATATATTTTTATGTGCTCTTGTTGAAATAGTGCAGGAAATGATCAATCCACTAATGCCTTTGAACCTACATTAGAATGAAGGTATCATTTAGATATTTCTTTCTAAAAAGCATACACGTGTTCCGGAAATGACTTAAGTTATTCTGTAAAAGATGGTCTGCCTTTTGGTGTACTGTTAATTAAATAACAAGGCATTGTTCAATTACCTTGTATGAATCATACACCTCGTGGGAAAAGATACAAGACATCTTTCCCGTTGTTATAACTAAGTATTTTAAATTTCTCTACTATGTAGAGTAAGTAAGGGAAGTATTGTATTCCAGCCGAAAATACGATAACGAGACTTTACCGGATATTTATGTTTTGAGGCCCCCTGTTTTATTGAGAACTATTTTCGAGATATTGCTTGTTATTCCCTTAAATTCCCCAATAATTATATTTTTTCTCGAATTCGTTATTCATTTTTTTATGTCTTAGGCATGTAAAGAGAATGGAATGCGTCACATGGCAACCCACTCAAGTTTGTACAAGAGTAGAGAAAGTCATGTGAGTGTAACATATGAGAATTTTTTTAAATGCGATTCGTTTTTATTTCACTGTACATACAGCTTGTAACACTGTAATTAGCTAATGTGTTTGACTCTCCTGCAGTTTTAATGAAAAATCAATAGCGGATCGGATTCTGCCGGCATCTATAGTGCCAGATATGAAATACAAATGTTAGTTCTGTAACCTCATGACACCTGGCGTAGAAAAAGCGAAGTTTTACAATGTTGTGGGAGTTCTTATATGAGTGGGGAAGCTGGCGGAGAAAAATCAATACCGTAAATAGATGACCATCTCCCCTAATTGTCCTTATAAGCGAGGGTGAGTCAATAGCCGCTAAATTGTATACAGAAGGGGAGACAGAGTATCGATCTCCCTCCCAGGCAATAACATGCGGGGTTGTATAGTCTGTGCTCCAAAAATTGGTATACAGAATTTCTAATCCATGTATGCCACTAACAGAAGGTTTAGCGTTCTTATCAGGGTATTTAAGTACAGAGTGACGCTTGTTAACCTTTAAAGCTAAATATTCCAATATTTTTTCATCGCTTGTGATTCTAATTTGCGAAATTTCTCATTGTAATAAAGAGGTGTGCTTTAGTTAGCGAACATCGTATACTAGCCATTTCTATGATAACTTTCAGAACCCTCTTGTTGCATTTTAGAGGATAACACAAGCGTGTTATCGGCCCGTTCAAAGCAACAAGTCCCGGTAGGATGGTGAAAATTAAACCTTTCGATTTTTTTTAAACATTTACAGTTGTTAGGAGCGTTCGCCACAAAAATTGAAACTTGTATTTTTTTTATTTGATGTATATGATTAGAATTAACGCTGTGTACTTTATAGCGGGTGAATCATGTCTCATAGCTGACTGGAAATGCATACATTATTTTGATTACCTCCTCCCACCCAAAGCCGAGGAGGAGGGGGACCTTTAAATGCTTCTTCTTCAAGTAAAGCCCTCCACGTGGCCGGGAATGACAAACTGTCAACTCGCCAGTATCCTTGTTTTGATGGTGAACTCTCATACACTTTAGGTCGGGTCTTGCACGAAAGACCAATTGAACCAATTAAAGACCCTTCCAATACCAAACATCACGTGACCTGTGCTTAAAGGAACATGTTATTTAGGTCGGCTTTGCACGAAACACCAATTGAAACAATTAAAGACCCTTCCAATACCAAACATCACGTGACCTGTGCTAGAAGGAACATGTTATTTAGGTCGGCTTTGCACGAAACACAATTAAAATCAATTAAACCCAATTAAAGACATGTTACTTGTGTCGTTGTTGTGCTTAAAGGAACAATTACCAACTACTATTGTATATGTTTATATTATTGTATTAATGTGTAATAATGTTATGTTAATGTATTACGTAATTTAATAATGTAGGTGCTGTGAGAATAATAAGTTAAAAGTTGCTAACAATGAGGTAACAATGAGGTAGCCTTGAGTCAATAATGAGTAAGAAAGTTTAACAGTACTACTTGTGATTCTTGGAGTAACAATAATGTAAGTTTAGTGACAGTATATAAAATAGCCAATCAACAACCAGAAAAAGCTTTAGTTAAATGAAGGTATTCTATTGGAGTAGGATTAACCAATCAGAAACTGAAAAGGAGAAAATTTTACAAATTTAAAGTTCGTAAGTTTACGTGTTAAAAAGTGTAATTAAGTAATAAAAAGAATCTCTCAGCTCTCTATATCAGTGAAGTGTTATTTAAATTGTGTCAAGAATTAATAAAAAGGAGTGAAGTAAAATTATAATCTGTGTAAGCCTAAATTCTTGTCGCATCACAACCCCGCTAAGAGAAACGTGTCTCTAACAATAATACTGACGCAGCCGAGGCAAACATAAATATATAATATTTAAAGAAACAGTCAAATTACAAAGTTAATATTTTTTTAAACTTCGGGTAAAGGCCACCTGAAAGTACATTTTTGGGGCGAAGGCTACCGGAAACTGCTTACCATACGTGTGGTTACAACTACTTCAAGTGTTCGGCTCCCCAACAGTTGAAATACAATACAACTCCTACTTCAAATCGGCTTTTCCATACGTGAAACAATTTAACGTTCTTCAACATGCACATACAGTATTGACCAAGACGAGCTTTCGGTATTGCCATACCATCCAGCAGGCTTCACTTCACATCAGACACACCTAGTACCGTACAAGACTGCGCTTTATTTACATCTGACACACCATAAACAGGTTTCACAAATGAAGACTTATTTAATGTTGACGCATGCAGAGCAGTAAAACAACTTCTGCGACTCCTTGTTGCTATCCTCAAAATGCTCATTTTGGTACTGTATTTCTGCTCTACGATTTCCTGCACTATGTTTTTCCACATCCTTATAAATGGTTATTACAGAAGAATGTGCTGTTTTATTGTTCTGAGGTAAAAAAAAATGTCATAAGTGTGTATCTTTTATTTCAAAATATAGGGTAAATATAATTTTTATACTCTATCCTTTATTCTTGAAATTAATTCCATTCCCAATAAAATAGTTACGCTAATCTACATGCTGCAGAATATTAAATAAGAGCAACAATTAAGAAACAATCTGATGTGTTACACTCACATGACTTTCTCTACTCTTGTACAAACTATTTTTACAAACGCTTATTCTCCATATGCTTTATGTTAATCGAGATGTTAATCTTATTGCTAATTTTCTTTTAGATGTAAGGAGAATTGGTAGGCTTTAAGCGATAGTCAAATATTTTAAGAGCTGGTTGCTATATGGAGTATACCATTCTCTTTGCATTACCAGGACAAAAAAATGAATAACGAATTTGAGAAAAAGTATAAGTATTTGAAAATTTAAGGCAATAACAAGCAATATTTCGAAAATGGTTCACTCAACAAAAATAAAATGTATATGACATAAATTGTGTATTTTAACGCGATCTACATTTTTTGTGTAGTAAAATTTTGTCTATCTCTTATGGTTTACCAGTTATGCAAAAGTCGTTCACAATGAAGAATACTTTTGGAGACATTCCCAGAAAATTCGAGATATACATTTCATTTGCCATAAAAATATCTTAAACCTAAGATATTTTAATCAAAGTCGTTAGAGCCATTTTTGAGAAAATTAAAATTTTCGAAAAATGTTCCAACTAAAAGGTAATCTGGGGTGGGGGATTTTCTTTAATACAATCATGTCACATCTCTGGAAGATACTGAACTTAAATACCAAGTTTGATGTTTATCCGACTGTTCGTTTCTGAGTTATACTGTTCATAGAAACACACACACGGACATATATTTCCGGTGAAATCTCGGTATCGAATTTTTGGCTGGAATACAATACTTCCCCTACTTACTATACGTAGTAGAGAAAGTAAAAATGTCAAATGAAAGAAAACAAATGGCAGACAGCTGTTGGAATCGATAGAAGAGTACTGCAGTATCAACAGGTATGAGCTTTTTAACTCCACCACCAGAATATGTCAAATAGTTGTATTGTTTACAAACCTCGCCACGATGGGGAATAGCAGCGCTAGATGAGTTCCCTCCTTTATTCCATGTAGTCCAAAGCCTTTATTATAGTAAGTTGTCTACCTTTAGGAGATATTTAAAGAATACACATACGCCAGAAAATCAAACCTTGGAGGATCTGAGACACCGCTGCGACTGGAAAGGATACGAGGTTAATCCACCATCGGTTTGCCTACCATCCAAAGAGCTTCTATTGTATTTGTAGTCTGTCGCCGTAAAGTCCGCCCACTCCCAAAAGACGAAGTTGAAGGAAGAAAGTAGGAGAATGTCACGCTGTTCTGATTTAAGTGAAGAGATAGACCATCTGCAATAGCATGCGTTCGATTTATAGCCTGGCCAAAGATCGCATACATGCGTAGTTCGCTAGCCCTGCAGTGATCCCGGTGCAGCTCTAGCGGTAAATGACCCCTCAAGGCTAGGTTTATCAGCTGTGATATACTTGTCCGTTTCTGCCTTTTGTTCAAGTTGTAAAGACTATTTTCTTCACTGTGCGTGTCAAAACTGAAAGTTTATTCAAGACATCTAAGTTGTGTGTTAATTGCATTAGATTATTCTTTTTATTCCACTGAAATGTCTACTGAAAAAATTCACGCTTGAACCGAGAATTTTTTATCTACTGTACACATAAAAACCGAATCGTGTAGGTAGGTGTATAGACATTCTCAGAAGACATTTACTAGTATTCCAATTCCAAGTAGAGAAACGGTTAATACGGATGGTTAATAATTTTAGAACAATGGGATCTCTAAACACTAAACCAAAGAAGCGAAAAAGAAAATGTTCTAAAAGAGGAAAGAAATTGATGAAATTGGTGTATCATTCGATCTCCAAAGAAGTGTCATATGAAGAAGGTATATAGTTAGGTAATATATTTTTACGTAAATTATTTCAGCTTCTTGTTTGGGAAGCCAATTTGAAGTATTGTTCTTGGAGTTTACTTTGTTTAAGAAGTTTGCAACACGCTTTGGGCGTCGGATTGAAGTTGTTGATTACGTAATAGTTACTGTTATTACGCAATATGCTGCTACGTATGAGAAGCTGATTTTACACTATAATATTTAACTTTGTTATTAGAAACTGCTTCTATATATATATATATAATATAATATATATATATTATTTATGTTTGAATTTGCCTCAGCTGCGTCAGTAATGTTTGTAGAGTCATGTATTTCTTAGGCAGGGTGTGGTACGACAATAATTGTAGACATACACAGATTTTAAGTTTTTAAACTCACTTCCTTTATTTATCCTTTGCACATTTTTAATAAAGCACTACACTTTTTAAGACCTGTGAGATTCTTTAATACCTTCACTTAGCTAACGCGTAGACATATTTTACGATTCACACGCAATATTTCTGCAGAGAACACATCTTCCATCTGGTCAGTATCAAGGTTTGCCAGCAACTGAACATTATTTCAACCGTTAAACCCGTAAGCTTCGGTATTTCAAGTCTCTGATTGGCTAATTCTAGTCCAATAGAATATCTGCATTTTACTTAAACATTTTCTTTGCTGTTGATTGGCTAATTATAACCTGTTACTGAATTTACATTATCGTTGCTCTAATCATGATTAGTAACTTTCAAACTCTCAACTCATTATTGCTACAAGGTTACCTCATTATTACCTCATTGTTAGCAACTTAAAACTTATTATTCTCACAGCTCTTACATTATTAAAGTATGAAATGTATTCACATAACATTATTAAACATGTTTAAAATAACAATAATAATAATAAGCATATGCAATGACTGTTACATACATTTAAAAATAATTATTACATACATATTGTTTCAAGGCGAGCTGTTATTGAATTTACTTACTATAAAAATACAATTGAAACTTATTCAGGTATTAAAATACTGCCTCACATAGACGTATTGCACAGTAAGCGGGTGTTTCAAATGCCTGTGTTCATGCAGATGCTAAAATTTTAAAATTGAAACT
Organism: Deroplatys truncata; assembly: GCA_030765065.1. Classification (NCBI taxonomy): domain Eukaryota; kingdom Metazoa; phylum Arthropoda; class Insecta; order Mantodea; family Mantidae; genus Deroplatys; species Deroplatys truncata. Next base: position 69,973,796 of record CM060978.1, on the reverse strand, counting down.
TGACGCAGTAATCTGTATCACAAATTATGTAAATGTCAGAGTGATTGTAGTGTGAATATGCATTGTTGTGTGATATTGATTTGAGATGTTTGTTGATTGTAAGCATTGTCGAGAAGTGGGTTTATACGGCCTTACTGAAACTGACAATAATAGCGTGCAATAATGTAGCGAGGGGGTGAGCTGTTTATCATTATTAGAGACGAGCAAATGACGTCAGAGTGGCGCGTTTGTTTTAGAATTTGCTGGAACATTTTTCCCCAGAACATATGTTTTCGTAATTTTCATTGGATATAAATATAGACGCTAATGTTGGCGCGTTTTATTAACCAATAGCAGCTCGGTTATAATCTTTAGGCATATTGGGGCGAGGAAGTATAAATTCAATGTCAGGGTTAAGTTTCATGTAGTTCAACGGAGGCGTTCATGGAGTATGCATCGCACACAGTTCAAGGTTACGCGTCGCAAAGTTATGAAAAATCTCTCGTGTCGTAAAGTTAATTACACAAAAAGTTGAAGTACGCGAATTAATAATGTGCAGTAAAGAAGTTATTATAACAGTTTCAGTTTGGCGAGTGTCAAGATTAATATGTGAAAGTGAATAATGTGTTAACGACAATAAAAGTGTAAAACAAATTCTTTTATCAGTGTTATCTTTGGATAAAAAACTCCTTTCCGTTTACACACCTGTATAAGATAAGTGCTTGACCGAAAAATCATAGCTAGCCGGAGGACAGTGAACCCAAAATTAAACACAATAACAGGCGCTCAGTAAAAGATAACACGAAGTGACCGCGACAAATTGTCTTTCATACGTGCGGCAGATAAAAATGAAACATCTTCCAACTACCAACATTAATACCACCACAAACTGTACAGAGAAACTATAGTTCATGAATCACAACCTCATGACGAGGAATGCCAGGAATATCCCAATGCAGATAAACACCATTTTCAACACCACTTATAACAGGATTAGTAGTCATTATAGTGTATGTTACTATCACTCATTAGTCGCGGGAGTTTTAGAACGGAAAATCCCGCAGTGAAATAGACGGTGCGCGGAGCACGCATACGCACTATCCGCGGCCCAGCATTATAACGAACGCACTCTACATTCTGTTTGCAACAATGCAGTCGGTAAGTCACTCTCTCCTATGTTCAAAGGATTCCGAAACGCCTGCGCGGTGTTTTTCCTGTCCGCATCCTCCGCGCTCGTTGCCGTCTGCCGCTATCATAGAAAGGCGAGGATGAAACCATACATTTTTAAATTTTTAAAACTACTTTTAAAGGCTTTACTTACCAACTTTATGAAAGGGATGCTGAAACTGGCCACCATCGTTGTACATACATTTTTGGCACCGCTTTAGTAAATTATCCATCACTCGCTGTAGTTCACGTTGAGACATTTCCTGGCAGATATTTTGTTTTAAATCTTCCAGGGTGTGTGGGTTTGTCTTGCACACTTTATGTTTTAAGTTACCCCGGAGGGGTATTTTATGAACAATATTACCGGCTGCCCGGTGTTTTTCCACTGGGCGTGTGCAAATATGATAAAAACATAACGCACTGCTGCTATAAACAAAGTCACGCTGTTGACGTGGTTTTGCTTTGCAGTGTGAAGTGCAGTTTTGGGTTGACGGTGATGTGATGTGGTTATTTTGTCCTGTACTTAGTCACAAAGTATATTATGGCTCAGTATATGTTTTCTACTGCACAGCGTATATTTATTTATGATTCGTATGTGTTAACTCGGTCAGCTCGCCAAGAACGATTTGCAGAATGATTTCCAGGTGTAAAAGTTTGAGGCCGTACAGCAATCCATAAACTTTGCAGTAAATTTCAGTCCACAGGAAATCTAAAGGACGGCGTTCGGTTCTTACCGAACAAACTTAGAAGACATGGTCATCGTTTGGAAAATTCTCCCCAAAAATTCCATGATGGATAGTTTCCTAAAGAGGTGCCAAAAATGTATGGACAACGACGGTGGCCAGTTTCAGCATTTCCTTTCACAAAGTTGGTAAGCAAAGCCTTTAAAAGTAGCTTTAAAATGTTGTATGGTTTCATCCGCGCCTTTCTTGATAGCAGCAGACGGCAACGAGCGCCGAGGACACGGACAGGAAAATCATCGCGCTGGCGGTTCGGAGTCTTTTGGCTCACTCTGCAGTGTGGCAGAGATGACCATTTTGAACACTACGGCTTAAAGAACAAAACACTCAAGAGTTGCAAATTTATTTCCATTTATTTCTGGAATTTAGATTTCAGAAAGAGTATACATCAATTGGGACACTCTGTATTGTAATTATAATATACACTGATGGAACTAAAGAATGGGACGGTGCAAGTATCGAAGTGACGCGCTGTATAATGGGAGTCCTTGGCACGGGCGATGGCTGTGACGGGTGAACAACCCGCATCTGGCGACAGGCCCGACTTGACATGGCATTGGGAAACCCCAATATTCGTTTCAAGGTACGATACATGTTACTGTGAATGATGAACAGGGAAACAAACAAGTCAGGGAAACTTTCGCCGAACATGGTTCCAATTTTGCAGCTAGTTATCTAAAAAGGATGAAGTTCTGAATATGTTTTAAAGCTTTAACAAAACATTTAAATAAGGAAATGAGTGGCTTGGTAAAATAAGGGCCAATTCATTTTTTCTTGCATAATTATAGGGTTAGTAGCCGTATTACCCAGCGTTTCATGGGTGGCTTATGAACCTCTTTAATCAATTTTCATTTGCTCAAACCTTCTTTATGAAATTATTGCACAGTTGTACCTTAGAACTGTAATTCTGTAAATCATGAAATTGATTATTGTCTTTATGTTGTAAGTTCCACGCTTTGGGAGCCAATTTGAAGAAGATATTTATTAGCCCCACGTATGGACGCCAATTTGAAGAAGTTGTATTATAGTTCAACTGTTGGGGAGCCGAACACTTGAAGTAGTTGCAACCGCACGTATGGTACCCGGTAGCCTTTGCCCAATTTTTAAAAATATTCACTTTGTAATTTGACTGTTTCTTTAAGTATTAAATATTTATGTTTGCCTCGGCTGCGTCAGTATTATTGTTAGAGACATGGATTTCTTTGTAGGCTTATGGTGGGACAAGAATGTAGGCTTACACAGATTATAATTTTACTTCACTCATTTTATTAATGCTTGATATGATTTATATAACACTTCACTGACAGAGAGCTGTGAGATTCTTTTATTAATTATTTGCACTTATTAACACGTAAACTACTTATCGTCTCACACGAATACGTATTAAATCTCTTGAGGACACTTTTTGCGTCCGGTTAGTAACGCTGTCTGCAACCAACTGAATTGATTTCAATCGCTGAAACTTGTAAATTTCTGTATTTCAAGTCTCTGATTGGTTATTCCTACTCCAATAGAATACCTTCCTTGAACTAAAGCTTTTTTCTGGTTGTTGATTGGCTATTTTTAAACTGTCTCAAAATTTACAATATTGTTGCTCAAATAATGACTAGTAGCATTATTGCCTCAAGGTTACCTTATTGTTAGCAACTTTTAACTTATTATTATCACAGCTCCTACATTATTAAATTACGTAATATATTCACATAACATTATTACACATGGATACAATAATATATACATATACAATGACTGTAATATACACTTTTTATATTTTTTTTACATACACATATTGCTTCAAGGCGGGCTGTTATTGAATTTACATATATAATTACACTGAAATTATTTAAGTGTTAAAAATACTGCCTCAATCGCCGTCTTCTTCTATTTCACGGTTTCGGCTTAACCCGTTCCGGCTCCATTGCTGATCCCATCATTTTTTTGGTCTACCTGGTTTACCTTTCCCTTGTGGGTTATAACTTAAAAGTGATTTGGTGTTGTTTGGTATTCTGTCCAAGTGTGAATTCCAATTCTTCTTCCACTAGCTATATGCCTGTCTACCTGTTCTGTCCTCAAAAATATCCCTCCATCTTTTTTTTGGTCTTGGCGATATCCTGTAGGTTTATAATTTAATACATTTTTTTTAGACAGCATGGTCTAAAAGTAGAACTTCTAACACATTCTCACGAGCTAAAAGCTTTAGATAATCTTCATTGTGACCAACTTTGGTTTCAAGTCCAGTCACATGGCGATTACCCTTTTCATTTGCACATGTTTAATAACTCGACTTGGTTTGATTAGGTTTTACTTTTCATTATGTCTTCTTACATGGTTAATTTCTCATGGCGCTCGCATTATCTGTTCATAATACAAATCGTCATGCTTCAATTTATCGCATTTCGTTGTAGAGTTTACCTATACGTTATATTGGCAGTCTTCTGCTTTCTTCGATCTAAGACGTTATTCTTTTATCTAGTATATATAAACCTACATACGGATTAAATGGTGGAAATTATGAACTCATATACCTATTGTTTTGTCCCGAAGCATTAATCAAAACAAATCAACATTTGCAAAAAATACAAGCAGTAGAAATAAGATTCCTGAAATCTGTGGGAGGATATATCTATACATAACTGACAGAAAGACGAATATAAAATTCAATAACGGCTCGCCTTGAAGCAGTGTGTGTATGTGGTAATTTGCAAAATGTATGTAACAGTCATTGCATATGCTTATATTATTGTAAACATGTTCAATAATGTTATGTGAATGTATTACGTAATTTAATAATGTAGGAGCTGTGGGAATAATAGGTTAAAAGCTGCTAACAATGAGGTAACCTTGAGGCAATAATGAATTTGAAAGTTTAAATGCTACTAGTCATTATTGGAGCAAAAATAATTTAAATTTTGAGACAGCTTAAAAATAGCCAATCAACAACAAGAAAAAGCTTTAGTTAAATGAAGGTATTCTATTGGATTAGGATTAGCCAATCAGAAACTGAAAATGAGAAAATTTTACAAATTCAAAAGTTAGTTGGTTGCAGACAGCGCTTCTAACCAGACGCAAAAATTGTCAATAAATTTAATACGTATTCGTATGAGACGAAAATTAATTTTACGTGTACAAAGGTGTAACTAATTAATAAAAAAAATCTCACAGCTCTCTATATCAGTGAAGTGTTATTTAAATCGTGTCAAGTATTAATAAAAGGAGAGAAGTAAAATTATAATCTGTGCAAGCCTACATTCTTGTCGCAACATAACCCTACAAAGAGAAACATGTCTCTAACAATAATACTGACGCAGCCGAGGCAAACATAAATATAATATTTAAAGAAACAATCAAATTAAAAAGTTAATATTTTTGTAAACTTGGGGCAAAGGCCACCTGAAAGTACATTTGGGGCGAAGGCTACCGGAAACTGTGTACTATACGTGCGGTTGCAAGTAATCCAAGTTCGGCTCCCCAACAGTTGAAATATAATACAACTCCTTCAATACAACCTACTTCAAATTGACGCTCAAAGCGTGGTGCAAACTCAAACAACAAAATAACATCTTCAAAATGTAGTGTCATTTTTGTGGATTATAGATTCTACCTTGTTCAAAACAAAGTTGAAGTCACACTCATTCTCAAACCTATCCTCAATTTTCATCTCATTCAAAATGTTTTCGCTCCTGTGCCGATTAACCAGAAAGGACCTCATCCACGTTCTTCTACCTACCAAGCAGGGATACAAATAAAAATAGCTAAATCCTCAACACTGGTGTCCATTTTGCTTTTAGTTGAGAGATTTTTCTGTCCTAATTGCTGTCCACCAGTGTGGCTGGTATGTTAAAAGTTACAACATGTTGAAGACAATTGTGAAGATTTTAATATGTTGAACATATGTTGTGTTCATTGTTGAATGCTAACTGTCGATTGTTAGATGTTGAACAGTGTGGACCAGCCTTTACCCCAACAGCCTTCCAAGTTCTAGAGATGCTATGTACCTTTGACTGTGGGAAATCATCCATGTATTCGTCGAGTAGCTTGTTATATAATTATGGTAGGTAAAATTTTAAACCTCTGTAAGTTCTATTTGAACCTGTAGTTATTTAATAACATAAAACGCACACATTTTTCACATAATAAAGTCTAACATATACAAAATAGATGTGAAGATGGTGAATATGCAGATTCCGCATTCCCAGACCACCAAGTTAATCGTTAGGAAAAAGCCTGTGGTTAGCAATTTACTCTCTATGTACAATGCGAACGAAGTTGATTACATCATAAATGCAAAAGAAATAAAGCAAAACTTCCTTACATGAGGGTTATTAAAATATTTTGGCATTGGTATCGTTTTCGTATCGTTATAAACACATTCTATTCTCTTTTATTTTGCGTGTCTTAATTACTAAATAGTGACCAACTGTGACACATTCTGCGGAGTAACAACCACTATTTTCTACTCCATGGCATTCTCAAATAAAAGTCAAGGCCTTCTTCGTAATCACGTTCTTTAACAGCTCTGTGTTCGTATTCAAGTACAAGGGCAAATCATTGGTTGAGTGATATTTGAGATTACCCTACATACACAGATACAAATTTTCTCTCTTAATAACATTAATATAGACATGACGACCCTGCTTTGGGCGAGGATCTATGGTGAATGACTCAGTTCCAGAAAAGCTAGGAACAGTTTGAACTTGACGGTGCCAAATTATGAATGTTGCACAAGTATCAGGTTGATGAGATGACCGCGATGAAAAACTGTGCCGGATTGTGGGCGAATCTGCCTGATTGTCTGTTGATGTATGGGTCCAGAACAGCGATGCGAGCCAAGTCTGCAGAGGGCTGTCGTTTTCATTCCAACAGAAATAGGGCCACAGCATCCTAATTTAAAATTACTTTAGGGATACCAAGTGTTTCCTTCAGGTTGTTGGATGTCTAGGTCACTAAGGTAATGCTAAAATATACTTATACTTCAGTAGTACGCCCTTCCACAATTACATACGTTAGAGATACTGAGCATTTTTAGAATTCCATGTTTTTCAAAACAAATCAAATTTGTTTATATTTGATACCTACTTTCTAATGTTTTGCAAATTGATTGCATTGTAGTTTTTTCGATTTGCTCTACTAGTTCGTTAATTATCATCACTTAAATATATTATGTTCATCCAAAAATGAATTTCAGTAGAGAAAATTTCCGGGCTATAATTTTTTACGATCTTAAATTGTCATTAACACCTAAACAACGTGAAGACTGGCCTATAAACGCATTTGCCGAAGAATTCCCATCTAAGGCAACAATTTATAATTGGTACAGCGAATTCAAAAGAGATCGGTTTTTTCTTAGTGATGAATTTGGTGAAAGATGCCCAAGAACTGCGGTTACTGATGAAAATATTGCTGTTGTTCGAGCAATGCTTGAAGAAAATCGACGGACATCCTACAAATTTATTTGAGCTATATTGGGCATTGGAAAGAATCAAATCCAATACATTTTACATCAACAGTTGTCGATGGATTCCACATAAACTGACTCCCAATCAAAAACAAAAAGCATTGACTGATGCAGAAAAACTGGAAAATGAAGTAAGTTTGTTGCTTCACGTATGGAAAGCCGATTTGAAATAGGAGTTGTATTGTAGTTCTTATGTTGGGGAGCCGAACTTGAAGTAGTTGCAACCGTACGTATGGTAAAAAAAATGTTTCCGGTAGCCTTCGCCCCAAGTTTTAAAAATATTGACTTTGTAATTTGACTGTTTCTTTAAATATTATATATTCATGTTTGCCTCGGCTGCGTCAGTATTAATTTGCAGAGACATGAATATCTTAGCAGGGCGTGATGCGCCTGAAGAATGTAGTCTTACATAGATTATAATTTTTACTTCACTCACTTTATTAATCCTTGACACGATTTAAATAACACTTTACTGATATAGAGAGAGCTGTGAGATTATTTATTAATTACTTAAACTTTTTAACTTGGAAATTATTTTTGTCCCACACTGAAGACATATTAAACTTCTCGAGGACGCGTCTTGCGTGCGGTTACGAACACTGTCTACAGGCAACTGAATTCTGAATTTGTTCCATTTGCTCTATTTCAGTTTCTGATTGGCTATTCCTACTTTTATTTAACTTAAGCTTTTTTCTGGTTGTTAATTGGCTATCTTATAAACTGTCTCAAAAATTAAATTATTGTTTCCAGGAATTACCAGTAGTATTATTAAACTTTCTAATTCATTATTGCCTCAAGGTTACCCCATTTTTACCTCATTGTTAACAACTTTTGACCTATTATTCCCACAGTTTCTACATTATTAAATTACGTAATACATTCACATAACATTATTGAACATGTACATAATAATATAAGCATTAATACAATGACTGTTACATACATTTTTATATATTGTTACATACACATATTGCTTTAAGGCGGGCTGCTGTTAGATTTTATATATTATATAATTTGACTGAAATCATTTTAAATGTTAATATACTGCCTCAAAAAATTCCAAGGTGGCTCTTCAAATTTCATTCTTTACTGGTGAATAATATTGATTGGTTTATTGTTATGATCCTGAAAAGAAAGGTAATTTGCCCAAGGGATCTTTCGAACAGAACCTAAGTTACAAAAAAAGTTCGACGAATTCGCAGCCTGGTAACGTTGCTTGACTTTTGTTTTGCTAGTTTTCTTTTCCTAAAACGGACCATATTGCTACTATAGCATTAGAAGGTAAACGTAACTTACTGCCTACTGTATAAAATGTCTGTTTACTGCAAATGTTTGAAGAAAAAAACTCGTGAAAAACGTCAAAAAGCAAAAATAATGCTACATCATGACAAAGCATCGTCGCATACACCTAAGTATCTGGATGTCCTAAAGGTCAGCATTAATGACGCTCCACCATTCAGCCCTGACCTTGAACCTTGCGATTTCTTTTTGTTTCTAAAAGTTAAAGCTAAAATGCGTGGGACCACTTTTTCGTCATCAGATGAAGCAGTAGAACATTATAAAATGCTGGTTTCTGAAGTGCCTCAGGAAAAGTGGCATCTTTCCTTTAAGGAGTAGTTTCATCGAAAGCAAAACTGTATAGATGTTAAAGGGGAACATTTTGAAAAAATCTGATGTGTTACACCCACATGACTTTCTCTACTCTTGTACAAAATATTTTTACAAACGCTTATTCTCAATATGCTTCATGTTAATCCAGATGTTAATCTTATTGCTAATTTTCTTGTAGATGCAAGGGGAATATGGTAGGCTTTAAGCGATAGTTAAATATTTTAACGCTGGTTGCTATGTGGAGTATTCCATTCTCTTTGTATGTCCAGGACAAAAAAATGAATAACGAATTTGAGAAAAAGTATAAGTATTGGAAAATTTAAGGGAGTAACAAGCAATATCTGGAAAATGGTTCACTCAACAAAAAAATGTATGACATAAGTTGTGTATTTTAATGTGATCTACATTTTTTGTGTAGTAAAATTTTGTCTATCTCTTATGGTTTACCAGTTATGCAAAAGTCGTTCACAATGAAGAATACTTTTGGAGACATTCCCAGAAAATTCGAGATATACATTTCATTTGTCATGAAAATATCTTAAACATATGATACTTTAATCAAAGTCGTTAGAGCCATTTTTGAGAAAATTAAAATTTTCGAAAAATGTTCCATTTAAAGGGTAATCTGGGGTGGGGGATTTTCTTGAAAACCTTCGTGTCGCATCTCTGAAAGATAGTGAACCTAAATACCAAGTTTGGTGTTTATCCGACTGTTCGTTTCTGAGTTATGCTGTTTACAGGCACAAACACACACACACACACACGCACACACACACAGACACACACACACGGACATGTTTCAAAAAAATTCTTTGGATTCAGGGGGTCTCAAAATATGTATTTCCGGTGAAATCTGCGTATCGAATTTTAGGGTGAAATACAATACTTCCCCTACTTACTATACGTATAGAGAAAGTAAAAAAACGATAAAATCATTTACATTTTTTAAAACCAATGCTTGTTTGATTTTCTACAAATTTTCAGTGTCGCCCTGTGCTTCACACAAGCAGTAACCAACTGTTGCCAACTCGACCTCTTTCGCTCTATGCTGAATGCTCTCTGCGGGACTGAAGACTACAGAGATACTGCTTGCCTCGTTTACATTTGCTATTAGCGTGCTAGCACAGCTTAACGTGAACTGACGCTCTGTGAATGCAAAGTGGGATACGCAAGCGCATCACAATTTTGACGAGACAGCTAATACCCGTATAAAATGCGTTTAAACTGAGGCAGTATTTTAACACTTAAATGATTTTAGTCAAATTATATAATATATAAATTAAATAACAACCCGCCTTAAAGTAATATGTGTATGTAACAATGTATAAAAGGTGTATATTACAGTCATTGTATATGTTTATATTATTGTATACATTTAACAATATTATGTGAATGTATTACGTAATTTAATAATGTAGGAGCTGTGAGAATAATGGGTAAACCTTGCTAACAATGAGGTAACAATAAGGTAACCTTGAGGCAATAATGAGTAAGAATGTTTAATAATGCTACTAGTATTTATTGGAGTAACAATAATGTAAATTTTGAGACAGTTTATAAAATAGCCAATCAACAAACAAAAAAAAAGCTTAAGTTAAATAAAAGTATTCTATTGGATTAGGAATAGCTAATCAGAGACTTGAAATACAGAAATTTACAAATTTAGGCGGTAGAGATCAAGTCAGTTGCGTGTAGACAATGCTCATAACTGGAGGTGTTGGTTGTAGACAGTATTCCTAATGGGACGCGAGATGCATCCTCGAGAAATTTAATACGTATTCAGTGCGAGATGAAAATAGTTTACGTGTTAAAAAAGTGCAAGTAATCAATAAAAGAATCTCACAGCACTCTATATCAGTGAAGTGTTATTTAAATTGTGTCAAGGATTAATAAATTTAGTGAAGTAAACATTATAATCTGTGTAAGCATACATTCTTCAGTCGCACCACAACCCTGCAAAGAGAAGCATGTCTCTAACAATGATACTGACGCAGCCGAGGCAAAAATAAATATAATATTTAAAGAAACAGTCAAATTACAAAGTTAATATTTTTTTAAATATTTGGGGCAAAGGCCACTGAAAAGTACATTTGGGGCGAAGGCTACCGGAAATTTTTTACCAGACGTGCGGTTGCAACTACTTCAAGTTCGGCTCCCCAACAGTTGAAATATAATACAACTCTTTCAATACAACCTACTTCAAATTGGTGCCCAAAGCATGGGGTAAATGACAACGTAAAAATAACAATACAACAAAATAACAACTTCAAAATAAAGTCTCTTTAATAGGGAAATCCTAAATCATATTCCTATATAAAATAGAAAATCCGATGTGATACATTCACATGAATTTTTCTACCCTCTATGTGTATTAGTGGGTATACATACTATTCTTATTTTCCTCTCTACTACATTTAATCCAAATAAACCTTCGCAAAAATAGCTACATTACACATTTCGTTATAAATACAAAGAGAACAGCGATAACAAAATGTTTAAGAAGTGGACGCTATGTGCCGACCTTAAAATTCCGTACTGTTTCCATACAATCCGAGAAACAACTGAAAACAAATGGAACTTTAAAATAATTATTGAACAATTCGAAGCTTTAATAACGTATATCTCAGAAACGGCTGATGCCACAAAAAAGCTTATTTGAAGTGAATTGTGTGTTTTAAAGAGATCTACATTTTTTGAGTGGTACGTTTTCCTCTATCGTTTAACGTTTACAAGTTATACAAGATTACACAAAATTCCTTCCGAATGAAGAGGACTTCACAGGTTATTCACAGAAAATTCAAGATATACATTTATTTGTCATGTAAATCTCTTTCATATATGTTATTTTTATCAAAATCGTCAGAACCATTTTTTAGAAAATCAACATTTTCGGAAAATCTTCCAGTAAAGGGTAGTCTGGGGTGGGGGAATTTTGTTGAAAATATTATTGTGGTACGTTTGGAAGATACTGAACCTAAATACCAAGTTTGTTATTTATCCGACTTTTCGTTTTTGAGTTATGCTGTTCACAGGCACACACACGGACGTGTTTCCAGAAATGCTTTATTTGGATTCTCCGTTGAAATCTCTATATCGAATTTTTGGGTGGAATGCAATACTTCCCCTACTTAGTATACGTAGTAGAGAGAGTACAAATGGGGCCAAAGGTAGATAGGTAAGACCTCTTTCTTCTTCACCATCGCCTGTTCATGGAGTAGAAGGATCTCCTGTTCCGTCCTCAACTCGCTATCTTGTTGTTGATCGACCAATATCTCTTCTCCCTCGTGGTTTATACATCAGTGCCTGTTTCGGGAGTCGTTCCTTATTCATTCCATTCAGATGCTTTAACCAAAGAGTCCTATACTGTTTTATTCTTTTTCTATAACTGGGGCATTCTTTATATTCTCGTTTTTATATCTATTGCAATTTTGTGCAACATTTTACCCTTCTAAGAAATTTCATTTTGGTGACTGTATTCTCCTAACATCGTTTATCTCGAGGGTCCGTGTTTCCCATCCATACAACAAAACTGATACAGGCATCGTCTTATAAAATGTTATTTGTGTTTCTTTTCTTGTTTTCTTTTTACTTTCTCTACTACGTATTGTAAGTAGGGGAAGTATTGCATTCCACCCAAAAAATCTATACCGAAATTTCACCGGAAATACATGTTTTGAGACCCCCTAAATCCAAAAAAGCACCTGTCCCGCGGGGGGGTCCCGCGTAAGCACCCCTTATAGTAAAGGTGGTAGGTTGCTGCTGCGGGAAGGCAGGGGCGAAACAAGTTTGGGTTCCGAGCCTTCAGACATTGCCGAAGCCCTGAAAGAGGCCACGATTAAGAGGGATAGCCATCCTGGTATCTTGGGGCACCATGCGGCCATTGTTTGTATCGATGGAAATGCCTTATGCTATATGCCCGCTCGCGCAAGCCTGGCGAGCAAGGCTGGTGAGTTCCGCCAGTTGGTAAGGCGGTTCCGGCCGTGACGATGTGTAGTGCTGCGTTGAGAGGTGCTGTTGTGGTTGGATGTTGTGGCATTGAAGTCCCTGCGTACCGTGTGGTCGGTATTGGGATTGCTAGCTGCGGGTATAGTTGGGCGAGGCAGTGGCAGAAGCCGATGTCTCACGGGTAATTGAGAGTCCAGTGGGTGATTTCGAACAATGTTCTCGAACAGCTCGAGGTTCCGAGCGCGTCGAGGGGAGAGCGGCGGCGTGGTGGTGCCCGAGAATGCGTCAGAGGTTTCCGGGGCACCTTGTTCGGGTGTTCCTGGCGTAGGTGGTGAAGACTATGAGGAGGCTGGTAAAATGTCAGAATCGGCGGCGTCCGGTTGAGGAGGTACCGGAGTGGGTCGAGATTCTTTTCTGTAGTAGCTGGAGGTACTTCTAAGTTCGTGTCCCGTTGGTCGGTGTGCCCAAGAAGGTCGTCCTCCGGAGATAGACAAGCGGAGACAAAGGAATAACATATTAACGTGCGCGCGCACAAACCGATACAGCGAACCTACAAAAAATTAAAAATAATTATGGATACTTATTGACTTACCCTCGTATTTTGGTAATTTGATCTTCCGCCTCATTAACCTCAATAATTAAGATTCTTTTAAATGGGACCTAAGCTATGGTATCACACACACTTGTCTCTCTCTCTCTCTCTCTCTTTAAATCTTTGATTTCTGCCTTCAAAGTAGATCATACACCTTTTTATCAATTATTCATCCAAAATAAAAAACTACCATAAAATATCGGTTAAAGTTTATTATAAATATATGGCTTGGCATCTTGTAATTGTCATGACGTCTGCTCCCAATGATATGCTAAGAAAACTTACCTATGAAAATATTTTATCAGCAAGGCCAAAGGACAAACGGCGCTTATCCTAAAGCGATATAAAACATCTAGTAAAATATTGCATAAGTTATAGCGATTGTCCTTTCCGATACTTAAACTATGTTAACACGGTATATCGTCGTAGGACAAACTTATATTAATAGATCTTGGCCGTTGACTCTGATATCTGCTGTTATATTGTTTTTGCCCTCGAGGATGATGGGAAATAAAGAGGCTGCTATGACAGAGACACGGCGTCGTCCGTCAGTACTGCAGATTTAGCTTGTAATTCTCGCTTTTAAAAAGTAGTTGACGTTAATAATAGCTTGCAGGATGAAGATATTGCTAAATATATTTGTGTAACATGGTCTTGATGGATCATTGACCTAAAATACGGGTAAAAAAACAAAACATTCGTCTAATTTTAAAGCTTTCTCCAGGTTATGTATGGGACACAGTCGACTATTAAATGAGTGAAACAAAATACGGGCGAAACATGTGCAATCCTGAATATAATTTGCAGCCTGCTTTTCAGAATCTTGTAAAGCTGAAGGTAGTCTCTCTAGTTAGTAAACAATTGTATAAGGTGCGAGATTTGATAAATATTTTTCAAAGTATAAAACAATACCGATAAAAGCTATACATGCTGAGTTGTAGGCAGTTCAGATGAGCTGCTACTGCTGGCCTAATGGTGACATGAAAGCCAAACACTGGACAACTTCGGGTAAAGGAATAGATTCTCAGATCAAATGTCTAAACTCACAGTAATTCTTATCAAGAGTTACAATTAGAATGTTATATATGTCGTTCTTCGTAGTGTAGTGGTTACCATGCTAGCCTCTAGTTCCCGAGGTTGCGGTTTCAAACGCAGCGAAGGGATAGAAATCCTTAGCATGGCTTCTTTCGAAAGGGAAGTAAAGCCGGTGGTGCCGTGACGTAGATTTACGGCACGTAAAAGAATCTCAAGCCTGATACAGGCTTCTGAGCAAACTTTCCGGTCTTTCACGGCCAATATAGAATGAGACCCTAAGGACCACAGCAGTTGAAGAGCGTCCATAAATAAAAACTCAATTTAATTAGAGTGTTATGTACTCTTTAGTATTATATACATATATTAAATTTGTTCAAAACAATCTGTCAATCACACGGCTTTATACCAATAATTTATTTTCACATATATTATGCAAAATATTCGAAAAAAAATCCTTGTTTATATATTTTGCTTAATCATAGTAAGTATTTTCTAAAATAGGTTTCAATACAATTTTGCTGTAGCTACAAAGAAGCACCGAAGGTGCTAGTTCGACAGTCAAATTTTTAAAAAGAATCTCGTTATATTTTGAAAACTCTTTGCGTGGCCTAGTAAGAACGTATGTAACATTCAAAAAAGTACACCTTTAAATACTCGAAATTCTGACAACATAACACATTACGTAAAAGGTTAAACTAATTTGACACAAATTCTGTATTTTAATAAACTCTATATTTTTTTTCTGAAGTAGGGTTTTATAGATGTCTTGGGGTTTCATAGTTATACAAAATTCAATCTGAAAGAAGCAGGAATATGCCGTTCAAAAAACATTCAAGATATACAGTCACAAGAACCTCGTTCATCCGGACCTCATTAATCTGGATCTCCGGATTCATTTTTTGTTTCCATTCCTTTTTTACTTTATCTACTACGTATAGTAAGTAGGGGAAGTATTGTATTCCACCCCAAAAAATCGATACCGAGATTTCACCAGAAATACATGTTTTGAGACTCCCTGAATCCAAAAAAAAGCATTTTTGGAAACATGTCCGTGTGTGTGTGTCTCTGTGTGTATGTGTTTGTGTCTGTGAACAGCATGCCTCAGAAACGAACAATCAGATAAACACCAAGCTTGGTATTTAGGTTCAGTATCTTCCAGAGATGCGACACGAAGGCTTTCAAGAAAATCCCCCAACCCAGATTACCCTTTACATGGAACATTTTTCGAAAATTTTAATTTTCTCAAAAATGGCTCTAACGATTTTGATTAAAATACCATAGGTTTAAGATATTTTCATGACATTTTCTCGAATTTTCTGGGAATGTCTCCAATAGTATTCTGCATTGTGAACGACTATTGCATAACTGGTAAACCATAAGAGATAGACAAAGTTTTACTACACAAAAAATGTAGATCGCGTTAAAATACACAATTTATTATGTCATATACATTTTGTTATGTTGAGTGAACCATTTTCGAGATATTGCTTGTTATTCCCTTAAATTTTCCAATACTTATACTTTTTCTCCTGATTAACAATAGGGAATATTTAATCTGTGGAATTATTAAGACAAAAAAATCCTGGCAATTGGAGAAGTTGTTGGAGTATTGCTGGAGAAGGTCACAGCGTTCAATACATAATTGGTAACATGCTTTTATACACCGAAAACTACTAATGAGTACATCATTCAGTGAACAAGCTATCGGCTTTACAGTTTTTATCAGTATCGAGAAATAGTGGCATCGTCCCATTACTAATGGTAATACATGCCATCATGCCCGTACCCAGAAAAAAATTCGGGGAGGGTTTTCCACAAATCTAAACTTAACACTACCCCACACAGTTACCATGTACCAACCTACTCCGTAGTACAGAGAGAGCCAAAAGACTATGAACCGGCTGCGCGGTGTTTTTCCCTTCCGCGTCCTTGGCACTCGCCGTCTGTCGCTATAATAGGCAGACGGCAATGAGCGCGGATGAAAACATTTTTAAAAGCACTTTTAAAGGTTTTACTTACCAACTTTATTGTTGGTAAGTAAAACAAAATTGAATTTTTTTTTGAAGCCCGTGCATACATGATTACAATTTTGCCCCCTGTTTTTAGAGAATTAAAAGACAGGGAGCGTGATTTTGCCTTCTTTCAACAAGACTCTGCAGCAGCTCATAGGCCAATATTTCGATGAAAACAATTGAAAGTGTGTTTGAGGAGAGAATTATTAGTAATGATTTGTGGCCCCCTCGGTTCCCCGGCTTAACCCCCATTTGATTTCTATCTCCGGGGTAACTTAAAACAAAGTGTACAAGACAAACCCAGACACCCTGGAAGAATTAAAGCAAAATACCTGCCAGGAAATTGCCAGCATTTCTTAATGTGAACTATGGCGAGTGATGTAAAGAGGTGCCAAAAATGTATGGACAACGACGGTGGCCAGTTTCAGCATCTCTTTTCATAAAGTTGGCAAGTAAACCCTTTAAAATTAGTTTTAAAAATGTTGTACGGTTTCATCCGCGCCTTTCTTTGATAGTGGCAGACGGCAACGAGTGCCGAAGGCGCGGACAGGAAAGACATCGCGTAGCCGGATCGTAGTTTTTGGCTCTCCCTGTATATATGCTTAAGAAAATTGCTTGGAGACACTATATAGACAAGAAAAACTCACCAGAATGAGAATATTCCACCTTACAGCACAAAACCTATGTAAGGCGACGATATTAAGTTTCCCTTTGTCTTGTAAACGTGCTACTAGCAATAGACCTACTGTCATCCAACGACATTTTCCCATATTGGTTTTCTATGAATTTAAATAAATAAAACTGTCAGAAGTTTCGGGGGGAGGGGGTTTTAACCCTAAACCCCCCCTCTAAATACGGCCCTACATTCCATTATTATAAAGTTGTACAACTGTAAAGTGAATATTGTGTTACTTATTGTAATTCGAAGCGGGAAATCGTTGGTCCTCTTAATTGATGCCCTTTGCTGCAGTGTCCTGGTCTCCGGCTATTGCTGCTCCGCGGCTGCTGATTTCTCCATTCCTAATACATTACCTATGTAACTAATTTTACTGGTCTCAGGATTTTCGTAGGTGAGGCAAATTAAAATACACTGCATTCCCCTTAAAATGTGGTTTATTATCAAATAAATGCTTATGGGCGGCCAGCTTTTCTTTTCTGTAACAATTCCCACCATAATAATCACTTAGAAGCCTAATCTAACTCCACACGCTTCCCACCCATATGCACACATGTGCAACCGTCATCCACCGAGTATCACTGAATGTCGAAGAGATTTTCGAAGTGAAAATCTGGGGCTTTCTTCCCTCTTTATACCCAAACCTAGTAACGCTCACCTTCGCGCCTTAAAATGTAACGATATTTTTAATTGGTCCTCAGACCGCGTTACCTTATTAAGTATGAAAATATTCTGCTTTAAAAATTTTTGCACACGCATCCCATTGACGCATCCGGAAGCAAATTCGACATCTCTGTCTCTTTCCTTTTTATATTTGTCTCTTTCTATTTCTTGTTATTACTTCAAGTTCCTTGCTCATTAGCTTGGTGAAAGGTGGTGGGCTCTACCTAGAATTACCTTTCACCTGGAATTAGCTAGCTCGCTCGTCCCTTACTTATCTAAGTTACAATCTGCTTTGTACATTTCTTGGCAGGTAAATATTCTAACATCTTTCCCGCTGAATTATATTAGTGTGTATAATTCTTGTTTGATATTGATTTATAAGTCTATAGGTATATATGTGTGTGGTATATCCCCTTTCAAATATCAGGCACAGACACAATGGAACATTCCACAACTAGAGTAATGACCTATCAGAGATAGGCTACTAAGCATTGCTGGCAAGGAACTCAGTTGGAAACGAACATCATACACAGGAGACGTAGAATTGGCGGACAGAAAAGACCACAAATACAGTCCTAAAAGTCAAGAACTTACAAAGCTGAACCAATACTTCCCCCTCCGCATTGAAAAGATCGAATTCAAACCAACTTTTGGAAAATGAAAGACACCAGCAGAGCAGTTTCAGAGGAATCCACCCTTCCTCCAAAAAGGCAACCGTTGAGCAGCTGGTAACGATAGCGCTACCTCCTTACCACGCCACACCTAAAAATCTCAACAGCCACCCTACAGCGTTCCTTTCAGCTCAGTGCTTAAGTCCTACCAAAGGCACGTAAACACACCTTAGGCTCATCACGGGCACTCCAAACATCAATTGGTTGGTATTGGGAAGCTAGGCACTGCGGTTGCCTGTGAGGCTCGTATTCGGATGGCTATGGATTCAATTTCCTTTCACCCTGCCTCTCTGACATTGCATTTTCTTGCTGTTTTCCCTAGTTTGTAGCCCAATGGTAAAGTGGATTTTAAAATACCGCGAATATCCCTGTCTATTCCCTGTCATTTCTTTCCTTATCGTATTTCAGGTCGAAGTATCAGGCGAGTAGAGGTGTGTGGTGGTGAAGTTTGCTTTGAGGAAACGTCTGCGTTCGGTGTGGGACGGGCGGGCTCTAAGAGAGACATTTAGAATGTACTATCTGGAGACTTAGGGACGCCGCCTACATTCGAGCCTGCCACCCCGGATCTGGTCGCCCTCTGTGTCCTTGGCTTTACCGCTTCCTCCTGGGTGTTTCCAGAAGCACAACAGACTTTCATGTTGCGCTTAAGTGCCAAAATCCTCCTCCGGGTCCTTATAATCATAACTTGCATAAATACATGCCGCGTTGTTCAAACATTCGCTATGCTGAAAATTTGCAAACGATTACACAGGAATATATATTACTCAGAGCTTATAGAAGTCAAGAGGTACAAAAATGCTGATTGTCTTTCTAAGTTTTAGAGCTTTCATTTAAAAGTTTACATGTGTTATTGAGGCAGTATTTTTAACACTTAAATGATTTCAGTCAAATTATATAATATGTAAATTCAATTACAGCCGCCTTGAAGCAATATGTGTATGTAATAA
The DNA here is from genome assembly GCA_030765065.1 of Deroplatys truncata. Lineage (NCBI taxonomy): Eukaryota > Metazoa > Arthropoda > Insecta > Mantodea > Mantidae > Deroplatys > Deroplatys truncata. Next base: position 69,954,303 of record CM060978.1, on the reverse strand, counting down.
TTTGTAAAATGTATGTAACAGTCATTGCATATGCTTATATTATTCTAAACATGTTGAATAATGTTATGTGAATGCATTACATAATTTAATAATGTAGGAACTGTGAAAATAATAGGTTAAAAGTTGTTAACAATGAGATAGCCTTCAGGCAATAATGAATTTGAAAGTTTAATGCTACTAGTCATTATTGGAGCAACAGTAATGTAAATTTTGAGACAGTTTATAAAATAGCCAATCAACAACCAGAAAAAGCTTTAGTTAAATGAAGGTGTTCTATTGGAGTAGGATTAACCAATCAGAAACAGAAAAAGAGAAAATTTTACAAATTTAGAGTTCAGTTGCCTGCAGACAGCGTTACTAACCAGACGCAAAAAGTCTCCTCAAGAAATGTAATACGTATTCGTGTGAGACGAAAATAGTTTACGTGTTAAAAAGTACATGTAATTAATAAAAGAATCTTACAGCTCTCTATATCAGGGAAATTTTATTTAAATCGTGTCAATCATTAATAAAAGAAGTGAAGTAAAAGTAAAATCATTGTAATTACATCCTTGTTGCACCACAACCTTGCTAAGAGAAACGTGTCTCTAACAATAATACTGACGCAGTCAAGGCAAACATAAATATTAAATATTTAAAGAAACAGTCAACTTATAAAGTTAATTTTTTTTAAACTTGGGGCAAAGGCCACCTGAAAGTCCATTTGGGATCAAGGCTACTGGAAACTGTTTACTATATGTGCGATTGCAACTACTACAAGTTCGGCTCCCCAACAGTTGAAATATATTACAACTCCTTCAATACAAACTACTTCAAATTGACGCCCAAAGCGTGGTGCAAACAAGTTAAAAGAAACCCGTTCTTCATTATAAAAGCATCGTTTTCAAAGCGTCAGTACGGGGCAAGTTCAAAATTCCACTCTGTCACATGCACTATTGCCAAGAGCAACTCTAGGAAACTCAAAATTGAAACGGGATCTCGGCTTTGGTAGGAGGTTGATCATGTAGTTCTCTGATGATCAGGTACTCCCGGATGGTGTAATTTGTAATTGTCGGATTTGAATTTACCGCACTGATAAAATCAGTTGGTAGTAACGTGTCTGCCAAAAATGATTCTTTTCAGAAGCTTTAATCCACTTAGTTATTGTTTGAATACTACAGGACATGTTACACTCTAGAATCTTGTTAGAACTTTATTTTAATTTAGTTATAGCTCAGTTAATAGCAGTCTGCTCTTATCCAGGATTTCTTTACGTGTATAGGTAAGACTTTTAAATAAGAATAGCAATAATAATTTTCACTGAAAAGTGATTTATGTTCTCACGGGTAATGTGAACGATAAAACGTAGAACTGTTACCTTTTTCATTCAGTTCTACTTACTTACAATTTTATAATTCCACTTGTTGACTCTATGTATTGGTTTACAAGTCATCGTTGATCATCTCTTGCTTATAATGTAAATACTCTTCTTCTTTGTGAAAAGTTTTCTTTAATTAATAAAAAAAAGTTGAATGTTGTTTACTTATCCTGGCTTGGTTGCTAAGTATAAATTACATTTATCTACAAATTCTAAAGGTTAAATAAATCAGATACTAAAATAAATAAAATGTTAACAACTCAAATTCAATTTAACACACTTCAATTATGATTTTCTATTTAGTTGAACCCTTTTATGTCCTAGAATGTTTAAAATATTGCGAATGTAAAGCTTTTTGTCCCTTCTTTATAACGTAACTCTCTTGACGTTATTCAGTTTTCTTTTTCTTTTCCCTCTATAATTAATACAATTTTAATTGACTTTTCACAATATAAATACTTTATTCAAATATTAATTTATATGTTGTATTTTCTGACAATATTAATTGATAATTATACAATGTATTCATAATAAGGATATATGTGTGAATCAATTTGCATTCCTTGGATTTGTAATTCCAATATGGCTTACTAATTTATTAAATACATCCATTATTTTCATTTCATTTGTGTCAAATTGCCTCTTTTTACGAATTTGTGTGGAAATGGTTATTAGAAGCAATTCTTTACAGCCATGTTGGATTCAGAGACACGGTTATCGTCTAATTGTTAACGTTATCAACCACAAAGATTTGAAAGGAGCGCAGTCTTCACACCTTCCACCCTGTATAGCCTCGTAACTAATCTAGCTTGAGGGCTTCACGTGCAATTACTGCTGCAAACTCCGGCAGTAAATTTCTAATGTAGGTTTAGGACTCCGTAACTTCATGATGATCTGGTCGAGTAGGCTTATACTCGGGGAATGAAACGTGCATCACAGCTGTTAACTTCATTGCACGATGTGTTGACAAGGAATAAATTACATTTTACTACCTCTGCTTAAGCTAAGTTCCAACTAGTGCACTTGCAGTGGCCTCGTGAAACACCCAGAAGAAAGAGAAGTTAAATGGAATTTCTAACACATTAGAGTTTACTCAAATGTCTAGAAATGACATGCTAGAATCTGTAGCTGGCATTCAGGTGGTCGCGTGTTCAGATCCCGGACAATCTGACTGCAGTTTACTCGTTTTCCCCTCTCAGTTGTCAGGTAAATACTACCATCAATATCCAATACACGACTCAAAGTGCCACCTACGCCGAAAAGAAATAGATGGTACAGAAAAGCGACTACGGCACTAAGGTCATCTACCCAGAATTTTTTTCTACGTTTACATAAACAACAGCTAACGGTTCCGAGAAAGCAAATTCCAAATAGATGGTACACTTAGGCGGTTAAGTAACTAGGCAAGTTATCAGCAATTTCCTCCCGCAGATGGTAATGAAGGCGACTACACAACTACTCTGCATTCACTCTTAGGTTGATCCGCGCCAAAACAATCGCACGTGATCAGTGCACCGTGGTACAACACTGTAGCAATGCGTGCAGGAAAATAGTCCCATGCTAATAATCAACATTTTAGAATGAATTTATCCTTAAATGTTATAATATTTTATACAAATTCCTAAAAATCTAATTAACGCTAATTTGTACCTTTAAACAAAGCTACAAGTCCCAAAATGGAATTCATATATGTACCTGACATTCGGGTATGCTCAGAATATTGTTTGTAGCCAGAAACAAGCAGTTTCTGTTTGGTTTCATGGCGGACGGTGATTTGCTCTTGCGTTTTCGTCGACTTACGTAAAGCATAAGCGGACTAGTGGTGAAAAAACAATAGGGTTGAAAGTTTATTGTAAGTTATTTGAAAAGTATCTAACACTTTCCGTGAAAGAAGTGGTGAAATTAACTTCTGAGTTCACCATTATTTCGAGTAAAAGTATAAACAGTGCACGTTTAAGAAAAATCTGAAACGGAAAAGTGGTTACACGCGGGAAAAACAGAAAGCGATAGAAATACGCGATGCAAGAATGGGACAAGAATGTAATTCACGTAACAACATACAATTTCTTATTTAAAAATGATCCGCTGTCAGTTGATAACAGTGCCTCTTCCAGAGTGCGAATAAATGTAAGATATCGCATACCTGTTACTTTCTTTTTCGCCCGTTTATTTTAGAATTAACTATTATTATATATTTTGTTGCAACTATCAATCTGATCACCTTCAACACTAACAGAGTATGCTAGTCATCATTTAAGTTGTCGGACCATGTTCTCTGTCACATGGTCGTGAAAATGACAGTATTTCTGCCGCGAATGGCGGAAGGATACATTATAACGGTGCACTGGTCACCTGGGTTTTGTTTTGGTGCGGATCATCCTAAGCGTGAATACAGTTTAGAGTAGCGTGGTGTATTTATTAGTCTTGAACATTTTTCACGTTCAAAGTCACACATTGCACGGGTTAGATAGAAGTACGTGCTTATATAATACACTGTAGTCTATATGTTTCAGTCTATGCTCACCACACTGCACTCTAAAGTTAATGATATTTTATAAGAATTGGAAAGGAAAAAACAGAGAAACTAAGAACAAAAATCACACAAAGAAAACAATAAAAAGAAAAAGAACCTCTTCACGAGTACATGTTATTGTTTTCAAAACAAACAAACACTCGCCACTAACCCTCCCTCTCCCACCCCTTGTCCCTCTTCCTTACACTCCGATCTGAGCTGAACAATCGCTTTTACCTCCCTCCTGCCAAACAGCAAGGTCCAACAAGCCTGTAACCCTCTCCTTGAGTTAATAAAGGAACCTGGCAGATACTCTCTCCTGAGCTCTTCTGTTTTAGTGCAATGCGCCAGAATATGAAACCAAGTTTCTTCCTCTCTACACCAGCGGCAATTCTTACGCCTTCTTCGTTAATAAATTTGATCACTCGCCATAATCCCAGTCTGAGCCAAGCAAGCCCTTGTTTGCTGGCTCTATTTCTGGACAAAATATACTGTTTATACCCCATTCTGTTTTAGTTTCGACTGTAAGCTGTGATACTTTCTTATTACATTCTGACAGTGTCTTCTGTCAAGCTATATCTTTCAATCGCTTCTGTACTTTTCTCCACAGATGCGCTCTATTTACAGGTCCTTCAAACTAAATATTACTCATTCCTATTGTTTTCAGCCATACAACTAAGGCCATGCACCAACTCAGGTGAATCAACACCCTAAGTGATCGTCAGGATATGACCAAGAAGTTACAGCGACGTTAAACATTAATGAAGAGTATTCCCAAATATGAGTTTTATTGATCTATAGAAGACTCGAGCTATTTTCCTTCCACTTCACATATTTTTCGAGCCGCGGTAGCAGCTTTATAATCTTGTTTCCAGCAATGCTTTAGAAGGACTCTAATCTAACACTTTGTAACTTCCATTTTGTGATTGTGTATTAACAACTGACGACTGACACATTTTCGCAATATACTGTAGCGGGGTTAGGTAATGGAAAAAGGTTGTAATGGTGCGGTTCTTGGTGGTTGGGTTGTTAATTCGGGAGGATCGTTGTTGCTGCCGGCTACTCAGAGGAATTTAGGTTCAGGAGTCTCTTACCTCAGGGAGTGTGGATGGGAGATAACTGAAGTTCACTTTCTCCTCTCATATGGCCCGTTTATTGATGATCCACACTGATGTCCTCGCACGAATTTCTTTTCCACACAAGACGCGATTTTTCCTGTCACCCCGGCTACTGTTTCCCTGCTCTTGCCCTTTCTTAATTACTTTGCGAAGTTGAAGAATGTTAGAATATTACGCTAATGACATTTCCTTTTGTCATTCCCTAGCTACCCTGTCACTCTCGTTTGCCTTAAACTGGTTTTCAATACTTAAATAGTTACTCGAAAACCGCTGCACTGTTTCCCTGTTTACTATAAAATATTTTGAATTTATGGATTTATCTTACTTTCCCTCACGTTTCCTACACAAATCTATTTCTTTCCCTCCAGCTCATCTTCTCTCCCCCACGTTTCTACACAGAGACTTCTTCACTCCCCGTCGTTTCGACACACGTCGTTTGAACGTCGCTCTCCCTCATAGATAATTTTCTATTTCACGCCTACTTTTCTAGTTTCTCTCTCACTTTTTGCTATTCACGTGACTTTTATTTATTCTGATTGGTTACCTCTCTGAATTTTTCCTCCATCTACCATTGGCTCTGTATTTCATCGCCTGAGCCTCGCTCGCGTCTAACATTAACAAATTATGTTCGCTTTACTGAATTTTCTGTGCGTTTGATTAACTTTGGTTTCCTGCCCGTTGTCTTGACATCCTGTGTGCACTACTCGGTTCCTATTGTCACTAAAGCGATTCTTAATGTTCTTTTTCCTGTCGTTTCCAACGTCTGCTATCTTTATGTGATTTTCGCCAAGTTTGTTCGTTCTCAACTACACGTTTTCTACATTTTATTTCATGTTCTTATTATTAATTAATATCTACTCTCTACCTTTTATTCTCTCTTCATGATTTTATTCCCCCCTTTCTCTAATTCTTAATGTTCTCTTTCATTCTTCCCTCATACTGGTATTCCTTCTTATTATTTTGATTATATGCTTATTAATTATTCCTCTTATTCGTTATTATTTATTACTCGGGCGGATCTTATCACTCCAATACGCAATACTAGCCATGACATTCTGTAAATAGCAGTGGCGAACCAAAGAAAACCAGTTCTATGTTATAAAACACCAAACTTAAAAATCGACATTACTTATGAGACAACCTGGTATTTTAGACAGCGCTAGAATTAGTAAAATATCAACAAAATAGTATTATATTGTAGCGTATGTGTGTGCATTTTAGCGTCGGACACATTATTGCTGTGTATAATATATTGTTGAACTAATTTCGTTTGTAACCTTGAATTCTTGTCGAGCGTGGCAATTCCCTCCAATTCCTACTCGGGGGTGAAGGCAATTGAGGGAAGAGCCTTGTCTGATAGCGTCGGTCTAGTCAGTAGCGTCCTGTGGTAGCGTCAGTCTAGAGGAGGTCTTCTGGGTGTGTGGTTGTGTACGCGAGATGAGTGTGTGTGCGTGGGGCATCGCTCCATTCTCAAACAGTATGTTGTGATACACTGTGTACATATAGGAGAGGAGTTACGAGCTCATGGAGGTTCTGTGGGACTACTTTATTGTAAAACAGAATCATTATCCATGTGGGGATTCATCAGGGCTTTATATTTTTAATCTTTGTATGTTCAATATTGTATGTTTATATTTTCTTTGTATTATTCATTTCCTTTTTGGGGGCGGGAACGCCTCATTGTTGTGGGTGGGGGAGATGTAGCGTATGTGTGTGCATTGTCGCGTCGGACACACTATTGCTGTGTGTAATATATGAGGCAGTATTTTTAACACTTAAATGATTTCAGTAACATTATATATGTAAATTCAATAACAGCCCGCCTTGAAGCAATATGTGTATGTAATAATTTGTAAAATGTATGTAACAGTCATTGCATATGCTTATATTATTGTATGCATGTTCAATAATGTTATGTGAATGTATTACGTAATCTAATAATGTAGGAGCTATGAGAATAATAAGTTAAAAGTTGCTAACAATGAGGTAACCTTGAGGAAATAATGAGTTTGAGAGTTTAATAATACTACTTCCGATTATTGGAGTAACAATAATGTAATTTTAGTGACAGTTTATAAAATAGCCAATCAACAACCCGAAAAAGCTTTAGTTAAATGAAGAAATTCTATTGGAGTAGAATTAGCCAATCAGAGACTTGAAATACAGAAATTTACAAGATTAGACGGTTGAAATCAATTCAGTTGCCTGCAGACAGTGCTCATAACTGGGTGCGTTGCTTGTGCGTCCTCGAGAGATTTAATATGTATTCGTGTGAGACGAAAAATAAGTTTACGTGTTAAAAAGTGTAATTAATTAATAAAAAGAATCTCACAGCTCTCTATATCAGTGAAGTGTTATTTAAATCGTTATCAAGCATTAATAAAAGGAGTGAAGTAAAAATTATAATCTGTGTAAGCCTACATTCTTAGTCGTATCACAACCCTGCCTAAGAGAAACGTGTCTCTAACAATAATACTGACGCAGCCGAGGCAAACATAAATATAATATCTAAAGAACCAGTCAAATTACAAAGTTAATATTTTTTTAAACTTGGGGCAAAGGCCACCTGAAATTACATTCAGTTCGAAGGCTACCGGAAACTGTTTACTATACGTGCGATTGCAACTACTACAAGTTCAGCTCCCCAACAGTTGAAATATAATATAACTCCTTCAATACTCCTACTTTAAATTGGCTACGTGGAGCTAATAAAATACTTCTTCATATATTGTTGAACTAATTATTTCGTTTGTAACTGTGAATTCTTGTCCGGCGTGGCAATTCCCTCCAATTCCTAGTCAGGAGGAGTGAAGGCAATTGAGGGAAGAGCATTGTCTGAAAGCGTGGATCTAGTCAGTAGCGTCCTGTGGTAGCGTCAGTATAGTGTAGGTCTTCTGACTGTGTGGTTGCGTGTGAGAGATAGGTGTGTGTGCGTGGGACATCTCCCCCAGTGTTCGTCTGTAACCTTTTGTGTATAATGTAGGGCACCTTGTTAATTATAATAAATCAGAGATAAATGTGAATTTATGTATTTTTATGTTCTAAAGATCCCATGCCTACTTTAGCTTTGTGCAGCAAGTTCTTGGTATCTCTCGCCGCCTCAGAGTTACGTCCCTCAATGTTTATGCCGGGGTAATTAAATTTAATATTTTAGCTGCAAATCTTTCGGCTTCACCCCGGTGTATTACAATATTCATTCCTGAAATTATGAGAAATCACGTTTAGAACGAGATCAACTAACTCTATAGAGAGATTATTGAAACAAGAGAAATGGCATTACAAAGGGATCAACTTTTGTGTGCAGCGAGATTTCAGGTATTTTGATGTTTTGTTGACTCGCTAGCAGTCACTTTCAGTGAAATTATTTTCAACGTGTTTTGTCTTACACCAGTCAATAAGCGATTAAGTGCTTTATCATATTGTTTTCTGGACTTTATGGATAAGTAGTTCTAGTGTTATTCTTTCTGCTTCTTCTGTAATTTCACCTGGTCCTTCCATTCAGTTTCTCCTGAATTCATAATTGCTGCCATTTAATATTTACGTAGGTTATAGTAGAGAGAATAATAGGTTTTATATCAAAGAAAGCACAAAGCTACCAATATAGATAAAGTATAGGTTATATTGAACTATGAGCATTTGTATTGTGAACAGATAATGCGACCGCCATGAGAAATTAATCATGTAAAAGGACACAATGAAAAGTAAAACCTAATCAAACCAAGTCGAGTTATTAAACATGTGCAAATACAAAGGGTAGTTAACATGTGATTGGCCTTGAAACCAAAGATGGTCACATGTAGTGATATAAAAATGTTATCACACTAGTGCGATAATGTAAAGCTTTAGTTCGTGTGCATAGTGTTAAAAGTTCTACTTTTAGGCCATGCTGTCTAAAAATCTACTTTATGTATCCTTCTAAATAGACTCATGCTAAGCAAATTGTTAAAAAAATTCTAATGTGTTATACTCAAATGACTTTCTCTACTCTTGTACAAACTCTTTTTACAAACGCTTATTCTCCATCTACTTCATTAATAGAGATAAACATTTGCAGACTCTATCTTATTGCTAATTTTCTTGTAGATGTAAGGGGAATATATATTTACAACGGCAATATAGAAATACAGTAGCCTTTAAGCACATACATATCTCTTAATAGCTGGTTGCTACGTGCAGCACCATTCCCTTTGCCAGAGATTAATTAATACTCTTTGCATATCCAAGACAAAAAAATGAATAACGAATTCCCATTTGAGAAAATAAGTATTGAAAAATTTAAAGGAATAACAAGCAATATCTCGAAAATGGTTCACTCAACAACACAAATGTATATGGCATAAATTGTGTGATTTAACGCGATCTACATTTTTTGTGTAGTAAAATTTTGTCCATCTCTTATGGTTTACCAGTTATGCAAAAGTCGTTCACAATGAAGAATACTTTTGGAGACATTCCCAGAAAATTCAAGATATACATTTTATTTTGCATAAAAATATCTTAAATATATAATATTTTAATCAAAATCGTTATAGCCATTTTTGAGAAAATTAAAATTTTCAAAAAAATTTCAATGCAAAGGGTAATCTGGGGTGGGGAGATTTTCTTGAAAACCTTCGTGTCGCATCTCTGGAAGATACTGAACCTAAATACCAAGTTTGGTGTTTATCCGACTGTTCGTTTCTGAGTTACGCTGTTCACAGACACACAGACACACACACGGACATGTTTCCAAAAATACTTTTTTTGGATTCAGGGGGTCTCAAAACATGTATTTCCGGTGAAATCTCGGTATCTAATTTTTGGGTGGAATACAATACTTCCCTACTTACTATACGTAGTAGAGAAAGTAAAAATCTGAATCGGTATCTTCATGTATTCTTAGAAAATATGTCACAAGTGTCTTATTACAGGTATTTTGGCTATATACATAGTCACATAATTCATGAAGTTATTTTATGGGGAAACTACACATCAGCACATCAAATTTAACTGTTGTCACCCCCCCCCAAAATAGCCGTAAGACAAATTTATAAGCCTCGCAACAGAACATTGTAAACCACTTTTTTACTTTCTCTACTACGTATAGTAAGTAGGGGAATTATTGTATTCCACCCAAATATTCGATACCGAGATTTGATCAAAAGTATATGTTTTGAAACCCCCTGAATCCAAAAAAAAGCATTTTTGGAAACATGTCCTTGTGTGTGTGTCTTTGGTGTCTGTCTGTGAACGGCATAACTCATAAACGAACATTCGGATAAGCACCAAACTTGGTATTTAGGTTCAGTATCTTCCAGAGATGCGACACGAAGGTTTTCAAGAAAATCCCCCCACCTTTGATTACCCATTACATGGAACATTTTTCGAAAATTTTAATTTTCTCAAAAATGGCACAATCGATTTTGATTAAAGTATCATATGTTTAAGACATTTTCATGACAAATGAAAATATATAAATATATCTCGAATTTTCTGGGAATGTCTCCAAAAGTATTCTTCATTGTGAACGACTTTTGCATAACTGGTAAACCATAAGAGATAGACACAATTTTACTACACAAAAATGTAGATCGCGTTAAAATATACAATTTATGTCATACACTTTTTTTTGTTGAGCGAACCATTTTCGAGATATTGCTTGTTATTCCCTTAAAGTTTCCAATACTTTTCTCAAATGGGAATTCGTTATTCATTTTTTGTCCTGGACTTACAAAGAGAATGGAATGCGCCACATAGCAACCAGCTGTTAAAAGATTTGAGTATCTCTTAAATACTACCATATTCTCCTTGCACCTACAAGAAAATTAGCAATAAGATTAACATCTCGATTAACATGAAGCATATGGAGAATAAGCGTTTGTAAAATAGTTTGTACAAGAGTAGAGAAACTCATGTGAGTGTAACACATCAGATTTTTTAATCATATGACTCAGTTCATATACAGGGCGGACTATTTAAGTTGAGACTGTACAATATCTCCAAAACTAAGCGTTGTATAAAGAAATGTCTTTAATAATAGTTGCATTATATTATGGGGACAGTAAATGCAATCAGTCGTGTTTTATTTGAAGGACGCTGTGATGGTCATTTTAGGATCAATTTAAATTAACTCTAATTGTAGTTTCCCATTCAAAAATATTAAATTGACCCTAAAATGACCGTCATAACTCCTCAAATAAAACACGACTAATGGCGTTTACTTTCACCCATAATATCAAACAACTGTTATTAAAGACATTTCTTTCAACAACGCTTAGTTTTGGAGATATTGCAAGTCTCATCTTAAATGGCCACCCTATATATTCTACAAGAAATAGTCATAGTGCATATACGAATACATGTAGGAAGTATAGCAAAACACAGAAAAGTTTTATTATTATCTCTATTAATTTATTTAACCCTTTGTCTCTTCGGGTTAAAAATTTGTCATATATTTATATTTACGTAACAGCAGGATCATAACTGCATTGCTGGCTGCAGCATTGTATAGTGTTGTTTATTTTTATATTACTCTGTGATGGGCCTTTGTAATTTTCTTAATATACAATTGGCATAATGAATTTAATATAATGTGATCTTATTACTGTGTTTGATAATGTCTGTTTACATATTATTAGTGAAATGGTCCATTTAACTGTCACAATATTTTTTATATTATCAAATCCTGTCTGACATTTTCCTTCGTAAATTTATGGATAAAAATCAAAATGCCTTGTTAGAAGAATTCAGATACCCCCTTTCTGCTGAGAAGGTAATTTCTTCTTGATGATTATTGTTTATAGGACCCTTGCAATCTTTTATGACTGGTAAGGTTTAGCAGAGTATTAAAATAAAGTCGCAGTGGACCGTCAATGGTGGCATTATTGCGTTACATATATCAATTTATGTTCACATGAGTTAGCTTTTTACTGGCTAAACAAGTTTTTGTTGTACTAGATGTAACACCAACCACGCAAACGGCTTGTACTGACAGGCTATGACAGGTGGAGGGAGGATAAGGTGAAAGTAGTTTTGAACGAGGCGTGTCACTTTCCTGTCGTTTTCATCTGCTACTTTTAAAAATATCACTCCGGGGGGTTTGCGATGGATCTCTAAACAAATAATAATTTAAATGCCCTTTGTTCTCTTTGCCATTCGGAGATCCCGGATAGCTTATTTAAACTAAAGCTTGTGTTTCTAACGCATTTAAGGCGAATTAATGGCAACAGTGATGTAGAAATATGATGTATTGCGTTCACATGGCTTTCTCTTGCCACTATCCATACGTGCAATTCATGTTGATCGAGATAAATATTTAAAGAAACAGTTTCATTACACATTTCTTTATAGGTAGGTGCAATGGGGATACAGGAAATCGAATCGATAGTCAAATGTTTAAAAACGGATTACCTTACGCTGGCCTAGAAATTCTACATTCGTTCGAAAAACAACTGAATAGGGAAAACTTCAAACCGGAAATTTGTGATGCCACAAAAAATTATTTGAAATAACTTGTTTGTTTTTTCAAGAAATATAAATGTTTCGTGGAGTACGTTTTTCTATTTTATGCTTTATCCGTTATACAACATTTTATACAATTCCTTCCGAATAAAGAGGACTTCACAGGCTATTCCCAGTCATATATATATATCTTAAATATATGATATATTGATCAAAATCTTATAAGCATTTTTGCAAAAATAAAAAGTATCCAAAATTGTTTCATATAAAGGAGGACTTTTCTTCAAAATCCTCGTGTCGTATTTTTGATATACACTGAAATAAATACCAAGTTTAGTATTTAACCAATATTTCATTTTTGCGCTGTTCACAAACACGCATGCACACGCACACACACAACGCAAAACAAACTCGCATCACGGGCCTCCTTCAAAAATGTTTTAATTCAGGGGACCTCTTAACATGGATTTCCGGTGAAATCTCGATATAGAATTTTAGCTTGAATCCAATACCTTTCTACTTTCTGTAGAATGGGTTTCCAAACTGTGCTCTTCGGATCCCTACGGAAAATTAAAGTAAATAAAAATTGAATGATAAAAAATAAGAAACAAAAACTAGAATAAAAATAAAAAAACTACAAATTATGAACCCAGAATTCTCAACTTAAATTTTGCGTCACTTTTAAACTACACTACTCCAATTAACATGTAAGACTTAGGGCAGGCCCAAGGGGTTCCGCCATAGAAATCCATTTTGAAAAGGACTACCCAGTTCAAGCAGGTTTGTTACGCCTCCTCTAAGTGATAAAGATTACTTATGGAACCGGTTTGGAGATCTTCCCATTTACTATGAGGCAGTATTTTTAACACTTAAATAATTTAAGTCTAATTATATAATATGTAAATTCAATAACAGCCCGCCTTGAAGCAATATATATGTAATAATGTGTAAAATGTATGTAACAGTCATTGCATATGCTTATATTATTGTAAACATGTTCAATAATGTTATCTGAATGTATTACGTAATTTAATAATGTAGGAGCTGTGAGAATAATAAGTTAAACGTTGCTAACAATGACGTAACCTTGAGGCAATAATGAGTCTGAGAGTTTAAATGTTATTTGTGATTCTTGGAAGCATTAATGTAATTTTAGTGACAGTTCATAAAAAATAGCCAATCAATAACCAGAAAAAGCTTTAGTTAAATGCAGGTATTCTATTGGAGTAAAAATAGCCAATCAGAGACTTGAAATGCAGAAATGTACAAGTTTAGACGGTTGAAATCAATTCAATTGCCTCCAAACAGTACTCATAACCAGACGTGTTGTCTGCAGACCGTGATAGTAACCGGATGCAAGATGCGTCGTCTAGAGAAATATAATACGTATTCGTGCGAGACGAAAAATAAATATACGTGTTAAAAAGTACAAGTAATTAATTAAAGAATCTCACAGCTCTCTATATCAGTGAAGTGCTGTTTAATTTGTGTCAAGGATTAATAAAAACGAGCGAATTAAAACTTAAAATCTGTGTAAGCCTACATTCTTAGACACACCACAACCTTACTAACAGAAACGTGCCTCTAAAATAAATACTGACGCAGCCGAGGCAAACATAGACATTTAAAGAAGCAGTTTAATAACAAAGTTAATATTTTTATAAACTTGGGGCAAAGGCCACCTGAAAGTACATTTTTTGAGGCGAAGGCTACCGGAAACTGTTTACTATACGTGCAGTTGCAACTACTACAAGTGTTCGGCTCCCCAACAGTTGAAATACGAGACAACTCCTTCAATACAAACTACTTAAAATTGACGCCCAAAGCGTGGTGCAAATAACGTAAAGAAAACAAACTTCTCAAACTGACTTTCCATACGTGGTGTAAACAACTCTCACAAATAAAATCTACATCTTCAACTAGGAAGATGAATGGACCCTAGAGAGAGTATTTCACTTAGACCATGAAGGCCCGTTGTGCTCTATTCTCCTAGCCTACTCCAGAACATTTCGAAGAGGGATACTATGTCCCTGACATTGGTCTTCTTAATATCCTCCGCGTCCAGTAAGAGTAGTGTAGTAGTATATAAGTCTGACACAACGTGAGTGCATTCGGTGGGAAGAGGAATAAACCGTTACGGAACAAGTGGGCGGGGCATAGGAAGCGCATTGAGATACAGAAAACATCCATAGAATTGCTGCTTCCGAGAACTGACCTGAAGACTTCAGCAGGATAGTGTTTTCATTGTGCAGTTGTACTTCCCATATAGCCTTGCCCCTCACTCTCCTCGGATGTCAAACCTTGATCACGTTACGCTTTGTCAACAAAACAGTGACGACCTCCTCCAAACTTATGCCTAGATTGTGGTACATAATCTATGCAACTGCATAACAATGGAATACTTGTAAGCTCACTACACTTCAGCAACCGAGACTCCTATAACGTGCAGGTGTCTGCGAAAGATTGGCCAGTAATTAAGGCAGTACCTAGACGCCTTGGCGTTCGGCTAAGCCTCTCTATCCACGGTCGTGTTCTTTAATAAACTCATGAGCTTGCTTGAGCCGATGTTTGCTTGCTCCAGATGCTGCTGATGTGTCGACTCTGCAATTGTAAACCTGACTCCTTGTAGGGATAAGTGCTTAAAAAAACTGTTCTAGCCCCACTAAAGTCGCTATTGCATCCTGTTTTGCTAATTTATATGCAACTAGGAGGAATCCTGGGGGTATGTCTTGGTACACTGTACGGAAGGGAAAATATTTAGCATGATCCTTTACTGACGTCAGGGGAATGTTAAAGAATTCAGAAGTACAATTTGCACCTATATTTCATTCACTCTTGATTAATGTAATAGTATTTTTGATTTAAGGAACAACTGTAAGGGTAAAACAAGGAATTTGCCTAGTCCATAAAGTTGGAGCAGAAGATGAATAAGATTGTTACTACTATAGGAAATATGAAACTGCAGTTTTAAGGTATTAAAAGAATTTTACAATGTGGCATGGAATACGGGGATATACATGAAAATAGTTAAATCATTCACGATTAAAAGAAAAGAACATATATGAAGCATGCAAATTACGATGCGTAATCCAAAACTAAGCTCCGTTTAACAACATCGATCATGAAACAATATGTTTATTGACAGCAATATGTACCTACATATACTTTACTTTTTCACATAATCACCGTTCACATCTATGCACGTGTGTAACGCTGCACCAGCTTCTTTAACCCCTCGGCATAGAAGTCTGCCGCGTGGGACTTGAACCAGTAGGTAACTGACTCGTCTTGAGTTCATCGTCGGCTTGAAATCGTTGTCCACACAGCCACCGTTTCAAATGCAAGAAGAGGAAATAATCGCTTGAGCCAGGTCGGTACTGTACGGGGCGTGGTCAAAGAGTTCCCAACGACACTCTTGAGTCTTCTCTTTGGTTTTGGCAGCGGTGTGCGGGCGTGCGTTGGAGGATAATGCCGACAACAGTTTCCTGCGGCGTCGATTTTGCATCGCCCGTCTTAGTTTGTAAGCGTTGCATAGTACACATCAACTGTAATTATTGACCCAAAGTCCATGAAATCGATCAAAAGGAGGCACTTTTCGTCCCAAAATACGGTAGCCATCATTTTGCGATTCGTGTACGGCGATTGCTTACACCTTTTTGGTTTAGGTGAACCAGAACACCGCCACTGTATTGACTGTTGTTTCCATTCTGCGTTGGTCTCGTCGCCCGTAACAATGTGGGATAACAAACCATCTCCATCTTGTCTACAGCACTCCAGAAACTGTCGTGCGCTGGGCATTCGTTGCTGTTTGTGCTGACCGGTGAGCATTTTGGCACCCAACTCGCACAAAGTTTCCGATATCCAAGCTGTTCAGTGACAATCCTGCAAAGTGAGGTTCGAGCAACATTTGGGAATTCATCAGCCAGACCACCAATCGTCAAACGCTGATCACTTTGAAGTTTTTAGTTCACTTGCTCAACGATTTCGTCGGTCCGAATACTGGGCCTACCACTCCGCTCTTCATTTGTGCGGCCATTTCGAAATTCTTGGCACCAGTGTCGAACCTGTTTGTCACTCATTATGTCCGGTCCATTTGCGAGGCACAACTCACAATGGATGTCCGCAACTGACGATCATTTTGCCAGCAAAAATCTAATCACACCGCACACTTCACAACGGCGGGATCTACGATTGTCGCGGCCGTTGCGATCTGCTCTCACCGACTGGCAGACGCCTACTGCGTCACACCAACACTGCGATAGGTTTCTTAGGAGTCGGTAGATAGCGCTACAGACGTGAAACGTCATTCAGGTCTACTATCCGTTAAATAGTGTTCACCGGACTTTAGTTTTGAAATACGCCTCGTAGTTAATTAATTAAATACCGAACTACTCAGATAAACAACCATTTTTACTTTCTCTACTCCATACCTATATAAGCAAAGGAAATATTGTACTCCACCCAAGCATGTATCGAGATTTCACGAGAAATGCGCGTTCTGAAGTCTCGAATACCAAAAAATAGTAAAAGATGCGCGTGCGCATTTCTCATAAATGACAACGATTTTTATTAACATACTGTTATTTTAAGATATTTACGTGACAAAATCTGCTGCAATACATTCATATGACTTTCTGTGCCCTCAATCGTTTATTAGTCAGTATACAAGCTATTTTTACTAAAGCTTATTTTTATATTTACCAAACCAAATAAACCTTTGCGGAAATAGCTACATTACACATTTCGTTATACACGCAAAGAGAAGAGCGACAGTTAAATGCTTAAAAACTGACCTTATATGCTAGACTTAAAATTCCATAGTGTTAGGACTTCAATGGCTATTCTCAGAAAATTCAAAACATACATTTTATTTGTAATGTATATATCTTTAATATATGGTATTTTAATTCAAATCGTTAGGGCCATTTTTAAAAAATTAATATTCGAAAAATATTCCATGTAAACGGTAGTTGGGGTAAGGGAAATTTTTTTGAAACATCTTGTATCGCATCCTTGGAAGATAAATATCAAGTTTGGTACTCATCCTACCTTTTCTTTTTGAGTTATGCTGATCAAACACACACACTTTTTCTAAATATGCTTTTTTTGGATTCGGGGTGCTTCAAAACACGTGTTTTCGGTAAAATCTCGGTATCAAACTTTTGGGTGAATGCAAAACTTCCCCTACTTACTATACGTGGTAGAGAAAGTAAAAATGTATGTGTTAAGTTCACATGACATTCTCTGCCCTCTAACGTTTATTAGTGGGTATACAAAGTGTTCTTACGAATTTTTTTCCATCTAATTCGTTTAATTGATATAAAATTTGCCTAAATATCTACAGCTAGTCAAATGTTTAAAAACTAGACGCTATACGCTGGCCTTAAAATTTCATACTCTTTCCATGTAATCCCGAGAAGCTATTGAATAAAGAATGACAGAAGTGTTGAACAATTCGAACGATTAATAACAGATACCTCTAAAATAGCTTATGGGACAAAATTATTATTTGGAATAAATCTTGTGTTTTAAAGAGATATGTTTTTGTGTAGTTCGTTTTCGTCTACTGCTTAATATATACTAGTTAAGCGTTATATAACATTCCTCCAGGATGAACAGGACGTCACGAGATTTTCCCAAAAAATTCAAGATATACATTTTATTTGTCATGTAAATATCTTTAATGTGCTTTATTTTAATCAAAATTGTTAGCCATTTTTAGAAAATAAAAAATAACTAAAAGTTTTTCATGTAAAGGGTAGTTTGGGATGCAGTCATTTTCCTCAAAATCTTTGCGTCTCATCCTTAGAAGCTCCTGAAGTTTCGTATTTCACCGACTTTTTGTTTTTGAGTTATGCTGTTCACAGACACATGCACACAGACAGATGGATCTTTTTCTAAAATGTGTTGACTTCCTCTACTCTTGTACAAACGATTTATACAAACGCTTATTCTTCATCTACTTCAGTTAATCGAGATAATTTACATCTTTTTTTCTAATTTTCTTGTAGGTGCAAGGGGAATATGGTAGGCTTTAAGCGATAGTCAAACCTTTTAAGAGCTGGTTGCTATGTGGAGTATTTCATTCTCTTTGTATGTCCAGGACTAGTTATTCAGAAAGAAGAGGACTTTTGGGGACATTCCTAGAAAATTCAAGATATACATTTCATTTGCCATGAAAATATATTAATCATGCGATATTTTAATCAAAATCATTAAGAGTCATTTTTGAGAAAATCAAATGTCCCATATAAAGGGTAGTCTAGGGTGGGGAATTTATGAAAGTCTTTGTGCCTCATCCTTGGAAAATACTAAATTCAAATAGGAAGTTTGGTATTTATCTGACTTTTCGTTTTGGAGCTACGCAAAGACACACTGATATATTTCCAAGAATTCTTTATTTGGATTTAGGGCACCTCAAAACATGTATTTCGGTGAAATATCGACATCAAAATTGTTGGGTAGAATACAATACTACTTATACTTATTGTTAAGTACATAGTAGAGAAAGTAGAAATTCCTTTGATTACAAATCAAAGGAATTTGCATAATAAACTTGCATAATAAACTTGCAGCTTTTTATAATTCTGTAACTGCAGTTAGTAACACGATTTGAAAACTGATCTAATAGTTAGTTAATGCATAAATTCCCGTTATGTCATACGTTGTCAAGAGTGAGTAAGTGCTCGTTCTTCCTATATAGCATGACCTGGAGCCAAGAAACATACCATAGTCTCTGGGTGTTAACAGGGTCTGTTTTCTGTTGCAATGCCAGTATCTTTCAACACTAAAACTTAAAGCGATAAAGTTCTCGCCGAGCACAGTCTAGAAACTTAATGGCGTGCGTTACATCTATTGCCGACCTACTGGTTTTATATCGCCAGCAGACCTACAAAGCCGCATATATCCATTCTACTATTGTTATATGAGAAGAATTAACAATTCCGTATGTTACATTCACAAGACTTTCACTACCCTATAGCGCTTATTACTGGGTATACAAATTATTCCTAAGAAAGTTTATTTTCCTATCTACTTCATTTTAATTGAGATAAAACTTTCCGCAAATAGTTGCGCTACACATTTCGTTATACACACAAAAAGGGAAAAGCGAAAGGCAAACTAGATGATATAAAATTCCATACTGTTTCCATGGAATCGCGAGAAACAACTGAAAATCGACGGGACTTAAAAAGAATGACAAAAGTATTGAACAAATCGAACAATTAATAACGGATATCTTGGAAATGGTGGATGCTAAAAAAATTATTTACAATAAATTGTGTGTTTTAAAGAGATATACATTTTTTGTGTGGTACATTTTCGTCCATCGCTTAACGTTTGCCAGTTATAGAAGATTCTACAAAACTCCTTCCGAACGAAGAGGATTTCCCTGACTACTCCCAGAATATTTCAGATATACATTTTATTTGTCATATAAATATCTTAAATATTTTAATCATAATTGTTAGAGCCACTTTTTATAAAATCAAAAATGTCTAAAAATATTCCCTGTAAAGAGTAGCTTGGTGTGGGGGAACTTTCTTAAAAATCATCGTATCGCATCTTTGGAAGGTACTGAACCTAAATACCAGGTTTGGTATTTATCCAACGTTTCGTTATTTAGTTATACTGTTCAAGACACACACTCACACACACACATACACACACACACGAATCTTTTTCTAAAAATGTTCTTTTGGATTCAGGGTTCCTCAAAACATGTATTTCCGGGAAATCTCGGTATCAAATTTTTGGGTGCAGTACAATACCTTCTCTACCTACTATGTACGTGGTAGAGAAAAAAATAGATGCGAGAAATGTATTTTTCATTAGTTATTTCTGCATTTTTCTGAATAAATTCGTATATTATTTGCTCACTTTTGTTGTTTAGAGATATAATTAATATACTTAATTGTGTAATGCCTGCTTTCTCTGTTGATTTTGAGGCAGTATTTTTAACACCTGAATAATTTCAATTAACTTAATAATATGTAAATTCAATAACAGCCCGCCTTGAAGCAATATGTATGTAATAATTTATAAAAATGTATGTAACAGTCATTGCAAATGCTTATATTATTGTAAACATGTTTAATAATGTTATGTGAATGCATTGTGTAACTTAATAATGCAAGAGCTGTGAGAATATTAAGTTTAAAGTTGCTAACAATGAGGTAACAATGAAGTAGCCTTGAGGCAATAATGAGTTTGAGAGTTTGAATGTTACTAGTCATGATTAGAGCAACGATAATGTAAATTTTGTGACAGTTTAGAATTAACCAATCGGAGACTTTAAATACAGAATCTTACGGGTTTTAACGGTTGAAATATGTTCAGTTGCCTGCAGACCTTTGTAGTGACCGGATGGAAGATGTGTTCTCTAAAGAAATATTACGTATTCGTGTGAATCGTAAATTAAGTATACGCATTAACAAAGTGCAAATATTAAGTTAAAGAATCTCACAGCTCTTAAAATCAGTGTAGTGCTATTTAATTTGTGTCAAGGATTAATAAAAAGAAGTGAAATTAAACTTAAAATCTGTGTAAGCCTACATTCTTGTCGTACCACGCCCTAATTAAGAGAAATGTGTCTCTAAAGTAAGACTGACACAGCGAGGCAAACATAAATATAAATACCATCTATAGAAGCAGTTTAATAACAAAGTTAATAGTTAATATAATATTTTTTAAACTTGGAACGTGACAACAAAAATACATCTTCAAATCAGCTTTACATACGTAGCAGTTTATTACGTAACAAACAATCTTCAAATTAACGCCCAAAGCGTGGTACAAATTCCTTCAACAAAAACAGCAGTAAAACCTTCAACAACAATAAACTACAACAGTTGAAGAACAATACTTCAAGTTGACTTTCCAAGCGTGAGGCTAATAACTTACGTAATAATAATTTACGTAAATAAATTACGTAAACAAAACACCTCAATTTTTTTCATTTCAAAACTATATCTCGGAAAAAAAATTGCTATAGAGGGTTGTGGTTTGGTTAAAAATTCAGAGGAAAGTCCATTGACAGAAATTTTCTGTGGTCTCGATTTTATTCTTCCTGTTTTGAGTTTGTTTGTAATCAAAATGGTTATTGTCTTACAGTAATTTTTAAACCGTAATTTATGAAAAATTCATTTTTAACAAATAAATAATTTTCTTAGGAAGCTGTCATCCTTTGAAAATGTTTACATATGTTCATGATATGCTACCAATAACATGAATATACAATAGTTGAGATACTCGTATTAATTCCGTAAAACAGTTTGATATGAGCATAAATGTAAAAATATTTAAAGTTTCCTAAAAGAATCGTATATCATAATTGCCAAAAAATAATAAACTGCTAAAGGTACACACATAAAGCATCAATGTATATTCAGTCAAAATTTAATTTTGATATCTTGATGAATTCCAAGGTAAATTGGTCTTGAATTTGGTAAATTTAACAATGCTGAGGTAACCATTTAATCTTCCCTTATTTTATTGTCACTAAAAATACTTTTAAATGCCGACAGATTAAGAATACACGTGCACATAATTATGATATGGGAAAAACCTAGTATAGAGGTACCTGCTCTTATTTACTTAATTTTATGATGCTGCATTTACACCAATTGAAGTAGGCATTCTTCTATGGAATTATTTGGGATTACAGGGCACATATTGGAAAGGATAATTCTCTTGTATTTTGTCAGTAGAGGTCGGAGGTTCATTGTTTATTATTATGGTTTGGTGCTTATTTTAAATGCCATCTACTACTTAATTGTTTGACAAATATAGGCAGCCTCGGTCATTTTATATTTTTGATACAATTCTGATGTTGGTGGGGTCCGTTAGTTTTCCTACGGCTATAACGTAATCTTTAATTGATCTGTTCTCTTTTGATTCGATGACAATTGCTTGCTCTCTTTTGGGAGTCGTTTGTAGAATTTGGAGTATTTTACTTACGGATGTGGTGTCATTATGGTTTATTGTATTTGATGCCTTTCTGTACTGGGATCTTTTTGGTTTACGTTCTTTGGGTATGCAGCCAAAGTTTTTTTGTAACATCAGTATGGTTAAAGTTCTTTAGTGGGCCATTGCGGCTGCTTTTAGCAACCATTCGTTTGTTTTAACATATGCTATGTTTAGGTTATTTTATGTAGGTTTTATACTTATTAATTACTGAAAAGCTCACCAAATGTTATTGCTGTAGTTGAAGTTGGCTCCGCAGCCGTTAATCCCCGACACTATTCTTCGATTTCTATTCATTATTTAGTAAATTATAGCTCTACTAGAAGAACATGCGAAACATTAACCATTTATGTAGCCACCTTCAACTGTTCTCCGGGAAAATCATTGTTTGCTTTTTCCTCCGTGGGGCGAAAATGCATTAGTTCATTCGACCCCCAGCCTTTTTGCAATGGGGGGCTCGCCGCTCAAACGCGGAATACGCACTAAAAAAAACTCTCCACGTGTTATTGGTATATTGCTGCGTGAGTACGTGCATTCATGCATTTGCACCCCGGTCAGTATGTGTGTAGGTATACTCTGTGCCAATCAAGAAGGTGATTGACAGTTACTAACCACGTAGCGGGAAGCTTTAAATGAATGGGAGGGGATGAATACGTCACAGCGGTCGCCATAGCGATTGTCTAGGCAATGTAAAATAATGTGAAAAGTATTTACAGTATATATCACCTCCCACATTATTTCTCAATTTATCTACAGAACCATCTGTATAAATTCTAAGCCACTCTGTTTCCAGGAATTAATTATGTAGATGTTCAAGTGTAACCATTAGAACAACCAATTAGAACTAAGACGTCTCCATAGCAACGATAGATGCAAATGCCGTGTTGCGATATCGTAACACGTGATTGGCATGACGTGCCGGACGAGCGACCGTTGCCGTAAACATGAACTTATCTTCTGCTGTAAGAACGTAGGCTTTCACGGCCGGTGTCACAATTATAACTAATATAATTTTCCGGGCTGTTATGCCGTGGTCTGCTGAAGAAAGATTTCCCAGAACTAACGGCCAACGCATCAGACGCTGCGATACTTTCACCGAGAAGACTTCGTCCGCGCCACTGAAGATGTCCACCGCAGTTGTGGACGAAACGTCTGGGAAATCTTTCTTCAGCAGACCACGGCATAACAGCCCGGAAAATTATATTAGTTATAATTATCTTCTGCTGTCGGTGCAGTTATAAACAATGTCCTCCTTTTAGCCCCAGCTTGCTAATGTTTTTGTATCAGTTTAGAGATTACCTGCGCATTGAAAAGTTCTTTTGCATTGTCCTATTTGTATGGTACTTGCCTTGTGTTACGTGTATTTGTGCGTACGTTTGTTGTGTGAGCATTTATAATTGTGTTAATACGTTTAATGGATATTTAATAATGTCCGAAAATAGT
The DNA here is from genome assembly GCA_030765065.1 of Deroplatys truncata. NCBI lineage: Eukaryota > Metazoa > Arthropoda > Insecta > Mantodea > Mantidae > Deroplatys > Deroplatys truncata. Next base: position 69,930,467 of record CM060978.1, on the reverse strand, counting down.
GACAAAGAAGCGCAGCCAAACGAAAACCTGAGCTCAATTGGGAACCGAATTAAACTGTATTTGGTAAAAGCATCCCAATTAAAGGACAGGCGCGGGAAATAATATGCTCTGTGAGAGAATATTTCGAAGAGGAGAATTCAGTGGCTTGTTCGCCGCAATGTACCGATGAAGGAGGGACTGAAGAAAAGTGACCTACTGGAACTTGTGAAAGCAAACTACCGCGCTTTCCAAGTTATGTAGACGATGGCATTGCTGCAGAACATGGCCACAAAATAGTTAGGCTTCCCCCTTCATCGTTGTCATTTTAACTTGATTGAATTAATTTGGGCCGACATAAAGAGTTATGTTGGGAAACAATAATGGTTTCACTGTGTCGTCAGTAATAAAGCTTACAGAAGAGGCACTAACAGCAGTAAAAGCTGAAAACTGGAAAAAAGCGGTGACTCATACAAAGGGCGTAATAAGTGCAGCTTGGGAAAATGAAGGAGTTTTAGAAGAAACTATAGAACAGCTTGTCATTTCCGTGGGGAATTCTAGCAGCTGTTCAGATGATGATGATGACGACGGTGGCAACATTGTCTATCAAACGAGCAGCAGCAGCAACAGCAGCGATGCAAGTGATTCGGAAATCTTGCATTTTTTCCATTAGAATAAGCATCAACATTTCACAGGTATGTTTCTTCTGTTAGTGCAGATTTTTACACTGATATATTCTTGCATGTTCTATCCTCTGCACGTGGATTCATTATTTTACAATTGTTTTCGTATACGAATATAAATAATACCCGCTCTACAATGCAGGCGCAACACAGTCGCCTTCGACAAAGTTCTAGCACGTTTCCACGTAGTCGCGATGAGTGGCAACGTCGCCTCTCTCTCTCTCTCCGCGAAATGTCAATCACCTTTTTGATTGGCGCCGAGTATAATTTGCTGGCAGGCATTGCATGCGAGCGCGTCAATGGTTAATTGGTGAGATTGTCCATGAAACCTGAACATTACCAGTGAGCGTTCATGCATTACTGTTGTGGATATTTAATTGCTTACTTTCTAATTGTTTTTAAGTATGTGCAGGGATTGCCTGCTTGTCATAATAATCATTGTTTCTCTCCCTTAATGTATGATATACTCTTAATCACCGTTAAAGAAACTAAAACATTATTGATGTGGCGTATCAGTAAGCAATGTCATACCAGACACATTATTGTGTCGCATTGTCGACAGTATTATTGGGTGACTTTGATTATTTCTTTCGGTTGAACGAGCCTTCTCCTTTAGCGCGGATCGCATCAGAGAGAGAAGGCTTTGTTTGAATCTCGCCCGGTATGACGCCAGTTCTGGCTAGCTAGCTTGCCTAGACAGGGTTGGAGGGGGGAATATAGTTAGAGTTATCTGAGTGTTAGCGTCACTTTGTGTATGAGGGTGTAAAAAGCAGGTCGCGGGTGACCAGTCCTCGACTGCGAGGTATCTTCCCTCCTCCTTTGTTTCCCTAAGTGTAATGTAGAGCCACCAAGTGCTTTATCAATAAATTATTGATAATGTGGTGACGTGATATTTGTGTATTTTTTCAAAAAACTTCACGCCTTCATCTAAACGTAGACACCAAGGTCCCGCTCCTCTCGCCGTTTGTAAGCTACGCTCCCCCATGTGCGTGTTGGGGTGATCAAAATTTGTTAATATTCTGGGAACCTTCTGGCCCTCGACCCAGCATGTAACATTGTTATTGATACAACCTAGTTATATAATACTTATTTGAGCAATATATATATATATAATTTTAGGACATTAAAACAAATCAATAGATTTCGAAAGCAATTGTTTATGTAGTCAGTCCAGGTTTCGTTCCTGCCTATCACTTCATTCGGGCATCTACGAACGAAACCAAATTGTCCACCAGTGAACGCGGAAGCATACGTTGTTCTAAATAACCGTTTGTTTACGTCGAGCCACCATGCCTAACCGTGCCTGTATGCACAATTCTTTATAGAACCTTTAACGTTAAATATGTTTTTTCTACAACTTCAATATATTTCGAGAAATCGTGACGTCTTCATTCATATGGTATGGGTTTCTCTTCAAGATGTAAATACAGCTATTTTTAAAGTCCTTATAAATTCAGAAACCAAAACCACGTCTTTGATTAACATTTATGCGAGTTTAATTATATCATCACTCACTAAGTGTATACCCATTGAACGCTCGGGCTATTTACTTTAGTAAATACAAAATGGCCTGTGCTCATTAAATTAAAATTAATTTAATTTATTCCCGTCACGGCGTTGAACTTCCTGAGGATTTTAACGTTGTTAGGAAAATTTATTTATTGGTTGGCATTGGTAAGCATGAGAACCGTTATAAACCAACGATTCTATCCTTGAACTTTTTCCTTGTACCTCCCTTTTGATCTCTCATATTTCAAGGATGGGCTTGTTGATTTTATTCAGATTTTTGTTGTTTTTGCTTTATTAACGTTCTATGCGCCTAAAAGTAAGTTGAAGTTGCTATTGTCTTTACGTTGAGGTTGTTGAAGGAGTTTATGTTTTTGATGTTAGCTCCACGTTTGGACGTCAATTTGAAGAGGATGTTTTGTTGTTGAAGTTTTTACCATGCTTTGGGCGTTAATTTGAAGTAGATTGTTACGTAATATGCTAGTACGTATGAGAAGCCGATTAGAAAATGATGTATTTTTGTTTTTACGCTCCAAGTTTTAAAAAAATATATTAACTTTGTTATTAAACTGCTTCTATAGTTAGTATTTATGTTTATATTTGCCTCGGCTGCGTCAGTATTATTTTAGAGTCACGTATCTCTTAGGCAGGGCCTGGTGCGACAAGAATGTAGGCTTACACAGATTTTAAATTTAAATTCACCTCTTTTTATTAATCCTTGACACAAATTAAATAGCAAGAGCTGTGAGATTCCCTAATCTAATACTTGCACTTTGTTAACGCGTATACTTAATTTTCGTTTCACACGAATACGTAATATTTCTTTAGAGAACGCATCTTCCATCCGGTCACCACCAAGGTCTGCAGGCAACTGGATATATTTCAGCCGTCAAAACCCGTAAGCTTCTGTATTTCAAGTCTCTGATTGGCTAATCCTAGTCCAATAGAATACCTGCATTTAATTAAAGCTTTTTCTGGCTATTGATTGGCTATTTTTAAAAACCTGTCACAAGGTTTACATTATCGTTGCTCTAATCATGACTAGTAACATATAAACTCTCAAACTCATTCTTGCCTCAAGGTTACCTCATTGTTACGTTATTGTTAGCAACTTTAAACTTATTATTCTCACAGCTCCTACATTATTAAATTACATAATGCATTCACATAACATTATTAAACATGTTTACAATAATATAAGCATATGCAATGACTGTTACATACATTTTGCTTCAAGGCGGGCTGTTATTGAATTTATATATTATATAATTCAAGTGTTAAAAATACTGCCTCAAAGTCTCTCCGTGGTAAGGACAATTAAAATTACACAGAATTCCTCTTGATTCTTGCAAATCTCGCTTTACAGGATAAAGAAGCAGGCTCTTGTCTCACAGCTTTACCTTCATCTAATATCGGCACTCTAATGGACGACATATCTTTCAAGATCGTTGCTCTTCTTCTTGGCTGTAAATTCTCGTCCTCATGATTGTGTATGCAAATTAGAGTGGATCGCTATGGGATTCATGGTGAAGATTTTCCAGGACTGCCGTGATTAATTATATAGGCAAAACAGCTTTGGTTTCTGCAGGTTTTTCGACAATCTTGGAGCCTTTTGGCATCAGTAGAATGGATGGAAAGAGGCCGGATGGCCTCACCTTAATCCCGTGGAGCAAAAGAAAAGCCCTATTGTGGGATGCACGTATGCAGACACACTCCCACTTGCCAAGAACTTCTCTGCGGCATTGTCATTAGTTCATAAAATACTTAATATGTAGAGGAAATTACAAAGTACTTTTTGTTGCCTTTGCAGTAGAAACGAAGAGGTTAGTCGCTGATTTGGTCCACAACCTGCTGTCATCGCCGGTGATCAATAAATCTTAGGCAGCGAATCGGGAATGCTGTACAGAGAGGGTATACTTCAAATATGATTGACATTTCCGGAGTTGATGAAATTTTCTGTTTTATCTAACATGTTATTTAATTACATTTTTTTTAAATATTGCTCTCTTTTTTCTCTCTCTCTCTTTAAAACTTAAGAATGCTCCTAGAATTCTGTAATACATGTTTTGAGCAGAAAAGTTAGTCGCTGATGTGATAGAAAGTTTTATGATTTGAACAATCCAATGTATTTATTCTGTTTCAGAAATGCTCCAACATGAAATTTACCTGAGAAACCATCAAGAAGTCACGACTATACTACAGGAGTAAGACAATGACAAACATAACAACTTTTAAATTTGGAGAGAACATAGTCTGACACAGCACAGAATTGCAGTTCACTTCGTAACATGTTTCATCCGGTCTAGGCCTTAACCATGCCAGTCAGAGTAGCGCATGGGCAACAAAAGAAGAAAAATCTGATGTGTTACAATCACATGACTTTCTCTACTCTTGTGCAAACTATTTTTACAAACGCTTATTCTCCACATGCTTCATGTTAATCGAGATATCGAGATGTCAATCTTATTGCTAATTTTCTTGTAGATGCAAGGGGGATATGGTAGGTTATAAGCGATAGTAAAATAGCTGCTTGCTATGTGGCGCATTCCATTCTCTTTGCATGTCCAGGACATATAAAAACGAATAACGAATTCCCATTTGAGAAAAAGTATAAGTATTTGAAAATTCAAACAAATAACAAGGAATATCTCGAAAATGGTTCATTCGACAAAAAAGTATATGACATAAATTGTGTGTTTAACGAGATGCCTGCCTACCTGCCCAACTTTTCGTTTTTGAGTTATACTGTACACAGACACACACAGACCTTTTTATAAAAATACTTTATGTGTATTCAGGGCACCTCAAAACATATATTTTCGGTTCAGGGCCTCCAAAAGATGTATTTCCCATGAAATCTAGATATCGATTTTTGGATGGAATGCAATACTTCCCCTTCTTACTATACGTAGTAGAGAAATTAAAAACAGTTCCTATAAACATTGTTCATAAACCTAGTATATTTTTAATTATAGTCTCATTTTGTACGAGGAACATATCTTGCGCACTCCAAGAGCTTTGGCACGAAATCAATGAGAACACATTGTACCTAGAGAGGTTTGTTACTATGCAATACATCTTGTTTGCATATGGTGTATCAAGTACGAACAGAACACAAGGGTAGTCAACCTACAGTATTCCACTGCATGCTACATACGTATTGCTCTATCAGTCAGGTAGATATATTATTTACCTCGGATGTATGGCAGTGCTCAAATGGCGTATATTTTGCTGTGACACTAAAGTCCTTCTATAGACCGAGGCACCGGTCTATTTTCATCATAGGGTTAGACGACAGTTAACAGGAGTCTGAGCGATGGAATGGTCGGGGAGGACCAATACCCTCGCCTTCCCGTTCTCATGGCCTTAACCCTTTAGATTTTTGGCTTTGGGGACATTTTTCAGTCTCCATAAATGATGTGTAGGCACTGCGACAACGCGTCTACAATGCCTGTGACGCAACCCGGCAACAACCAGGTGTTTCAAAGAATGCGTGATTCCATGAGACGTATGGTGGAAGGCTACATTGCGATGGATGGCGGCCACAATGAGCACCTATTTTCAAAATAAATTGAGTCTTATTTATGAACGCTCTTTAACTACTATGGTTCTTAGCGTCCCATTCTATATTGGGCGTGAAACACCGGTAATTTTGCTCAGAGGCCTCTTTATCAGGCTTGAGGTTCTTTTACGTGCCGTAAATCTACGACACGGGACCACCGGCTTTACTTCCCTTCCGAAGGAAGCCGTGCTAACGATTTTTACGCCCGAAAAAATCCATCGCCCTCCGCCGGGTTTGAACCCGCGACCTTGGGAACTAGAGGCTAGCACGGTACCACTAGTCCACGGAGGACGACTACCTATTTTCAAGAGTAGAGCAAAGACGTGGTAATCATTGATGGTAGTGTAGTAGACCATAACTCAGCATATATTAAGTATACGACCAAATTTTATAGCAGCTGTTTTTCTGCTTTTGTTGCATACTACCTCCTCTGTAAATATTGGAACTATATTTCCAGACATCCTGTATAATGTGTGTCCTAAATGTAAAGTAAAAATGGAGCGGCGAGCCAGATGGGCTTTACTGTACTGCGGGTAAGCGCTTTCGAGACGTACAAAAAATCCCTAGTCAAGACTGACACGCGTTCATCTCTTATTATCGGAGCATTTCCTGTCTAACGTTGGAAAACACATTATTCCTGACGACGTCATTCGCTTCTAAATAAATTCGTGATTCCAGCTTTGTCTAATCTTGGATTTCAAGGGAAAATTTACCATCTGCTCCGTAGTTTAGCTACAATAACAGATAAAACAACCAGTTTTAAAAATGTATTTAATTTCGGACGCTGATCGACTTTAACTCTAGAAGTATGCGTGTGATTAGAATAGGTATGTACACGTGTAAAATTTCTGATGTGTTACATTCGCATGACTGCCTCTCCTCTCTTCGCTTACTAAAAGGTATATAAATTATTCTTACGAAAGTTTATTTTCCCATCTACTTCATTTTAATCGAGATAAAACTTTTCGGAACTACCTCATTACACATTGCCTTATAGATAGAAAGAGAATAACAATTGTCAACTGTTTTAGAACTGGATGCAATACGCTGACCTTAAAATTCCATAGTGTTTCCATGACATCGCGAGAAACAACTAAAAATCGAAAGGACTTTAAAAGAATGGCTAAGTATTAAAGAATTCGAATAATTAATAACGAATATGCGGAGAGTGCCTGATGCTACAAAAACATTATTTGAAATAAATTGTGTGTTCTAAAAATCTACATTTGTTGTGTAGTACATTTTCGTCTCGCTTAACGTTTGCCAGTTTTACAAGATTATCAAAATTTCTTCCGAATAAAGAGAACTTTAAAGGCTATTCCCAGAAAACTTAAGATGTACATTTTATTTCTCTTTTAAGTATTTTTAATATCTGGTATTTTAATCAAAATGGTTTAAACCATTTTTAAGAAAACCAAACATTCTGAAAAATGTTCTTGTAAGCGGTAGTTTGACCTGGGGGAGTTTCTTGAAAATCTTCGTCGCATCTTTAAAAGGTGCTGAATCTAAATAGAAGTTTGGTATTTATCAGACTTTTTGTTTTTGAGTAATACTCCTCACACACCCACATACATGTATACGGACCTCCTATATAAAAATGCTTTCTTGGATTCGAGGTGTCTCATTTTGGGTGGAATGTAATGCTTTCTCCACTTACTATGTACGTGGTAGTGAAAGTAAAAATCTGATGTCTTACACTCACGTGACTTTCTCTACTATTTGTACAAACTATTTTTACAAACGTTTATTCCATATGCTTCATGTTAATCGAGATATCGAGATGTTAAACTTATTGCTAAATTTCTTGTAGATGCAAGGGGAATTGGTAGGCTTTAAGCGATAGTCAAATATTTTAGGAGCTGGTTGCTATGTGGAGCATTCCATTCTCTTTGCATTACCAGTGCAAAGAAAATGAATAACGAATTTGGGAAAAAATATAAGTATTGGAAAATTTAAGGAAATGACAAGCAACATCTCGAAAATGGTTCACTCAACAACAAAATGTATATGACATAAATTGTGTATTTTAACGCGATCTACATTTTTGTGTAGTAAAAGTTTGCTTATCTCTTATGGTTTACAAGTTATGCAAAAGTCGTTCAGAGTGAAAAATACTTTTGGAGACATTCCCAGGAAATTCGAGATATACATTTCATTTGTCATGACAATATCTTAAACATATGATATTTTAATCAAAATAGTTAGAGCCATGTTTGAGAAAATTAAAATTTTCGAAAAATGTTCCATGTAAAGGGTAATCTGAGGTGGGGGGATTTTGTTGAAAACCTTAGTGTCGCATCTCTGGAAGATACTGAACCTAAATACCAAGTTTGGTGTTTATCCGACTGTTCGTTTCTGAGTTATTCTGTTCACAGACACACACACACACACGGACATGTTTCCAAAAAAAAATTTTTTGGATTCAGGGGGTCTCAAAACATGTATTTCCGGTGCAATCTCGGTATCGAATTTTTGGGTGGAATACAATACTTCTCCTACTTACTATACGTAGTAGAGAAAGTAAAAATGAATCACAACAGACACGACACCCGCACGAAGCTACGAGTAAAACGTAGTAAAATAGATAATTTAATAAAATTGCATTTATTTTGGTTCATTGCCGTTTGTAAGAATTCATAACACGTTTGCTAATATCTCACAAATAAAAAATCGCAGGGCGTCAGGTCTACTGGTCGAGCGGGCCACACCTATATTGTGGTGAACTGCGGGAATATTTTTTTCCCCGGAGCAAATACATAACATGCAGACGATAATAAGAAAGATAGCAGCTTTCTACTACCCAAAATCGGATGCAACATACTAAACCATTATAGTGCGGTATTCTTCAGAAAGCAAGTCGAAAGCTTTCACGAGCGTTACGTGGAAGCAGAGGTAAACGTACGAATGTACGGGAGCCGCCCCCAACCTGGGCAAAGCACCGCAATGTGGGCCGCAACGTACCCTTTTGCTTTTACCGTGAGACCTGGAAGGGAGAAACTCGAAGGACGACCAAATCCGAATGAGGAGGGAGCAACATGGAAGGGATCCATAACGTTTACAGATTGAACGCATCCTACACCGCCCGGGTCCACCCACAATCCTCCAGAATACCGGCAGTCCCCCCTGATGGGGCCCAATCGGAGGAAGGTTCTAACTGAGTAGTCGTTAGGGGGAAAATCTATACAGACCATGCATCCACCACCTAGCCGCAACCTGCAGAACACCGTCATTTGGTCCTACAACCATGAAACAGTTGATGGTGATGATGGATATAGGAAATTGGGGGCAGAAAAGTTGTGGTGGAAGAGAAACCATCCCCATAAACACCTGCCGATCCGGGGAAACCACGTAAAACCCATGGATCAGAGTGGGCGACCGCCATGATCCAAACCAGGACCCGAGGGCATTAAGGTCACCTCAAAACATGCATTTTGCGGTGAAATCTGGATGTCAAAATTGTTAGTAGATTCTCTACTAACTATAAGTAGGAGCTAGAAAAAGTAAAAATGTGCGATTTACTAAATTATGGGATTTTTATCAAATTTTTCTAGGAATACCAGTTTCCAAAATATTCCTTGTCGTATGTTTAAGTTCTATTAAAGTGAATTCAGGTACCCTTAGCGTCTTTAAAAATTGGCGGCCTCTTTCTTGAAGAAGTAGGTATATTGATACGTTGTTGCTGCTACGTATGGAAAGCCAGTTTGTTAGGTTATTTTTTACTTTCTCTACTACGTATAGTAAGTAGGGGAAGTATTGTATTCCACCCAAAAATTCGATACCGAGATTTCAGTGGAAATACATGTTTTGGGACCTCCTGAATCCAAAAAAAAGCATTTTTGGAAACATGTCCGAGTGTGTGTCTGTGTGTCTGTGAACAGCATAACTCAAAAACGAACAGTCGGATAAACACCAAACTTGGTATTTAGGTTCAGTATCATCCAGAGATGCGACACGAAGGTTTTCAAGAAAATCCCCCCACCTCAGACTACCCTTTACATGGAACATTTTTCGAAAATTTTGATTTTCTCAAAAATGGCTCTAACGATTTTGATGAAAATATCATATGTTTAAGATAATGTCATGAGAAATGAAATGTATATCTCGAATTTTCTGGGAATGTCTCCAAAAGTATTCTTCATTGTGAACGACTTTTGCATAACTGATAAACCATAAGAGATAGACAAAATTGTACTACACAAAAAATGGAGATCGCGTTAAAATACACAATTTATGTCATATACATTTCTTTTGTTGAGTGAACCGTTTTCGAGATATTGCTTGTTATTCCCTTAAATTTTCCAATACTTATACTTTTTCTCAAATTCGTTATTCACTTTTTTTATGTCCTGGACATGCAAAGAGAATGGAATGCGCCACATAGCAACCAGCGTTAAAATATTTGACTTTCGCTTAAAAACTACCATATTCCCCTTGCATCTACAAGAAAATTACCAATAATATCGACATCTCGATTAACATGAAGCATATGAAGAATAGGCGTTTGTAAAAATAGATTGTACAAGAGTAGAGAAAGTCATGTGAGTGTAACACATCAGATTTTTTACCATGGTGTGGGTGTCAATTTGAAGTAGTTTGTATTGAAGGAGTTGTATTATATTTCAACTCTTGGGGAGCCGAACTTAAAATTCGTTGCAAGCGCACGTATACTAAACAGTTTCCTGTAGCATTTGCCCCAAATGTATTTTCAGGTGGTCTTTACCCCAAGCTTAAAAAAATATTAACTTTCTAATTAAACTGTTTCTTTAAATATTTAATATTTATGTTTGCCTCGACTGCGTCAGTATTATTTTAGAGACATGGATACCTTGACAGGGCGTGATGCGACAAGAATGTAGGCTTACACAGAGTTTTAGTTTTAATTCACTCCTTTTTACTTTCTCTACTACGTATAGTAAGTAGGGGAAGTATTGTATTCCACCCAAAATTTCGATACCGAGATTTCACCGGAAATACATGTTTTGAGACCCCCTGAATCCAAAAAAGCATTTTTGGAAACATGTCCGTGTGTGTGTGTGTGTGTCTGTGAACAGCATAACTCAGAAACGAACAGTCGGATAAACACCAAACTTGGTATTTGGGTTCAGTAACTTCCAAGGATGCGACACGAAGGTTTTCAAGAAAATCCCCCCACCCCAGAGTACCCTTTACATGGAACATTTTTCGAAAATTTTAATTTTCTCAAAAATGGCTCTAACGATTTTGATTAAAATATCATATGTTTAAGATATTTTTATGACAAATAAAATGTATATCTTGAATTTTCTGGGAATATCTCCAAAAGTATTCTTTATTGTGAATGACTTTTGCATAACTGGTAAACCATAAGAGATAGACAAAATTGTACTACACAAAAAATGTAGATCGCGTTAAAATACACAATTTATGTCATATACATTTTTTTGTTGAGTGAACCATTTTCGAGATATTGCTTGTTATTCCCTTGAATTTTTCAATACTTATTTTCTCAAATGGGAATTCGTTATTCATTTTTACTTTCTCTACTACGTATAGTAAGTAGGGGAAGTATTGCATTCCACCCAAAATTTCGATACCGAGATTTCACCGGAAATACATGTTTTGAGACTCACTGAATCCAAAAAAAGCATTTTTGGAAACATGTCCGTGTGTGTGTCTGTCTGTGTGTCTGTGTGTCTGTCTGTGTGTCTGTGAACAGCATAACTCAAAAACGAAGAGTCGGATAAACACCAAACTTGGTATTTAGGTTCAGTATCTTTCAGAGATGCGACACGAAGGTTTTCATGAAAATCCCCCCACCCCAGACTACCCCTTACAAGGAACATTTTTCGAAAATTTTAATTTTCTCAAAAACGGCTCTAACGATTTTGATTAAAATATCATATGTTTAAGATATTGCCATGACAAATAAAATGTATATCTCGACTGTTCTGGGAATGTCTCCAAAAGTATTCTTCGTTATGAACGACTTTTTTATAACTGGTAAACCATAAGAGATAGACAAAATTTTACTACACCAAAAAAGGTAGATCGCGTTAAAATACACAATTTATGTCATATACATTTCTTTTGTTCAGTGAACCGTTTGCGAGATATTGCTTGTTATTCCCTTAAATTTTCCAATACTTATACTTTTTCTCAAATTCGTTATTCATTTTTTTTATGTCCTGGACATGCAAAGAGAATGGAATGCGCCACATAGCAACCAGCGTTAAAATATTTGACTATCGCTTAAAACCTACCATATTCCCCTTGCATCTACAAGAAAATTATCAATAAGATTGACATCTGATATCTCCATTAACATGAAGCATATGGAGAATAAGCGTTTGTAAAAATAGTTTGTACAAGAGTAGAGAAAGTCATGTGAGTGTAACACATCAGATTTTTTTATCTTGGATATGCAAAGAGTTATAATCTGTGGCAAAGGAATGGTGCTGCACCTAGCAACCAGCTATTAAGAGATATGTATGTGCTTAAAGGCTACTGTTTTTCTATATTGCCCTTGTAAATATATTTTCCCCTACATGTACAAGAAAATTAGCTATAAGATAGAGTTTGCAAATGTTTATCTCGATTAACATGAACTAGATGGAGAATAAGTGTTTGTAAAAATACTATGTACAAGAGTAGAGAAAGTCATGTGAGTGTAACACATCAGATTTTTATTAATCCTTGACACAAATTAAATAGCACTTCACTGATATAGAGAGCTGTGAGATTCTTTAATTAATTTATTGCATTTTTTAACACGTAAACTTTTTTCGTCTCACACGAATACGTATTATATTTCTCGAGGACGCATCTTGCGTCCGGTTACTATCACTGTCTGCGGGCAACACGTCTGGTTATGAGCACTGTTTGGAGGGAACTGACTTAATTTCAACCATCTAAGCTTATAAATTTCTGTATTTCAAGTCTCTGATTGGCTAATCCTACTCCAATATAATTCCTTCATTTAACTAAAGCTTTTTCTGGTTGTTGATTGGCTATATTTTTAAACTGTCACTAAAATTACATTATTGTTGCTCCAAGATCACAAGTAACATTTAAACTCTCTAACTCATTATTGCCTCAAGGTTACCTCATTGTTAGCAACTTTTAATCTATTTCTCACAGCTCCTACATTATTAAATTACGTAATGCATTCACATAACATTATTGAACATGCTTACAATAATATAAGCATATGTAATGACTATTATATACATTTTACAAATTATTACATACACATATTGCTTCAAGGCGGGCTGTTATTGAATTTACATATAATATAATTTGACTGAAACCATTCAAGTGTTAATAATACTGCCTCATTCTTCTTTGCCCCTTTCTTTCTTAAAAATTTATGTATATGAGATTAATGTATATTTACAATGGGTAGAGAAATTGCACCATTTTAATTGCAAATGATTGTAAAATTTATGCAGAATTAGTCGTCGCAGCCCCGCAGTGGTCGTCAGTTTGATGCAGGAATGTAGTTGCTACCTTTTCCTGATGTCTCCAATATCTACTATTAATTCTGCTGCCGGCTGCTCCATCGTAGAGCTATGAGTATTCTTCATCAGGGTACGTGTGGATGTATTGTGAAGGACAACACCAATTCTAAATTAGCTGAGAAATTTTGAGTTCTTGAATTTAATTGCGATCGTTTGAAATGAAGATTTATATTGACACAGAGTTGTAGTACTCTTAGCTATAAGAATTGAATTATTATACCTGCTAATTTGGGAAGGATTAATTTTGGGGTTTGAAATAAAAGAAACTAGGCGTGTAACTCGCCGTGAGTCGCTAAAACGTTGACCGTCAAAACCCTCACGCTACACTCTAGTACTGAAGAAGTTGCCAGAGCAGTTAATGTGTGCATAGCTATGTGCACCAACGTCTGTTGGTACCACAATCAGAGTAACCCTCTGATCTAGATGCCCAAGCATTTAATAATTTTAGCTTCGCCTACATTTATTCCCGCGCCAACATTCTACCTTATACGTTGTCAAATCTCAAAACTCTTAGTATACGAATGTGACACTGTTACTAGGGGCTTAGCTGAAAAATCTGTAAATACCTTCACCTCTCTAATTCCCAGAATTGGCCTATATGCCTATATAAACATCTTGAAATCACTCCTAGCTGGTTTCTAAGAAACTTTAATGCCTTCTGTATTCTGATGTCACTAATAATTTTAGCTAACATGAGTCCTAATTACCTCCATCTTTTCGCACAAACATCTCAACTCAAACTTGTTATATTTGAAGAAGTTATTTTCTTCACGTAATATTTTTTTAAACTTTAAGATTTTATGTTGTGCTGCTTTTGTTTTGTTTGGTTACGTAATTTTAACTGCCCCACGTATGGGAGCCAACTTGAAGTAGGTGTTTGATACGTATTGTTTAACTTGAAGATGATATTTAGCTCCACGCTTGGGAAGCCAACTTGAAGTAAATTCGTGCTTACGTAATAAATTACGTAAATATTAGTTGCTTTAAGTTGTTTGCAACACGCTTTGGACGTCGATTTGAATTTGTTGATTACGTAATAGTTACTGTTATTACGTAATATGCTGCTACGTATGAGAAACTGATTTCAAGATGTGTTTTTGTTATTACACTCCAAGTTTTACACTATAATATTTAACTTTGTTATTAAAACTGCTTCTATATATTATTTTATGATTGAGTTTTCATCGGCTGCGTCAGAAATGTTTGTAGAGTCCTGTATCTTAGTCAAGGCGTGGTGCAACAAGAATGTAGACATCACAGAATTTAACTTTTTAAATTCACTTCTTTTATTAATTCTTGCACATTTTTATAAAGCACTACACCTTTTAAGAACTGTGAGAATCTTTAATACTTTCACTTAGCGCGTATACATATTTTACGATTCACACGTAATATCTCTGTAGAGAACACATCTTCCATCTAATCACTACCAAGGTTTGCCAGCAACTGAGCAACTTCCAACGGTCAAAACACGTAAGCTTCGGTATTTCAAGTCTCTGATTGGCTAATTCTAGTCCAATAGAATATGTGCATTTTACTTGAAACGTTTTCCTTTCTAGTGATTGGTTAATTCTAAACTGTCAGAGAAATTACATTATCGTTCTTTAATCATGACTAGTAATTTTCAAACTCTAAAACTCATTATTGCTACAAGGTTACCTCATTATTACCTCATTGTTAGCAACTTAAAACTTATTATTCTCACAGCTCTTGCATTATTAAAGTATGTAATGTATGCACATAACATTATTAAAACATGTTTATAATAAAATAGGCATTTGCAATGACTGTCACATACATTTTAAATAATTATTACATACATATTGTTTCAAGGCGGGCTGTTATTGAATTTACTTATTATATAATACAATTGGCGGCGCCGTGGCCGAGTGGTTAGACCGCTCGCCTACCACCGAGGCGGCCCACCTGGTTCAATCCCAGGGACCTGCATGTGGGATTTGTGGTGGACGAAGCGGCGTCTGGGCGGGTTTTCTCCGGGTTCTCCGGTTTCCCCCGCCATTCATTCCACCAACTACTCCATCATCACCTTTCCTTTCATCCATTTCACCAACATTTCGTTTCATCTACTTCCTTCATCCCATACCAGGCATCGGGCTGATCCCCCATCCTGGATGTTCTGTCTGATCCACGAGTGTCTGCTCCTCGACGGGGCTCTGACCCCAGGCACCCGCCTGTAAGTCCTGGGGGGTGTAAGTCCTACATAAGAGGAGGCTAAATAGATAATGAATGAATATAATACAATTGAAATTATTTAGATATTAAAATACTGCCTCACATTATAACTTGATTTAATATACGAAAATTATTTATTGCAATTATTTCTCATCTTACTATTATTTCTTTATTTAATATAATATATAATACTGATAATATTCCTCCTCCTGTTGGTTCGGAGAACAGATCGGAAGCCCAATTGCTGCTATGAAGACGGCAAAGAGAAAAGATATCCCAGTGCGTAACGCAAAATGTTTACGCAAAATTTTCCGTTGACAAGCACCTTCAACATGTTTCATTAACTTTCCGGAACCAGTTATGATTTATTTTCTTTCCTTCCATTTTCTGTATCACTCAAGAGGAGTGCGCAAGTTATATTGACGTCAACATCACGGATTAAACTTGTCATGGCCAGCTCTAACGCTCTTTGCATCAAATGAGATGAGATAATGATCCAATTAATGCTATACCACAAGGCCAGAACGTCATATCTGTGTGTATACGTCACTAAAGCTGATTTTACGCTGTTAGCGCCTTTCATAAGCGTCTGAAGCGATTTGAGTCTGTGAAGTTATTAGTATATAAGATGCTTGGCAATTACATCAATGAGATGTGATACATTCACATGACTTTCACTACCGTCTATCATTATTAGTAGATATACAAATTAATCTTACTAAACCTTACTTTTCTATGTACTATATTTTAATTCAAATAAATCTTTGTAGAAATAGCTACAATACACATTTCCTTATAGATACAAAAAGGACAGCGACAGTCAAATGTTTAGGAACTGGACACTATATGCTGGCCTTAAAATTCCATACTGTTTCCATGCAATCGTGAGAAACTGAAAATCCATATGACTTCAGACAAGTATTGAACAAATCTAACCTTTAATAACGGATATCTCAGAAATTACGTATGCCATAAAAATTTATTTTAAATACATTGTGTGTTTTAAAGAGATCTACATTTTTTGTGTGGCACATTTACGACTATAGTTTATCAGTTATACAATATTCTAGAAAATTCCTTCCGAATAAGTTTTTAATTAAACGTTCTTCATTATTTGACTTCTGTATTATCAAATGGGGATTTGATTTTTATAACCCTGTTTTATGTTAATTTAATTTAGACTAACCTAGACTATACCCAGAAAATTAAGGATATACATTTTATTTGTTATGTAAATGTCCTTCATATAGGGTGTTTTAATCAAAATCGATAGCCATTTTTAGAAAATCGAAATTTTCGAAAACATTTTCATGTAAAGGGTAGTTAGAGTGAGGGGATTCTCTTGAAAATCTTTCGTATCGCATCCTTGGAAGATACTGAACTCAAATACCAAGTTTGGTACTTCCGACTTTTTGAGTTATGCTGTTCACAGACACACACATACACACAGACATATTTCGAAAAATTCTTTATTTGTATTCATGAGTCCCCAAAACATGTATTTCCGGTGAAATCTCGGAAGAGAATTTTTGGGTGCAATACAATACCTTCTCTACCTCATTGTACACAGTATTGTAAAAAAAATCTGATGTGTTACACTCACATGACTTTCTCTACTCTTGTACAAACTATTTTTACAAACGCTTATTCTCCATCTACTTCATGTTAATCGAGATAAACATTTGCAGACTCTATCTTATTGCTAAGTTTCTTGTAGATGTAAGGGGAATATATATTTACAAGGGCAGTATAGAAATACAGTAGCATTTAAGCATATACATATCTCTAAATAGCTGGTTGCTAGGTGCAGCATCATTCCCTTTGAAACAGATTAATACTCTTTGCATATACAAGATAAAAAAAATCTGATGTGTTACACTCACATGACTTTCTCTACTCTTGTACAAACTATTTTACAAACGCCTATTCTCCATCTACTTCATGTTAATCGAGATAAACATTTGCAGACTCTATCTTATTGCTAATTTTCTTGTAGATGTAAGGGGACAATATATTTCCAAGGGCAATAAGAAAAACAGTAGCCTTTAAGCACTCAACAAAATAAATGTATATAACATAAATTGTGTATTTTAACGCGATCTACATTTTTGTGTAGTAAAATTTTGACTATCTCTTATGGTTTACCAGTTTTGCAAAAGTCGTTCATAATGAAGAATACTTTTGGAGACATTCCCAGAAAATTCGAGATATACGTTTCACTTGTCATGAATATATTTAAAACTTATGATATTTTATCAAATTCGTTAGAGAAAATTTAGAATTTTCGAAAAATGTTCCATGTAAAGGGTAATCTGGGATGGGGGGGATTTTCTTGAAAACCTTTGTATCGCATCTCTGGAAGATACTGAACCTAAATACCAAGTTTGGTGTTTATCCGACTGTTCGTTTCTGAGTTATGCTGTTTACAGACACACACACGGACATGTTTCGAAAAATGCTTTTTTTGGATTCAGGGTGTCTCAAAACATGTATTTCCGGTGAAATCTTGGTATCGAATTTTTGGGTGGAATACAATACTTCCACTACTTACTATACGTAGAAAGTAGAAATTTGCATGACAAATGAAATGCATATCTGGAGATTTCTGGAAATAACGTATGAAGTCCTCTTCATTCGGAAAGAATTTTGCATAATTAGTAAACCACAAAACATTGGCAAAGAACGCAAACCTCTTTAAAATAAGTTATTGTGGCATCAGATATCCGTTGTTCGTGTGAACTTTTCAATACTTTTTAATTTCTCTACTACATATAGCAAGTAGAAGAGTATTGTATTCCACCCAAATATTCGATACCAAGATTTCACCGGAAATACATGTTTTGAGACCCCCTGAATCCAGAAAAAGCATTTTTGGAAACTTATCCGTGTGTCTGTCTGTCTGTGTGTGTGTCTGTCTTTGAACAGCATAACTCAGAAACGAACAGTCCGATAAACACCAAACTTGGTATTTAGGTTCAGTATCTTCCAGAGATGCGACACAAAGGTTTTCAAGAAAGTCCTCCCACCTCAGACTACCCTTTACATGGAACATTTTTTGAAAATTTTAATTTTCTCAAAAATGGCTCTAACGATTTTGATTAAAATATCATATGTTTAAGATATTTTCATGACAAATAAAGCGTATATATTGAATTTTCTGGGAATGTGTCCAAAAGTATTCTTCATTGTGAATGACTTTTGCATAACTGGTAAACCATAAGATATAGACAAAATTTTACTACATAAAAATGTAGATCGCGTTAAAATACACAATTTATGTCATATACATTTGTTTTGTTGAGTGAACCATTTTCGAGATATTGCTTGTTATTTTTTTAAATTTTTCAATACTTATTTTCTAAAATGGGAATTCGTTATTCATTTGTTTGTCTTGGATATGCAAAGAGTTATAATCTGTGGCAAAGGGAATGGTGCTGCACCTAGCAACTAGCTATTAAGAGATATGTCTATGCTTAAAGGCTACTGTATTTCTATATTGCCCTTGCAAATATAAAACAAGGGGAACATAGTACGCCTTAAGTGATAGTCAAATATTTTTAGAACTGGTAGCTCTGTGTAAAATGTAAATCTCTTTGCAGGTCAAAAGATCTTTTCTGCAAATGTTTATCTCGATTAATATGAAATAGATGGGGAATAAGAGTTTGTAAAAATAGTTTGTACAAGAGTAGAGAAAGTCATGTGAGTGTAACACATCAGATTTTTTTAAATTATAATCGTTAGAACCACTCTTGAGAACAAAATCTGATATGTACATTTACATGACTTCCTCTTCCCTTTATCCTTATTAGTAGGTACACAACTTATTCTTACGAAAGTTTATATTCCTATCGACTTCATTTTAATCGAGATAAACCTTTCCGGAAATAACTGCATACACAGATACGAGATAATAGCTATAGTTAAATGTTTTGGAACTGGACGTTATACGTTGGACTTAAAATTTCATTACATTTTATTTGTAATATACATAAATATCTTTATATATATAACGAGGGCTGATCAACAAAGACTGAAACTGATTTTTTTCTTTCTCTACTACGTATAGTAAGTAGGGGAAGTATTGCATTCCACCCAAAAATTCGATTCCGAGATTTCACCGGAAATACACGTTTTGAGACCTCCTGAATCCAAAAAAAGCATTTTTGGAAACATGTCCGTGTGTGTATCTGTGTGTGTGTGTCTGTGAACAGCATAACTCAAAAACGAACAATCGGATAAGCACCAAACTTGGTATTTAGGTTCAGTATCTTCCAGAGATGCGACACGAAGGCTTTCAAGAAAATCCCCCCACCCCAGACTACCCTTTACATGGAAGATTTTTCGAAAATTTTAATTTTCTCAAAAATGGCTCTAACGATTTTGATGAAAATATCATATGTTTAGGGTAATGTCATGAGAAATGAAATGTATATCTCGAATTTTCTGGGAATGTCTCCAAAAGTATTCTTCATTGTGAAAGACTTTTGCATAACTGGTAAACCATAAGAGATAGACAAATTTTACTACACAAAAAATGTAGATCGCGTTAAAATACACAACTTATGTCATATACATTTCTTTTGTTAAGTGAACCGTTTTCGAGATATTGCTTGTTATTTCCTTAAATTTTCCAATACTTATACTTTTTCTCAAATTCGTTATTCATTTTTTTTATGTCCTGGACATGCAAAGAGAATGGAATGCGTCACATAGCAACCAGCGTTAAAACATTTGACTATCGCTTAAAACCTACCATATTCCCCTTGCACCTACAAGAAAAGTACCAATAAGATTAACATCTCGATATCTCGATTAACATGAAGCATATGGAGAATAGGCGTTTGTAAAATTAGGTTGTACAAGAGTAGAGAAAGTTAT
The DNA here is from genome assembly GCA_030765065.1 of Deroplatys truncata. Classification (NCBI taxonomy): domain Eukaryota; kingdom Metazoa; phylum Arthropoda; class Insecta; order Mantodea; family Mantidae; genus Deroplatys; species Deroplatys truncata. Next base: position 69,910,173 of record CM060978.1, on the reverse strand, counting down.
GGAAGTGTAACACATCAGATTTTTTCATAGATGTTTATTACTCCAATTCAATGTTTACATGATCTTTTTCAAAGTAGTCCCCTCCTACTTCAATGCACTTTTTATAGCGTCTCTGCCAGTCCTTGAACACGTGCTGCAGACCATTCTTTGTCAGGTCCTTGAGAATCGCATCACGTTTCTTGAACACTGATTCAGAGTTCTCAAATCGAATACCCCTAAGCTTTGCTTTTAGTGATGGGAATAAAAAATGTCAAAGGGTGCAAGATCGGGGCTATAAGGTGGATGTGGTACACAGGTAATGTTGAATCGAGCCAGAAACTGCACGACTTGATTTGCGACGTGAGAGCGTGCATTGTCATGATGAAGTCGCCACCCAGTCCGAGAAAGCTCTGGTCGTTTCTTTGCAATGTGCTTCCTCAGTGTAGCCAATACTGACATGTAGTATGCTACTGTAACAGTAGTGTCAGGGGGAACTGCATGTTGGTAAATCATTCCATTACAATCAAAAAATGTGATCATCACTTTCCCTGCAAATGGAACAACTTTTGCCTTTTTCGGTTTTGGAGAACCTGGCGATTTCTACACTGTGCTGGCTTGTTTTCCTTCAGGATCATAATGATGCAGCCATGACTCATCACTGGTGATAATCGATTTAAAAAATGCATCACCTCCATTGTCTGGTATTCGAAATCCACGTAGGGTCTACAAAATAGAGGATTACTACCAACCTACCAATACGAGATTGCTGCCGCCTACCAACATTATACATAAATACCCGCTATTTTCAAATATTTATGTCACGGATACAAAACTATCACGGAAGCTACAGGAAAAAATCAGTCTCAGTCTTTGTTGATCAGCCCTCGTTAGAGCCATTTTTCAGAAAATCAAAAAGTTTGAAAAAGTTACATGTAAGAGGAACATTTGGTTTTTCAAGTCCGCTGTTTACACACACACACACACACACACACACACACACGCACACACACGGACCTTTCTGTAAAAGCTTTTGTTTTTGGTACAGGTTATCTTAAATCATATATTTCCGGTGAAACCTCGATATCGAATTTTTAAGTGGCATACTACACTTCCCCTATTTATTATACATAGTACGACCGAGATAGCTGAGGCACCAACGCCTGTGGTCCGCATTCTGTATTTCCCGGGTTCGATTCCCGATGACCGCCCGTTCTGACCATGTGGTTTTCCCTGGTCGAGTAGGCGAATGCCAGTGTGGTGTATTCTACCATTATTTCTCCTTTCCCTCCGATTCATCTCTCCCTTTCATGTTTGAGGTATATTTTCAAGTCCTGCAGTGCTGACTGTCGGGCATATGGCGTGTATGGTTACGCATTGGAAAGATTTCTTCCCGTGAACGTTGTTCTCCGCCCGTTAGAATCGCTTCGTCGCCCCCTCTTGAGATTCTTCGCCTCTACCTATGCCCGGGTACTTAGGGACTTCGGCGCGTATCTGCGGGTCTATCTGCCAGAGGACCTGAGACCTCCTACGGCTCTCTCATCTTAAGCTGGTCGCAGTACAAATGAACATTAAATACTAAATTTTTTATTGAGCAGATTTTACGTCTTTGAATTATTTTGTTCACAGACAGGTACACACACAGACACCGTTTCCAACAATGTGTTTTACTCAGGGAACCTCAAAAAATGCATTAACAATAACATCTCGTTATCAAATTTTGGGGGGATGCGATACTTGTTACACTTACTATAGGTATTAGCAGAAAAAGTAAAAATACTTTCAGGAAATTTGTGGTATAATATATCACCTCTTTCATAACAGCGAAGGCCAGAAAAAATTACGTCACCATGTTATTCAAATGTTGATAATTATATAGCATTTCTATAAAGTGTTACCCATGTGTGACCGAACGAGATGGCTCCGTGGTAACGTGCGAGATTCGTATTCGGGAGGTACCGGGTTCGTACTTTTTAGTATTTTTTTGACAAAGGCGAATGTAGGGTTGATGTATTCTAACACGGCTCTCCACTCTCCCCCGTTTCTTCTCATTTCATTTCTCGTTCATGTTTCAGGTTGACTCTGGGGCCGCGTTTCAGTTTTGTAGGGCAGATGGCGCAGAGGTTTGCGTTTTGTAAATGGAGGGATGTCTCCGAGCGGCCCTCCCGTGGCTGGGTGGTCAAGCCTGAAACTGTTAGGGAACCCTGCGCGTCTCTGTCAACTTGCGCCGGCTTCGCTTTGCCACCCGCCTGTCTCCTGTGATTCTCTCACTTCATCCCTTCCTCCCAGAGGTGTATGTACAATAGACCCCTTGATGATCGCAGTGTAAGGTGTCCTTCCCTCCGTTCACTAGCCCACTACAATTATCTTTGTGTAACTCAACATAAACATCGTGCTCTTACTTCCTATGTCATTTAGCATTTTTGCTTCAACCATTACCTAAATATTCTAACACGTTTATGCTCATTTATAGTATTTTTTCCGGACTCAAACAGCATTTAAACTCATTCCTCCTCTCGCTAAAGCATTTTCCTTTGGTTCAGTTACAATTTCACAGTTATGTATGTTACATTATTAACGAATTCTAATTCTTATCATTCCACCTTTACCTTTTATATTATCTGTGTCAGATAGAAAAAATCTAATGTGTTGCACTCACATGACTTTCTCTACTCCTGCACAAACTATTTTTACAAACGCTTATTTTCCATCCACCTATGTGAATTGAGATAAGCATTTGCAGAAACTATCTTATTGCTAATTTTCTTGTAGGTGTAAGGAAAATATGGTAGGATTTAAGCGATAGTCAAATCTTAAGAGCTGGTTGCTATGTAGAGCATACCATTCCCTTTGCATGTCCAGGACATAAAAAAAGCCAATAGCGAATTCCCGTTTGAGAAAAAGTAAAAGCATTGGAAAATTCAAGCAAATAACAAGGAATATCTCGGAAATGCTTCACTCCACAAAAAATGTATATGACATAAATTGTGTATTTTAGCGAGATATATATTTCTTGTGTAGTAAAATTGTGTGCATCTTTTATGGTTTACCAGTTATGCAAAAGTTATTTAAAATGAAGACGACTTTGGGGACATTCCCAGAAAATTCAACATATACATTTCATTTGTCATGAAAATATTTTAAAATATGATGTTTCCTTCAAAATTGTTAGAGCCATTTTTTAGAAAATCAAAATTTTCGTTAAATGTTCCCTGTTGAAGTAGATTATATTTGTAGGTAGTTGGTAGATGCTTCATGTTTCTCTGCACCACGTATGGGAGCCAATTTGTCGCGGTCACTTCGTGTTATCGTTTTGCTGGGCGCCTGTTATTGTATTACTATTTTTAAATTTGGGTTCATTGTCCTCCGGCTAGCTATTATTTCTCGGTCGAGCATATCTCTTGAACAGAGTGTGTAAACGGAAAGGATTTGTTACTGAAAGATAACACTGATAAAAGAATTTGTTTTTACACTTTTATTGTCGTCACACATTATTCAATTTCACATATTGACTTTTGATACACGCCAGACTGAAGCTGTTATATTTTCTGTTACTATAATCACTTATTTGCTGAACATATTAATTCGCGTATTTCACATTTATAACTAACTTTACAACGCGAGAGATTTTGTAGAATTGCGCGACGATTCTCTTAAACTTTGTGACGTATAACCCACGAATACTTATGTTGAACTGAACGACGTATTACACGCGAATGCTTCTGTTGGACTGTGTGCCACCCGCTTCTCGGCTTTAGCTTTTTATACACCCTCACCCGATATGCCTGAAGATTATAACCGAGTTGCTATTGGTTAATAAAACGCGCCAACATTAGCGTCTATATTTATATCCAATCAAAATTACGAACACATATGCTCTAGGGAAGAAATTCCCGCCATTTCTAAGAAAAGCGCGCCAATCTGACGTCATTTGCTTGTCTCTAATAATTGATAAACAACTCACCCCCTCGCTCATTGTTACCCGCTCTTATTGTCAGTTTCAGTGAGGCCGTGTAAACTTATTTCCTAACAATGCTTATAATTAACAAACATCTCAAATCAATGTCATACACTAATGCTTATTTACACTACAATCACTCTGGCATTTACATTGTTGTGATACAAATTACTGTCACACTGTAAAGGGTAGTCTGGGTTGGGGATTTTGTTGAAAATCTTCGTATCACATCTTTGAATGATACTGAATCTAAATACCAAGTTTAGTATATAATAGACTTTTCGTTTTTGACCTTACGGGGATACATACACAGACATGTACACACCTTTTTATAATATGCTATTTTATTGGTTTCAGCGGGCCTCAAAACATGAATTTCCGGGGAAATATCTATATAGAATTTTTAGATGGAATGTTTCGCTACCTCTACTTACTATAGATAAAGTAAAAATATACTTTTGATGTCCCCTAAACCTTCCCCAAAACACACTTTTACTTTCTCAAATGTCTACTGTCGAGTAGAGAGATGTATTTATGGGTATTAAACGTTTTACATATTGAGGCTCATAAATCATACGAGTCAGACTACACCTAAGGGTACACGTTTTAGTCTATATTCGTCACACTGAACATTATATTTCATTATATTTAATAAAAACTGAAAAGAAAGAAAGAAAAAATCTGATGTGTTACACTCACATGACTTTCTCTACTCTTGTACAAACTATTTTTACAAACGCTTACTCTCCATCTACTTCATGTTAATCGAGATAAACTGTTGCAGACTCTATCTTATTGCTAATTTTCTTGTAGATGTAAGGGGGATATATATATTTACAAGGGCAATATAGAAATACAGTAACCTTTAAGCATAGACATTACTCTTAATAGCTGGTTGCTATGTGCAGCACCATTCCCTTTGCTACAGATTAATACTGTTTGCATATCCAAGACAAAAAAATGAATAACGAATTCCCATTTGAGAAAATAAGCATTGAAAAATTTAAGGGAATAACAAGCAATATCTCGAAAATGGCTCACTCGACAAAAAAGAATGTATATGACATAAATTGTGTATTTTAACGCGATCTACATATATGTGCAGTAAAATTTTGTCTATCTCTTATGGTTTATCAGTCATGCAAAAGTCGTTCACAATGAAGAATACTTTTGAAGACATTCCTAGAAAATTCAAGATATGCATTTTATTTGTCATGAAAATATCTTAAACATATGATATTTTAATCAAAATTGTTAGCCATTTTTTAGAAAATTAAAATTTTCGAAAAATGTTCCATGTAAAGGATAATCTGCGTTGGATGATTTTCTTGAAAACCTTCGTGTCGCATCTCCGGAAGATACTGAACCTAAATACCAAGTTTGGTGTTTATCCGACTGTTCGTTTTTAAGTTATGCTGTTCACAGACACACACGGACATGTTTCCAAAAATGCTTTTTTTGGATTCAGGGGTTCTCAAAACATATATTTCCGGTGAAATCTCAGTATCGAATTTTTGGGTGGAAGACAATACTTCCCTTACTTACTATGCGTAGTAGAGAAAGTAATACAGAAAACAACAAAAAGCACACAAACAAACAAAAGAAAACAAAAAAGCAAGTGCAATTACACGCTCTATTGTTTATAAATCCAACTCCATATCCGCCCCTAACACACTAACCCTCCCCTCCCACCCTTCCTCCTCTTCCTTACACAGTGTTCTGAGCTGCATGCTTTACACTTTTGCAAAAGTGTACTTACCGAGCTAGGTAACGCCGCAATAACTGTGCGACTCGCATTCGGGAGTTTCAAACCCCAAGGGACAACTAACCTGACCACGCTTTTCCTCGGTCGCTTGGTTAATGCTGGATTGGATAATTTGATCCACGAGTTTTACAATCATCCCTTTCATCATTACTGTTTTATTTTCTTCTTCCTCACCACCATACCAGGCATTGGGCTGATCGCCATCCTGGGTTTGTTATGATCCAGAGTATGCTTGCTCCTCGATATGCTACTGACCCAAGGCATTGGCTTGTAAGTCCTTGGGATGTAAGTCTTACAAAGAGGAGAGTAATACGATGAATAAGAGGTGATGGTAGTAGTAGTAGTAGTAGTAGTAGTAGTAGTAGTAGTAGTAGTAGTAGTAGTAGTAGTAGTAGTAGTAGTAGTAGTAGTAGTAGCAGCAAAGCAATAGTAGTAGTACAGGGAGAGCCAAAAAGCTAAGAACTGGCTGCGCGGTGTTTTTCCTTTCCGCGTCCTCGGCGCTCGTTGCCGTCGGTCGCTATCATAAGAAAGGCGCGGATGAAACAACACAAGATTTTTAAAACTACTTTTAAACGCTTTACTTACCAACTTTATGAAAGGAGATGCTGAAACGAGTCAACAGTTGACGCCCGTACATATGTGAATACAATTTTGCCTCCTTTTTTTTTTTTAGAGAATTAACAGCCAGGGAGCATGATTTTGTCTTTTTTCAACAAGACTCTGCAACGCTTATACGGCCAGTATTTCAATGAGAAAAATTGAAAGTACGTTTGAGGAAAGAATTATTAGTAGAGACCTTGGCCCCCTCGGTCCCCCGATCTAACCCCCCTGCGATTTCTATCTCTGGGGTGACTTAAAACAAAGTGTGCAAGACAAATCCACACACCCTGGAAGAATTAAAACAAAATATCCGCCAGGAAATTGCCAGCATTTCTCAACGTGAACTGCGGCGAATGATGGATAGTTTCCTAAAGGGGCGCCAAAAATGCGTGGACGACAGTCGTCAGTTTCAGCATCTCCTTTCAATAAGTTGGTAAGTAAAGCCTTTAAAAGTTTTAAAAATATTGTATGGTTTAATCTGCGCCTTTCTATGATAGCGGCAGACGGCAACGAGCGCCGAGGACGCAGAAGGTAAAACAGCGCGCAGCCGGTTCGTAGTTTTTTGGCTCTCTATGTGGTAGTAGTAGGAGGAGTAGTAGTAGTACTAGTAGTAGTAGGCGTGTACCAATTGGTCCCCAGCCAGCAAGGTCCAACTAACTAAACGCCATCTCGAAATAACAGAGAAATCTGCCAGATACTTTCCTCTCAGCTGTTCTTAGTACAATGTGCCAAAATACAAACTCAAGTTCTTTCTTCTCTACACCAAGGACAGATTCTTATGCTTGCTTCGTTAACAAATTTGATCACTCGCCATGACCTCGGCCTAAGCCAAGCAAGCCGTTTCCTACATTTCCCGCCAAATATATTGTCAATACCCCATTCTGTTTCTATTTTCGAATGTAAGTTTAATGCCACTTTCTCATTAATAAGGCTCCGAACTTGGGACCCGGTGTGCCCTGCGGTCAACTGGGGCTACAGCTGTAACGTAAACAAAGCTAATGCAAGTGTATACTCAGCGATAGCACCTCTGTATTGATAGGAAGTATTTGTTTACATTGAACACCAGTCGCTTAGGCTCACAAAGTCTTCGTCTTACGCATTAGCAGTCATAGGAATTCTAAAGCAGTTGGTTTCAAGTTATCTACACTCAAACCATGCTGACTACAACAATTGCGAAACGACAGAGGCCAAGGTTCACTGACAGGTAGGTAAAAACCAGCCCGAGTGCTGTCTGCAAACGCCAAAAGACTGTACGAGGATTGGGGTCACCCTGTCTATAGATCCATGACAGCTCAACCTTATTTCCTCCGTCCTGGTTTTAATTATCTACTACATTGTTTGTTACAGTGTCTGCTCTAGATCTACAACTCTGACTCGATTCTGTATCTTTCTCCACACATTCGCTCTATTTCCTTGTTCTTCCAACCAAATATTACCCATCCCTATTCCTTCCAGCCCTCACTTGATTTTCGATGCCCACGTCTTGCTCCCCTCCCCCCATCTTAACCTGTTCCTTATAGCAGAGTGTTGTACATTTCTGCGATTTATACCGTCTGTACCTGCCTGTCCCGACAAGTTGGTTATCCGCAGTCAAACCTCATAGGCAGGCAGTTTTCCTCAATGCTGGACAGGTCCAGAAAACTCTGGCTTATGCTACCTAATGGCAGGAGCGAAGGTTTTAGAGGTGGGATTTGGAAACCTTTCTCTCATACTCTTAATTGCTAGTGGAAAAAAGGATAAGCATTATTTTATGCATGACCTTAACGACATCCTAATGCTTATTACTGTTACATTTAAGTTGTTGTCCATAATTATATGCTCCAAACTGCTAATGAAATGATAAAAAGTTACCATTTTGGAACTGTTCGGAAAGCTTTCATTGGGATTATTTCAACCGTTACGTTGAACAACCTATTTCGATGTTTTTAAAATAGTGCGAGATATTTGCAATCGTTTACAGCTTTGCAAGTTATTATTATTGTTATTATTAACGGAGTGCGTACTTATTCCTTGTGTATGCTTTTAACAAACGCATAAATGACCAACTGTTTTTGATTATCTATAATTACTTATTCACCAATTTTTTTGCCTTTAATTGTCACTGGTTTAATATTGTACACTCTCGTAGGAGGTGATCTACCTTTAGATCTCTCTCACTGCAAAGACATACCTTTAAACTTGATGAATCTTATAAATGGGCCGAAAACGTGTAAGAATGTAAAAGTTGTAAAACTTCGAAAAATGTATATTAAAGTTAAAACATGTAGCAATTGTTGCAGTAATCTGTTCGTGTTATCGTATTTGCTGAGCGCCTGTTAGTGTTTTATTATTTGTTATAATTTGGGTTCTTTGTCCTCCGGCGAGCTATTATTACTCAGTCGAGTAAATATCTCTAAACAGGGCGTGTAAACGGAAAGGAGTTGTTACTAAAAGATAACACTGATAAAAGAATTTGTTTTTACACTTTTATTGCCGTCACACTTAATTAATTTCACATCTTTAATCTTGATACACGCCTGACTGAAATGTTATATTTCCGAATGTAATTACTGTCGTAATAGTTGTCGCGTACCTACTTCACGTTTTGTAACTAACTTTACGACGCGAGAGATTCTGTAGAACTGCGTAATGTGTACCTCGCGAGAGATTGCTGAGAACTGCGTGATATGTACCTCATGAATGATTCTTTAGAACTGCCTGACGTGTACCTCGCGAGAGAGATTTCTTAGAACTGCGCGATACTTGCTTTTGGCTCAAGAATTTATACTCCCTCACCCCGAAATGCCTAAACATTATAATAGAGCTGTTATTGGTTATTAAATCGTACCAACATTAGCGTTTGTTTTGTAAGCCAATTACTAATACATATGCTCTAGGGAAGATATTCCCTCCATTTCTAAAGAAAGCCACGCTACCCTGACGCCATTTGTTTGCCTCTTCTAAGTGATAAACAACTCACCTCATCGCCTCATTGTTACCCACTCCTATTGTCAGTTTCAGTGAGGCCGTGTAAACTTAATTCCTAACAATGCTTATAGCTAACAAACATCTAAAATCATTGTCATACAATAATGTTAATTTATACAACAATCACTCTGGCATTCACAGTGTTGTGATATAAAATACTGCCTCACAATGTCGAAAACAAGTAAAAATGTCTGAGAATGCTGAATAATATGAGAAACAGATACAGAATTCGGGAATTGTAAAACCTTAAACTTTATAAATTGTGATAAGTTATTTAGAAACATCAAAAATGCTTTTAAAAAGCATTAAGAAAAAAATAATTTTCCCTACTAAAGTTTCCGCAAAATATCATGCGGTATATTAAGAAGCTAGGCTGAAAATATAATAGCAATGTGTCAGCTTCCCTACTCCTAATGTATATCCAAAGTAAGCACTGTTTCGTTAGATGTATGCATCTAGCTAGGTTCCAGGTCCTGTAAGCATACACCAGCAACTGTAGTTCCGGACCGCACTGCATGGTGTAGAGGGGAGAGTTGGAGAAGATAAAATACTGCCTCTCCTCACGCTAGGATTAACCATATTGTACATTCAATTGTTTTTCTGTATGCACCATATACTATAAAAATCTTATGTTACTTCACATGACTTTCTCTATCCTCCATCGCTAATTGCTAGGTATACAAATTATTCTTAGGAAAGTTTATTTTCGCATTTACTCCATGTTAGTCAGCATAAACCTTTGCAGAAATAGCTACATTTCACATTTCGTTATAGACACAAAGGCAATAGAGATAGCCAAATGTTAAAAGAACTGGACGCTATACGCTGGCCTTAAAATTCATATTCTTTCCATGACAACGCGAGAAACAGCTGAAAACGACAGGGCTTTGAAAGAATGATAAAGTATTTAACAATTCTAGCCATTAATAACTGAAACGAGAACTTTAACCCTAGAGGAAGGTGAATTAAATCAGGAATAATGGCAGATTGTTATTTGAAAATATATTCCATAAAATAATTAACAAGCCGAATTTCTTTCTTTTAATGAACTGACACTTCAATAACATAAACCGTTACAATTAACAAACCTTTCTTCGTTCACCATTCTTTACATGCTTTACGGCTTAAATGCTTTACATTTAATTACAATAGTTATAAATTGCTTCCTGCTCTCACATTTACCGATATGTTTCAGACCAACCACAATAAGTCTATAGATCCGACCCTTACTCCTTTCCCGGTGAAGTTATTGTTAAAAGGAATTTTGAATATGTTAAGCCGAAAGTGAATTTAGAATTACCATGCTGAATGCTTTCTATCTAACTGTTGTCCTGTTGATTTTCTGCAATCTCGCTTGTCGTCGAAGACAGACTGGCCAGGCTTGTAGACAGCACCCTTGAAGAAAGCTGGGCGTGATCCAGCGCCTGCGCAGACAACGACCACAATCGCCTGACGTACTGCTTGAGTCAAACGAAGTTCGCCCATTCTTGTTTTTGTAGTCGACTCGTTGAGAACTACTACCCTAGTCGTTTTCCTTCTGTTGCCATACATGACCGCTTTCCTTTAGTAGAGCCTCGTCGTCTACTGTATATTTCTCCGGGGAGGGTCATTTGGCACATAACGAATATCTCAGAAATGGCTGATGCCACAACAACAGTTATTTGAAATAAATTAGTGTTTTAAGGAATCTACATTTTTTGTGCAGTAGGCTTTCATCTATCATTTAACGTATACAAGATTATAAAGATGAACCAGAACTCCACCGGCAAACTTTCAAATGTTTTTCAGCGACACCTTCCATGTATTTTGGTATAAGAGGCCCGCGGTCTCCGGCTGCTCGTTATATTGCATTTCGTTTGGCTTATTGCCTCAATTAGCTTTGTATCTGTATTGCATTGAAAATACTGCACAACAGTGCAAATAACAACGGTATGAGCTGTTTGTTTTGTAAACAAATTATTTTCGCTCAAGGTACCTACTGTTGACTACAGTAATGTCCGCTTTAACTCGTTGCCCTCAAGTTTGTATTCAGTGCTGCTCGGTTCTGGCTAGGGTTTTATTTTTCCGGCACTGTTAGTTGTACGTTAACAGTGATACACTAGTATGGATAGGTTTACCGATGAAGAGTTGACCGATGTCACTGAATGCAGTGGAAGAGCGGCACAACGCTGAGCTGTTCCCGCACCGATGGCAACCACATCACAGTACTTTTGCATCTGTGAGTAGCCACCTACGAGAAATGGATCCTTCCGTGTTAGAATGGAAGATACTGGCCGTGCGAGGTATGCCAGAACACCCGATCTGGAATAGAATGTGTTACACGCAATTGATGACAATCCTAGCGTTAGTAGTTGGTGCGTTGCACGAGCTCTGAACATAAGCCAATCACCTATTTTGAGAGTCGTACACGAACAACAATTGCACCCGTATCATCCACAGAAGGTGCAGTCATTTCAGCCAGCGAATTTCCCATTTCGAGTGGAGTTCGTATATTGGTTCCTACAACAATTTGCAGAAAACCATAATTTTAAGGCTTTGGTGTTTATAAACGAGGCCAAGTTTACAAGAGAGAACATGTTCAACGGTAGGAATAGCCACCTTTGGTATTATGAAAATCCACACACACTGGTGTGTCCATCCTATCAATGTTGTGAATGTATAGACTGGTATTATCAACGATTTTGTGATCGGACCTTACGTACTTCCTGATATACTAAACGGAGTCGTGTATAACACGTTCCTTCAACATGTGCTCCCACAGTACCTAGAAGATGTGCCGAAGAGAATTCGTCTTCTCATGTTGTTTCAACATGACGGGGCGCCGGCACACTTTGCACTCGATGTTAAGAATCACATTGATGTACAGTTTGGACGATAATGGAATGGTCGCGGTGGCCAGTCAATGGACTTCTTCTGGGGCAAGTGAATACCCTGGTTTAAGACAGTGGATGGTACGTCGCTTTACAATCTGCCATGGATATGGTGGTCGACATTTTGAACAATACCTGCAAGGGAACAGATCCCTGACAGATCAGATTGAACACACTGAGATACTAATGTACGTGTTTCGTCTGCACAATGCAGCATTACTTTGTGTTGTGTATTATAGTTTTGGTTATTGCATATGTTAATGGCTTCTTCACTCTATGGAAGTATTTTCACAGAAACGAGAGCGATTGGGGTAGCAAACCGAATAAATCATAACTACATTAGTACTCTGTAACGATTCACCGGAGAGCATGGGTCCCTTATAGCAAAATACCAGAAGGTATCCCTAAACAATCTCTGAAAGGTGGAGTTCTGATTCGCCTGTACAAAATTCCTTCCGAATGAAAACGACATCACATGCTATTCCCAGATAGTACAATATATACATTTTGTCAATAAATATCTTAAATATATGGCATTTTAATCAAAATAGTTAGAGCCTTTCTTAAGAAAATAAAAAATTTCGAAAAACGTTCCATGTAAAGGATAGTTCAGGGTGAAGGATTTATATACATGTTTTGACGACCCCGAATAAAAAACATTTTCAGAAAAAAGTCTGTGACTGAGTATGTAAACAGCATAACTCAAAAACGAAAAGTTGGATAAATACCAAACTTGGTATTTAGGTTCAATACCTTCCAAAGATACGACACGAAGATTTTCAAGAAAATTACCCACCCAAAACTACCCTTTGCATGGGACTTTTTTCGAAATTGTTTATTTTATTAAAAATTGCTTTAACAATGTTGATTAAAATTACATATACTAAGGATATTCACATGACAAATAAAACGTATATCTTGAAATTTTTGGGAATAGCCAATGAAGTCTTCATTCGGAAGGCATTTTGTATAATCTTGTAAAGGCAAACGTTAAGTGATAGACGAAAAGTTACTACACCAAAAATGTAGATGTTTAAAACATAGTTTATTTAAAATAAGTGTTTTGTGGCATAAGCTATTTCCGAGATATCATTGAGTTATTATCGGTTCGAATTGTTCATTACTTGGTCATTCTCTTTAAGTCCTGTCGACATTCAGTTGATTCTCGCGATTGCATGGAAACAGCATGACATTTTAATTCAGGATATAGCGTCCAGTTCTTAAACATTTGACTGTCGTTTTTTCCTTTTGTATCTATAACGAAATGTGTGATGTAGTTATTTCTGCAAAGGTTTATTTGGATTAAAATGTAGTAGATATAAAAATAAGTTTTAATTAGAAATATTCCTATACCCACTAATACAGTTAGAGAGTAGAGAAAGTCATGTGAATGTATCACATCAGATTTGCTTTTATTCATTTCAGGCTTTGCTCAAATGGCAATCCTCTGCTTTTAACACTGCACTTAACTTAACTGCTAATATTGCTTTAATTCAACTTCGCGATTGTTCCGAATAGCTTCAAATCAATTTCCACTTCCATGAACACGCGAAAAGCGTCACTATAGTAACCGCGCCGGCTCAAATATTGAATTTGATCACGTTGCTAACGTGCATACAAACCCAACGTTACCAACACGTGCTTCCTCGTGATGTGGAAATAAACAATAAAGTCTCGGTATTATTCCCATGACTTGAGCGTGTTTGTCTCCACAACAATTGGTTAAACATACTGTGAAGCTATTGAAAGGTATACCTTTATTACAGAGGAGAATATACTCAAAATTAGAGATTCTCAAACCAGAAGTGCCGTGTTTGAATTCCGTTGGAGCCTGAGAATTTTCCTTTAATTAGAACTTTAATTTAATTTTCGAAAATTGTTTAAATAATTTCACATATTCCACCCAAAAATTCTATATCGATATTTCACCGGAAATATCCAGAATAATACAAAAAAGAAACATTTTTAGAAAAAGGTAATCTCAGTGTTCTCCAAGATGCGACACGAACTTTTCCAAGAAAACCCCCTCATTCCAACTACCCTTTACACAAAAGCTTTTCGTTAATTTTCGTTTCTCAAAAATGTCTCTAGTTTTTAAAACAGAGTACGTATAAGATATTTGCATGGCAAACAAAATGTATATCTTGAATATTCTGGGAATTGGCTGTGAAGTCCTCTTCACTCGGAAGGAATTTTATATAATTCTGTATAACTAGTAAACGTTAAGCGATAGACGAAAACGTACTACAGAAAAAATTTAGATCTATTTAAAACGACACAATTTATTTCAATTAAGTTTTTTGTGGCATAAGTCATTTCTGAGATATCCGTTAGTAATGGTTCGAATTTTTCATTACTTGGTCGTGTCATAGCAATTTCATGGAAACAGTATGGAATTTTAAGGCAGCATACAGCGTCCAGTTCTTAAACATTTGACTAGCTCTTCCCTTTATATCTATAACGAAATCTGAAATGTAGCTATTTCTGCTACTTCTGATGTGTTACACTCACATGACTTTCTCTACTCATGTACAAACTGTTTTTACAAACGCTTTTTCTCTATCTGCTTCATGTTAATCCAGATAAACATTTGCAGAAACTATCTTATTGCTAACTTTCTTGTAGGTTCAAGGGGAATATGGTGGACTTTAAGAGATACTCAAAGTTTTTAAGAGCTGGTTGCTATAAGGAGCATTCCATCCTCTTTGCATATCCAGGACATAAAAAAAACGAATAACCAATTCCCATTTGAAAAAAAAATCTGATGTGTTACACTCACATGACTTTCTCTACTCTTGTACAAACTATTTTTACAAACGCTTATTCTCCATATGCGTCATGTTAATCGAGATATCGAGATGTTAATATTATTGCTAATTTTCTTGTAGATGCAAGGGGAATTGCTAGGCTTTAACCGATAGTCAACTATTTTAAGAGCTGATTGCTATGTGAAGTATTCCACTCTCTTTGCATGTCCAGGACATAAAAAAAATGAATAACGAATTTGATAAAAGTATAAGTATTGGAAAATTTAAGGGAATAACAAACAATATCTCGAAAATGGTTCACCCAACAACGAAAATGTATATGACATAAATTGTGTATTTTAACGCGATCTACATTTTTTGTGTAGTAAAATTTTGTCTATCTCTTATGGTTTACCAGTTATACAAAACCTAAATGCCAAGTTTGGTATTTATCCGATTTTTGTTTTTAGTTATGCTATTCACAGACACATACACATACACGACCTTTTTCTAAAAATGGTCTTTTAGATTCAGGGGACTTCAAAACCAGTGAAATCTTGGTATCGAATTTTTGGTTGGGATGGAATACTTTCCCTACTTACTATACGTGATAAAGCTTTAATAAGAATAGCTTTTAAACTCCCTAATAAACGACAAAGGGTAGGAAAGTTATGTGAATGTATCACATGAGATTTTCTGTTATAGTCGCTTATTTATTAATATTATTTATTAATGTGTCGTTAATCTAATTTAAAAATAATATTTCGTGCTCTGAGCCAAGGAACCTCTTTTGACAACATGCCTGAGGAAGTTTGTAATATTGGTACTCCTTTCCTATCGCCAGCATTTGCATTGTTTCATGTAATAATAGAGCAGTATCTACTTAGCATAATAAAGCGTGAGGGAAATGGTCAGCTACGAAAAGTCATTGTTTTGCAAATGAGAAATCGTTCGTTTTAGTATTACCTCGCCGCTTTGTACATTAATACGGTGGCTTTATTGTTTTCTATTTCCCACGCGGACGAAAACACAGAACTGGCCTAAAAAGACTAGTCTAACACAACCGTAGCCAGTTTAATAATATACGCAACAGACTTAATAATAATTACAAACCAGCGTGAGATTTTAAAACGCATTCAACAGTAAATTGTTTAAAAACTGATAATAAGGTCTACTATAAAAAATACACAGTAAGAGTGGAAATTTATGAAACAGTGTTTGCACTTTACACTTCGTTAAGAGAATAGTGTTTAGTAAATTCAGTATATTATGGTATGCGGCATATGTCTGTTTGCTATTTCTGCACTATTCGGTTGTGTCAAAAATGTTTTAAGTGGTAAACGAATAAATAATTGTGCCTATATTATTGCCTATTTTAAGTTTTTGGACGCTATTGCGAGGATTTCTAGTCATAACTAACCATGCTTCAGAAAAATAATTGATTATAAAACTCAGCTTAATGTTCTTTCACATATTTTAAGTAAATTAAGTCCATATTGTTTCATTTGAAATCATTTCTAAGCAAATAGTGTGAATAGTGAATAGTTATAAGTGAATAGAAAAACAATTTTTGAATGAAGATAATAATATGTAACGGATGTTTTGAAAATCAGTACACGTACAGCCAAAAACTTGGTAAATACATGGATTAGGGAAAAACATCAAATCAGCTGGCAAACCTGACCAGTACAAAGACAAAGGAAACTGTTCTTAGGTGCATGCAACACTCTTTCTTCGCCTCTCCTGAGGTTGGATAGAACAGTAGTTGCATGAATTTCAGAACATGATCATTTCAGGAAACATCTACGTAAAGTAGGCCTCTACAAGGATGAACCCATCTGTAGAAGGTGTAAAGAGGATGAGAAGACTGCCTCGCATGTCTTTTTGACCGCCCATTCCTGGCAAGGGATGGGATTTGTTTTGTAAAATGTAAATTGAGGCAGTATTTTCAACACTTAAATGATTTAAGTCTAATTATATAATATAAAATATAATAACAAGCCGCCTTAAAGCAATATGTGTATACTACAATATATAAAAAGTGTATATTACAGTCACTGTACAAGTTTATATTATTATGTACAGGTATAATAATGTTATGTGAATGTATTACGTAATTTAACTATGTAGGAGCTGTGAGAATAGAAGCTGAAGTTGATAACAATGAGGTAACCTTGAGGCAATAATGATTAGAACGTTTAATAATGCTACCAGTAATTCCTGGAACAATAATTTAATATTTAAAACAGTTCATAAGTAGCCAATCAAAATCTAGAGAAGCCGAAAGTTAAATAAAAGAATATTATAAAGTTTACGAGTTAAAAAGTGTAAATAATTAATAAAAAAATCTCACAGCTCTCTATATCAGTGAAATGTGTGAAGGATTAATAAAAGGAGTGAAGTAAAGTTATAATTTGTGTAAGCCTACATTCTTTAGCCGCGTCACCCCCTGCTAAGTGATACATGTTGCTACAAATTAATACTGACGCAGCCGAGGCAAACATAAATATTCTCGCCGTAATGAATATTATAAAGTTTACGAGTTAAAAAGTGAAAATTTAATGAGAAGAGTGAAAATTTAATGAAATTGTGTTTACAATTTACACTTCATTAATAGAATAGTGCTTAGTAAATTTAGTATATTATGGTATAGAGCATATGACTGTTTACTACTTCTATACTTTCGTTAAAGTCAAAACGTGCTTTAAGTGGTAGACGAATAAATAATTGTGCTTATTTTAAGTTCTTGGACTCTATTGCTAGCAGTTCTAGTCATAACTAACCATGTTTCACAAAAATAATTTATTATAAAAATTCAGTTTAATATTTTTTCGCATATTGTACGTAAATTACGTCCATATTGTTTAATTTGAAAGCATTTCTGAGCAAATTTCTATAATTAAAAACGTAACGTGAATAGGAAAATCATTTTTGTATGAAGATTATAATATGTAACTGATCCATGTGAATTTACAATGTTTTGAAAGAAAAACATAAAATCAGCTGGCAAACCTAATCAGGACAAACTCAAGCCAGGAAACTGTCTTAGGTCCATGCAACACCCTTTCCTCGTTGGCAAGAACAGTAGTTGCATGAATTTCCGAACATGGCCATTTCAGGCAACATCTACGTAAAGTAGACCTCTAAAAGGATGAACACATCTGTATAATATGCTAAGAGAATAAGACTGCCTCGCATGTCTTTTGGACTGCCCATTCCTGGCAAGAAAGAGACCTGCTCTTTCCATAATCAAAGAAGATCTAGGAAAGGATGGTGACATTGCAACCAAGTTACTGCACCTTGTTCAGGGAACAGATTATTGGAAATAATGAGAGTATCTTTTTAACTGGGGTTGCACAATAGGCTGACGTGCGGGATGTCAATAAAACTCCAACAACCTTCCCCACCCGTCATCTAATCTCTTCACTAATCTACCCGACATTAAACTAAAGTAAGGTACGAAAAATAGGTCACTTAAGTAGAGTAACACGTCTTATTCACCTTAAAAATTTGTTTTATGTATACAAGATAAAATAAGGTGATTTACACCCTTCAGCTACTGCACGTGCTCAGGGATTAGTTTTAGATTCTCCAGAGTTCACATCAACTCTAATTTGGCAGATGGAAGCCTTGCAGTTGCCAAGTCTTCACTCCTAACTGTTGCAGTTGACAAATTTGGCATCTAACAAGATTTACGCTAAATATGAGTCATAATTTGGGATTTCTATCCCTAACGTCAACCCTGATTTGTATTAGTGTCTCTCGGAAATGCTAACTGCATCTTGTTTATTTCAGAATTTCGGAATCTGCCATTCGTTTCTTTTTTTTTTAATCTCAACAATCCGAATATTTCATTCAGTTATGATTCATATCCCAATATTTTTAAATAAGAACGACAAATTGAATATATTTACTGACTTTCGTTTCTCGTAGTGAATGGTGAAGTCCCCATCCGTTTCATGGCAGTCAGAAATTTCACTTCCGGCGAATCCAACAAGGGTTTTTATTTCACAACTTTTCAGTATAAATACCTATTCATGTTAAAGTGAATTTAAGAACACATTAATTTAGATACTGAGGGAAGGTTTAAAACCAGAATTAATTATTGCATTGTATGCTTCACCGACTCTGCCTTTGTCAGTTTCAAATGACATCTCTTTTGTCATTTTGGCAAACTTGATACAATGGAATCTGAACAAAGAATGTATATGTCAGATGAAAAGCAGGATTTATTCTGGGAACTCTTTTTACTTTCTCTACTACGTATAGTAAGTAGGGAAAGTATTGTATTCCACCCAAAAATTAGATACCGAGATTTCACCGGAAATACATGTTTTGAGACCCCTGAATGCAAAAAAAAGCATTTTTGGAAACATGTCCGTATGTGTGTCTGTCTGTGTGTCTGTCTGTGAACAGCATAACTCAGAAACGAACAGTCGGATAAACACCAAACTTGGTATTTTGGTTTAGTATCTTCCAAGGATGCGACACGAAGGTTTTCAAGAAAATACCCCACTCCAGATTACCCTTTACATGGAAAATTTTTCGAAAATTTTAATTTTCTCAAAAATGGATCTAACGATTTTGATTAAAATATCATATGTTTAAGATATTTTAATGACAAATAAAATGCATATCTTGAATTTTCTGGGAATGTCTCCAAAAGTATTCTTCATTGTGAACGACTTTTGTATAACTGGTAAACCATAAGAGATAGACAAATTTTTACTACACAAAAAATGTAGATTGCGTTAAAATAGACAATTTATGTCATACACATTTTTTTTGTAGAGTGAACCATTTTCGAGATGTTACTTTTTATTCCCTTAAATTTTTCAATACTTATTTTCTCAAATGGGAATTTCTTATTCATTTTTTTGTCTTGGATATGCAAAGAGTATTAATCTGTGGCAAAGGGAATGGTGCTGCTCCTAGCAACCAGCTATTAAGAGATATGTATGTGCTTAAAGGCTACTGTATTTCTATATTGCCCTTGTAAATATATTTTCCCCTTACATCTACAAGAAAATTAGCAATAAGATAGAGTCTGCAAATGTTTATCTCGATTAACATGAAGTAGATGGAGAATAATCATTTGTAAAAATAGTTTGTACAAGAGTAGAGAAAGTTCTGTGAGTGTAACACATCAGATTTTTTTGTGTATGTCAGCGATTCCATTTACTGAATTAAGTGTTTTGTTATGACAGTAATCCAGATTACCAAGACGATACAAAGCAAATAAATGTTTTTTTCTTCAGAAATTGGTATACAAATATGCGAGTATCTGGGGGCGAAACCTAGAATGCAATGGACGATGGTTTTAAACTTCCCCTTAAGGTGTACGTTGAGTGTTTTATATTAATTAAAACTAAATGGTCGTTCAGATTAAGAAGTTCTGAAATGAAATTTCTGTATACATAAGTGTTAATTCCCTACAGCCTTATTTGCAAAAGGCAGCTCCTGCTTGGAATGGTCAGTTCATTGAACAACCTGTATAAGTGAATAAATAAATAAATTAAATAAACAACAGTAACTTATTCACAGTAAATGTAAAGGTGCGTATCATGGAAGGGCCCCCGAACCGGGTCAGAGCATCGCAGGTACACCATAACGGCCCTTTTTGCTTCCAACGTGACCCCTGGGAGGAGGAGGATGAAGGGGAGAGACCCGAAGGGCGACCAGATTCGGATGCCGACGGACGCAAGCGTGGACGCTGTACTTAACGTTTCCAGATATAACGCATCCGACGCCGTCCGGTCCCTGCCCAAAGCCACCAACCTCCAGGGTCCCCGGGGCGGAGCCCACTCGGAGAGCAGTACCCGCAGCGACGCCAGGGAAGAAATCTTTACAGAGCGCAAACCATCACGCCACAACCCCCGAACAGTGATCTGGTCCTACAACCCGAAACAGATGACAAGGAAGAGGATGGGTGTAGGAAATGAGAGAGAGGAGAGTCGTGGTAGAAGATGAACCACCCAAACATTCGCCTGTCGACCTGAGGAAACCACGAAGAAACCATAGGCCAGAGTAGGTGGTCGCAGGGGATCGACCCCGGGACCTCTCGAATGCGGGCCACAGATGTTACCGCCTGAGCTATCCCGCTCGCATTTATCCACAGCAAAAGACTGCCAAAATATTTTTGGTAGCATTTTAATGTGTATATACATATATAGCGACTTTGTTCAGTTTTCACTGTCACTTGAAATTCTTACTGCCCTTCTCTAATATGATCTAGTTCAAATTTTCCTTCTCACTTCACTTAGTTCTCACTGTGACTTCATTTTCTTCGTGACGTAATGGCATAATGAAACGCGCGAAACAGGCTCTTTTTCCGGACGCTTCACTCACTAGAGAGTCGAACACAAGACTTCACCAATCTCTCGTAATAGCAGCACCCACTGTATGTCGCAACTGATGTCACAATCACACTCGTAGAATCACTTGATCTTGCGTTAGAAACGCACTTACTGCCTCGCCCGAGAGCATGCTCACCTATATAGCCACTGGATTTATCGTGAAACTACTAGACTGTTCTGGAGGTGAGGAAGAGAACCCACCAGAAGAATCTGGTTATCCATCAATAGCGCTTCTGGCGTTTCCGCTGAACGAGAGCGCTACTGCGTCTGCTTATCGCTATTTGCCTTTCCAACTGCCCGGCTGGTGGCGCAACCTCCAGAGAAGCTTGGACCATAGCCACCGAGTCACACTATATAGTTTTTTTTAATCTTTCCAGCTAATATTCTTGAAAGCAACACGTTTTCAAGAAATCATTTTATGGTGAATAATTCCTCATTTGAGGTGAAAAAAAACATTGACCGTTAAATTCCATTTAGTGCATATTTTCAAGATAATTTCATGCACGGGTCATTCTTTTTAAATTCGAAACCCAGATTTTTCAACAGGTTTTGTATTTACGTATAAAAGCAAAGAGCTTTTGTCTGAAAATGTTTTACTAAACCGTTATTATTAAAATATTTCTGGAGTTTCATTCCTTCCGAAAGAAGAAGACTTCATTTTATATAATTTTGTATTACTGCTGAATTTAAGAGATAGACATAAACGCAGTATACAAAAACTGCAGATTCCTTAAAACACCATTTATTTTGATACAGAATGGGACCCTAAGGACCACAGCAGTTAAAGAGCATTCATAAATAAAGCTCAATTTTTGGTCAAGCATTGACGAGATACCTGTTATTATTGGTATAGATTTTTCATCACTTTAATTTTTTAAAATGCTGTCGCTGTTCAGCTGTTTTCTCGATATCATGGAAAGAGGATGACGTTTATAGGCTAGCACGTAGCAACTTGCTTTTAAACATCTGACTATTGATTCAGTTTCCTCTACACCTCGTGTAGCTACAACGAAATGTGTAATGAAATTATTTCTGGAAAGATGTATCTTGATTAACATGAAGTAGACAGTAAAAAAATTTTGATGTGATTTTCACTACCCTCTGTCGTTTATTAGTGGGTATACAAACTATTCTTACTAAAACTTATTTTTCTATCTACTTCATTAGAATCTGGATAAACCTTTGCAGAAATAGCTACATTACACACTTCGTTATAGATACAAAGGGAACAGCGATAGTCAAATGTTTAAGAACTGGACGCTATATGCTGGCCTTAAACTTCTTTCATTGCAGTCGCGAGAAATAACTGAATATAGAGACTTGAATAGAATGGCCTAATAATGAAAAATTCAAACAGCTACTAACGGATATCTCAGAAATGGCTTATGCCACAAAAATCTTATTTGAAATAAATTGTGTGTTTTCGTCTAACACTTAACGTTTATAAGTTATACAAGATTATACAAAATTCCTTCCGAATGAAGAGGACTTCACAGGCTATTTCCAGAAAATTCTAGATATACACTTTATTTGTATGTAAATATATTTAATATATCGTATTTTAATCAAAACCATTACAGCTATGTTTAGAAAATAAAATGTTCTACGTAAAGGGTAATTTGATGCGGGAGTATTACTTTGAAAATGTTTATCTCCATTTTTGGAAGGTATGAACCGAAATACCAAGTTTGGTATTTATCCGACTTTTGGTTTTTGAGTTCTGCTCTTCACACACACACACACACACACACACACGTGTTATTTTTCCAAAAATGCTTTTCTTGGATTCAGGGGACCTCAAAACACGTATTTCCGGTGAAATCTACATATCGATTTTTTTGTTTGAATGCAATACTTTCTCTACGTATTATGTACGTGGTACAGAAAGTAATAAGCTTTGGTAGGAATAAATTGTAGAAGGTATATACAAATTCTGATGTGTCACATTCACATAACTTTTTCTGTCCTCTATTGTTTATTAGTGGGTGTACAAATTATTCTACCGAAAGTTTATTTTTCTATCTACTTCATCTTAACGAAATAAATCCTTACAGAAATAGCTACATTCATTATAGATACAAAGAGAATAGCGACAATCAAATGTTAAGAACTTGACGCTATATGCTGGCCTTTAAGGTTCTATATTCTTGTCATACATCGTGTGAAACAACTGAAAATTGACAGTATCTTAAAGGAATGATGAAAGTATTAAACAAATCGAACCAGTAATAAAGAATATCTTCGAAATGGTTGACGCCACAAAAAAAAAATAGTTATTTGAAATAAAGTGTGTGCTTTAAAAGATCTAGTTTTTTTGAGTAGTACATTTTCGTCTATTGCTTAAGGTTTACAAGTTATACAAGATTATATAAAATTTCTTCCGAATAAAGAGGACTTTACTGGATATGCCCAGAAAATTCAAAATATACATTTTATTTGTCAAGCAAATATCTTTAATATATGGTATGTTAATCAAAATTTTCGAAAGAGCAGTTTGGGGTGGGGAATTTGTTTTGAAAATGTTTGTGCTGATTATTGGGGTGTAGTGAACCTAAATACCAACTTTGATGTTTATCCGACTTTTGGTTTTTGAGATATTCTGTTCACGGCACAAACGGGCATTTTTCTAAAAATGCTTTTTGGGGTTCAAAACATGCATTTTATTAAAATCTCAGTATCGAATTTGTGAGTGAAATGCAATACCTTCTCTATCTACTATGTATGGATAGAGAAAATAATAAACTATAACGGGTGGAGAAATTTATATGAATTTACACCTTATCCCTTTTTTTCTGCGAGTGTTATGTTTATGATGTTCAATACACCATCCGGTATTTATCTAATGAATGAAGTAAAAAAACATTAAACAAAGTGGATTTAGATGTGACCCTCCTCCCCAGTGCAAGCCATAGACGATACAATCTGAACTATCTCGCTAGGTAAACTGAGCAATTGTTACCAATTAGCACATAAAAACCCTTTGGGAACACTATCTCGGTCAGTCACCTTGGAAAGTTTCAGGAAGAAGGAAAGTTTAAAAATAAAGACACACTAGATTTACACTCCATTAATTTCCAACGAGATCATTAGAATGTGACTTCAGTAAATTCTTCGTAGCTCTTTGTTAGTCCACTTTGTATGCTTAATTTGGAAAAATGTATACTTCTGCTAGCATACCCCGCTGCTCTGATTGTGTTATTGCGTTAATGCTGGAATCTTTTCTGCCTCCTTCTTTCCCTCTTCCCCAAATCTCTCTTCTAAGCTCTTTCTCCTTCTCTCACCTTCTCCGCCACTTTCGCGTTTTCATCTATCTCCCTTTGTGCAATACAAGTGTAATTTAATGTAAGCTTAAGAGTATGCAAAACTGTGTCTGTACCTTAAGCTTGTTATACAATAGGAACTATACTGTGTGCCAAAAATTCGGTAACAACTTTTTAATTTATTAGACGAATGATACCTGTCATATGAAGCAGAAACTGAAAATTGTTTGTTCTCTCTTTTCTGTAATCACAATTCGATGTTTCTTGCATGTAGAATCTCAATTCGCAGGAGCACAATTTAGTGTAGTCTCTCTTGCGGTTGCTGGCTAACGTGTCGAACTCAGGACTCTTCTCTCTTGTAGGCAACTATTATTTGCTCATACGCCGCAAAAACTCGTCGAGGAAACAGCAGAAAAGTCCTGATCGAACCCAGACGGTCAGGTTTCTTAAATACTCGAGCGGCTTTTTTTTTCAAGTTTCATGCCGTCCTCCGTGGTCTAGGGGTACCATGCTAGCCTCTAGTTCTCGAGGTCGCAAGTTCAAACGAAGCCGATAGATTTTTTTTCGGGCGTAAAAATTCTTAGCATGGCTTCCTTCGGAAGGGAAGTAAAGCCGATGGTCCCATGTCATAGATTTAAGGCACGTAAAAGAAATCTCAAGCCTGATAGAGACCTCTGAGCCAAATTTCCCGTATTTCACGCCCACTATAGAATGGGACGCTAAGGTCCATAGTATTTAAAGAGCATCCATCAATATAAACTTAATTTCAATTTCATTTTCCGAGTTTGATACCAGTTCAGAAGGGAAGGAGGAATTCTGGAGGTTTCTACCAGCATGCTGATAGTAGTTCTGGAGAGCTCGATAAGTGGAGAGCACCTCCCCTTCCTCTTCCTCTTCCCAACCAACTGCATAGATCAGTTGCGCCGAAACCATGCCCTTCTCAGTGTGGGTCAAGCAGCCAGAGGCGCCCGCCACGTTGTGAATGTCTGACATGGCTAAACTTCACTTCACACATTCTTTTTTACTTTCTCTACTACGTATAGTAAGTAGGGGAAGTATTGTATTCCACCCAAAAATTCGATACCTAGATTTCATCGGAAATACATGTTTTGAGACCCCCTGAATCCAAAAAAAGTATTTTTGGAAACATGTCCGTGTGTGTGTGTGTCTGTGAACAGCATAACTCAGAAACGAACAGTCGGATGAACACCAAACTTGGTATTTAGGTTCAGTATCTTCCAGAGATGCGACACGAAGGTTTTCAAGAAAATCCCCCCATCTCAGATTACTCTTTGCATGGAAGTTTATTCGAAAATTTTAATTTTCTCAAAAATGGCTCTAACGATTTTGATTAAAATATCATATGTTTAAGATATTTTCATGACAAATCAAATGTATATCTTGAATTTTCTGGGAATGTCTCCAAAAGTATTCTTCATTGTGAACGACTTTTGCATAACTGGTAAACCATAAGAGATAGACAGAATTTTACTACACAAAAGTTGTAGATCGCGTTACAATACACAATTTATGGCATATACATTTTTTTTGTTGAGTGAACCATTGAGATATTGCTTGTTATCCCCTAAATTTTTCAATACTTATTTTCTCAAATGGGAATTCGTTATTCATTTTTTTGTCTTGGATATGCAAAGAGTATTAATCTGTGGCAAAGGGAATGGTGCTGCACCTAGCAACCAGCTATTAAGAGATATGTATGTGCTTAAAGGCTACTGTATTTCTATATTGCCCTTGTAAATATATATTCCCCTTACATCTACAAGAAAATTAGCAATAAGATAGAGTCTGCAAATGTTTATCTCGATTAACATGAAGTAGATGGAGAGTAAGCGTTTGTAAAAATAGTTTGTACAAGAGTAGAGAAAGTCATGCAAGTGTAATACATCAGATTTTTGTTTGTAGAATACAAGTATCCAGTATCCATAAATGTCTTATGCCAGGCATAAATTGCCTTCCTACTTGTTGCTCCTTTGCCGTACATAGTCCCGAGTTACATTTGTACATTTGTATCAAATTGTAACACAGAAAGGACGCTCTACATCCGACATAGCATTTTTATAAACACGCCAGGTGCGGCGATTAGTTGAACTACCCCTCTAGTTCCCAAGGAATTGGGTCAAACCTGGCGGTGTGAAAATCCTTAGCATGGCTTCCTTCGGAAGGGAAATAAAGTTGCTGGTTCCGTGTCGTAGATTTATGGCACGTAAAAGAACTTCAAGCCTAATAAAGACCCTGAGAAAAATTTCCGGTCCATCTCATTCAATACAGAATAAGACGCCAAGAATCATAGTATAGTGGTGGTATATATTAAGTATTTAGTGTTACATTAATTGCATAACACAGTCACATGGGTCATAAGACCGTACATGCTCTCTAGAAAAATACCTGGTCTGTATACGTGACTTGCAGTATCAACCAGAAAAACAACTATTTTTTTATAATCACCGCACTATATACATACATATAAAATTGAAAAAAAACACTCTGAATCACACACTCAAACACACACACACAAACACACACACACACACACACACACACACACACACAGTCGCGCACAAGTACTCAAGCACCAAATATGTTTAAAGAAAATTTACATAAACACCTTATCTCTTAGTACACGTACTTCCATTAAGCATGTGCCCAAGCTTGGCCAGTTTTGGCTGTTTAGAATCATATCCCAGCATGCTGTCCTCCGTCTGTTGGAAGCCAAAAATACTTCCGGTAATAGTTTTTTCCTAATACCCTCCGTCCGCACGCATGCTGCCAAAATATGCGTTCAGTCTTCTTGTTCCCCGCATAATGGGCAAATCCTCCTGCCATCGTCATCAAAAATCTTGCGAGCTTTCCACCCTCCCAACCTAAGCCATGCTATTCCAGTCCTCTGTTTTATACCTAATTCCAAAATATATGTTTCCAATAGCGTCCATATTTAAAACTCAATTTAATTTAATTTAATTTAGCTGAACTACTAGCATTGGTGGTAAAATACGAACAAATCATTTGAACATCTGTATCATATGAAATGCATATGAGCAGTGCGCCATCTATAGTCTTTGCACAATAAATTAATAAGTGTCTTATCGGACTTTTGACACATTTCGATGGTTTGTCGTGTTAATGGGTTGATGTAAACGAATAATGAAAAATAGAGGCTAAGTTCTCATTTAATATTTGTGTTATAAAAATGTTATAATTAATATAAAATGTTGTTAAATAACATTTTAAAACATTAATAACATGACGCAAGCTTAACCGCACTTTGGCGCCAGCCGACAGGGCAGGGAGAGAGATAACAAAAATAAACAGTGCTCTCGCCCTGCGTAAACGCCAGAAACGTATTGTGAGATCTCTCTTCTCTCCGCATCTAGAATGTTCTGGAACTCTAACTAGCTATTATACTCGTATAAGCGAGCATTCTCGCCAGTGAGCCAATTGGTGAGGAAGTTAGAGAGCTAGTGAGCATTTCTGGTGGAAGGAAAAATATATTCTCCGAGTGCCATTGCGGCGATGGTTGGGACGTGCAGTGGGTGCAAGAGTTTAGAGAGGTCTTGTGTTCGACTTCCAGAGGGTGAACCATTTGAAGAAGCAGTGGAGTGATAGTGAGAACCTAGTGAGGTAGTGAAAAGAGGACAAAGTCACAATGAGTGAGATATTTCGATTTCTACATTTTACGCCACTAAAATTCCCCTATTTTGGGATTGCGACAAGTAATTTAGGACATGTCTAATTTCCAAGTAGCAGCTAAGAAACTTTTATACCAAGTTTCACACATTTAGTACACAATCTTTTCATAAAGAGCCTTTTATTTAAGAGATTCAAAACGTGTATTTCCGGCGACATCTCGATATCAAACCTTTGGATGGAATACAGTAGTTCCTCTACCTACTACAAGTGGGTGGCAGAGAAAGTTTTGTATATAACACATATGAAATTGTACTGAAAGCTTTCAAAATATTGAAATTTCGCTACAGGAAATATAGTATGTTCTAATGTTTTAAAACTGAAGCGTGTCGCCATCAGGTGCTGCTAGTACAATCAAAATTTAACCCATCTTCATGGTGTGGGGTTAGTGTCTGCCTCACATCCAAGAGGTCCAGAGCTACTGTCTCGGTTAGGGCGAGTTACCAGGTTAAGGTTCTTCCGGTTCTGTTTTCCTTATCGGAGAAGACGAATGTAGAGTAACTATGCTATAAAGTGAGATTCAACGGAGGAAGGGATGAGATTAAGGAGCGAACAAAGGTTACAGTTCGCAGGCAGACAGGTCACAGAGACGCGCTGAAGTCCCTAATATTTCCAAGCTCGCAGATCCGTCCCACTGGTGGAGCCGCCGAGAGAAGGCGATGAACTACCCACCAATCAAGCAGCCCTCTGATGTTCACGGGTAGTATTCTTTCCATTGAGGCATATGAAACACCAGGGGAGTATGCCCCCACTTGACCCTTGGAGGAAGACGTCATCCGAGTGACCCCCCACAGAGCTTTTCTTGTAGGCCGGCACCTGAAAATTTAAATCCGGCCCCCATCATAGGGTGGAAGTGGGTACGCCAATTATGCGCGTAGTGGCAGTACCGGAGGACGTTGAGGCGTCTCACAATCTTGCCTGGACGAAAAACCGCACAGTGGTACCCAATCTCACATGTGTTTCGGGAACCACTGCCCCGTCGAGTCCAACCCAATCCAAATGACACACGGATGTGGCTCGGACGTTTGACCCAGCGTACTTCTAGTAACGTCAGAAGTATGAGGGGCATTCAAATGAAACCTGGTCAGTGCGTCTAACTCTGCACTACACGTAAGGTGGCACCACGTAACTGCGTGTATGGTGGCACCATCTATTGGTAGTGCGACTACAGCGTGTTCAACGTTTGACGTTGCATAGCGATAGTGTGGTTTCACGCCGAAGAGAAGGTGGTCACACAAGTTATCGTCCACTACTGAACATGAAGGGAGTAAGCAGGAACAACGAGGAGTGATTCAGAGCAAGCAGTGGAAACATGAGACTTCACCACCTCCAAAGAAATCAAAGGCCGTGCACACTAGTTCTGGTAAGGTCATGATGTCCTTTTTTGACCACAAGGACCTAATGTTTGTCGAGTTCCTGGAACGGGGAACCACCATCAATGCCCAGCGTTATCAACTCACTGTACAGAACCTTAGACGAGCCATCAAGTCGAAACGCCCAGGCATGTTGTCCAATGGCGTTATTCTCCTACATGATAATGCCCGCCCACACACTGCCAATGCGGTGAAGACGACACTGCAGCAGTTTCGATGGGAAACGCTGTAACATCCACCGTACAATCCAGACCTTTCACCGTGTGACTTTCATGTTTATGGACCTCTAAAACAAGTTTTTCGCGGACATCGATTCACAACGGACGACGAAGTGTGTGAATGGATCCAGCCTGGATCCGACAGCAGCCTACTAGCTTCTTCAAAGATGGAATCGACCGGCTAGTGTCGCAATGGGATAAATGTGCCAACAGTTTTGGCGACTATTTTTTAGTTAATCAAATCGTTACCGTTACTTTACACAAGTGACCGGGTTTCATTTGAATGACCTTTTTACCACGAGTGGTCAGGGTCCGCAGCGTCCGCATCACGGCATCTGAAGGGGTCAGAAACCCCCCCTTACGTGTCTAAAGGCTCACCTGAAAGATGTAAAGGAAACAGAATAAAAGGGAAATGACGGAAAGGAAATTGTGAGAGAAAAGAACTCGCCCTAGCATTCGCATGCCGATCCCGGTGAAACCACGAAAAATCCATGAGTTTGAGTGGGAGCTCGCCGGGGTGGAACTCGGGACCTCCCGAATGCTAGTCGCATACATTACCACGATACCATCTCACTAGGTAAGATGTAAGGACTCCGGACTCATTGAGCGTAAATTCGCCCATTACATTCATTCATTGTCCGACATGACCTATCAGGTTAAAGTAAGTTGAACATCAAGCAAAAAAAGGACCAACATTTAGAATTTTATCTTGGACGGCTTCTTTAAGCTAAAACTTTTAGAAATGAAATCGCAGATTTTGCACGTTTAGATAGCAGGAAATTGATAGTGTTTATTTCCGATATAATTAATGTCAGAGTATGACATAAAACAGGCCCACAGATTCCTGTTTGTGTGAACACCTTTCCCTTACGTACGATCGGAAATTGCGCAAGAGCGGAATCAGGAAAGGACGTTGCACGACATATTTTTCATATCGCTGTTTATAAATCAGACTCAGGTCCGGGTAAATATTTTCCTTTCAACATGGAAAGCATTGAGGCAGATCAAAGCGATGTTTCGTTTGGATGATACATTGATGGTTTTCGGAGAAAGCTAACAGCTTGCTGATAGATGGCGAGTTCTGGCTCTCTCCACGAGGGGAGACCGTGGCTTCAAGATTCATTCAGATTTATTGCAATACCTTACATTACATAAGGTGAGAACACCGTTAGCGATATTGTACTTAAGGTGAGAAAGGTGTTCTCTTTACGTTGTTTGCACCACGCTTTGGGCGTCAATTTTAAGTAGTTTGTATTGAAGGAGTTGTATTATATTTAAACTGTTGGGGGAGCCGAACTTGTAGTAGTTGCAACCGCACGTATGGTGAACAGTTTCCGGTGGCCTTTGCCTCAAGTTTAAAAATATATTAACTTTGTAATTTAAACTGTTTCTTTAAATATTATATATTTATCTTTGCCTCGGCTGCGTCAGTATTTATTTTAGAGTCACGTTTCTTTTGGCAGGGTTGGGATGTGACAAGAATGTAGGCTTACACAGATTATAATTTTACTTCACTCCTTTTATTAATACTTGATACGATTTAAATAACACTTCACTGATATAGAGAGCTGTGAGATTCTTTTTATTAATTAATTACACTTTTTTAACACGTAAACTATTTTTCGTTTCACAACGAATACGTATTAAATCTCTCGAGGATGTGTCTTGCGTCCGGTTACGAACACTGTTTGCAGGCAACTAACTTCTGAATTTGTAAATATTTCTCCTTTTCAGTTTCTGATTGGCTAATCCTACTCCAATAGAATACCTTCATTTTACTTAAGCTTTTTCTGGTTGTTGATTGGCTATTTTTATAAACCGTCACTAAAATTACATTATTCTTCCTCCAAGAATCACAAGTAGTACTATTAAACTTTCTTACTCATTATTGACTCAAGGTTACCTCATTGTTACCTCATTGTTAGCAACTTTTAACTTATTATTCCCACAGCTCCTACATTATTAAATTACGTAATATATTCACATAACATTATTACACATGAATACAATAATATAAGCATATGCAATGATTGTTACATACATTTTACAAATTATTACATACACATATTGTTTCAGGGCTGGCTGTTTTTGAATTTATATTATATAATTAGACTGAAATCATTTAAGTGTTAAAAATACTGCCTCAAAGGGTACAGACAGGTGAAAAGTTTTTTCTGTATTTACAGGTCATTATTAAGAATGAACCATTTAGATTCATAATCTGTATTCGGTGTCTATTACTAATGATTAGAAATAAATTTACACAGGTGTGTACAAGGCCAGATAACCCTTAAGAATTTCAACGCCGTGTTTCTCGCTTTCTAATTTTACTGCATTTTTTACGCGTTCAAAGTGTTCCACACTATGCAACTTTTGCTCAGTTTAGTTTCAAATATGGTGGAGAAACCCCAAAACTATAGGTATAAAAATGTTGGGATTGACTCTTTATCCGTTATCGTGGAAGAATATTAATTAAAATATCTAATTAACACACTAAAATTAGTAAAAATGTTGCCTGTTATGTTTATAATTTTTCAAAAATTAAAGCATCAATAAAAATATGTTCCAAAAGTTTCTTAAATATTTATTAGAGTCAAAATAGATATTTATATTAGTAAGATTTTGTTTTTTTCATGGATGAATCACTTTACCATTAAAGTAATTAAACAGTTAATAACTTGAAAACTACTGGAGATATTACAATGAAATTTTGTATGTGCTATTGATTTATTGTGTTACTTGCAGTATAAATTAAAGACATATACATAAAATTACTGAGATTTCAAACAATTTGTGGAACAGTATATAATACCTTAAAGAATAAAACAAGCACTATCGCATCCCTACGTTACTTTATGGATGTGAAAGCTGGGTACCTATACAAAGTTGTGAAATGAAATTTTTGAGGAAAATGAAAGGATGCATAAGAGAAGACAGAATTAGGAATGAAGAAATAAGAAAAGAAGTAGAAGCTGTTAACTCAAAAATGAATAGGTACAGAGCAAGATGATTAGAACATGTTGGGAGGATGGAAGATACCAGACTACCAAAAATAGCTTCCCAATATGCCCGCCCCTAAGACGTGAGAAGTTCGAGAACGAGATGGGAGCAGACACTGTGAAGACGGAACAGGCAGCAGCCTAATCCATGAAGTGGAGAAGATGAAGTTCATGAATGTAGAATATATAAAATTCGCCCTTAAGGGGAATTGAAATGACACTAAATTTGCCAAATTTATAATTCGTTTTCTTTCGAACTAACCAAAACATATTATGTTTTTATTGTTAGTTTTACGTATCACATTGTCATAAAATGGGCTAACTTTTACACTCACAAGCAATAAAAGCACTAAGAGAAGATTTAAAGTTATTAAAAATAGGCATTAGATAACATTGCAAGTATGGGATGAACGATCCTTCACGCAACCGGTTTCGCGGTGTGCGGCGGGCCGGCGAGGCTGGCTGCTCTGTCGGTGGGGCGGATGATGGAAGTCCACAGTAAATATAGTACGGTTTGTCGCGTAAGCTATTACTATCATACATAACATAAAAAGTTAAAAGAAAATTAAATTACTCACGTATATTAAGCAAGGAGATGCTGGAACTGCCTCCCTTCGTTGTTCAAGCATTTCCGACGCCTGCTTAGGAAATTGCACATTATACTCTGCAGTTCCCTCTGAGAAATGGCAGCAACTTTTTGATGAATGTTGGTTTTAAGTTCATCTAAAGTGTGCGGAATTTTTGTGCACTTTATCTTTTAATGCTCCCCAGGGATAAACATCGCAGTGGGCTAAATAGGGGGAACCAGGTGGGCCATATGTTGTTAATGATAACTCTATCTTGAAACACGGCATGAATTTCCTGTAATGAGAATTTGGCTGTATGCACAGTCGCAGAGTCCTGCTGAAAGGTCGCGAAAGCACGCTCTCCCGCAGTTATTTGTCATAAAAAGGCCGCAAAGTGTTTTGCACAGATTTTAACTCAAACTGAAGGCTCGCGGAGTGGAGGGGAAATATACTCCCCGTCACCGCCGACATTGCAGCCAGCACTGCTGGCCGATCCCGCGGTTGCGTAAAGCATTGTTCACCCAGCATAACTCAGAACATCTCAGTAACATGAGACTTAGATTAAAATTTGACTGTTTGTTTGCAAAATCCTGTACTTGAAAATCTTTCCTGCATTCTTAACGTTGAATTTATTAACATTAGCTCTGGGGGGGAGAGAAATAATTGCTCAGAGTGTTTTGAAGAAGACTGGAGAGAAATTTTCAACAAAATTCTTAGAGAAGAACGCAAGAGTATAGGTCAATATTTATATAGTATATAAATAGCTGGAAATGGACTATATCGAGAGAGAAAGACAATTTAGTTGTAGATAATAATATTTAATTATTAAATCTATACAAATTGAAGTAGTGCACTGAATGAGTGATCAGAGCTAAATTTAAGTCGACAAACCAATTGCTTTTCTCTTAGCATTTTACTTAGTAATAAAAATATTGTGTTATGATAATACAATAAGACTTAAAATGACATTTAGTTTCAGTAAACAAATTAATGAATATCACACCAGCAGTGTGATTTTGAAGAAGTTAATTATTATTGTAGGAGTTGTATTGTGGTTCAACTGTTGGGAGCCGAACTTGAAGTAGTTGCAACCGCACGTATGGTAAAAAATTTTAAAAAAATATTATACATTTATGTTAGCCTCGGCTGCGTCAGTATTATTTTTAGAGACATTAATGTCTTAGCAGGGCGTGATGCGGCTGAAGAATGTAGGCTTACACAGATTATAATTTTTAATTCACTCCTTTTTATTAGTTCTTGACATGATTTTAATAACACTTCACTGATATAGAGAGCTGTGAAATTCTTTTGTTAATTACTTGCACTTTTTAACACGTAAACTACTTTCGTCTCGCACGAATACGTATTAACTTTCAAGAGGACGTATCTCGCGTCGGATTAGGAACACTGTCTACAGGCAACGCGTCTAGTTATGAGCACTGTCTACAAGCAACTGACTTGATTTCTAGTGCCCAAATTTGTAAATTTCTGTATTTCAAGTCTCTGATTGGCTATTCCTAATCCAATAGAATACTTTTATTTAACTTAAGCATTTTTCTGTTGTTGATTGGCTATTTTATAAACTGTCACAAAAATTACATTATTGTTGCTCCAATAATGACTAGTAGCATTATTAAACTTTCTTACTCATTATTTCCTCAAGGTTACCTCATTGTTACTTCATTGTTAACAACTTTTAACCTATTATTCTCAGAGCTCCTACATTATTAAATAAGGTAATACATTCATATAACATTATTGAACATGTATACAATAATATAAACATATACAATCACTGTAATATACGCTTTATATATATATTGTTACATACACATATTGCTTTAAGGCGGGCTGTTAATATATTTTATATTACATAATTTGACTGAAATCATTTAAGTGTTAAAAATACTGCCTCAATTTACATTTTACAAAACAAATCCCATACAGTGTCCAGTAACAGGAGGTTATACAATGATGTGGAGTGAAGACATTTAAGGATGGCTTGAATAGTTTTCGGGTTATTCAATACTGTTGGAAGATGAGCAACTGTTTTCTTTTTTCCTCCTAAGCTGGGCATTCTGTGAATATGCGCTTGATATTTAAGGTTTGATAACAATGTTGACATTCAGGTGGCGGTTCCTTGCATAAAATGGCAGCATGTGTGAGTCTTGTGTGGCCAATATGAAGTCTTGTTATTTTATTTGATCACGGCGTCTTAATTTATAAATATAGCGAGAGATGAAAACTTAGTAGATACTGTGTCGTGTAATATGGTTTGGCCATTACTAAGCCATCTGTTGCATCAGTTAAGTATTATTTTATTTTTCAATGAGATATGACATCCTGGTAGATGGTGGCTAAGTTAGGGTCATTTTGGGGATGTTTGGTGGCTTCTCCCGTTGCGAAGTCTGCATCTTCGTTGTCTTTAACATTGAGGCAGTATTTTTAACACTTAAATGATTTCAGTCTAATTATATAATATATAATTCAATAACAGCCCGCCTTAAAGTAACATGTGTATGTAACTGTATATATAAAGTGTATATTACAGCCATTGTAAATGTTTATATTGTTGAATCCATGTTTAATAATGTTATGTGAATGCATTACGTAATTTAATAATGTAGGAGTTGTGAGAATAATAGGTTAAACGTTGCTAACAATGAGGTAACCTTGAGGCGATAATGAGTTTGAGAGTTTAACAATACTACTTCTGATTCTTGGAAGCAATAATGTAATTTTAGTGACAGTTTATAAAATAGCCAATCAACAACCAGAAAAAGCTTTAGTTAAATGAAGGTATTCTATTGGAGTAGGATTAGTCAATCAGAAACTGAAAAGGGGAAAATTTTACAAATTTAGAGTACAGTTGCCTGCAGATAGCGTTACTAACCAGACGCAAAAAGTGTCCTCGAGAGATTTAATACGTATTCGTGTGAGACGAAAAATACGTTTACGTGTTAAAACATGTAACTAATTAATAAAAATAATCTCACAGCTCTCTATATCAGTGAAGTGTTATTTAAATCGTGTCAAGCTTTAATAAAAGGAGCGAAGTAAAATTATAATCTTTGTAAGCCTACATTATTGTTGCACCACAACCCTGTCAAGACATCCATGTCTCTAACAATAATACTGACGCAGCCGAGGCAAACATAAATATAATATTTAAAGAAACAGTCAAATTACAAAGTTAATATTTTTTTTAACCTTGGGGTAAAGGCCACCTGAAAGTACATTTGGGGCGAAGGCTACTGGAAACTGTTTACTA
The DNA here is from genome assembly GCA_030765065.1 of Deroplatys truncata. NCBI lineage: Eukaryota > Metazoa > Arthropoda > Insecta > Mantodea > Mantidae > Deroplatys > Deroplatys truncata. Next base: position 69,873,542 of record CM060978.1, on the reverse strand, counting down.
TACGTGCGGTTGCAACTACCACAAGTTCGGCTCCCCAACAGTTGAAATATAATACAACTCCATGAATACAAACTACTTCAAATTGACGCCCAAAGCGTGGTATAAAATAACGTAACAAACCATCTTCCCAAATTGGCTTTCCATACCTAGCAGCAAAAAATCTATTTCAATATCTACATGGGTAGGTATCCATGCAATTGTGATTTGTTTTCCCCTGCTCTTAATATGGTGGAATAACTGTTTTATTTCCTGGACTATAGTGTCGCGTGAATATCTTTATTTTAAGGCATCTATTGCGCTCATATTATCTGTGTAAGACTTTGTTTTATGGCAAATAATTCGTGTGGAATATTGTCTGGTAGTCTGTAGAGCATTGTAAAACCAGGGTGTAAAATCAGGGTGCACAATCGCAGCTCCTTATGTTCTTCAATAGCAGAACCGTCTGTGTAAACCTATATGTGATTAGGAGAGTTTGCTTTTAGTTCGTCGAAATATGATTGGTGAATTTGTAATGTATTGTGTTTTTAGTTGTTTTTTCATTTTCATATTAAAAACAGACATATCTACTCTCCATAGAGAAACTAGTGAGTTTTAGTTTATATGAGTCGTTATTGGAATATCTAGTTCTTCTTCCCTTAAATGTTGATCGATTCTGACATGAAAAGGTCTACAGTAACGACGATCTTTTGTGGTGTAGTGTTTTAGGAAACAAGTATTTATACATTCAGGAGTCTGGATAGGGTACCATTTTAATTGCGTATGATAGACTCAGTTGTGTATTTCTGATAACTATAGGTGGTTCTTAGCATCACAAGCATAGAAATTGTGTTTAAAACATTCCTGAAAACTATGTTGGTATTTTGTGGCCAGTACCCGGGGTCTACTGTGCATACTTTTAACATGGATAAGTATTTTGGAGAGCTTAACTGATTGTAAATAGCATGCAGAATTGGTGCTTACCTTTCGCACATAATATATTCTTTAAGCCTTCTTGCGAAGACTTATACTGCCAAAAGTTATGACACTACTTTGTTCCACATCATTGGGAAAAGCCTTTTATGGTAGTGTGGCATGTGTTTGTCCGAGACTAATCAAGTACCATCAGGGAATTTCTATGTAATTCTTATTTCAAGATCTTTTATATCCATATAACAATAAGTTTAATGGTAACTACTACCACAATCATATAAAATGTTGGACAGTCTATTTTATTTAACAGTTAGCAACACATTTACAAAATCTTCCTATTCAATATCCTTGCAAAAAAGATTCCAAGTCGATAAATATATACCTACGTCAATACTAGCATATTACCGTCTCGAAGGTTCAAGGCCCTTACAACCTACGTCATTGGTGACGTTGGTTTGCATAAGTTCGGGGCGTAATAGTTCAGTGCAACTCTTCAAAGAAACGCCAATTGATGGGTGTTCCAAAAGACTGCGAATCTTGGGAGGCAACGTATGCGCGTCATATAATTCGCTAGATATTGTGAGTTGGATATGAAACGGTAATGTCATGGGGTTCGCTTATAAATATACTTCCCACAGTACAAAGGAGGTGAAGAAGTTGCCTACATATCCGGCGCATGTTTTCTTTCACTGTTAATAACTTTCATGATGAATGCCAACTAGTACACAGTATAGGTACAGTGACGTGCATAAATAATGACCCATTCCCCTAGATTGAAATAGTGAAGTTTACATTTTAGGTAAACAAACTTTGACTCTATCCAGCAGGTATCAGTTTTTTATGTGACTGGGCTGAAAAACAATCCAGGGACACAAAAATGAACCAATAAACGATGTGAAATGAAGGGATTGTTCCGATACCGTCTCTATGAAAGAGTTTTGCTATGATTGGTGCACAGAGAAACGCTACACGAATACAAATTATTCTTGCTTCTAGAGGAAGGTATGAAGAGTTATTTGCGTGAGTCAAACTGAAAAATAGTTACGAAATTTATTTAAGAGGTTTATCAGGTACATGGAGACGAAAACAAAACGCTTTTCGTCTTTTTTCAAAGTTTGTATTATATTTTATTTTTTAGCCTAAATTCAACGAAGCATTACCTCAACAGTACCTCCCTAGTGAAAATATGTAGCACGTAATGTTTCCATTCGGTAGTTCGACTATATTTTGGGGGAGGTAAAGTATTCTAGGCGGCGTCGTGGCCGAGTGGTTAGACCGCTCGCCTCCCACCGAGGCGGCCCGGGTTCAATCCCAGGGACCTGCATGTGGGATTTGTGGTGGACGAAGCGGTTTCCCCCGCCATTCATTCCACCAACAGCTCCATCCTCACCTTTCCTTTCATCCATTTCACCAACATTTCGTTTCATCTACTTCCTTCATCCCATACCAGGCATCGGGCTGATCACCCATCCTGGATGTTCTGTCTGATCCATGAGTGTCTGCTCCTCGACGGGCCTCTGACCCCAGGCACCCGCTTGTAAGTCCTGGGGGGTGTAAGTCCTACATAAGAGGAGGGTAAACAGATAATGAATGAATGAAAAAGGTAAAGTATTCTGCCAGTCCAGTGGCTAGAATTACGCTCAAGAAACAGAGCAGCTCACGCTGGAGCTACGTTTTCATTACCAACATAAACAGTTGCATTGCACTATGGACCACTTTTTACAAATCCTCGTGGAACAGAACTAAGCTACTGGCTGAAGAAACAAAACTCGTGCATTCGTTCATAACAAATCAAGAAAAGCAAGTTGTTTTCCCTATAAAATAAGCCATTCTATTATTATGACTTAAAATGACTTAAGATTCCAATGCGCTTTTTCGCCAGAATTATACTATAGTAGCTACAAAACAAAGAGAAACACTTGTGCATGTGTTTCAATCTGATCCAGAAGCAACAGCTCTTTCTCTATTTTGCAGAAAAACTTTCAAATGTGAACGTCCTAGAAAATGAAGACACCCATCTCGGAGATGAGCGTAAAATGCTCGCTAGAAAGCTTTCAAAATTTAGTCTGCCCTTATGAACAGTCTTCGTATATTTGAACTCAACATACGCTGCAGACTAAAGACTTATTTGACGAGGGAAATAGAGTCACGAACTCGGAGGCTTCAATTTTTTTCGAGTATTCAGTCCCTACAGACCGCCTATTAAATACTAATTTTAATGTACTTTATGCTTTAATGTGCAGGGCCAAGGGTTCATTTAACTGCTGGTTCATATTCATATATTGAATTTAGACATGAAGCAATACATTTCAGAGAAACGTTTCAAACATATGGACGCCACGAATTAAATGGTCCTTAAAATAGAAACTTCCAGAAAGTTAAAGATCTGTCAATGTTCCAATAAGTAAAATGATCTCGAAGCATAAACAAAACCTCAGCATAGGTAAATTTTCTAATTTTTGTCATCCCAGCAGATTTGTAGATTTAGCACTTCATAAAATGCTTTATGTTAGTGAGAAAATTCTTTAAATTCTTTTGAATCTATATTTAGAGGTTGTGCTAAATTTGGAAAATGTTACGTGACATGTGACAGTTTTATGTAGGCGAGCATCAGGGGGAAGTGTGGCAGAGCGGTTGGTGCCGAATAAATGATAGATCTGATATACGAGGGACGTTTTTTAAGTAGTTAATTATACAATAAAATAAGAATACCTAATATTTTACGAAGCAAAATGGCTCTACGTTACATTTGACGCTCGTATTCGGGAGGAAGAATTTTGTATATTCTTGTATAACTGGTAAACATTAAGCGATAGACGAAAACTTACTGCACAAAAAATGTAGATCTCTTTAAAATACACAATCTATTTAAAACAATTTTTGTGGTATGAGCCGTCTCTGGGATATCCGCTATTAAAGTCTCAAATTGTTCATTTCTTGGTCATTCTAAGTCCTTCCAACACTCAGTTGTGTCTCGCGATTACATGGAAACAGTATGGAATTTAAGGTTAGCATATAGTGTCCAGTTCTTAAACATTTGACTATCTCTGTTGTCTTTGCATCTATTATGAAATGTGTAATGTAGCTATTTCTGCAAAGGTTTGGATTAAAATGTAATAGATAGTAAAATAAGCCTTAGTGCGAATAATTGTGTGTACGCACTAATAAACGAAAGAGGACAGAGAAAGTCATCTGAATGTATCACATCAGATTTTTTTATCTAAGATGCCATTGCAGAAGAGAGTGCTCTATTGCTAATATTTCATTTCAGGAGGGAATTGAAACTGGTGGTCCGGAAGTCCGATCATTATCCCAGAGTTGCTCAAAGAAAAACTTCTTAATCTGATGTTCGCCAAATCCGCCAACTCTTCATTTATCTCCTTCCAGCAGCTTTCGTACGTGTATCGCTAATGTTCCTTATTATCACAGCTCATCTTCTATATAGAAAATTTAACTCCAGAAACTTCTACGAGTTTCCTTAAAGAACTGAGGCGGATGTCTTCAAAGAGGCCCTAGAAAACGTAAATATTCAAAAACTATTGATAACTGATGGAAAAATAATGTAGATTTGAAGAAACGGGTAAAAAATAAATTATCGGAAAATATTTAGTAGACTTTATTTCGAAACGGGCCTTAGTTTAAAAATCTGATGAGTTGCACCCACATGGCCTTCTCTACTCTTGTACAAACTATTTTTACAAACGCTTATTCTCCATCTACTTCATGTTAATCGAGATAAACATTTGCAGAAATTATCTTATTGCTATTCTTATAGGTGCTGCAAGGGGAATATGGTAGACTTTAAGCGATAGTCAAACCTTTTAAGAGCTGGTTGCTATGTGGAGCATTCCAAGACATACTAAACGAATAACGAATTCCTATTTGAGAAAAAGTATAAGTATTGGAAAATTAAAATAAATAACAAGGAATATCTCAGAAATGGTTCACTCCATACATAAAAATGATAAATCGTGTGTTTTAACGAGAACTACATTTTTTGTTCAGTAAAATGTCTATCTCTTATGATATACCAGTTATGCAATAGTCATTCAGAAGGAAGAGGACTTTTGGGAACATTCCCAGAAAATTCAAGATATATATTTAATTTGCCATGAAAATATTTTAAATATATGGTATTTTAATCAAAATCGTTACAGCCATCTTCGAGAAAATCAAAATTTTCGAAATTGTTCCATTTAAAAGATAGTTGGGGTGGGGGATTTTCTTGAAAATCTTATTGTCGCGTCCTTGGAAAATACTAAAATACTATTTTGATGTACATTACAGTAATATGCTCAGGTCTCCCATAGGCGTGAATATAGCGATATTGTTAATTCAAACGCGCCAATTAAAGTTGGAATATAAATATAATAAAAAGAGCGGTTAAAATGTTTCGGTTTTATCAATATTTTCCCAATTTCATGCTTAATATTAGAAACTAAATACGTATAGAAACTATTGGAAATTCCAATAGAAGTTGATTTAGTATATGCAAGCTATCGACAGATATTATACAGACACAAAGGACTCTTGACACTTTCGAGCAACGCAGTGGCTAATTTGTGTGAAGTAACATTAGCTCTAAATTAAAATCGTTTTGATATATAAAGCAAATTGTTTATACAGATATCGATTTTGTGTGTTAACCAAAGGTTAGGAATTGATGGTAAAATTACAAATTGGAAGTAATAGAGAGCTATAAGTGGTTGGAATTCAACGCTTCTTTCAGCTCTATTGGCCCAAAGTGATATTAAAGCTGATATAGTCCAACCATTTGGCTATCTAATATATATTTTCACGTTGGATGACTTCAATAACTTTATACAATTCAATTCAGCGATGCTCTGAATCAGAACTGTTGTTTTAAAGAGCTTTTAACTTTATTTAGGCAATATTTACTAAACACAAAAATATACCGCTCTACCTAATGTGAATTTCTTTGTATATCTCCTAATTTTTACTTTCTCTATTACTTACCTATAGGAAGTAGAGTAAATACTACATTCCACCAAAAAATTCGATATCAAAAACACGTTCACCGCAAACACGCGTTTTGAGGTTCCCTGAAACAAAACAAAAAAGAGTTTTGGAAAAAGGTGTGTGTGAAAAGCATAACTCATAGTTGATTAAACATCAAGTTAGTACTTAATTACAGCGTTTTTAAGGATACGACACGAATATCTTAAAACAATCCCCACCCCAAACTACCCTTTACAATAAAAGTGTTGATTATTTTTTATTTTCTCAAAAATAGCTAACAGTTTTTATTAAAGTAACATATTGTTACATGATGGATAGAGGTCTAAAGGTTCACATGAAAAATTAAATTAATTTTTAGTGCGGTTATGCAATAAAATTAAATGAATATTGTTGGTTTTTAAATAATTAATATTTGTTGAAATTTATATTTGATTAAGGTATTTTAGGATAAAATATATTAAATGTTTTGATAAATTATTTTATCAGTATGATATTATGAAATTAAAAGAATAAACTAGGATTAGATGCCCAGCACGTACATTGAGGGGACGTATACTCACTTGGCCGCGGAGAACCGAAACGTGGTGTGGAGGTTAAGAGAAAGGCGTGGGCTTTTCAGTGTACAAAATTCATAACACAAATCTACTCACATATTCCTAGATTTATTTCCCAACTTTTTGGGTTCCTACATTATTAAATAACGTGAGAGGAGATGTCCACCGATCCAAAAGCCGGTTTGACGCGCGATCCGCTTCTCACGGAATCCTAAGACAGACGCTATCTCCCCCACCACTCATGGCTAGCAAAGCTACCAAACAGGGGTAACGTAAACAACAATGTGTCTGGTAATGGCAATGTAGAACAATAATATATCTGGCATGACAGTGTAACTCCACAAATTATTAATACGCCACAATAGGTTTAAGATTTTTCATGAAAAATGAAAATTCTGAGTTGAATTTTCTGAGAATAGTCTTTTTCTGAACGACTTTTGTTAATTGATAAACCCTAAGATATAAATCGTAAAACAAAATCCTACTGCTCAAAATTTCTGCTTCTCAAAATTGTAGACCTTGTTAAAGCACGCATTTATATGAACTAAAATATTTTGTGGCATTAACCATTTTAATGTAATCTTTGTTATTGGCTTCAATTTTCAACTATTTATACTTTTTTGAAGTGGTATGTCGCTATTCGTTTTTCCTCGCAGTCACGCAAGGAACATGGAATTCCTATGCCATGCATAGAACTAGCCTACTGTATTCTTCTTATAGCTATACAAGGAACGTGTAAATGTACAACGAATATTTATCTAGTAAGAATACTTTGTAGAAGATTGAGTAGAGAAGAGATGTGAATGTAACAAATAAGAATTTTTTCCAGTGGTCTGCCAACTACAAATACTAATATTTGGCAGAAAACGTAAACTGAACTTGCATCAACAGTATGCAATTGTGTAACTACAAGAAATCTTATGTGTTATACTCACATTACTTCCCCTACCCACTTAATTTACTCTCATATTTATACTCTAAATTGCTGTAATAAAACTTGTTTTGCTACTTCCTCTTAAACCTGATAAATGCTTTCCGAAATGGTTACAATAACATTTTACAGTAACTAAATAGGATCACACGCTAGTACGACCGTAAAATGTTTAAAAATACGAGTAAGTTATATGTATGCGTGGCTTCGCAGTAAGGTGCGAGACTCGCATTCGGAAAGTCACAAGTTCGATTCCCATTGTGTCGGCCACTCTGATCCACCCACCATCCATCCATCCTTTCTTTGTGGTTTCTCTGGTTGGTAGACGAATTCTGGGGTAGATTATTTAATGCCTCGAATATTTCTGTCCCCTTTTTTCTTACGTTTCAGGACAAAAGGATCAGGCGAGTGGACGACGAACGAGGCGTATAGCTTTGTGGAACTGGTGCCCAGGTTCGGTGTGGGAAGGGCTCTAGGAGAGATCAATCTGTGGGGAGAGGTAGGCCTGTGGGGGATTCAAGCCTGCCGCTCCGGTTCTGGTCGTTCTATTAATGCTTCATTTCACCCCTTCCTCTTGGAGGTTTCTAGAAGCAGAATAGGCAACTGCGCGCTTAAATGCTGAAATCTTCATGCGTTTCTTAATAACCAGGCTTAGGAATTAAAGCCAGGGCGAAAGGAAATCAGGTCGAAGAGCTACTGGACTGTTCACACTGAGTTGCAGATAACAAACCACTCACTAGACCGTGTTTTACCTGCCGTCAGCATCTTGAACTCTGTTGTTTACATTCTTTGTATTGATACATGGTTTGAGTGTACCTAACTTGAAATCGACTGCTTAAGAACTGCTATGGCTGGTGATAAACATACCCATGGCCTGATGAGAAACAAAAGAACGGATACATTTCAAAAGTGTGTAACTTTAAATACTCTAAAGTTCCGATCAACAATAACAAATATCTCACAACTGTAAAGTACAAAAATTATTTAAACAAATTGCATATTTTACAAAATTCAATCCGAATAAGATGTACATTTTATGTTTCATGGCATTGTGGGATTAAAATAGTTTCTCAATTTAAGGAAGTCAAAAATAGCGAAACATTTTCCATGTAAAGGGTAGTTTGGGGTGGACAAATTTTCTTGGAAATCATTTTGTCGCATCCTTGAAGCCGCTGAACCTAAATACAAAATTTTGTATTCATCCGAAATTTTATTTTGAGTTATGCTATTCATACACACATTTCTTAAAGTGCCCTTTTTTATTTTCGGAACTCAAAATATGCATTTAAGGTGAAATTCCATACGTAATTTTGAGTGGCATGTAATACTTCCTCTACTTAACCACAGATAAGTGGTAGAGAATGTAAAAAGCGAAATAACATCAAATAGTTTGCACTTAGGAATTCAAGATGAGCTAGTGGAACAAGTGGACTGCTTTAGGTACTTGGAATCTACCATAAGTATTAACACGAGTTGTCAAAAAGTCGTATAGTAATGACCAGACATAGGAATTCCTAAGCAGTTGGCTTCAAGTCAGCTACACTCAAACCATTACCAATGCAAAGAACTGCATTGGTCACTGACGGAGGTAAAACACGTTCTAGCGAGTGGCTGTGTGTTGTCTGTAAACCCCGATAGACTGTACGAGGAATTGAGGTAGTTTATCTGCGACATCACTGCGTAAAATGCAGTAACAGTTCAACCTAATTACCTTTCGTCTTGGCTTAAATGCTTGGAAATTCCTATGCCTGCTTATGACAAAGGAAGATATTGCGACCGCATGCGCCAAGCTACCTTCGGGTCGCCTATAAGCATCTCTCGGCCTGCCACCTGGGAGCCTTCCAAGGGTTGTCGGAACAACAGAATAATAACAGTGTTGCATAATAGCCCATTATCTGCCACTTACTTGTTCTGAAGTATTCGTTTCGGCATGTTCTAGTAGCTTCCTCCTCTAGAAAGTTCCGCTTTATATGGGGGCGTATATTAGGGGCTGCTCTTGCCCGGACAGACAGTTCAGTCAGTTAAGAAGTTACGAAGGAAAAGTAGACCGTGAAATTAGACAGTGCCAGTGCAGTTCTATTGTAAGTTGTGGTTCGACGGATCAGTTTGTTGTGTTCCGAGAGTGTGTCAAAAGTGGCTCATATATAACCTTTGTGTTATGGAGTGCCTAGGTTATAAATAATGTGTGTTTTGCAGTAACTGGTGTTCTCATTTATTACAATATAAACTGAGAAAGAAGTATTTTCTATGTCTCGTTTAAGGAACCTGAGAACGATTGTGCGGAAAGCTTAACGTTGCGATGAATGAGCAGAAAAGATCTGAAGCAGTTTAAATGACGATATATAGAAGAAAGAAGGTTGTAAAATGGACAGAATGAGCTTCAGGAAGATCAGGCCTGAAACTAATGAGGAAGAAAAATTATCTGGCATAGTATATAAGAAGCTACTTGCTAATACATGCATGAAAGGATAAGGTATAAGAAAACTTTTCTGGCAAAACAAGAATCATGATATACGCAGCATCAAGATAAACTGTTCATATGCAGAGACGAAGAAGAAATTAGAAAAAAGACTGGGTTTACAGGAAAGGAGTTGCCCTTGGACGGAAACACTTTCTTTCATAAGAATTACATTTCCAGGAAACCTCAGGCTGTGGAATGTTCAAAGCTAATTTAATTACCTCGCAGGAAAGCCTTTCTTTATAACATCTTATATAACTTACTAATTTACCTAACATAGAAAACAATATTACTGCTACAAGCTTTTAGCTGCTTCACGGAAACGTTTAAAACAATTAATGTGCTGTATACTGGGAAATGGTTAATTGCTTCCTTGCATTATATAATGTGTTACTTATCTAACCTCGTCTTCTTTTACACTGTTGCGGATGACAGAATATACAAAGTGTTCCAGAATTCCACCCATAAACTTAAAGGGGTTATAGAGAAATGTTATATGAGCACTTTGATAAGGACACATGTGGTCTTTGAGTTCATAGTTGTTTGGAATAGATCAAAACCATCACGGGCTTCTCCGAGTTGCTGCTACTTGCAAGTAATCGCGGCCATGCTATGTTCAAACATTTCATCTGAACATCCCCGTAACATGTACATAAACTTGAACTTTGAAAGAAATGCAAGAAATTAAAATTGGGTTCACTCCAAACGTTCACTATTCATCTTAGGGGTTTGGACCCACACTGACAGCCGAGCACGCTAATGGCTGCGTTATTACTACTGCTAACTGTTGTTTGTCTCTGATTATTCTCCTTGTACCAGTGGTGCACTAGCGCTTGCTGACGGAGCATTCTTTTATCAGAAAAAGCAAAGCTCAAAACTTAAAAAATACCGCAATTGTAGCTATTTTCGCGCTTGAAGAGAAATTAAGTATTTTAGGCTTGAAATCAGTACCCCTTCGTATTTTGCCTTTATTTATCCAGGCAGCGAAAAGAAATTTATTAGATCAGTGGCAGGCTATAATAATGATAAGAGAAATGAACGGAACCGAGCTGGGTATTTTCTCAGTAAATAAAAGGATAGCTGATTTTGGGGTAAACTTAGAGAAACGACCTAAAAGCAACACAGCCAGGAGCGTGAGGCAGTATTTTTAACTCTTAAATGATTTTATTCAAATGATATAATAAAAAATATAATAACAGCCCGCCTTAAAGCAGTATGTGTATGTAACAATATATAAAAGTTGTATATTACAGTCATTGTAAATGTTTATATTATTGTATACATGTGTAACAATGTTATGTGAATGTATTGCTTAATTTAATAATGTAGGAGCTGTGAGAATAATAGGTTAAAAGTTACTAACAATGAGGTAATAATAAGGTAACCTTGAGGCAATAATAACTAAGAAAGTTTAATAATGCTACTTCTAATTATTGGAGCAACAATAATATAAAGTTTATAAATAGCCCATCAACAACCAGTTTAAGCTTAAGTTAAATGAAACTATTCTATTGGAGTAGGATTAGCCAATCAGAAACTGAAATAGGGCAAATTGTACAAATTCAGAAGTCAGTTGCTAGCAGACAGCGTTCTTAACCGGACGCGAGACGCGTCCTCGAGAAGTTTATTACGTATTCAGTGTGAGACAAAAATAGTTTATGTATTAAAAAGTGCAAGAAATTAATAAATAATCTCACAGCTCTCTATATCAGCGAAGTGTTATTTAAATCGTGACGAGAATTAACAAAAAGGAGTGAAGTGAACATTATAATCTGTGTAAGTCTACATTCTTAGCCGCACCACTCTCTGCAAAGAAATTCATGTGTCTAGCAATAATACTGAAGCAGCCGAGGTAAACATCAACATACAAGATTTAAAGAAACAGTCAAATTACACAGTTAATATTTTTAAACTTGGGGCGAAGGCTACCGGGTACCATACGTGCGGTAGCAACTACTTCAAGTTCGGCTCCCCAACAGTTGAACTACCATACAACTCCTACTTCAAATTGGCTTTCCACACGTGAAGCAAGACCATACTTCTTCAAATTGGCGTCCATACGTGGGGCAAAAGCTTCTACCTTCCTCAATGCCTAATCCCTGACTGTAGACGACGAATATTTGCATTTATCGACATAGATATTAAAATGAAAAATCATTAGGTAACTTCAAAGTTTGTTGTCACAGACCATAGGTGTCATTATAACAATGTTTTTCTATACCATCCCTCTGTAACCCCTAAACCCTTTGTGATTGAATTCTATAACACACTATACAGTTTGTTAATGAGTCACATCGAAATATTTTCAAAGAATGTGGAGGTCGTAATTTGAGATAGGAGACTATAGCCTGTCTGTTCAAATTTCGAAGTTACGGCTATAAGTTTCTAAAGTGTCATTATACTTCTCTGGCGCAAGGGTTGCAACATTAGCTTTCGATCGAAAGGTAGTCAAGTTATTGCCTTCGAGTCTAGTTACGACATTTACTTCTTTTTAGTAGAGCATATTAATGTAGTTTCAGCTTAAGATTTATATTCGTGTTTCGATCTATGCATTTTAATTACAATCATTACAACAAAAGGTTGAGTAAGCTTAACACATTCACATGCAGTGCTTCAAAATGGGAAGTAATTTAAATGGTGAAATAAAGAATAAAAATCTGATGTGTTACACTCACATGACTTTCTCTACTCTTGCACAAACTATTTTTACAAACGCTTATTCTCCATCTACTTCATGTTAATCGAGATAAACCTCTGCAGACTCTATCTCATTGCTAAATTTCTTGTAGATGTAAGGGGAATATATATTTACAAGGGCAATATAGAAATGCAGTAGCGTTTAAGCATAGACATTACTCTTAATAGCTGGTTGCTATGTGCAGTACCATTCTCTTTGCCAAGGATTACAAAAAAATCAATAACGAATTTCCATTTGAGAAAATAAGTATTGAAAAATTTAAGGGAATAACAAGCAATATCTCGAAAATGGTTGACTCAACAACAAAAATGTATATCACATAAATTGTGTATTTTAACGCGATCTACATTTTTGTGTAGTAACATTTTGTCTATCTCATGGTTTACCAGTTATGCAAAAGTCGTTCATAATGAAGAACACTTTTGGAGACATTCCCAGAAAATTCGAGATATACATTTCATTTGTCATGAAAACATCTTAAACATATGATATTTTAATCAAAATCGTTACAGCCGTTTTTGACAAAAGTAAAATTTTCGAAAAATGTTCCATGTAAAGGGTAATATGGGGCGGGGGGATTTTCTTGAAAACATTCCTGTCTCATGTCTGGAAGATACTGAACCTAAATACCAAGTTTGGTGTTTATCCGACTGTTCGTTGCTGAGTTATGCTGTTCACAGACACACACAGACATGTTTCCAAAAACGCTTTTTTGGATTCAGGGGTCTCAAAACATGTATTTCCGGTGAAATCTCGGCATCGAATTTTTGGGTGGAATACAATACTTCCCCTACTTACTATACGTAGTAGAGAAAGTAAAAAAATAAAAACATCAAAGTATTTACGTCAGTTATACAGGAAGTGCTCGAAATGACAATCTGCATTTTCAAGGAAAAGCTGACAGCGACGAAGGTACGATTGCCATACCCCATCCAAGATTCCTGGTGTGTGTCGAATGACGTGGTGCTATTATTCGAGCAGTTAAGTCCTCTTCTGAGGTGTTTCATACACCATAAAATTGAGGTGATCCCAGAAAAAGGAGTCGATTGGATTGAGGTGCTGAGAGCTTGGTGGCCAAGTTACGTTGGACTCCCCTTTCTGTTCCATTGGTCATGAAAAGCTTGGTTCAAATGTCCTTGCACAGCCAAGGAGAAATGGGATTGAGCTGCATGCAGTTACATTCGACGATGAATATTCAGAGGTACATCTTCTAAAAATACAGGTACAATGTTCTGCAACAAATAAAAAAGTCTGATTTGTTGCACACACAATACTTTCTCTTGTACACTCACTATTTTTACAAAAGCTTATTCACCGACTACTTCATGTTAATCGAGATAAACTTCTGTAGAAACTATCTTATTGCTAATTGTCTTGTAGATGCAAGGGGAATATGGTAGGCTTTAAGCGATAGTCAAATATTTTAACAGCTGGTTGCTATGTGGAGCATTCCATTCTCTTTGTATGTCCAGGATATAGAAAACGAATAACGAATTCCCATTTGAGAAAAAGTATAATATTGGAAAATTCAAACAAATAACAAGGACTATCTCGGATATGGTTCACTGGACAAAAGCGTATATGACATAAATTGTGTGTTTTAACAAGCTCTACATTTTTTGTATAAAAAATGTTGTCTCTTACAGTTCAACAATTATTTGAGAAAATCAAAATTTTCAAAAAATATTCCATGCAAAGGGTAGTCTGGGATGGGGGATTCTCTTGAAAATCTTCGTGTCGTATCTTTGAAAGATACTGAACCTAAATACCAAGTTTGGCATTTATCCGACTTTTCGTTTTTGAGCTATGCTGTTCATAGACACATATACACAGAGACACAGACACACATAAGGAACTTTTTGTAAAAATGTTTTGTTTCTTTTGGATTCAGAGTGCCTCAAAGCATGTGTTTCCGGTGCAATCTCGATATCGAATTTTTGGATCGAATGTAATACTTCCCCTATTTACCATACGTAGTAGGTGAAGAAGTAATTTGTTGTGTTCAAGGAGTTTTTTGTTGTTTTAGCTACACGTATGGACGCCAATTTGAAGGTGTTTTTATGTAGGAGTTTGAACCACACTTTGGGGGTCAATTTGAAGTAGTTAGTTGCTGCTACGTATTGAAAGTCAGGTTTTAGATGCTGTATTATATTTCAACTGTTGGGGAGCCGAACACTCGAAGTATTTGCAACCGCACGTATAGTACCCGGTTTCCGGTAGCCTTCGCCCCAAGTGTACTTCAAGTGGCCTTTGCCCCAAGTTTAAAAATAATAGCTTTGTAATTTAACTGTTTCTTTAATTTTATATATTTATGTTTGCCTCGGCTGCGTCAGTATTATTTTAGAGACATGGATATCTTGTCAGGGCCTGATGCGACAAGAATGTAGGCTTACACAGATTTTAAGTTTTAATTCACTCCTTTTTATTAATCCTTGACACAAATTAAATAGCACTTCACTGATATCGGGAGCTGTGAGATTCTTTTACTTAATACTTGCAGTTTTTAATATGCATACTATTTTTCGTCTCACACAAATACGTATTAATTTCTCGGGGACACTTCACGCATCCAGTTACAAACAGTATCCGCAGGCAACTGACTATGTTTCAACCGTCTAAACTTGTAAATTTCTGTATTTCGAGTCTCTGATTGGCTAATCCTACTCCAATGGAATACCTGCATTTAACTAAAGCTTTTTCTGGTTGTTGATTGGCTATTTTTTATAAACTGACACTAAAATTACATTAATGCTTCCAAGAATCAGAAATAACATTTAAACTCTAAAACTCATTATTGCCTCAAGGTTACCTCATTGTTACCTCATTGTTAGCAACGTTTAATTTATTATTCTCGCAGCTCCTACATTATTAAATTGCGTAATATATTCACATAACATTATTACACATGGATACAATAATATAAGCATATGCAATGACTGTTACATACATTTTACAAACTATTACATACACATATTGCTTCAAGGCGGGCTGTTATTGAATTTACATATTATATAAAAGACTGAAATTATTTAAGTGTTAAAAATACTGATTCATATGGAATGTAAAAACTAAGTGATTTTCCAGTAAGATAAGTACAATTATTATAACAAGGAATATCTCTGAAATAAAACCATTTATTTCTCATAAACTGTGTGCTTCAAAGAGATCTACATGTTTTGTATAGTAAGATTTTGTGAATCTCTTACGCTTTACGCTTTCAAAAGGAGAAGGACTTCACAGGCTATTCCCAGAAAATTCAATATACAAGTGCCCTAAGATCATCCTTTTAAAATACGAATGAGCATGTTGCTTTGAGTGTTTTTCCTTAATAAATTTTTTCCATAAAGCTTTCTGCTTCTTGAGATCATTACTATTTTATTTTGCACAATATTGTAAATTCAACAGGTTAACTTTAGCTTCTGTTGCTATGGCAACGAGCAAATTAACACTTCCGGTATACAAATAAGCATAAAACTACTCATGATTCTAAGCTAAATATAAAACGGAATATAGGACTGAGGAAGCATTTACTATATTACATAAATTATTATTAGAAATACTTATTTATAAATGTACATAAAAACTTGAGAAACCTAAGTTACAAGATTATGCTTCCTTTCTTTATGTATTACAAAACCCTGAAAAATTAAAGCAAGCCAAGAACAGAAAATCAATTATAACTTATTTTTAATGTATAGAGAAGTTATTCAAAACGTGCACCCCTAGCCAACACACATGCTTCTTAACGTTTTCTCCAATTCTGCTGCCCTTTACGAAGTACGTCCGGGTTGTCTTATTTCTACCGCTACTCGAAATGTTCTTTCTTGCAACGTTTCCACATCAGACACTTCTGTAATGTATACGTGAGTTTTCATATTCGCTCCAAGGAGAAAAAATCTGATGTGTTACACTCACTTGACTTTCTCTACTCTAGTACAAACTATTTTTACAAACTCTTATTCTCCATCTACTTCACATTTATCGAGATAAACATTTGCAGAAACGATCTTTTGACACGCAAAGAGAATTACATTTTACACATATCGACCAGTTCTAAAAATATTTGACTATCGCTTAAGGCGTACTATGTTCCCCTTGTTTTGTATTTCCAAGGGCAATATAGAAATACAGTAGCCTTTAAGCATAGACATATCTCTTAATAGCTGGTTGCTAGGTGCTGTACCATTCTCTTTGTCAAAGATTAATACTCTTTGCATATCCAAGACAAAAAATGAATAACGAATTCTCATTTATAAGAGAAAATAAGTATTAAAAAATTTAAGGGAATAGCAAGCAATAACTCGAAAATGGTTCACTCAACAAAGAAAATGTATATGACAAATTGTGTATTTTAACGCGATCTACATTTCTGTGTAGTAAAATTTTGTCTATCTCTTATGGTTTACCAGTTATGCAAAAGTCGTTCACAATAAAGAATACTTTTGGAGACATTCCCAGAAAATTCGAGATATACATTTCATTTGTCATTAAAATATCTTATATATGATATTTTAATCAAAATCGTTAGCCATTTTTGAGAAAAAATGTTCCATGTAAATGGTGATCAGGGGCGGTGAGATTTTCTTTAAAACCTTCGTGTCGCATCTCTGGAAGATACTAAACCTAAATATCAAGTTTGGTGTTTATCCGACTGTTCGTTTCTGAGTTATGCTGTTCACAGACAGACACACAGACACGCACGCGGACATGTTTCCAAAAATGCTTTTCTTGGATTCAGAGGGTCTCTAAAGATATTTCCGGTGAAATCTCGGTATCGAATTTTTGGTTGGAATGCAACACTTCCCCTACTTACTATACGTAGTAGAGAAAGTAAAAATAGATTGTATTTAGATCTGGTGATCTTGGTGCCCATCTCAGTGGTCCATTCCGAGTGATCCAGCGTTCTACGTAGGTGGTACATGGCCGCACATGGCTCTACCTATGTGTGAAAGTGTAACGCCGTATATCATTCCCTACTGCCAGGAAACACCCTCAAGCAGAACTGATAGAGTTTCTTGAAGAAACCGGAGATATATGGCTGCTGTCAAAACCGAGGAAGAATCCACGGACCGATTAATGTATTTCTCATGATTCCTGCCCAAAAATTTACAAGAAAATCTGTGCTGAAAGCTGTCCTGTATTATGAAGTAGAAGGTTTGTTGTATTGTTATTTGCCCCACGTTTTGGGAGCCAATTTGAAGAAGGTTTGTTACTGCTACGTATGGAAAGTCAGTTTGAAGATGTATTATATTTCGACTGCTGGGGATCCAAACTTGAAGTAGTTGCAACTGCACGTATGGTACCCGGTAGCCTTCGTCCAAAAATTTAAAAACCATAACTTTGTAATTGCAAGGCGTGGTACGGCTGAAGAATGTAGGCTTACACACATTTTAATTTTTTATTCACTCCTTTTTATTAATTCTTGACACGATTTAAATAACACTTCACTGATATAGAGAGCTGTAAAAGTCTTTTATTAAATACTTCTACTTTTTAACACGTAAACAATTTTCTCACACAAAATACGTATTAAATTTCTCAAGGTCACATCTCGCGTCCGGTTAGGAACACTGTCTACAACCAACTGCAACTCTAAATTTGTAAATTTTGCTATATTTCAGTTTCTGATTGGCTAATCCTAGTCCAATAAAATACCTTCATTTAACTAATGCTTTTTTCTGGTTGTGGATTGGCTATTTTAAACTGTCTCTAAAATTACATCATTGCTTCCAAGAATCACAAGTAGCATTAAACTTTGAAATTCATTATTGCCTCAAGGTTACCTCATTGTTATCTCATTGTTAGCAACTTTTAACCTATTATTCTCACAGCTCCTACATTATTAAATTACGTAATATATTCACATAACGTTATTACACATGTATACAATAATGTAAACATATGCAATAACTGTAATATACAGTTTTTATATATTGTTACATACACATATTGCTTTAAGGCGGGCTGTTATTAAATTATATATATATATTATATAATTAGACTGAAATTATTTAAGTGTTAAAAATACTGCCTCAATAATTGTATGGATTGTCGTAAGCCCAGGTGTGTAGATACATTATGGCAATTAGTTACTCCATTCCCAGTAAACGTTGTTTCGTCAAATGCAAGAATTTCAAGGAGAAAGTCCCCTCTTTGTTGAAGAAACCATTTGGAAAATGCTACCCTTGGCGCATAATCTGCTTCAGAGAGACACTGGACGCGCCAAGTATGATAAGGGCGTAGCAAATCTGCTTTTTTAATGTTCTCAAAGCAGTCCAAATGGATACAACGATAGTGAGAGCTATGTCACGACTGCTATTTCCAGGATCTTCTTTCACCAGTTAAGGACTTCTTCTTCTTCTTGTGCAACATTTAACCAACGCTTCCTGATCTATCTCGTAGAATTCTTTGACAGAGGAAGATAAATGGTGTGTGATGTGGTGCTCGTTTATTTAGAAATCTTTCTCGATAAATTCTTGCCGCATTACTGTGTAGCATTTCAAGTGAGGCAGTATTTTTAACACTTAAGTAATTTCAGTCAAATTATATAATACATAAATTCAATAACAGCCCGCCTTGAAGCAATATGTGTATGTAATAATTTGTAAAATGTATGTAACTGTCATTGTGTATGCTTATATTATTGTATACATGTGTAATAATGTTATGTGAAATGTTACGTAATTTAATAATGTAGGAGCTGTGAGAATAATAGGTTTAAAGTTGCTAACAATGAGGTAAAAATGAGGTAACCTTGAGCCAATGATGAATTTGAAAGTTTAATAATACTATTTGGGATTCTTGGAAGCAATAATGTAATTTTAGTAATAGTTTATAAAAATAGCCAATCAAAAACCAGAAAGAAAACTTTAGTTAAATGAAGGTATTCTATTGGATTAGGAATAGCCAATCAGAGACTTGAAATACAGAAATTTACAAGTTTAGGCGGTTGAAATAAATTCAGTTGCCTGCAAAGAGCGTTCCTAACCGGACGCGAGACACGTCCTCTAGAGATTTAATTACGTATTTGTGTGAGACGAAAAATAAGTTTACGTGTTAAAAAGGACAAGTAATTAATAAAGAATCTCACAGCTCTATATCAGTGAAGTGTTATTTAAATCCTATCAAGTATTAATAAAAGGAGTGAAGTAAAATTATAATCTATGTAAGCCTACATTCTTAAATCGCACCACAACCCTGCCAAGACATCCATGTCTCTAACAATAAATACTGACGCAGCCGAGGAAAACATAAATACATAACATTTAAGGAAACAGTCAAAAGTACAAAGTTAATATTTTTAAACTTAGGTCGAAAGCTACCGAAAGGCGGGTACCATACGTGTGGTTGCAACAAATTTCAAGTTCGGTTCCCCAACAGCTGAAATATAATACAACTCCATCAATACGACCTACTTCAAATTGACGCCCAAAGCGTGTTGCAAACAAGTTACAACAAAATACCTTTTTCAAATTGGCTTTCCATACGTGAAGCAAAACAATTTCTTCAAATTGGCGCCCAAAAATGTGGGGCTAATAAATATCTACTTCACAAGATATTCGGCATTAGTAAAGTGTGCCATTTTGTAACTGATAATACGTTGTTTCGAAAACAAGCCATAAGCGCAAAAAATAACACTGACGTGCGTATCTTTCGATCTTGCTGTCATGTTGTGTAGTCTCGTGGCTAAGGATTAGATTCAACTGAGGCAAATTTCGAAAGTTTATAATAATAGTTAGAGTGCGAATTGTTTCAATTCAAAATGTATTTAAACATGCAGAAAATATTTCTCTTTCAATCTCCTCTAAGTGTTATTTGAAAAAGTATAAGTTTCGTAAAATATTAATTTAAAATATGGTTAATATTAAGCAATATACCCTTCTTTTCTCAAAACTACCTCTTTAAAAACAGCAAAACTGCACTAAGATATTTCTTCTATTCATTACAAAGACGCGTCCTGTTCAAGGATGAACATAGGTGACCTCCCACCCTGTACACATTTTGTCGTACAAAAATCTTAAACATATAGTATTTGAATAAAAATCATTAAAGCCATTTTAACGAAAATATCTTTGAGTAAAGAGTAGTTTGGAGTCAGGGGATTTTCTTGAAAATCTTTGCATCCTTTTCTTGGAAGATGCCGAACTAAATGCCAAGTTGGTATTTAAGTAACTTTTCGTTTTTTAGTTATGCTGTACACCTACACACACATTTTTCTAAAAATGCTCTTTCAAACTAGGGGATCTCAAAACGTACATCTTCTGGTAAATCTTTATCGAATTTTTTGGTAAAATGCAATATTCCCTCTACTTATTGCTTACCTATGCAAGCAAGCCTCAAAATTACTAGATTGTAGGTTTTACGTATGGGATAAAGCTACTATATCACCTCTGCAGTTTCCAGGTTGTAATAATCTGCTGCCCCTTTCTTCGGCTTATTGTCCACCTATTTCATCCATTTCTTGAAATGTTTCCTAGCATTTTAACTCTTTCTGCCCTTGGTCTTGCCAGCATTTTAACTCTGTTATTTCTTTGTTTAAAGTGTCTGTTCTATTCCAGGTGGCCCAACTGTGCCGTATTTCAAGGTGTATATATCCCTTCGTGCGTTGCAGAACTCCACCGGGCAATTCCAAGTAACACAGATCAGTGGAGAATTGGCTAATTAGCGTGAGCGAGCTTTCTTTTCTTTCTTTAATGTTCCATATATACCCAGCCTTTAACTATAATGGTCTTATCGGCTGTTAACTCGTATTCGCTTGTCTTTGGGTTTCTAGTAAACTTTGGGCTTTAATCCAGTAGATCAAGCACACACATTCCACTCACTTTCATACTTCCAGACTCTGGGGAGGATAGGAAATAATATTGACTAGAGAGAAATTCCCATTCCCCAGCTGGGAATCGAACCCGGTACCCTTCACATAGCAGGCAGGAGCTCTACCGACTGAGCTACGGGTACCAGCCGAGCATCGTTCTACTCCTCTTTCTTATTAGTAAAGACGATGAGTGAATCGCGCTCATTGATAGGCACTTCTAAGGCTTGCAATAGAGTGTACAATCCGTGATGACGGACCAAAAAAAACCTTACACTTAGGTGTACTGTCCGTGATGATAGACAAAAACAGACAAAAAAAAGGTCAGAATAATTTCCACTTCAATTAAACTGACTTTATTTTAGAGAGAATAAACTCCCTGTTTAGATGACAAATAATTAAAATGTCTTTATTTGACCTATCCGTCCGCCTATGCTATTTTTTAAATTGTGTTTACACTTTTCTTGTCTAATATTACGGACTATAAGCAACAAACATAAGAACACACAGTGTTTCACTGCCAATTTTTCGCTTGCTATTATGTACCCTTATTTTACTTATCATCATCAACTAACGGTACTATTATGCTGTCTTCGCTTATTGAATAGGTGTTCGAAATTTTTCCCCGGTTAATTGATACGATATTTCAACCCTCTCCGTGTGTCCATTTGGAAATTTCTGAGAAGCGCTGTAGTGGCAGTAGTGGTGGTGGTGGTGGTAGTGGTGGTTTTCAGGGCGCTTATGCGTCAGGACCTGTGTTTACTTGGAATTGCCCCGTCGAGTTCTGTAAGTCTTTTAACGTAGAAGGGTTATCTGCACACGTCAAATACGGCGCGGTTGGGCCACCTGGTATATCATCCGTCTATCTTTTAATCTTTTTACACTCTATGAGGCAATGGTAAGTATACTCAATTTTTCATACATAATATACCTCAATTATTTCCTACTCATTTTTAAAAGATTTCAGTCAAATTATAGAATATTAAATTCAATAACAGCCCGCCTTGTAGCAATATGTGTATGGAATAATTTGTAAGATGTATGTAACAGTCATTGTATATGCTTGTATTATTGTAAACAAGTTCAATAATGTTATGTGAATGCATTACGTAATTTAATAATGTAGGAGCTGTGAGAAATAGGTCAAGAGTTGCTAACAAAGAGGTAATACTGAGGTAACCTTGAGGCAATAATGAGTAAGAATGTTTAATTATGCTACTAGTCATGATTGGAACAACAATAATATAATTTTAGTGACAGTTTATAAAATAGCCAATCAACGACCAGAAAAAGCTTTAGTTAAAAGAAGGTATTCTATTGGATTAGGAATAGCCAATCAGAGACTTGAAATACAGAAATTTACAATTTTAGGAGGTTGAAATCAGTTCAGTTGCTTGCAAACAGTGTTCCTAATCAGACGCAAAAAGTGTCATCAACAGATTTAATACGTATTCGTGTGAAACAAAAAATAAGTTTACGTGTTAAAAAGTGTAATTAATTAATAAAAACAATCTCACAGCTCTATATATCAGTGAAGTGTTATATAAATCGTGTCAAGCATTAATAAAAGGAGTGAAGTAAAATTACAATCTGTGTAAGCCTACATTCTTGTCGCACCATAACCCTGCTAAGAAAAACGTGTCTCTAAGAATAATACTGACGCAACCGAGGTAAACATAAATATTTAATACTTAAATAAACAGTCAAATTACAAAGTTAATATTTTTAAATTTTTGCGAAGGCTACCGGGTACCATACGCGCGGTTGCAACTACTACAAGTTCGGCTCCCCAACAGTTGAAATATAATACAACTCCTTCAATACAAACTACCTCAAATTGACGCCCAAAGCGTGGTGCTAATAAATAACATAACAAAACATCTTCTCAAATTGGCATCCATACCTGGAGCTAATAAAACAACTTCTTCGTCCTATGCGCATCTAAGCAAGACCTAATCTTTCAGATTTATCGCACATGTCTACATACTTCTCCCTTCGTCAATTTCTTTTAACTGTTTTATACAACGCCAGCGAAATTTTATCCTCAAAACTAACATATACATATTGTTTCTCTGTGTCTTCCACCCTGCATTCTCACTTCTTCCCAAAATCCACTGTTATTGTTTTTACCTGAGAGCGAACATTCCTCATGCAAATTTCTCCTAACATTTCCCATCTTCCCAAACTAACTCTCTTTTTCTGTTATGTCTTTTTGTAACTTCATGCACTCTTTTATTATATTAATGCCGTATATGAGGCGTGTTTTAAAGTGAATACCGATAACTTTTTTAAAAAATAACCGAAAATTATTTTCCAAATACTTTATCATCAATCATTACCTTACACCTTAACAGGCGAACGTTGCTTGGTGCCAAATCTGGTCTGTAGGGAGGATGGTCGAATTGTTCGCAGCCAAATGATGCGATCAGATCTTGAGTTTGTTTGACTAAATGTATACATCTCAAAATATTTATTTCTATTGAAATAAATCTCGACATCGATTATTACTTTCTCTACTACGTATAGTAAGTAGGGGAAGTATTGTATTCCACCCAAAAATTCGATACCGAGATTTCACCGGAAATATATGTTTTGAGACCCCCTGAATCAAAAAAAGCATTTCTGGAAACAGGTCCGTGTGTGTGTGTTTGAGTTTGTGTGTGTGTGTGTGTGTGTGTGTGCGCGCGCGCGCGCGCCTGTATGTGTGTGTGTGTGCGTGCGCATGTGAACAGCATAACTCAGAAACGAACAGTCGGACAAACACCAAACTTGGTATTTAGGTTCAGTATCTTCCAGAGATCCGACACGAAGGTTTTCAAGAAAATCCCCCCACCCCAGAGTACCCTTTACATGGGACATTTTTCGAAAATTTTAATTTTCTCAAACATGGCTAACGATTTTGATTAAAATATTATATGTTTAAGATACTTTCATGACAAATAAAATGTATATCTTGAATTTTTGGGGAATGTCTCCAAAAGTATTCTTCGTTGTGAACGACTTTTGCATAACTGGTAAAGCATAAGAGATAGACAAAATGTTACTATACAAGAAATGTAGATCGCATTAAAGTACATAATTTATGTCATATACCTTTTTTTTGTTGAGTGAACCATTTTCGAGATATTGCTTGTTATTCCCTTAAATTTGTCAATACTTTCTCAAATGGGAATTCATTATTCATTTTTTTGTCTTGGATATGCAAAGAGTATTAATCTGTGGCCGTTGCAAATACAAAACAAGGGGAACATAGTAGGCCTTAAGCGACAGTCAAATATTTTTAGAACTGGTTCTTATGTATAAAATGCAATTCTCTTTGCATGTCAAAGACCCTTTCCGCAAAAGTTTATCTCGATTAATATGAAATAGATGGAGAATAAGAGTTTGTAAAAATAGTTTGTACAAGAGTAGAGAAAGTCATGTGAGTGTAACACATCAGATTTTTTGGATAGAATACAGTATTTCCTCTTACTATATGTAGGTAGCAGAAAAAGTAAAATAATAGCTAAAGGTTTACATTGCCGCTTTTGTGAACGCGTTAGTGAACGGGTAGGCATCTCACAAAGGAGCTACGTTGAGAGCACGTAATTGCGAATCCTTGAGAAGTGTCAATGAACGGTTGCTTGTGGCTGGCCAGGCCTCCATTCGGTACTGTCTAGGAAATAATTACACAGTGTAGGCAGGGCAATGGACTGTAATTAAATCTGGGACGTCATTCGTTAATGGGTTCTCATAATACCGCGCGCTTTCTGACGTTAAGAAAATACAATACTACCTACCTAACTCGATTACATGAGCACGGTCTGGCCGGAATGGAAATCGAGTTTCATTAGTTCCCTGTGAAACTGGAAGACCAGCAACGGCTTATGTTATATGGCTTTCTATTCTGCTTCATGCTCCTGAGTAGGAGGTTAGAGAGCGAAAATTTCCCTCCCTGGAGGAGCGAGGATTAGAATGAAAAGCAAACATTCCTACAGTTGCTGCAATACTTGTTCTACTTTGTATAAGTAAGCATTTATTTCACCCATATATTTGATACTGAGATTTCAGCGGAAATACCTGTTTTGATGACTTTCTCTTCTCTCTTTCAAACTATTTTTTACAAAGGCTTATTCTCCATATACTTCATCTTATTGCTAATTTTATTGTAGTTGCAAGGGGAATATGGTAGGCGTTAAGCGATAGTCAAATCTTTTAAAAGCTGGTTGCTCTGTGGATCATTCCATTCTCTTTGCATTTCCAGGATATAAATAAAACGAATAACGAATTCCCATTAGAGAAAAAGTATAAGTATTGGAAAATTGAAACAAATAACAAGGAATACCTCGGAAATAGTTTACCGGACAAAAAAATGTATATGACATAAATTGTGTGTTTTAACGAGATCTAAAGTTTTTGTGTAGTAAAATTGTCTTATTTCTTACGGTTTACCATTTATGCAAAAGTCATTCAGCATGAAGAGGAGTTTTGGGGAAATAGCAAGAAAATTCAAGATATAAATTTCATTTGCCATGAAAATATCTTAAACATATGATATTTTAATCGAAATCGTTAAGAGCCATGTTTGAGAAAAACAAAATTTTCGAAAAATGTTCCATGTAAATGGTAGCGTGGGGTGGGGAATTTCCTTGAAAATTTTGTGTTGCAGTTTTTGGAAGGCCCTGAACCTAAATATAATTTTAATATTTATCCGACTTTTCGGACGCACACACGGACATTTTTCTAAAGATATTTTTTTTTCAAAGGACATCAAACATGTATTTATGGTGATATGTCGATATCTAATATTTGGGTGCAATACAGTAACTTTACTACTTACTAGTTACGTGGTAGAGAAAGTAAAAGTGCTTATGTTGGCTAACATCACAAACAATTGAGACAAATTCTGTGCTTTAACTAGATGTACATATTTTGTGTAGTAAGATTTTATCTAACTTTCACGGTTTACCAGCTGTGCAACAGTCATTCAGATTGAAGAGGACTTCACAGGCTATTTCCAAAAAATTCAAGATATACATTTTATTTGTCATACTCTTAAATATATGGCATTTTAATCAAAACCGTTATATACATTTTGAGAAAATAAAAAAACAACAAGCTTTTCCACATAAAAGGTAGCTGGATGTGGGAGGAATTCCTGAAAATTTTCGTGTCGCATCTATGGTACTTCACCGAATTTTCATCACAAAGACGGACCTTTTTCTAAACATTGATTTTATGTTTTTATATATTAAGGATATTTACATGATAAATAAAATGAATATCCTAATTTTCAGAAAATAGCCTTTGAAGCCTTCATTCGGAAGGAATTTTGATTAATCCTTTATAACTGCTAAACGTTAAGCGATAGAAGAAAACCTACCAGACAAAAAATGTAGATCCGTTTGAAACACAGGAGTTATTTCAAATACATTTTTTTGTGGCATAAGCCACTTCTGAGATATCCGTTATTAAATGGTTTGAATTGTTCTTTTCTTGGTCATTCTTTAAAGGCCTTTCAGCAATCAGTTGTTTCTCGCGATTGCATGGAAACAGTATGGAATTTTAAGGCCAGCATATGACTAACGCTGTTCTCTTTGTATCTATAACGAAATGTGTAATGCAGCCATTTCTGCTAAGACTCGTTTGAATTAAAACGTAGAAGATGTAAAAATAAGCTCTAGTAAGAACAGTTTATACACTCACTAAAAACGATAGAGGATAGAAAAGTCATGTGAATGCATTACATTAGATTTCTTTTTTTACAAACACGTTTCTAATGATGTTGATTAAAGTAGCCAGTGTTTTAAGGTATTTAAATGAAAAATCTTGAATCTTTTCCGAATAACCTGTGTAAGTAGAGTAAGTATTACATTCCACCCAAAAATTCGATACTGAGGTTTCATTGGAAATACTTGTTTTGGAGCTCCCTAAATAAAAAAACAAAAAAAAACAGAAAAACATTTTTAGAAAAAGCTCCGGGTGTGTAATGAAAATTCCGTTAAGTAACAAAGGTGCAGCACGAAAATGTTCAATAATTTTCCCCACATCAAACTACCCTTTACCCTTTACGTAGGAAAGCTTGTTATTTTTTATTTTCTCAAAATGGAATATAACGAGTTTGATTAAATTACATATGCTTAAGATATTTTATGACAAATAAAATGTATATATTGAATTCTCTGGGAATAACCTGTGAAGTCCTTTTCATTCTGAATGACAGCTGGAAAACTGTAGAAGTTAGATAAATCTTACTACACAAAAAATATAGATCTAGTTAAAGCATACAATTTGTCTCAATTTCTTGTAGTGTTAACCAACACAACCAATTGTGTTATTGGTTTGAAGTTTCACATACTTAACAATTTTTCAAGTGATAAGTTTGCTATTCGTTTATTCTCGTGATAATGCAAAGAGCATGGAATTTCAAAGTCATTGTATAGCGATCCGCGTTTTAAACATCCAACTATCGTTTAATCTATGTATCCTCCTTATGCCTACAACGAAATGTGCAAAAGCACAATGAAAGTTTATCTCGATTAACAAACAGATGGAAGAATAAACTTTTGTAAGAATAGTTTCTAGAAGAGTGAGTAGAGAAAGTCACGTGGATGAAATAGTCAGATTTCTCACACTAACAGTGTGTATGTACTAATTTGGGAGGATGAGTCAGACTTAAAATATTGGGATAAACCCCAGTCAGGATTCAACGCGATTCTTCGGCTTTCATTGTCTATGCTCTACCCCTGAGCTGCCGTGGCGAAATGCCCTAATGCGCATTCAACTTTCTCGTCTGTTTCAAATAAATTAACTTCAAAAATTAACTGCAGGTTAACTAAATGCCTAGAAATTAAAAGTAGGTACTTGGTACGTATTTTGCTTTATCTCGAATATTTAAAACCGCTTCAAGATTTACCGGAAAAATGAATTGGATGAGAAAGCGCGAGCAAATAGCACCGGGCGGGATGGCGTCTGTGGGCCGCTTCGGGACGTCCCAGGTTCGATTCCCGGTGACTGCCCACATTGAGCATGGTATTTTTTGTGTAGATATAATTTTCTCCTGATCACCTAGGCGAATGCCGGCATGGTGTATTCTACTACGATTTCTCCTTTCCCCCTTTCCTCTCATTTCATCTCTTCATTTCACGTTTCAGGTGTATCTTCGGTCCTGCGTGTTGGCAGTGTCGGGCAGATGGTGTACTGGCTTGCGCATTTTAAAGATTTCTCCCCGTGAACGCCAGGATGCGCTATCCCGCCCGTTTGCTTCGCTCCGTCGCTTTCTCTCGGGATTCTTCGCCTTTAATGATGCGCGGATGTTCAAACTGGAAGTATTAGGGACTTTTGCGCGTCTCTGTGGGCATGTCTACCTGCGATTCCTTCACTTCGTCCCTGCCTCCCAGGGGGTGTAGACACTATAGACCAAGCTGGTCGCAGTGGTGAGATGTCCACAACCGATAAGCATATCCTACATCCAGGCAACTCGCAGTGGTAGTTCACACTAGTGTATCGGCACGGAGAGTCTGAGATCCATGTGTATAGGGATAAGGGATGTGGCATTAATTTTTGCTTTCTCTACTACGTATAGTAAGTG
Source organism: Deroplatys truncata (assembly GCA_030765065.1). Classification (NCBI taxonomy): domain Eukaryota; kingdom Metazoa; phylum Arthropoda; class Insecta; order Mantodea; family Mantidae; genus Deroplatys; species Deroplatys truncata. The sequence continues at coordinate 69,844,633 of CM060978.1, read as the reverse complement.
GGGTAGTATTGCATTCCACCCAAAAATTCTATACCGATATTTCACCGGAAATACATGTTTTGAGACCCCCTTAATCCAAAAAAAGCATTTTTAGAAACATGTCCGTGTGTGTGTGTGTGTCTGTGTACAGCATAACTCAAAAACGAACAGTCGGATAAACACCAAACTTGTATTTAGGTTCAGTATCTTCCAGAAATGCGACACGAAGGTTTTCAAGAAAATCCCCCCACCCCAGACTACCCTTTACATGGAACATTTTCCGAAAATTTTAATTTTCTCAAAAATGGCTCTAACGATTTTGATCAAAATATCACATGTTTAAGATATTTTTTTATGACAAATGAAATGTATATCTCGAATTTTCTGGGAATATCTCCAAAAGCATTCTTCATTGCGAACGACTTTTGCATAACTGGTAAACCATAAGAGATAGACAAAATTTTACTACACAAAAAATGTAGATCGCGTTAAAATACACAATTTATGTCATATACATTTTTTTTGAGTGAACCGTTTTCGAGATATTGCTTGTTATTCCCTTAAATTTTCCAATACTTTTACTTTTTCTCAAATTCGTTACTCATTTTTTCTATGCCCTGAACATGCAAATAGAATGGAATGCGCCACATAGCAACCAGCGCTTAAAAGATTTGACTATCGCTTAAAACCTACCATATTCCCCCTTGTACCTACAAAAAAATTAGCAATAAGATTAACATCTCGATATCTCGATTAACGTGAAGCATATGGAGAATAAGCGTTTGTAAAAATAGTTTGTACAAGAGCAGAGAAAGTCATGTGGGTGTAACACATCAGATTTTTTAAGTGTGATTAGAATTTCCAAAAATGTATTCATTTAAACAAAAGACTAAAATATCACTCAGCTCCTACTTTAAAAAAACGTGTAGTCCAAAAATAGGCTCCTATCGGCTCTTATAGCCTTGTGGGAAAAAGAACAAGAAAATTAATTTCTGTGTTGCCGGAATCGGCTAATAAATGTTCGAACCGTTCTGGTGTATACCTGAGACACAAATCGCTCCAAATTCTTCGCTAGAGCAAATTTTGAGGGAAAACCATTAGTTGCCAATTCTGTATAAAGTGCCTTTCGTGGGTACTGATCCACATTGTGCCGACCATTTCAAACCTAGCGGCAATTTAGCGGGCCGTAGGGCACGCGTTTATAGGGGAGAACCGCCCACTCCCAAATGGGAAAAAATCAATCGCCACACACGGCATACCATCCGGCCTTTCAGTGTCATTCTAACATCTTTAAAACACGTGAATTCCAGTAAATATCTTGTTTACAATGTGTGTAGATTGTCGAGCAACGAATACAATGACTTTTATCTGTTGGGTGGGGATTTAAAACAGAAAGTATATGGTAAGAACTCATTCTTCAAGAATTTGAGAATGAAATCAGGGGAGTGATCAGTGAAATTACAGATAGGGAGTTGCAGAAGTGTTTCAAAATTTATTAGGCCGTTGTGATCCTTCCATCCGGAAAGATGGGCGTAATTTTCAACATATGCTTTGGTAAAAGTTAAGATCAACGTTACGTTTTCTATTATCTCCCACTGACGCATTATTTATATGGGACGGTTGGCCTAATCGCCATTCACCGCACATGAGTTTTCGTATTGTGCGAGAGCGCGCTTGCATCTTCCCAGTAAACGCGCAACGTACGGCCCTATAGAACGCCGACAGGTTTGAAATAGTACGTACTGTATGATACTGCACTCCAAGTTCAGTGGAAATAGCCTTCCGTGAAAGAGGCTAATGATCGCGGCATCATCTAGTTTAAATACTACTCTAGCACGCAGTGTTCGCAGAATATTGACTCGTTAGAAGCACGTGGTAACATGGACCTTCCTCTGCATAGCTATCACGTTTACACGTGCAGGCTGTGTCGGACAGGGTAGCCTACTGATATAAACTGCAGGGGCTAATGTTTTGAGGGGGATAAGCTTTGCCCCAAGTTTGCGTAAGAAGGGTCTATTTAACTGATTTCGAGTGTGACTGTTTTAAAACACGAAATTCTCTACACCGCCATAGAAAAGTTTAGCGACGTACTTTTTCGAAATAAAAGCATCCAAGATTTATCCTATTACCTTCTCTACAACTTACGTATAGCAACGAGCGAGGTGGCGCCGATGTGTACGATTCGCATTCGGGAGCTCCCGGGTTCGATCCCCAGCAACCGCCTACTCTGACCCATTGGTTTTTCGTGGTTTACTCCGATCGGTAAGCGATTAATGGGATGGTTCATCTTCTACCACGACCTGTACCCTTCATCGCCCTTGTCATCTGGTTCAGAGTTGTAGGACCAGGCGACGGTGCTCGGTGGGTTGCGGCTGAGCGGTGGTTGTGCGCTCTCCTTGCGGGACTGCTCAGTTAGGTCTCGGCTGTGGCCTGTGGGTGGGTCCAAGCGGGTCGGATGCGTTCGATATGGAAACGTTAGGGAGCCCGTTTATGCTTGCTCCGTCGTCATCCGGATTTAGTCGCCCTTTGGGTCCCTCCCCTCATTTCTCCGTATCAGGAGTCACAGTAAAAGCAAAAAGGGCCGTTGCGAACTACTTATAGTGCTCTCGGTTGCGGAACCCTTCGGTTCATCCGTGGCTTTACTTTTTACTTACCTATAGTAGGTAAGAGGAAATGTTGAGTTCCACCAACAATTTGATACAGAGATTTCACCGGAAATATAAGTCTTGAGTCTCTCTGAATAAAAAAAAACCTGATCTGTTACACTCACATGACTTTCTTGTACAAACTATGTTAACAAACTCTTATTCTCCATCTACTTCACATTAATCGAGATAAACATTTGCAGAAACGATCTTTTGACATGCAAAGAGAATTACATTTTACACATAGCGACCAGTTCTAAAAATATTTGACTATCGCTTAAGGCGTACTATGTTCCCCTTGTTTTGTATTTGCAAGGGCAATATAGAAATACAGTAGCCTTTAAGCATAGACATATCTCTTAATAGCTGGTTGCTAGGTGCAGCACCATTCTCTTTGCCACAGATTAATACTCTTTGCATATTCAAAACAAAAAAAATTAATAACGAATTCCCATTTGAGAAAATAAGTATTGAAAATTTAAGGGAATAACAAGCAATATCTCGAAAATGGTTCACTCAACAACAAAAATGTATCTGACATAAATTGTGTATTTTAACGCGATCTACATTTTTTGTGTAGTCAACTTTGTCTATCTCTTATGGTTTACCAGTTATGCAAAAGTCGTTCACAATGAATACTTTTGGAGACATTCCCAGAAAATTTCGAGATATACATTTCATTTGACATGAAAATATCTCAAACATATGATGTTTTAATCAAAATCGTTAGAGCTATTTTTGAGAAAATTTAAATTTTCGAAAAATGTTCTATGTAAAGGGTAATCTGGGGTGGGAGGATTTTCTTGAAAACCTTAGTTCGCATCTCTGGAAGATACTGAACCTAAATACCAAGTTTGGTGTTTATCCGACTGCTCGTTTCTGAGTTATACTGTTCAGACACACACACGGACATGTTTCCAAAAATGCTTTTTTTGGATTCAGGGGGCCTCAAAACATGTATTTCCTGTGAAATCTCGGTATCGCATTTTTGGGTGGAATACAATACTTCCCCGTAGTAGAGAAAGTAAAAAAGAAGAAGCTCCCAAAAATGTATATTCTCTACTTGTTCTGTTAGTTATTTCCTATAACAAGAAAATGTTATATTTTTATCCTAAACGTTAAGAGTCTTGGATGATGATGATGATGATGATGATGATGATGATGAACATCGCTAAAACGTATTTCTGTTTTGAGGATCCTCAAAAAAGCGCTTCTGATTTCAGTTTTTTTGCGGGAATACAATAGTCCCTCTACTTGTGTGGCAGAGAAAGTAAAAAATGCTACCGGGTAGCGAGTTTAATGTGAAACAACACATCAGCATATTTCTAACTGTAATTGTTATAGAATTGCACACATAAGTAACCCTGAATTCCCATGATCTTGTCTCTAGGTGGGAAACGTAAGAAATCACGATTTACCTACTGACACGAATGAGGAAATTGCAAGTGTAACACGTGCGATGTTGCGAAGGATGCCGGAAGAGCTAATGCGGCGGTTTGCCTTTGTGCAGATCACAACGGAGGATATTGTGAATTTCGAGCATATACTAATTGAATCCCCTGTAGCGCTTACAAGCAGCCTACCCATCCTACTTCTCAGCATCAGTCCGACACAGTCTGTCCCAGAAACGCTTAAATATTATAGCGATACCTATGCCTACACGTTCAGCAAGTTAATTACATATGGTCATGTTAATAAGCTCTTGCAGATTGAGGAAGGGTAATATTATTACATTGTTTGCACCACGCTTTGGGCGTCAATTTGAGGATGGGTGATTTTAGGAGGAGCCGAACTTGAAGTAGTTGCAACCGCACATATGGTACCCGGCGGCCTTCGCCCCAAGTTTAAAAATATTAACTTTGTATTTTTTTACTGTTTCCTTAAATAATATATATTTATGTTTGCCTCGGCTGCGTCAGTATTAATTTGTAGAGCCATGAATATCTTAACAAGGCGTGTTGCGGCTGAAGAATGTAGGCTTACACAGATTATAATTTTTACTTCACTCCATTTATTAATCCTTGACACGATTTAAATAACACTTCACTGATATAGAGAGCTGTGAGATTCTTTTATTAATTACTTGCACTTTTTAAACACGTAAACTACGTATTAAACTTCTCGAGCACGCGTCTCGCGTCCGGTTAGGAACGCTGTCTGCTAGCAACTGAATTCTGAATTTGTACAATTTGCCCTATTTCAGTTCCTGATTGGCTATTCGTACTCCAATAGTATACTTTTATTTAACTTAAGCTTTTTTCTGGTTATGGATTGGCAATTTTATAAACTGTCTGGTATTGTTTCCAAGAATTACAAGCAGCATTATTAAACTTTGTAATTCATTATTGACTCAAGGTTACCTCATTGTTAGCAACTTTTAACCTATTATTCTCACAGCTTCTGCATTATTAAATTACGTAATACATTCACATAACATTATTGAACACGTAAATAATAATATAAACATTAATAAAATGACTGTTACATACATTTTTATATTACTTATACACATATTGCTTTAAGGTGGGCTGTTATAGAATTTATATATTATATAATATGACTGAAATCATTTAAGTGTTAAAAATCCTGCCTCAAGATGAAAATAAATCTGTTTTGCATTCACGTGCCTCTTTCTACTCGCTCTTCTAAAAACTATTCTTAAAAATCCGATTCTCCTGTCTTACTTCTTGTTAATCCAGATAAGCTTTCATTACAAATTTACATTCTAGTATAAAAATACAATAGTAAACTTGCTGCTATATGCTGGCCTTAAAATTCCATACTGTTTCCATGCAATCGCGAGAAACAACTGAATGTCGAAGGATAATGACCAAGAAATTAACAATTCGAACCTTTAATAACAAATATCTCAGAAATGGCGTATGCCACAAAAAACTCATTTGAAATAAATTGTATGTTTTAAAAGGATCTACATTTCTTGTGTAGCACGCTTTTGTCTAACGTTTAACGTTTACCAGTTATACAAGATTATACAAAATTTCTTCTGAATGAAGAGGACTTCAAATACTGTTCTCAGAAATTTCAATTTTATTTATGATGTAAATATCTTTAATATATGGTATTTTAATAAAACATTTACAGCCATCGTTTAGAAAATAAAAATTTTCGAAAAATGTTCAATGTAAAGGGTAGTTTTGGACTGGGAGATTTTCTTGAAAAGTTTAGTGTTTATCGACTTTTCGTTTTTGAGTTATGCTGTTTAGACAGACACATACATACATACACGGACCTTTCTTCTAAAAATCTTTTTTTTATTCAGGGGACGTCAAACCTGTATATCCGGTGAAATCTCGGTATCTAATTACTTTCTCTACTACGTACAGTAAGTAGGGGAAGTATTGCATTCCACCCAAAAATTCGATACCGAGATTTCACCGGAAATACATGTTTTGAGACCTCCTGAATCCAAAAAAAGCATTTTTGGAAACATGTCCGTGTGTGTGTCTGTGTGTCTGTGTGTGTGTGTGTGTCTGTGTCTGTGTGTCTGTGTGTGTGTGTGTGTGTCTGTGAACAGCATAACTCAAAAACGAACAGTCGGATAAACACCAAACTTGGTATTTAGGTTCAGTATCTTCCAGAGATGCAACACGAAGCTTTTCAAGAAAATCCCCTCACCCCAGACTACCCTTTACATGGAAGATTTTTCGAAAATTTTAATTTTCTCAAAAATGGCTCTAACGATATTGATTAAAATATCATATGTTTAAGATAATGTTATGAGAAATGAAATGTATATCTCGAATTTTCTGGGAATGTCTCCAAAAGTATTCTTCATTGTGAACGACTTTTGCATAACTGGTAAACCATAAGAGATAGACCAAATTTTACTACACAAAAAATGTAGATCGCATTAAAATACACAACTTATGTCATATACATTTCTTTTGTTGAGTGAACCGTTTTCGAGATATTGCTTGTTATTTCCTTAAGTTTTCCAATACTTATACTTCTTCTCAAATTCGTTATTCATTTTTACTTTCTCTACTACGTATAGTAAGTAGGGGAAGTATTGCATTCCACCCAAAAATTCGATACCGAGATTTCACCGGAAATACATGTTTTGAGACCTCCTGAATCCAAAAAAAGCATTTTTGGAAACATGTCCGTGTGTGTGTCTGTGTGTGTGTGTGTGTCTATGTGTGTGTGTGTCTGTGTGTGTGTCTGTGTGTGTGTCTGTGAACAGCATAACTCAAAAACGAACAGTCGGATAAGCACCAAACTTGGTATTTAGGTTCAGTATCTTCCAGAGATGCGACACGAAGGTTTTCAAGAAAATCCCCCCACCCCAGACTACCCTTTACATGGAAGATTTTTCGAAAAGTTTAATTTTCTCAAAAATGGCTCTAACGATTTTGATGAAAATATCATATGTTTAAGATAATGTCATGAGAAATGAAATGTATATCTCGAAATTTCTGGGAATGTCTCCAAAAGTATTCTTCATTGTGAACGACTTTTGCATAACTGGTAAACCATAAGAGATAGACAAAATTTTACTACACAAAAAATGTAGATCGCGTTAAAATACACAACTTATATCATATACATTTCTTTTGTTGAGTGAACCGTTTTCGAGATATTGCTTGTTATTTCCTTAAATTTTCCAATACTTATACTTTTTCTCAAATTCGTTATTCATTTTTTTGTGTCCTAGACATGCAAAGAGAATGGAATGCTCCACATAGCAACCAGCGATAAAATATTTGACTATCGCTTAAAAGCTACCATATTCCCCTTGCATCTACAAGAAAATTACCAATAAGATCGACATCTCGATATCTCGATTAACATGAAGCATATGGAGAATAAGCGTTTGTAAAAATAGATTGTACAAGAGTAGAGAAAGTCATGTGAGTGTAACACATCAGATTTTTTTATGTCCTGGACATGCAAAGAGTATGGAATTCGCCACATAGCAACCAGCGTTAAAATATTTGACTATCGCTTAAAAGCTACCATGTTTCCCTTGCATCTACAAGAAAATTACCAATAAGGTTGACATCTCGATATCTCGATTAACATGAAGCATATGGAGAATAGGCGTTTGTAAAAATAGATTGTACAAGAGTAGAGAAAGTCATGTGAGTGTAACACATCAGATTTTTTTTGGGTGGAATACAATACTCTACTTTCTCTACTACGCATATTAAGTAGGTGAACACACCATGTGTTACATTCACATAGCTTTCCGTACAAAATAACCTTTATTACTTTCTCTACTACGTATAGTAAGTAGGGGAAGTATTGCATTCCACCCAAAAATTCGATACCGAGATTTCACCGGAAATACATGTTTTGAGACCTCCTGAATCCAAAAAAAGCATTTTTGGAAACATGTCCGTGTGTGTGTCTGTGTGTGTGTCTGTGTGTGTGTGTCTGTGAACAGCATAACTCAAAAACGAACAGTCGGATAAGCACCAAACTTGGTATTTAGGTTCAGTATCTTCCAGAGATGCGACACGAAGGTTTTCAAGAAAATCCCCCCACCCCAGACTACCCTTTACATGGAAGATTTTTCGAAAATTTTAATTTTCTCAAAAATGGCTCTAACGATTTTGATGAAAATATCATATGTTTAAGATAATGTCATGAGAAATGAAATGTATATCTCGAATTTTCTGGGAATGTCTCCAAAAGTATTCTTCATTGTGAACGACTTTTGCATAACTGGTAAACCATAAGAGATAGACAAAATTTTACTACACAAAAAATGTAGATCGCATTAAAATACACAACTTATGTCATATACATTGCTTTTGTTGAGTGAACCGTTTTCGAGATATTGCTTGTTATTTCCTTAAATTTTCCAATACTTATACTTCTTCTCAAATTCGTTATTCATTTTTTTTATGTCCTGGACATGCAAAGAGAATGGAATTCGCCACATAGCAACCAGCGTTAAAATATTTGACCATCGCTTAAAAGCTACCATATTTCCCTTGCATCTACAAGAAAATTACCAATAAGATTGATATCTTGATATCTCGATTAACATGAAGCATATGGAGAATAGGCGTTTGTAAAAATAGATTGTACAAGAGTAGAGAAAGTCATGTGAGTGTAACACATCAGAATTTTTTTGGGTGGAATACAATACTCTACTTTCTCTACTACGCATATTAAGTAGGTGAACACACCATGTGTTACATTCACATGGCTTTCCGTACAAAATAACCTTTATTTTTATACATACTCTATTTACTAAAGATTATTGTTGCATCTAGTTCATGTTAATCGAGATAAACCTTTCCAGAATTAGTTCGATTACACATTTAGTGGGCACAGAGAAAATCTAATAGATGGTCAGATGTTTAAATGCTGGTCACTAAATTTTGGACTTGATATTCGATATCATTTCCATGCCATCACGAGAAACAACTGAATAGCGACAGGTCTTTATAAAATGACAAAGTAATGAAAAATTCAAAGCAATAATGACGAATATCTTGGAAATGACTGATGCCACAAAAACGTTGTATTAAACATATTGTGTATATTAAAGATATCTCAATCTTTTGCGCAGTAAGCTTTACCAGTTATACAAAATTATACACAGTTCCTTCTGAATGAAGAGGACTTCAGAGGCTATCCCATAAAAAGTCAAAATATAAATTTTATTTTTCGTTTAACTTAATCAAAATCGTTAAAACCATTTTTGAGAAAATAAAAAAAATCGACAAATGTTCCATGTATAGGTTAGTTTGGGGCAAGAGAGTTTTCTTGAAAAGTTGCCGAATGTAAATATCAATTTTGGAAATAGCATTTTTGGAAACATGTCTGTGTGTGTGTCTGTGTGTCTGTCTGTGAACAGCATAACTCAGAAAGGAACAGTCGGATAAACACCAAACTTGGTATTTAGGTTCCGTATCTTCCAGAGATGCGACACGAAGGTTTTCAAGAACATCCCCCTACCCCAGATTACCCTTTATATGGAACCTTTTTCGAAAATTTTAATTTTCTCAAAAATGGCTCTTAACGATTTTGATTAAAATGTCGTATGTTTAAGATATTTTCATGACAAATAAAATGTATATCTTGAATTTTGGGAATGTCTCCAAAAGTATTCTTCATTGTGAAGGACTTTTGTATAACTGGTAAACCATAAGAGATAGACAAAATTTAACTGCACAAAAAATGTAGATCGCGTTAAAATACACAATTTATGTCATATACATATTTTTTGTTGAGTGAACCATTTTCGAGATATTCCTTGTTATTCCCTTAAATTACTTCAATACTTATTTTCTCAAATGGGAATTCGTTATTCATTTTTTGTCTTGGAAATGCAAAGAGTGTTAATCAGTGGCAAAGAGAATGGTGCTGCACATGGCAACCAGCTATTAAGAGATATGTGTATGGTTAAAGGCTACTGTATTTCTATATTGCCCTTGCAAATACAAAACAAGGGGAACATAGTACGCCTTAAGTGATAGTCAAATATTTTTAGAACTGGTCGCTATGTGTAAAATCTAATTCTCTTTGCAAGTCAAAAGATCGTTTCTGCAAATGTTTATCTCGATTAATATGAAATAGGTGGAAAATAAGAGTTTGTAAAAATAGTCTGGACAAGAGTAGAGAAAGTCATGCGAGTGTAACGCATCAGATTTTTTAAAAAATCTTATTTTGGATTCAGGGGATTTCAAAACATATATTTTCTATAAAACCACGAATCGATTTTTTTTGCTGGAATGCAGTCTTTCTCTACCTACTAGTTACGCCAAGCTGTTCCAGCTAGGGTGTGCGCCACAGAACAGAGGAGTACTCAAGACTCGGAGAAGTCTACCTGCAGCACGCAATACAGCTGGGCATTGGGGCTACATGCCACGGCTACATGAAGTAACGGAAGCGCAAGCACCTTTGCCCAGTAACGTATTAGCTATCACGCTCCCACTTCAGCCGGGCTCAGAGCACTGCTGCAGGGTAGACGCGAGTGTTCCGACTCAACCGAGCAGAGTTGAAATAGCCTGAGATACTTGGTAGAGAATGTTTCGTTTCTAACGCTCCCCACATGGCCTATGACTTTCACCAAGCAATTGCCGGAACCATTTATGAGGTGGGGCACCTAGCAGGTGGAATCCATTGCCTCCAATAGTACTGTTGACAAGAATGGCGGTTGAACTAAAGGACCTACAGATTTTCCTTGTACTCCAAACCACGATGGGCCTTGGGGATACTTCACATGAGCAAGTCAGAGGTGAGGGCGTGGATAGGACCAACTTAAAATCGCCACCCCCGCACCCTCAGTACCAAAGTCGGAAACTAAACCGCTGCGCTACCCTGGTGCCCTGGTAGAGAAAGTAAAAAGATGAATTGGAAGCTGTCACTATCTGTCGCTACTCACATGAGGCATTTACAATATAATCATGGAATATTGCCCACGCTGTAAAGAGTTTATTTTTGAACTCTACATTTTTTCTAAAGTATTTTTAATCCACTATTGTAGTTTCTTAATCATGCAAAATTCAGTCAAAAAAGAAATCCAAGATAGACATTTTATTCAGGTCAAACTTGAAAGAAAGTGTGACAATTTAATCAAACTTTTCAGAGCCATTACTGAACAAAATATAAATCTATGATGCATTTACCCAACTTTATCTACCAATGAAGAATTCACATATCAGCAGTATAATCGTACACAATGAGCTCACAAAATGGGCGTACCCTCTTTATTTGGAATCATTTATGTTGAAGTATCAATATCCATGTTGGTAAACATGAAAATCATGGTAACCATGGTAACCCTGCGGTGTGCACTTAAGATTCCTCAAGAGAAACGTGGCTGACCGGAGTCCACATACCATAAAACAAAGATTAGTGATAGCGGTTTCGCTTAATTAAGGACACCAAACAGGCGACACTGTGGAAACAGCGAAGATTAAATTTCGTGACCATTTGGTATGAAACCACCAAGGAAAGCGACAATGTTGAGGTAGGGAAAGTATGCATTCGTAATGGGTAGTAGTGAAAGACCGTTCCCGAAATAGTAGTCCGACAACAAAGGCCACGCTGTTGAACCTTCACTAGAAATGCCTCCCCTGAAATGTCCTCGGAAGCGATCCGCAGAGCTTGGCATTCCACATTACCTTCCATTCCTCGTTAATGAATTGAGCCATGAAGTGGGTATTTAGTTACGTAATATTATTTACGTAAATTATTAACTTCTCGCTTGGGAAGCTAACTTGAAGTAGTATAGTTCTTGGAGTTTACTTTGTTTAAGAAGTTTGCAACACGCTTTGGGCGTCGGTTTGAAGTTGTTGATTACGTAATGGTTACTGTTGTTACGCAATATGCTGCTACGTACGAGAAGCTGATTTTTTAAGATGTAATTTTGTTGTTACACTCAAGTTTTACACTATAATATGTAACTTTGTTATTAAGAACTGTATCCATATATATTGTTTATGTTTGCATTTGCCTCGGCTGCGTCAGTAATGTTTGTAGAGTCATGTATTTCTTAGGCAAGGTGCGGTACACCAATAATTGTAGACATACACATAATTTAAGTTTTTAAGTTCACTTCTTTTATTAATCCTTGCACAATTTAATAAAGCACTACACTTTTTAAGAGCTGTTTGATTCTTTAATACTTTCACTTAGCGCGTATATACATTTTACGATTCACATGTAATATTTCTGTAGAGAACACATCTTCCATCTGGTCACTACCAAGGTTTGCCAGCAACTGAACATATTTTCAACCGTTAAACCCGTAAGCTTCGGTATTATTTGATTGGCTAATTCTAGTCCAATAGAATATCTGCATTTTACTTAAAATTTTTCTTTGCTGTTGATTGGCTAATTTTAAACTGTTACTGACTTTACATTATCGTTGCTCTAATCATGACTAGTAAATTTCAAACTCTCAAACTCATTATTGCTACAAGGTTACCTCATTATTACCTCATTGTTAGCAACTTAAAACTTATTATTCTCACAGCTCTTGCATTATTACAGTATGTAATGTATTCATATAACATTATTAAAACATTTTTACAATAAAAATAAGCATTCGCAATGACTGTTACATACAATTTAAATAATTATTTCATACATATTGTTTCAATACGAGCTGTTATTGAATTTACTTATTATAAAATACACTTGATATTATTCAGGTATTAAAATACTGCCTCAGCCATGCTGTTGTGGACGAACGTAAAGCGGCATGTGGGCGCATCGTATAGACATGTACTATCTGCTAGAGCATGAATTCATGAAACTTGGCCTTTCAGGGCACAGAAAACACATGCCTTTATAAATAATTAGAGAGAAATACACCTGCTTTGTCATTATATGTACTGGACAGAGCCGAACATACATATTCGGTTCCATTAATGGAGCAGGTCATGTTTAGTGAATCATTAAGACGATTGTCGCAGGAGACAGGGTACAGCTACTCAATGTGTCAGAGAGCTGTGAAAGCCGTAGGATTACGGTTGTCCATCAGTTACAGGAACCAGATAAGGTAGACGACTGAATTATTATCGTTGGTTTCAGGCGTTCATTGTGCAAAATCCTGCCATATTGTCCATCACATGGTTCACAGATGAAGCATGGTTCCATTTATCCGGCTATGTGAACTCAAATAACTCACGCTATTGGGCCAGCGAAAATCCACATGTTATTCATGAAGCACCTATGCACCCGGTTAAAATCGGAGTTTGGTTGCGCAATATCCGCACAGAGAATAGTGGGACCAATTTTTTAAAACAGTGTGAACACTGCAGAGTACTGACGGATTTTCATGGAGTTTGCTGAGCAACTAGACGATGTAGAGCTGAGTCAAGGATATTTTCAGCAGTATGGCGCTACATGCCATATATCAAATGAATCCATGGCACCAATTGCAAGTTTCTTTGACGACCGGATAATTTCCAAGAACCTGTGGCTACCGAGTTCTTCAGACTTGACATTGCCGGACTTCTTTCTACGGGGTTACTTAAAAGACAGGGTTTATGCCACACGTCCCCGACATTGGACGATCTGAAGCACAACATTACACAGGAGATTCAAGCTATTGACAACAGAGTCCTCCAACGAGTGGTCAGTTACATGGAACGACGTGTTGAATTGTACCTTATGCAGGATGGAAGGCATTTTCAACATTTTCTATAGAGGTAAATAATCTCTCAAAATTCCTCTGCATTTCAGGTATAATAAGTTGTCATTACATAACTCGTTTTGAAACAATTAAAGAAATAAATGTGTCAGTTCTTCATAAAGCACCCTGTATAACCTACACCATTGTTTAATTTCACGTGGAGTAAAACGATTTCTTTGCTTTCACTGGTTGAAGTCGAGAATAAACAATACTTCGCTAACGTTTCACCACCAATGAGCATGATTTTTTAGCCAATGAAAGTAAAGAAATCGTTTCACCATTCATGGAGCCCTAGAGGCTTATGAGAAGAAAAAGCAAGTCGCATTTTAACCTTTAGAATAGAACAACTTATTATGCAAAACCACTTTAACAAAACAACGGCGCTGTTTTGCTGCTGGTTACGATGTGTTTGAACAAAGCTACAATTTGAAAGGAAAGATTTGTCTGGCAATGTTTGATCTGGCCAGTGTAAAGATGTTGCGACAAGCTAGTGTTGTATCCCACGGCACTTTGACGGTTCTACTTTAAAGGCATATGTGGTTCACAGCGGGAGGCCAAAGGAATTCGGGTCAGGTGGTGTAGAGTTACCCCGAGACCTTGGCACCGTTGTTACGTTACCAAACCTACACTAAGTGATTGGTTCGCTCTGTCATGGCGGCGCTTTTTGATCAACAATGCGTGGCTTTGTTCAGCTTTTTGTGCAGTCTCCCATTATTATAGTACAGAGGTATGAACCGCACTGCATTTAGTTTCAATGACAGGCCCGCAAGGGGTATTCCAATTTTTGTTCTGTTCGCTTAAATGATCCAGGACATATAACAAGTTAGAATTTCGTAAATATATAAATAAATACACATAAAACGACACGTACACGGTGCTGTATACGGTAAGGTTAAATATATGTTACCCATTTATTTCTACATAGATAATACGGAACCAAAAGTTACATTGAGGCAGTATTTTTAACACTTAAATGATTTCAGTCAAATTATATAAATATAAATTCAATAACAGCCCGCCTTAAAGCAATGCGTGTATGTAACGATATATAAAACGTGTATATTACAGTCATTATATATCTTTACGTTATTTTATAATATTGTATACATGTTCTATAATGTTATATGAATGATCACGAGATTTAATAATAGGATCTGTGAGAATAATAGGTTAAAAGTTGCTAACAATGAGGTAATCTTGAGGCAATAATGATTAAGAATGTTTAATAATGCTAATAGTCATTATTGGGGCAACAATAATGTAATTTTTGTGACAGTTTATAAAATAGCCAATCAACAACCAGAAAAAGCTTTAGTTAAATGAAGGTATTCTATTGGAGTAGGATTAGCCAATCATAAACTGAAAAGGAGAAACATTTACAAATTCAGAAGTCAGTTGCCTGCAGACAGCGTTACTAACCAGACGCAAAAAATGTCCTCAAGAAATATAATATGTATTCGTGTGAGACGAAAAATAAGTTTACGTATTAAAAAGTGTAATTAATTAATAAAAATAATCTCACAGCTCTCTATATCAGGGAAGTGTTATTTAAATCGTATCAAGCATTAATAAAAGGAGTGAAGTAAAATTATAATCTGTGTAAGCCTATATTCTTATCGCACCACAACCCTACAAAGAGAAACATGTCTCTAACAACAATACTGACGCAGCCGAGGCAAACATAAATATATAATATTTAAAGAAACAGTCAAAATTACAAAGTTAATATTTTTTTAAACTTGGGGCAAAGGCTACCGGAAACTGTTTACTATACGTGTGGTTGCACGAATTTCAAGTTCGGTTCCCCAACAGTTGAAATATAATACATCTTCTTCAAACTAGCTTTCCCTACGTGAAGTAACAAACTTCTGCAAATTGGCTCCCAAAGCGTGGTAAAAATAACGTAACAAACCATCTTCTCAAATTGACTCCCAAAGCGTGTTGCAAACAAGTTAAAGGAAAACCCGCTCTTCTTCAAATTGGCGTCCATACGTGGGGCTAATAAATATCTTCTCAACATTGATAACAAAAAAAATCGGTACTTTTACATTTATGACGGAAAATTACATTCATATGACTCTCTACCCGCTATTATTTATTTTTCTAACTCTTCTGAAAAAGCTTATTTTTCTATCTACTTCATGTTAATCGACATAAACGTTTGCAGAAATTGTTTCGTTGCGGGGGGGGTGACTTAACAATTCAAAAATGTATGAAAGTATTTAAAAATTCAAACCAATACCGGCAATTATCTTGGAAATCCAACAAAAATAAAATCTGATGTGTTGCACTCACATACTTTCCCTCCTCTTGTACAAACCATTCTTAAAAACACTTATTCTCCAGCTACTTCATGCTAATCGAGGTAAACATTTTCAGAAACTATCTTATTACTAATTTTCTTGTAGGTGCAAGGAGAATATGGTAGGCTTAAAGCGATAGTTAAATATTTTAAGAGCTGGTTTCTATGTGGAGCATTCTATTCTCTTTGCATGTTCAGGACATAAAAAACGAATAACGAATTACTATTTGAGAAAACGTATAAGTAATGGAAAATTCAAACAAATAACAAGCAATTTCGAATAGTCACTTCAAAAAACAAAGTATGTGACATAAATTGTGTGTTTAAATGAGATCTACATTTTTTGTGTAGTAAAATATTGTCTGTTGTTTACCAGTTATGCGAAAGTCATTCAAAATGAAGAGGACTTTTGGGGAGATTTCCAAGAAATTCAAAATATACATTTCATTTGCCATGAAAATATCTTAAACTTTTGACATTTTATAAATATGATTAGAGCTATTTTTGAGAAAATTAAGAATTTCGAAAAATGTTCCTTCTAAAGGTTAGTCGGGGTGGGGAATTTTTTAAAAATTCTTCGTATCCTTGGATAATACTAAACTCAAACATCAAGTTTGGTATTTATCCGAATTTTCGTATTTGCGTTATGCTGTCCACAGACTAATAGACACACACACGGACATGTTTCCAAAAAAAATTTATTTGGATTCAGGGCACCTCAAGACATACATTTCCGGGGAAATCTCTGTATTGAATTTTTGGGTGGAATGCAATACTATACGTAGTAGAGAAAGTAATATTTGAAGTATGTTGTGTAATTCAATAAAATCTTAATTATTTCATACAGTAATGATTTCTCCATCTCTTGTAGTTTACCATTATACGAAATTATATAAAATTCACTGGATATTCAGAGAAACATCAAAATATGCAGTTTATTACCCAGGCAAATATTCATTTTTATCAAATCCTTTTGAGCCATTTTTATAAAATAAAAGATAACGGAACATTGTCCATATAATAGGTTGTTTAAGGTGAGGGACTTAGAAAATCTTTGTGTCGCATTCTTAAATTCAAGGTATATATTTTGTCATGCAAATATCTTAAAAACATGTGCCATTTTAATTAAAATGGTTATTCATTTTTGAGAGAATAAAAACAACGAATAACTTTCAGGTGAAGATAAGTTTTGGGTTGGAGGATTTTCTTGAAAATTTTCATGTCGTGTGGTAGAGATAATAAAAGGCTTGCTTGATGAACCAGTTCAGTTTGGTGATCCAAGTCCATTGAGCGATCCACCACTTTCGCACAAAGGTGGACCTGGTAAGTTTTCGCATAACACTTCAGTTCACTGCCACTAATAGCATTTTATTGTTTAAGAGATTAAAATAATATTTTAATATTGGATAGAAAATTTAACGTTCGAAGTTTAAGGTGATAATATTCATGAAATTTTAAATGCGTTTTAATCTCGTGTAGTATACAATATTCCATCCGCTACCAAAACGTAAATCAGAGTAATTATTTTAATTAAATATGTAGATTTGCTGATTGGAACATGACACCAATGGCTTTGAGATAATGGCTATAAATAAATTGAAATGTATGGCAGATAATATAAGTGAAATTAAAATGTGTGCGGAAAAGGGAGGAATATGTATTCCTGAGGACCTTCTAATAGTGCTCAGAGTGTAGTGGTTGGTTCCTAAAAAGTCTGGTTTTGTAAACGATAAAAAGTATCATTTTATGTGTGGAGAAACCGAAGGCACGTAAAACTAGTTAACGAAGATATTGTTCTAACATTTCTTTCAAAAAAATCATAAGTAAATACAAACCATCGGCATTATGGCCATGTCATTCTAATATAAAGGAGGGTAAAGGTAAAGGTACAGGTACAGATCACGAGGGCCCCCCGGAACCGGGTAGAGTACCGTACGCAGGCAAGTCGACTCTTTATGCTTCCAAATGACCCCTACGAGGGAGGCATGAAACTCGAAGGGCGACCAGATCCGTATGCCGACGGACACAAACATGAATGGGGTCCCTAACGTTTCCAGATAGAACTCATCCTACGCCGCACGGTCCCTGCCCACAAGCCACCACATCCAGGGTCCCCCGGAGCGGACCCCACGCTCAGGAGAGACCTGAGGGTACTACAGCAAAGAAACCTTTACAGAACGCAAGCCACCGCCCAGCTGTAACCCGCCGAACACTGTCTCCTGATCCTACAACCCTGCAACACATAACAAGGAAGATGATGGGTACAGGAAATAAGAGGAAGGAGAGTCGTGGTGATGAACCACTCCAACATTCCCTGGCGACCCGGGAAAACCCGAAAAAGCCATGGGCCAGAGTGGGCGGTCGCCGAGGATCGATTTCGGGACCTCCCGATTGGGGCCACAATCGTAACCGCCTGAGTCATTCCGTTCGGTAATGTTAAAAGAGACATTATGGGATATGAATTATTTATTTCTGTTAATTAGGATTACTTAAGTCTAGTTTCATCGAGTGAGCTGGTATCGCGGTAACGAGTGCCACTCGCTCTGATCCATGGGTTTTTCGGGGTCTTCCTGGTCGTCAGGCGAATGCTAGAGTGGTTTCTTTCAGTCCCCGAATTTCCTGCTTCTTCATTTCGTTCCATTCATACTGCACCCCGTTAGGTCTGTGGAAGTGTCAACGATGGTGTTTCGGTGCGGCGTGGCAGGAAAAAAGGATCTCTCTGTGAAACTCGCTGTCTCTCAGCTTTCGGCTGGTTGCCGGTGTATATCAAGGCGTCACCGGTCTGTCTATCGACTGTTGGGGCGCTTCAATATGGAAACTGTAGGGGCCCTGTCATTGCTGTGCCGTCACGCCTGGTTCTGGCCGCTCGTGTCTCCTCCCGCCTCCTCCACCTCCCTCCCGGGTCATCCCCTTGTGGGGCATAGCTACAATATCCTCAATGTACCGAGTCCCCTCCGATAATCAGCGGAAAAAAAGTTCTAGTTTCAGAAATAAATAAAAAGATTTAAACGTTTTAATTCAGTACTGTGATTAAAACTAGTATCTAGTTTCCTAGTAACGAGCGATAGTGTTAATGGCAGTAGTAGGGAAACTGTTTCCAGCCCCGGGTAAGTGAGCTTCACACACTACGGAACTGTTGAGAAGTTGCAGAAGCATAAGGGGCAAGACAAGTAGTTGGGCTGTTCTTACCAGGTCACTCCATCCACTTAC
This sequence comes from Deroplatys truncata, assembly GCA_030765065.1. Lineage (NCBI taxonomy): Eukaryota > Metazoa > Arthropoda > Insecta > Mantodea > Mantidae > Deroplatys > Deroplatys truncata. Next base: position 69,825,375 of record CM060978.1, on the reverse strand, counting down.
ATAGATTAAGGTTTCAGAAACCACAAGGACTACATATCCGATATGTGTGTCACTGCTCCCGTCTACCTGAATATCTTTACACGGGTATGAATGCAAATTTAACCGCACAGCTTCTCCTGGGATATTTCCCCCTAGACTGTTCAACTTTATGTAACGTCTGGCAAACCGTTCGTAGCTGCACTTTTAGGTGCGTTCGCTGCCTTAGAGCGTATATTAGCTTGGATTTTCTGTCTGTATTCATGTAATAAATCACCGAATATGCAATAAAATGTATTCATGTATTTGAAATTTGATTTTAATCGGTACAAAATTATGGGTAACCGTGGACAGCCCCCCAAAAATATTTAGAGTTTAGTTAAACCCCTGCACGTACGAAATATGGCATTTTATACACAACAGCTTGAATGTTCTGCTATTTTACTAGTGTAAAGTACTAGTAAGTAGAGGAAGTATTGAATTTCACCCAAAAAAATGATACCTAGATTTCACCGGAAATGTTCTTTTTTAGTTCCATTTATATCCCGCCTTTAACTGCATTGGTCTTATTAGCGGCCTTTCCTTTGGAACTTAATGCCTATTGGCATTGGTGTTAACCCGTAACTCTTGTCGTTGGGTTTCTTGCACTTTGGTTTTTAATCATTACATCATACACACATTCTTAGTCACATTCAAACTTCCAGACTCTGGGAAGGGTATGGAATAATCTTGGTTAAAGAAAAATTTCCACCCCCAGCCGGGAATTGAACCCGGTACCTCCAGCACAACAGCCAGGTCTCTACCGACTGAGCTACGGGGCCAACCAAAAAAGGTGTGTTTTAATGACTCTGAATAAAAAATATGTTTTCAGCATTTACCAAGCATACGACACAGTGATTTCCAAGAAAATAATCCCGTTAAATTACTCTTATTTAAATTTTTTTCATTAAGTTTTATCAAAATGATAATTGTATATCGATATATGATATCAAAATGTATTTTGTAAAATTGGTAAACCATAAGAGAGAGAGACAATTTAACTACCCCAAAAATGTAGATATCATTAAAGCACACAAACTATGCAAAATGATTTTTTGGGGTCATTAACCATTTCCGAGAGTTGTTATTGGTTTTAATTTTCAAGTACATGGATATTTTACTTTCTCTGCTACATCCATAGAGTAAGTAGATAAGTAGTGCATTCATACAAAAATTCGATACAGTGATTTTACTGAAATACACGTTTTGAGGCTCTCTGAATCCAAAAGGAATTTTTACATAAAGGACTCTGTGTGTGTGTGTGTGTGTGTGTGTGTGTGTGTGTGTGTGTGTGTGTAACTCAAAAACGAAAACTCTCTAACACATAAAACTTGTATTTCAGCGCCTTCATAGGATGCAATACGAAGATTTTTAAACATAATTCCCCCACCCCAAACTATCATTTACATTGAGATTTATTCGAAATGTTTTATTTTCTAAAAAGTGGCTAACCATTATGATTAAAAATACCAAATATTTAAGAAATTTTCAGGGCAAATAAAATGTACGTCTTGAATTTTCTGGGAAAAATGTTAGTCCTCTTCATTCGAAAAAACTGTGCATAACTTATTATAAGAGATAGACAAACATTTGGTGTATTTAAAACGTTTATTCCTTTAATGCACACTTCATTTAAATAGCTTTTTCTGGCATCGGCCATTTCGGAGATATCGGTTGCTATTTATTTGAATTTTTCAATACGTTGTCATTTTAAAGCGCTGTCGCTATTCAGTTATTTGTTGTGATGTCATGGAAAGAGTATGTAATCTTAAGACCAGTATATATCCACCAGCTTTAAAACATCTGACTATCGATTCGGTTTCCTCTATCCCTGTTGTGACTAGAATGAAAGGGCAATGAAACTATTTTTGCAAATGTTTATCTCGATTTCATGAACCGTTAGCAAAATAAACTTTCGTAAAAACAAAACTAAATGATACTGGTTAGAGAAGTGCATGTAAAATCTAATAATATCAGATAAGCTTTTTACATTCTCTACCGTATACATAGTAGGTAGAGAAAGGATTGCATACATGTTTTAAGAATCCCTGAATGCAAAAATAGCATTTTCAGAAAAAGGTCCGCGTGTGTGTGTTTGTGTGAACAGTATAACTCAAAAATGAAAATCCGGATAAATACCACACTTGGTAGGAAGGTTCAGTACCTTCCAAAGATGCAACACGAAGATGTTCAAGAAAATCCCCCCACACCACTATCCTTTACATGCAACATTTTTCGAAAACCTTTGTTTTCTTTAAAAAAAAATGGCTGTAACGATTTTGATTAAAATATCATATAATCAAGAAAATTAAATGACAAATATATCTTAAATTTTCTGGGAATAACCTTCATTCGGAAGGATTTATGTATGATCTTGTATAACTTTAAATGTTAAGCGATAGATGAAAACGTAACATACAAAAATAAATAACATACATCTTCTTAAAACATACAATTTACCTTAAAAAAAGTGTTTCTGTGGCATAAGCCGTTTCTGAGATATCCGTTATTAAATGCTCGAATTGTTCAATACTTGTCATTCTTTTAAAATCACACCGATTTTCAGTTGTTTCTGGAAACAGTATGGAATTTTAAGGTCAGCGCATAGCGTCCAGTTCTTAAACATTTGACTATCGTTGTTCCCTTTGTAACTATAACGAGATGTGTAATGTAGCTATTTTTGTAAAGGTTTATTTGGATTAAAATGTAGTAGATAGAAAAATAAGCTTTAGTAAGAATAGTTTTTGTACGCATTACTAAAGATAGAGGAAAGAGTATGTGAATGTATCCTTCAGCAACATTTTTTTTATTTGTGGGAAGTATAGAGACAACACTCGTTTTCTAATTATTAATAATTTGAGACAATTTTCTACGCAAGTAAATTTTCTTGGGATTCTGGCCAGGCAACTATATGGTTTAAACCAACATTTCGAAGTTGTTCATCATCTTCGTCCTCAGGAAAAACTGAGGAAAGTGGAAGACCGTATATCCACATGTATAGTGCCCGTGAAACTGAATTCTCATTGGTTCGCATGATTTAATTTTAAATGGCGCGACTGGCGTCGGCCGGATCTTATAAACCTATTTTATGGCACAGGTAAAGCCGCAATAGTATTGTGGCGATTCTACATTCCGACCAGGTAAACCTGGGCGACCTGCTCTCGACTGCTTGATTGCCGCCGGATCTGACTCCTAGAAGGTAATGCGTTGAGTATCCTCGTTCTGCGGTAGCCTATCTCCAGTGTCTATGGAGGTTAGTGGTATTTTCAATTTAGTATAACGTTGTTTGCTTTGGTGATTGGTGGAAATAATGTTATATGAGTGTCTGTTGAATGTGATTACTTTGTGTATAGTTATCACGATGTATACACATAGCATGTTTTGCTGGAACGGGGTCACAAGTAACCAGTCAGTTGGAATTTATACAGAAATATCCTTGTGTCAGCGTTCCTTGCAAATCCACATTTTTTTGTTGTTAGAAATATTTATACAGAGTGGGACCATGTTAGAAATAAATCCATTATTATCTGCGGAGAATGTTTAAAGCTAAAGCAGATGCAACAAATCCTCATACACTTTACGAATTTGAAGACAGTATCCGGGGTGCGTTTTCCAATATTTCGGCTGTAGAAATTCTCTGTTGAATGCTCAATAATCTATTCAACAGGTGTCAGGCTTGTATACACGTAGAGTATCATTTCGAACACTTGTTATAACAAAATGTAGTGTAGATTCATATTGTTTCACATCATTAATATTTTATAAAGGAGAAATATCGTGTCGGTCCACCGCTACTGTATGAACCTATTTCTATACCACAACCGTGCAAGCGTGGGCCGCTGGTTGCGTCGTTCAAAAGAACTCAGCTCCATTAGATTGATTAATTCCGAAACTAAAATGACAAATTATTGTTGCAACACACCCCTATAACTAGCAGTTTCCAATGTAACATACACAATACAATAAAAAACACTCACTCATTTACACACACTCTCTCTCTCTCTATCTCTCATCTTTTGCTAAAAATACTGTTTTGGGGTTAGATAACCTCAAGACGTGTATTCTTGGTGAAGTCTACGTATCGAATCATGTTTAAAAGATTACATTTTGGAAAAGCAGAATCGGACTGAAACATGCAATGCCATAGCCACAATTTGAACCACGTATCTTAAGCAAACCGTAACGCTGCTCTAACCAACTGAGCTACAACATGTTGGTGCAATATTAAATTACCTAAGTGACTCACATTTTTTCCGGTAAACCACAAGGCGTTCAAGTTTGTTTTACTTTTCGGTGCATTTAATGATATGCACAATCTAACTAATGGACATATTTAATTTTAATATCATTCTGATAAGAGTGCTAATATTATTTTGGAACATTCACATTTAACAAGTTTACTTGAAGGAGAAAAATTGTTGTAGCTGTAGCCCCACGTTTAGGAGAGCCAATTTGAAAGGGTTGTAGTCCCACGTATGATAGCCAATTTGATGTGATTTTATGCCCCATGTATGGTGCAATCTTTCCGGTAGCCTTCGCCCCACGTTCGCTTTTCTGGTGGCCTTCGCCCAAACGTTTAAAAATCAACTTTGTATTTTAATGTTTATTTAAATATTTTATATATGTATGCCTCGGCTGCGTCAGTAGTAATTTTTAGAACACGTATCTCTTAGCAGGTAGTACGGCTAAAGAATGAAGGCTTACACAAAATATAATTTTTTACTTCACTTCTTTTATTAAACCTTCACACGATTAAATAACACTTCACTGAAATATTCTACTATAGAGCTGTAAGATTATTGTTAATTACTTTTTAACACGTAAACTTTATATTATTCTCGCCGTAATGAATTTTTACTCATACTGAATACGTGTAAAATTGAACTGTTCGGGAACGCTCCTTGTAGCGTCTACCGTCTAAATTCGTACATTTACTCTATTTCAAGTCTCTGATTGGTTAATTCTACGCCAATAGAACACTTTTATTTAACTTAAAAATTATTAGTAGCATTTTTAAACCTTCTAATTTATTGTCTCAAGGTTACCTCATTGTTACCTCAAAGTTAGCAACTTTCAGCTTCTACTTTGCTACGGAAAGAACCTTGTTTCTATTTTCACAGTTCCTACATTGTTAAATTACATAATACATTCTCATAACATTATTATACATGTACATAATAATATAAACATAATACAATGACTGTAATATATACTTTTTATATATTATAGTATACACATATTGCTTTAAGGCGTGCTGTTATTATATTTTATATTATATAATTAGACTGATATTATTTAAGTGTTAAAAATACTGCCTCATACTGTGCCCGTTCGATTGATAGGGATCAATGTATAGATAATAATTTAATTTAAATAGACTCATTCATTCAACATGCAAAAGAGTGCTCGAGTTTTTATAAGTGTTACAATTTGTTAATGCATGGAGGTTAAACCTATTTTGCTAATGCGCTCTAATCTAAAAACTGAAGAACAAAAAGTCTTTATGACTAGAATATCGATTTAGCCATCGACATCATTACCTTGTTTTGTAAACAGATGTTGATGGCTTTACCTAATTTCTACATTCAGCGTGAAAGAAAAAGTAGGTCAGACAAGTTCATTGTAAGGTTAAATAGCTTAAACACTGTTCATGGTAACCATATTTAATTTTTAAGAAAGAAAATGCAATTGATGAGCATAATTTAAAAGTTTGTCAAGTATCCTTAGAAAGGACTATTTTCCCTTAGGAAACTTTGAATATTCTATGAGGGTTAATTTTATACGAGAACGTTTAACTTCAAATGCAGAATTTAAAGAATTTTGAATACCATAGTCACTTTCAAATACTTAATTTAACACTAAAATAATACAAATTTCGTTAATTTTACTTCAAAACAAACTATTTTTTCAACTATGCAGGAACGTTTTGCGCCAAAAAGAAAAATAATACATAATGGTTGCCAATACTGAAATTTATTACCAAATTGTTACCGTTTATAGTAGATAGTCCACTCAAAACTTCAATCAGAGCTTTCAGAGAAAATGACACGTTTTGAGGCTCCCTGAATTCAAAAACTAATTTAGAAATACGTGTGTATGGGGGGAGTGTGGTTTTTGAGTTATGCATACAGGTAGAGGGTGAATGGACATATATATTTTTTTTCTAAAAATGCTTATTCGTTATCAGAGGTCTAAAAGCATGCATTTCCAAACCTAGGTATTCAGCATTTCCAAGTTAATTGATGTGTTTTCAGCTTTATGTTTTTACTTTCTCTACTACGTATAGTAAGTAGGGGAAGTATTGTATTCCACCCAAAAATTCGAAACCGAGAATTCACCGGAAATATATGTTTTGAGATCCCTGAATCCAAAAAAAAGCATTTTTGGAAAAATGTTCGTGTGTGTGTGTGTGTGTGTGTGTCTGTGAACATCATAACTCAGAAACGAATAGTCGGATAAACACCAAACTTGGTATTTAGGTTCAGTATCTTCCAAGGATGCGACACGAAGGTTTTCAAGAAAATCCCCCACCCCAGATTACCCTTTACATGGAACATTTTTCGAACATTTTAATTTTCTCAAAAATTGCTCTAACGATTTTGATTAAAATATCATATGTTTAAGATATTTTCATGACAAATAAAATGTATATCTTGAATTTTCTGGGAATGTCTACAGAAGTATTCTTCATTGTCAACGACTTTTGCATAACTGGTAAACCATAAGAGAGAGACAAAATTTTACTACACAAAGCTGTAGATCGCGTTAAAATACACAATTTATGACATACACATTTTTTTGTTGAGTGAACCATTTTCGAGATATCGCTTATTATTCCCTTAAATTTTCCTATAATTATACTTTTTCTCAAATTCGTTATTCTTTTTTGCCCTGGTAGTGCAAAGAGAATGGAATACTCCACATAGCAACATCTCTTAAACGCTTAAAGCCAATGCCCCTTGCATCTACAAGAAAATTAGCAATAAGATTAACATGAAGCATATGGAGAATAAGCGTTTGTACAAGAGTACAGAAAGTCATGTGAGTGTAACACATCAGATTTTTTTATTGTTATGAAAGTCGTGTTTATTGTATTGCATTCTTTTATCCAAATGTATTAATAAACCGCGTTTTGTATTTTACGATAAGTTTTCTCTAAAAACATTTTCTAGAAATAACTAAGCGAGAGAGTTTCGGAGTGACTCAGCAGCTCGCAAGCCTCTAAAGCTGAACCATGAGTGGCTACCGGGCGCACTTCGGGTGGTGGATCGTAGTAGACCTGTTCGTCGATGGCTGACTAGCGACACACTGGCAGGTTCATCTTATCAAATAGGAGACCGCGAACCAATTCCCAACCCGTGCTGAAGGGGTGCATGGCAGATGGGAGATATGCTGTTAACGGAATCTCTAGAATACCTGAAGACCTCACAGAACATATAGTCTAACCCAGGTACTGCGGGGCTCTGCCTTGGCGGACCAAAGTATTCCCTAGCAATTCGTGGAATCAGTATAGGGAGGTCTATACCCCTTAATCTGAAGAACTACTCTGAGGATTGCGACATACATAACCGGAGGTAGCAGAGGCTCCGAAAGGGAAACCGGCTACCCAGACTATCCAAAGGACGAAGGGATGGCATCTCTCAAAACGTGTAGAATCAGACTCTCCTTCAAAGGATGCTGAAGATAGTTTTGGGACACTGGCCAGGGAGGTTAGTTCCCTAAAACTAAGGCTCGTTTCACACTGGGACACCGGTGACGGTCACTAGTGTCGGCCACTGCAAGTATTGCCAACTGATTATTAGTGAAATGGATTCGAGCGAGGAGAAACTTTTTTGTTAGTACTTCTAGAAGGAGGGAAATGAAGAAAAAATGTTCATTACGCGTACATCCACTACTGCGTGATTGGCTGGAGAAAGGATTGCTTTAAGCTCCGCATAACGAACTGAAACAAGATGACAGGATTTTTTTTAATATGACCGAATGTCAAAAACTTCATTTGATGAACTACTAGAAAACGTGAAAAAGTAAATCACAGGAATTGACACTATAATAAGGAAGGCTATCCCAAAAAAGAAAAAAATATCCCATATAACAGGACGACTTTATACTTAGCGTACTAAATCTTCCACGTTAATCAAATCTAAACTCATGACTAATATAACGTAGATACCACTGTGCTCAACTATACTATAAAAATGACTGCGTGCCGTAAAGACGTTTTTGTTGGCAAATCTGGAACGCTGTGTCTGTGATCAGTGTCCTAATGCAAACACTCCTATTCAAACTAATGCGTCTAGGCAGTGACTGCTCTGAACACAGTGACCTTATCCGTTACATGTGGCGAGGATGAGACACTGCTGCGTCACAGTAACTGGGTGAGGCAGTGTAGTGTTCCAAGTGAATGCTCCAATTAAAACAAATGTACCTCTATCAGTGACCGTCACTGATGGCCGTCACCAGTGTCCAAATGTGAAGCGAGCCTAAATCAAGAATCGATGCGGTGCTGAAAGGAAACTGACGAAGAGAAGAAGGATGACTAGAAAATAGGCTTAGAGTGGGGAGAAAGAGGCGGCTTTCTGGTTAGGGGACCATCCAGAGGCTCCACCTGAACTTAAAACGGGCCCTTCTGGCACCTCAAAAATAAATCGTGTTGGAGGACATTCTGCCTAAAGACAAAAATCCTCAAAAGGGAGGTCCAGTTATCTCTGGGAGTAGTAGGAGAATAAGAGTTCTGGCGCACTAAATATGCATGGAATGTCAATTAATATGCTAATTAGCCCCGCCCCCTCCCCCGCTGTGCCTTGGTAGTTTTACTTGCACCTGAGGGTCATAAATCTTGTTGAGTACAATGGAAGCTTAACAGTTAAGCAATTAAGGCTGTCAATCAACTGTCAAAACGAACAAAGGGGTCATAAATTTAAGGTTCTGTAACAAAGGCGAGATGTTTTTCCTATCCCATTCCACATCCGACCACTTCTGCACTGTTGCAGTTACCCACTCCACTACTATTGTTTGTCGAACACGTGGCATACTCATTTCACTAGCTTTTAACAAAAGAACAATGCTTACCCTTCAGCTGTCAAAATGAACAAAGTCCATGATGAATTAGGGTATGACAAAGAGAACCTAAGCCAATTAACAGAGAAACAAGTTCTATTGTCCGGACAAGCATTTATTTCTCATTCCACTACCTCCATAACAAAGCCGGTCCCTTTCCATTGTGTAAGAGATTCTATTGTGTGTGCCTTTCTATTGTCCCGGCAAGCTTCTTTAGAAAGACCATCTGGCATACTCATTCCACAACCCTATAACAAAGCCTGACCCTTTCCATTGTGTAAGAGATTCTATTGTGTGCCTTTCTATTGTCCTGGGCAAGACTAGTTTAGAAAGACACCTGCGGCGTTTCCCATTCCACAGCCTCCATAACAAAGCCTGACCCTTTCCATTGTTTGAGCTTAACAAAAGAATTCGAGGGTTGCTTTATACTCGACTTGTCCTTGTTTGCGTGAAAGAGAGAGAAACTTGTTTACCAACTATGCGTAACAACGTCAGGGTCGACCATCATGATTTTGCCTGAGGGACTGTTATCTCCGATGTTTTACGACATCCTACGAATATACCCGAGCATAGTTAACAAGCATTCTGTTTGGTTTATTTCAGCCAGCGACTCCGAAAAAGCGCCTAATATACATTTCATTACATGCATTAAACCTCTGCGTGATATCCATAGATCGGTGTTCGATTCTTACTGTAATCAAAAGTTTATTGCTAATGAGAAATTAATGATTGATATTATTATGTCATTACCCTAATTAATAAAAAAGGTGTTCATAGAATTCTAGCTCGACTCTTACCAAGTGAAACTCTGATGCGTAATACCTATTAAACTATGCACCACCAGATTAAAAAAATGTATTTATCAAATATAATTTAATTTTTTATATATCATTACCCTAATTAATGAAAGGGCGTTCAGAGGGTTCTAGCTTGAATCTTACGCAGCGAAACTCTAATGCGCAATAACTATTAAACTATGCACGACCGGATTAAAATGTATTTAACAAATATAATTTAATTTTTATATATCATTACAATAATTAATAAAAAGGGTGTTCAGAGGGTCCTAGATCGAATCTGCGAAACTCTAATGCTCAATAACTATTAAACTATGCACGGCTAGATTAAAATGTATTTTACAAATATAATTTAATTAATGAAACGGTGTTCAGAGGGTTCTAGATCGAATCTGCGATACTCTAATGCTTAATAAATATTAAACTATGCGAGTATTGGGCGATCAGATTAAAACGTGTTTAACAAATATAATTTAATATACACGACATTACAATGTTTAACGAGCTGTATTCTTAGGAACCAGAGGTCCCTAGTTCAAATCCTGCCCTGCGAAACGCTGTAATAACTATTAAGTTATTGAAGCTGCGGGCGGTCGGATTAAAATTGCATTTAACAACTATCATTATTTATATTAAACCTGGTGCATACTTAGATATCCCGATGCCTAGACAACGTTCTTTCTTCTTCTTCTCTCTTTTTCTTTCTATCTATCTCTTTCTTTCTCCACAACTTTTACACATTCAGGCGTTCGCATATACAGGAGCACTTGTACACACATCAGCAAACATACACTGGTGCACGCATGCACACACACGCACACACGTACATGCAAGTACACGCGCACACACACACGCACACGCAAGCACATACACACACGCACATACATACACCAGCACACCCACATACATGCATACACCAGTACACACACACGCATTTACGCACCTCATGCGTATACATACATACACCAGTGCTCTTACACTCACACATACATATACATGGACGCACACACACATACACGCACACACACTCACGTACATACATACATACACCGTTACACTTGCACATACGCACACGACCACACACACACACGTGCAAGCACATATGCCTGTTCACTTACACCCAACACACACGACCACACACACACACATGTGCAAGCACATATGCCTGTTCACTTACACCCAACAGCATCAACCCACACACGCACACACCAACTCACGCGCATGTCCTGAATGAAAAGAGACAAAATGATGCAATAAAAACTAATTATAGCTCGGGATGCAAGGCTCCATTTACGATTTGCTCGAAACCGGTCTTGATGAATGGGTTCGAATCCTAGGAGGGATTGCAAATTCATCTTCTAATAACTCCAAAACTAATTAAAATAAAGACAGTAAATAAACTTTATTACTTTTATGTCATTAGTTCCTTTCTTGTGCAAGTATATTAGAGTCCAGGTGTCATGGGATCGATCCTTAACTTTAAAATCTCAATTATCTCAGAAACTAGCAGGGATTAAGGTGCGGACCAAAGCACGATTTTTAGTTTCTATGATGAACAATTAATGCTTTATATAATTTCCAATCAGTTGTCCCTAGCTCGAATCCCTATCTTTCAGTGACTTCCTTAATTTTCCACTGTGTTCTAGAATATATCACTTAGATCGATGCTGTAACTGCATACAGGTCTTTTAAACACAAGGTAATATTATAAATAATTTTGTTTCTGGCGTTCTGAGTTCGAATACCGATTCAATGAAGTTTACTTATAAATTTAATAACATAGTAAATAATTAAGACAAAGGCACCAAATAAACCTATTACGTTAATAATATCCAGCGGGTGTATATTAGGGTACCTGACGTCCTGGGTTCGATCCTTAAGTTTAAATCTCAATTATTGCAGAAACTAACAGAGATAGAGCTGTAGACGAAAGCATGTTTGATAGCTCATACAATGAACAATTAATGCTGTATATAATTTCCAGTCAGTTGCCCCTAGTTCGAATCCCGATATTTCAATGACTTCACTGATTTTCCTCTGTACTCTAGAATACATCGCTTAGATTGATGCTTTAACTGCATGCAGCTTTGTGTAACGACATTATGGAAGTACTCTGTGTGAGAGAGAGCGAGAGAGAGAGAGCGAGCGAGAGGAAGGGAAACAAGTAGGGACAGAAGTGCTGAGAGCCTCTGCGCATGCGCAGCAAGAGATGATGTCATTGGCTGCAATAATCACGTGACGTGTAAGCATCACAGCCATGATGACGTGCAGGCATCGCCTGGAGGGGGTTTAGATCCCTATATAAACAGATATCTGCCCATGTTAGAACTGTTGTGTACTTATTAACTTTACATTCAAGTTTTAAAGAGCATTAAAAGCAACGTGAGCTGCAGGCCGTCTAAACATTCAGCACATATCAAAACGTGGCAATGCAAGGTGAGTTTTACATAACTATACAAAATCACTGTTGGCTTTTACAATACATTTAATTTTGTTTAAACGTTACAGTACATGAAAGACGATTCGTTACAAGGAGCATAATATTTTCTAATCTGTGCTTTACATTCACATGGATTTCACTGCATACTCTTCTTCAGTTCACATGATTTTCGCCACACATTCTTCTTACATAAACATTCATACGATTTTCCCCCCTCATTCTTTGTTTCACTATACACTCACATGATTTCCTCTACTCATTCTTTGTTCCCCTACAGGTTCATGCTCTTAACATTCACATGACTTTCTCTGCACATTCTTTGCTTCCATTAACATTCACATGATTTTCGCCACACATTCTTCTTACATAAACATTCATACGACTTTCCCCCTCATTCTTTGTTTCACTATATACTCACATGATTTCCTCTACTCATTCTTTGTTCCCCCTGCAGGTTCATGCTCTGTTAACATTCACACGACTTTCTCTGCACATTCTTTGCTTCCATTAACATTCACACGATCTTCGCTACAAATTCTTCTTACATAAACATTCATACGATTTTCCCCCACTCATTCTTTGTTTCACTATACATTCGCAAACGATTTCCTCTACTCATTCTTTGGTTCTCTGCTGGCTCATCTTCAATGAACATTCACATGATTTTCTGTACTTATTCTTTATTTCTCTACATATTCATAGGCTTACTTACAAAACATACACACCCTAGTTCTAATATAAAGAAGTGTATAACTTGTTCTTCAACTTGAATAATGTAGTGAAAATAATAATTCATCACAATGTCTGTGACAAATTGTTTAGCTGATAGACTTAACAAGATGGTTGAAGAGCGTAGTTTCCTACCGGCTCGTAGAGTTCAAGATCTCGAAATAGGTCTTAACTATGAGATAAAGTCCTTAAAGAGAGTTCAAACAAGATATGGTACCAGGATCGTATCTTCGCTGGAGGATTGTCAAGTGTTCTTGCCAGAGCGCTATAATTCGTTAACCGATCAAGAGATTGCAGAAATACCTGGGAACGTATACCTCCAGTATAATGGCATGGCAGAGACGGGGAAATTTAAGACATGTAAATTGTCTTTTTTACATGCAAAGAAGGTGCGTAGAAGTGTCAAACTTAAGTATTGAATGTTCTCCTATTTCACAATGAAAAATTCATAAATAAAACAACTGACTCATTGATATTACATATAAAGATACAAAAGATGCATATTATAGAATTTTATAAAATATTTACGAAATCACAATATCACATGCTCTGAGTTTAATTATATCTAGCGCATTGAAATAACTCTAAATATCCGAATGTTTATACAAATCTTTGTGCTTCCTTTTACATGTGCCATATGCTTCATTTTACATGTATCATAACAAAAAATGTAATTCTTTTCAGGTTGCCTTTTACTTGACCAAGATAGTTTTCTAAGACTTTCATTGTGCAATGATTCAGGGTGTGCAATAAGAGGAAGAAGAAGAGGAATAGCCTGCTGCCATGCAAAGGATGCTGACGCTATTGGAGGGTAGAATAAGCACCATCGGCACCTGCAAGAAACATTTCAGCGAGAAACGGGTGCTGAGACATCTACATCACCGAAACACATTAAGACAGGATCCTTATATAACATTACAGGGTATACGATGAAAAAATACGGACAATTTTGTATACAATTCAATGCATAGCTGAGAGCTAGCTCGAACTAGTCTCCCTATATTTACTGAAATTAAGCATTGTGAGCAATAATTTAAGTGACTGTGAAAATACTTTAAGTAATGGTGAAATTTGTATCCTAAAAGACTTGAGCCCTGTATACATTAACAGCATTAAGACTGTTTGCCACGCTGGAATACAAATTATGAAAATAAAAAGACTTTCATTTAAATAATAAGGAAATTTGCATAACCTGCTGTTACAAGTGTAATGACATATACAGAAACAATGAGTCGGACGAGAAAGTGATGGAAATGTAAGATAAATAATAACAATAAAAGAATTAAGGTATGCTTTTACATAGTGCTTTTATTCATTAAAAATCCTTGCATTCCTAATGAAAAATAAATCATTACAATGATTAGTTTAAGTTATGTCACAATGATCAAAAAGAGAACCGTCTTTAGATGCATTACTCGATCTTAAGTCAGAGCACCAAAAAATGACAAATCACGGCTTCTCCATTTTAGATGTGGTGTCACTATTCAGGTAAATTCCTGTAACACAGCAGGTTGAGTATGCAGATGTGTGGTCCTAAATGGGTGAAACAGAGTCTTATCCAGCTTAACAGTCTTGAGGATCTCAGCATCAGAAAGTCGAATCACAAGCCTTCTCCACTCGATGAGTACAGGTTTAACAACAGCATTCTCTTCGCCCTGAGACGGTGTAAAGTATATAAATGTTCAACTTGACAAGGGATTCTAAACTCGTTGTTAGAGTCCAGAGCTGATGTATTATATGGTGAAAACACATGTTCCTCTTCTTAGTGATCTTGTCGTCGAATCTCGGTGTCGGTAGCATTGAAGATGTCCATGATTATAGGATTCTGAAGCCCAATAACTGTAGGAACTGCTGATTGCGTGATGTTAACCTGATGGGCGTCAAGGGCAGAGCATGATGTGTGCGTCGAATCATTCCATTATTATATCCTCGACGTCGTTGACTTCTTCTAAAAACTATAGGCATCATGCTTATATCCTTGTTTCTAAAGGCAATGATATTGCTGTTATGCTCCCCTGTTTGGTCTATGAAGCGGATATTTATGAACAACAGGTAAAATTTGATTTGAAGGTTCCTGTGAAATACGTTATCCAGCCGTAACAGACGGGAAAACTGGTAGATGGAGTGTCCACTTTTACTATAGAGGAAGGAGACTGATGCAATACTGCGCTAAATTCGTATGATGCACAACCTAAATATATTCACTAGGAAATCAGATTCATACAGCTTATTAGATGGAATAACTTTGTCACTGAAGGGCCACAGAACGTTCCTATAGAACAATCACTGGAAAAAATCAAGAGTGAAAGGACATTTTAATGACATTTTTATTATTATTATTATTCACTGATCTAATAAAGAAGACATTCGCATCCTAATATGAGGAATCTTTCTAACTCTTTCATGGTTTCAAGGTTCTGCAGATGCTAATCACGCTATAAAACCACCCAGCTTTAAATCCTGAATAATGTGGTTAATCGCATCGGAAAAGTCATTTTTATCAGGTGTATGAAGCCTCATGAGTACCCTTAGCATGTTTACCAAATCATTAGGATCGGTGTAGCGGTATAGCATCTCCTCTGTATTCGCTTTGGATATATCTTCTAATCTAGGTGAGTTGACACTAGTATGCTTGCTTTCATTGGTGTGATTATTCAGAGCTTGCTCATTCAAAGAAACTGCTCTCATTGCTTCATCAGTGGTAGCTCTTGACGTTATTACAGGGTCGCTTGTACTGGTTCCAAGTACGGTACATCTTGAATCCCTCTCTTCGGGACTTGAGAAGATTTCAGGATCTCGTTTGGGTGTTGTAGTCAATGCACAGCTGGTCATTGCTTTACAGCATCTTCTCCTATGTTGCTTAAGCCTTGAAATTGTCCTGTTTTTTAAAGTTCTATTACATATGCAGCACTTAACAAAGGGATTACTCCCCCCTTGGGAAACATACGAAAAATCAAGATTCTCTTAAATTGACTGCAATTGTCCGTCTTTGTGAGTGTTCATGCTCAAGCAGTATATATAAACTAGTCAATGTATACTGTAGATGTTGAATTCGTATACGATAACACGAGACTGAGCTATTTTTTAACATTTATGTATTTATATATGTACTCAGGTTTTGATGCATATAAACAGACATGTCCGAATTAGACTAAGCAAAATATTGTAGCATTTGCGCATAATAGTTGTAATTCCGTTAATTATAACTATCTCATTAAGCACAAGCAGATTCAAGTAGCTAGAAATGGATTCATAGAGGTAAGAGTACAAGTTTTCTTGATAGTTAGCACAGAGAATGCGAGAGTTGAGGGAGATACTGGTCATTTTCCCTTTGCAGGTCACCTTTTTTTCCCTTTGCTGGCCACCTTTTTCCCTTTGCTGGTCACATTTTTCCCTTTGCTTGTCACCTTTTTCCCTTTGCAGGTCACGTTTTTCGATCTTCTGGTCCCATTTTTCCCTTTACTGGTCACCTTTTTCCCTTTGCTGGTCACATTTTTCCCTTTGCTGGTCACATTTTTCCCTTTGCTGGTCACATTTTTCCCTTTGCTGGTCACCTTTTTCCTTTTGCTGGTCACATTTTTCCCTTTGCAGGTCACGTTTTTCCCTTTGCTGGTCACATTTTTCCCTTTGCTGGTCGCATTTTTCCTTTGCTGGTCACATTTTTCCCTTTGCTGGTCACCTTCTTTCCCCTTTTCTGGTCACATTTTTCCCTTTACTGGTCACCTTTTTCCCTTTGCTGGTCACCTTTTTCCCTTTGCTGGTCACATTTTTCCCTTTGCTGGTCACATTTTTCCCTTTGCTGGTGACGTTTTTCCCATTGCTGGTCACCTTTTTTCCCTTTGCTGGTCACCTTTTTTCCCTTTGCTGGTCACCTTTTTCCCTTTGCTGGTCACGTTTTTCCCTTTGCTGGTCACGTTTTTCCCTTTGCTGGTCACCTTTTTCCCTTTTCTGGTCACGTTTTTCCCTCTGCTGGTCACCTTTTTCTCTTTGCTGGTCACGTTTTCCCCTTTGCTGGTCACCTTTTTCCCTTTGCTGGTCACATTTTTCCCTTTGCTGGTCACCTTTTTCCCTTTGCTGGTAACGTTTTTCCCTTTGCTGGTCACCTTTTTCCCATTTCTGGTCACGTTTTTCCCTTTTCTGGTCAGCTTTTTCCCTTTGCTGGTCGCATTTTTCCCTTTGCTGGTCGCATTTTTCCCTTTGCTGGTCACCTTTTTCCCTTTGCTGGTAACGTTTTTCCCGTTGCTGGTCACCTTTTTCCCTTTGCTGGTAACGTTTTTCCCGTTGCTGGTCACCTTTTTTTCCCATTGCTGGTCACCTTTTTTCCCTTTGCTGGTCACATTTTTCCCTTTGCTGGTCACCTTTTTCCCTTTGCTGGTCACATTTTTCCCTTTCTGGTCACATTTTTCCCTTTCTGGTCACATTTTTCCCTTTGCTGGTCACATTTTTCCCTTTGCTGGTCACCTTTTCCCTGAATGGGTTACATGATAGGCAAGTCAAGAACATTGACATGAAACAGTTTTCCACTAAGTTCACGTCTAAAGTCGCTTTCAAAGTCTAACATATCAATAGGCTGTGAGCATTCTTGTTTCATCCTCTGTAGCTTGACAGCTAAAGTAAAATAAATCGCTCTTAATGTATATACGCTAATGAGAAAGTATAAAAGAACTATCCTGAATAAAAATCGATTAGTATAACGCGAGAGCTAAGGTGGTTAAGCTCGCAAGAGGTTTCGGTTTAATTAACTCTCTCACTAGCCTGCAACCGTTGAAGTACATTTACCTGGTTACATAGGCTGAGGAACTGTGGTAAAGCTAGAGAAAAATTAAAGAGAGGAGACCCTGGAATCATTCCATTAGACGATTCGTGTAATGTTAGTGGCATTGCCAACGCTCAGCATAAGGTCTCTGCTTCGAGAAACATTGCTGACAAGATCTGGCTGAAACGACTTGGAAAAGCGTGGAAACATCTGATGTTACATTAGGTGAAAAAAGTTGGCAGCGTGACTAGTAACAGCAATTATGAAGGGAAAGGTAGCTCCAGGTGCAGTAACCACGAAGAAGAAACGAGGAGGATTTCTACCACTCATACCAATTATTGCAGCTCTAGGCGCTACTGCTGGGGGTGCAGCCCAAATTGCCTCAGCAGTAAATAAGAAAAAGGCAGCAGATAAACAACTTGCCGAAGTGATGAGGCATAAGAGAGAAATTGAGAGAAAGGTATCTGTTGGCGGAAGGTCCAAAAAGAAGAAACGAGGAGGATTTCTACCGCTCATACCAATTATTGCAGCACTAGGAGCCGCCGCTGGAGGTGCATCACAAATTGCTACAGCTGTAAATACGAAAAAAGCTGCAAACAACTTGCTGAAATGATGAGACGTAACAGAGAAATTGAAGCAAGAGGGAGAGGTTTTCGAGTGAACAAGAATAAGGGAAGAAACACAGAAACGAAGAGGAGACCGAGCCTGAAAGGGAATTCAAAAAACTCAGGCAGAGGGCTATACCTCTCCCGGAAAAAACATTGAGTAATATAGACCTTGACTTGTATGCCCTACGTTTAAAGATTCCTCATATTAGGATGCGAATGTCTTCTTTATTAGATCAGTGAATAATAATAATAATAATAATAATAATAATAATAATAATAATAATAATAATAATAATAATAAAAATGTCATTAAAATGTCCTTTCACTCTTGATTTTTTCCAGTGATTGTTCTATAGGAACGTTCTGTGGCCCTTCAGTGACAAAGTTATTCCATCTAATCAGCTGTCTGAATCTGATTTCCTAGTGAATATATTTAGGTTGAGCATCATACGAATTTAGCGCAGTATTGCATCAGTCTCCTTCCTCTATAGTAAAAGTGGACACTCCATCTACCAGTTTTCCCGTCTGTTACGGCTGGATAACGTATTTCACAGGAACCTTCAAATCAAATTTTACCTGTTGTTCATAAATATCCGCTTCATAGAGCAAACAGGGGAGCATAACAGCAATATCATTGCCTTTAGAAACAAGGATATAAGCATAATGCCTATAGTTTTTAGAAGAAGTCAACGACGTCGAGGATATAATAATGGAATGATTCGACGCACACATCATGCTCTGCCCTTGACGCCCATCAGGTTAACACCACGCAATCAGCAGTTCCTACAGTTATTGTCCTATAATCATGGACATATTCAATGCTACCGACACCGAGATTCGACGACAAGATCACTAAGAAGAGGAACATGTGTTTTCACCATATAATACATCAGCTCTGGACTCTAACAACGAGTTTAGAATCCCTTGTCAAGTTGAACATTTATATACTTTACACCGTCTCAGGGTGAAGAGAATGCTGTTGTTAAACCTGTACTCATCGAGTGGAGAAGGCTTGTGATTCTACTTTCTGATGCTGAGATCCTCAAGACTGTTAAGCTGGATAAGACTCTGTTTCACCCATTTAGGACCACACATCTGCATACTCAACCTGCTGTGTTACAGGAATTTACCTGAATAGTGACACCACATCCAAAATGGAGAAGCCGTGATTTGTCATTTTTTGGTGCTCTGACTTAAGATCGAGTAATGCACCTAAAGACGGTTCTGTTTTTGATCATTGTGAGGTAACTTAAACTAATCATTGTAATGATGTATTTTTCATTAGGAATGCAAGGATTTTTAATGAATAAAAACACTATGTAAAAGCATACCTTAATTCTTTTATTGTTATTATTTATCTTACATTTCCATCACTTTCTCGTCCGACTCATTGTTTCTGTATATGTCATTACACTTGTAACAGCAGGTTATGCAAATTTCCTTATTATTTAAATGAAAGTCTTTTTATTTTCATAATTTGTATTCCAGCGTGGCAAACAGCCTTAATGCTGTTAATGTATACAGGGCTCAAGTCTTTTAGGATACAAATTTCACCATTACTTAAAGTATTTTCACAGTCACTTAAATTATTGCTCACAATGCTTAATTTCAGTAAATATAGGGAGACTAGTTCGAGCTAGCTCTCAGCTATGCATTGAATTGTATACAAAATTGTCCGTATTTTTTCATCGTATACCCTGTAATGTTATATAAGGATCCTGTCTTAATGTGTTTCGGTGATGTAGATGTCTCAGCACCCGTTTCTCGCTGAAATGTTTCTTGCAGGTGCCGATGGTGCTTATTCTACCCTCCAATAGCGTCAGCATCCTTTGCATGGCAGCAGGCTATTCCTCTTCTTCTTCCTCTTATTGCACACCCTGAATCATTGCACAATGAAAGTCTTAGAAAACTATCTTGGTCAAGTAAAAGGCAACCTGAAAAGAATTACATTTTTTGTTATGATACATGTAAAATGAAGCATATGGCACATGTAAAAGGAAGCACAAAGATTTGTATAAACATTCGGATATTTAGAGTTATTTCAATGCGCTAGATATAATTAAACTCAGAGCATGTGATATTGTGATTTCGTAAATATTTTATAAAATTCTATAATATGCATCTTTTGTATCTTTATATGTAATATCAATGAGTCAGTTGTTTTATTTATGAATTTTTCATTGTGAAATAGGAGAACATTCAATACTTAAGTTTGACACTTCTACGCACCTTCTTTGCATGTAAAAAAGACAATTTACATGTCTTAAATTTCCCCGTCTCTGCCATGCCATTATACTGGAGGTATACGTTCCCAGGTATTTCTGCAATCTCTTGATCGGTTAACGAATTATAGCGCTCTGGCAAGAACACTTGACAATCCTCCAGCGAAGATACGATCCTGGTACCATATCTTGTTTGAACTCTCTTTAAGGACTTTATCTCATAGTTAAGACCTATTTCGAGATCTTGAACTCTACGAGCCGGTAGGAAACTACGCTCTTCAACCATCTTGTTAAGTCTATCAGCTAAACAATTTGTCACAGACATTGTGATGAATTATTATTTTCACTACATTATTCAAGTTGAAGAACAAGTTATACACTTCTTTATATTAGAACTAGGGTGTGTATGTTTTGTAAGTAAGCCTATGAATATGTAGAGAAATAAAGAATAAGTACAGAAAATCATGTGAATGTTCATTGAAGATGAGCCAGCAGAGAACCAAAGAATGAGTAGAGGAAATCGTTTGCGAATGTATAGTGAAACAAAGAATGAGTGGGGGAAAATCGTATGAATGTTTATGTAAGAAGAATTTGTAGCGAAGATCGTGTGAATGTTAATGGAAGCAAAGAATGTGCAGAGAAAGTCGTGTGAATGTTAACAGAGCATGAACCTGCAGGGGGAACAAAGAATGAGTAGAGGAAATCATGTGAGTATATAGTGAAACAAAGAATGAGGGGGAAAGTCGTATGAATGTTTATGTAAGAAGAATGTGTGGCGAAAATCATGTGAATGTTAATGGAAGCAAAGAATGTGCAGAGAAAGTCATGTGAATGTTAAGAGCATGAACCTGTAGGGGAACAAAGAATGAGTAGAGGAAATCATGTGAGTGTATAGTGAAACAAAGAATGAGGGGGGAAAATCGTATGAATGTTTATGTAAGAAGAATGTGTGGCGAAAATCATGTGAACTGAAGAAGAGTATGCAGTGAAATCCATGTGAATGTAAAGCACAGATTAGAAAATATTATGCTCCTTGTAACGAATCGTCTTTCATGTACTGTAACGTTTAAACAAAATTAAATGTATTGTAAAAGCCAACAGTGATTTTGTATAGTTATGTAAAACTCACCTTGCATTGCCACGTTTTGATATGTGCTGAATGTTTAGACGGCCTGCAGCTCACGTTGCTTTTAATGCTCTTTAAAACTTGAATGTAAAGTTAATAAGTACACAACAGTTCTAACATGGGCAGATATCTGTTTATATAGGGATCTAAACCCCCTCCAGGCGATGCCTGCACGTCATCATGGCTGTGATGCTTACACGTCACGTGATTATTGCAGCCAATGACATCATCTCTTGCTGCGCATGCGCAGAGGCTCTCAGCACTTCTGTCCCTACTTGTTTCCCTTCCTCTCGCTCGCTCTCTCTCTCTCGCTCTCTCTCACACAGAGTACTTCCATAATGTCGTTACACAAAGCTGCATGCAGTTAAAGCATCAATCTAAGCGATGTATTCTAGAGTACAGAGGAAAATCAGTGAAGTCATTGAAATATCGGGATTCGAACTAGGGGCAACTGACTGGAAATTATATACAGCATTAATTGTTCATTGTATGAGCTATCAAACATGCTTTCGTCTACAGCTCTATCTCTGTTAGTTTCTGCAATAATTGAGATTTAAACTTAAGGATCGAACCCAGGACGTCAGGTACCCTAATATACACCCGCTGGATATTATTAACGTAATAGGTTTATTTGGTGCCTTTGTCTTAATTATTTACTATGTTATTAAATTTATAAGTAAACTTCATTGAATCGGTATTCGAACTCAGAACGCCAGAAACAAAATTATTTATAATATTACCTTGTGTTTAAAAGACCTGTATGCAGTTACAGCATCGATCTAAGTGATATATTCTAGAACACAGTGGAAAATTAAGGAAGTCACTGAAAGATAGGGATTCGAGCTAGGGACAACTGATTGGAAATTATATAAAGCATTAATTGTTCATCATAGAAACTAAAAATCGTGCTTTGGTCCGCACCTTAATCCCTGCTAGTTTCTGAGATAATTGAGATTTTAAAGTTAAGGATCGAACCCATGACACCTGGACTCTAATATACTTGCACAAGAAAGGAACTAATGACATAAAAGTAATAAAGTTTATTTACTGTCTTTATTTTAATTAGTTTTGGAGTTATTAGAAGATGAATTTGCAATCCCTCCTAGGATTCGAACCCATTCATCAAGACCGGTTTCGAGCAAATCGTAAATGGAGCCTTGCATCCCGAGCTATAATTAGTTTTTATTGCATCATTTTGTCTCTTTTCATTCAGGACATGCGCGTGAGTTGGTGTGTGCGTGTGTGGGTTGATGCTGTTGGGTGTAAGTGAACAGGCATATGTGCTTGCACATGTGTGTGTGTGTGGTCGTGTGTGTGGGGTGTAAGTGAACAGGCATATGTGCTTGCACGTGTGTGTGTGGTCGTGTGCGTATGTGCAAGTGTAACGGTGTATGTATGTATGTACGTGAGTGTGTGCGCGTGTATGTGTGTGTGCGTCCATGTATATGTATGTGTGAGTGTAAGAGCACTGGTGTATGTATGTATACGCATGAGGTGCGTGAATGCGTGTGTGTGTACTGGTGTATGCATGTATGTGGGTGTGCTGGTGTATGTATGTGCGTGTGTGTATGTGCTTGCGTGTGCGTGTGTGTGTGTGCGCGTGTACTTGCATATACGTGTGTGCGTGTGTGTGCATGCGTGCACCAGTGTATGTTTGCTGATGTGTGTACAAGTGCTCCTGTATATGCGAACGCCTGAATGTGTAAAAGTTGTGGAGAAAGAAAGAGATAGATAGAAAGAAAAAGAGAGAAGAAGAAGAAAGAACGTTGTCTAGGCATCGGGATATCTAAGTATGCACCAGGTTTAATATAAATAATGATAGTTGTTAAATGCAATTTTAATCCGACCGCCCGCTGCTTCAATAACTTAATAGTTATTATGGCGTTTCGCAGGGCAGGATTCGAACTAGGGACCTCTGGTTCCTAAGAATACAGCTCGTTAAACATTGTAATGTCGTGTATATTAAATTATATTTGTTAAACACGTTTTAATCTGATCGCCCAATACTCGCATAGTTTAATATTTATTAAGCATTAGAGTACCGCAGATTCGATCTAGAACTCTCTGAACACCGTTTCATTAATTAAATTATATTTGTTAAATACATTTTAATCTAGCCGTGCATAGTTTAATAGTTATTGAGCATTAGAGTTTCGCAGATTCGATCTAGGACCCTCTGAACACCCTTTTTATTAATTATTGTAATGATATATAAAAATTAAATTATATCTGTTAAATACATTTTAATCCGGTCGTGCATAGTTTAATAGTTATTGCGCATTAGAGTTTCGCTGCGTAAGATTCGAGCTAGAACCCTCTGAACGCCCTTTCATTAATTAGGGTAATGATATATAAAAAATTAAATTATATTTGATAAATACATTTTTTTAATCTGGTGGTGCATAGTTTAATAGCTATTACGCATTAGAGTTTCACTTGGTAAGTGTCGAGCTAGAATTCTATGAACACCTTTTTTATTAATTAGGGTAATGACATAATAATATCAATCATTAATTTCTCATTAGCAATAAACTTTTGATTACAGTAAGAATCGAACACCGATCTATGGATATCACGCAGAGGTTTAATGCATGTAATGAAATGTATATTAGGCGCTTTTTCGGAGTCGCTGGCTGAAATAAACCAAACAGAATGCTTGTTAACTATGCTCGGGTATATTCGTAGGATGTCGTAAAACATCGGAGAGAACAATCCCTCAGGCAAAATCATGATGGCCGACCCTGACGTTGTTACGCATAGTTGGTAAACAAGTTTCTCTCTCTTTCACGCAAACAAGGACAAGTCGAGTATAAAGCAACCCTCGAATTCTTTTGTTAAGCTCAAACAATGGAAAGGGTCAGGCTTTGTTATGGAGGCTGTGGAATGGGAAACGCCGCAGGTGTCTTTCTAAACTAGTCTTGCCCAGGACAATAGAAAGGCACACAATAGAATCTCTTACACAATGGAAAGGGTCAGGCTTTGTTATAGGGTTGTGGAATGAGTATGCCAGATGGTCTTTCTAAAGAAGCTTGCCGGGACAATAGAAAGGCACACACAATAGAATCTCTTACACAATGGAAAGGGACCGGCTTTGTTATGGAGGTAGTGGAATGAGAAATAAATGCTTGTCCGGACAATAGAACTTGTTTCTCTGTTAATTGGCTTAGGTTCTCTTTGTCACACCCTAATTCATCATGGGCTTTGTTCATTTTGACAGCTGAAGGGTAAGCATTGTTCTTTTGTTAAAAGCTAGTGGAATGAGTATGCCACGTGTTCAACAAACAATAGTAGTGGAGTGGGTAACTGCAACAGTGCAGAAGTGGTCGGATGTGGAATGGGATAGGAAAACATCTCGCCTTTGTTACAGAACCTTAAATTTATGACCCCTTTGATCGTTTTGACAGTTGATTGACAGCCTTAATTGCTTAACTGTCAAGCTTCCATTGTACTCAACAAGATTTATGACCCTCAGGTGCAAGTAAAACTACCAAGGCACAGCGGGGGAGGGGGGAGGGGGAGGGGCGGGGCTAATTAGCATATTAATTGACATTCCATGCATATTAAGTGCGCCAGAACTCTTATTCTCCTACTACTTCTGGGTTCTCGTAGGTGCTTTGGGGTGTAGTAAGGATAAGCTCTAACGGTGTATTTCATTCAAGCTAACTTACACACAGTACTACTGCCTCTAAAGTTGTATGTAGCTTAACAACGTCAGACTTTGAAGGAACGTTGGGCTAAGGCAAGACCAGATTGTGAGGCTGAAAGTAAAGAATTATTCCACTTACAGCGCTTCTGCTGAGGTTAAACCCAGAGAATGTGTCTTGACAAGGTATATCCATGAAACTGGCGTTTCACCAGCTAGTGATAAGACAGGAGGGGACGTTGGGGCCTGGAGGACTGGGTATGACAGTTTTGTTTTGGATATTAAGAAAGCCTTTAACCAAATGACTTGAGGTATCATTATGAAGTGTCTGGAGAACAGAGGAGTCAGTCCGGTGGTAAAGGACTGGATAATCCCTCTTTAGAAGGTCGACAGGCCGTGGTGGCTTTGAACAGTGGGTCTATGAGGGCCTTGGTGTCCCGTAGCTGCCCGCAAGGAAAGTTTTGACGCCCACTTTGTGGTGGCTGATGGTGGATGACCTACTGGACAAGCTCAATAGTGGCCAATTCATGTTCAAGGCTATGCTGATGACATATGGCTTTTAGCAATTGGAAAATTTCCCAGTTCTATTTCGGAGCTCCTGCAAGACTCCTTACATATGCTAAAAGAATGATTTTTACAGGGAGGAGGAGGTTGTCTCGTTTGGTAGAGCTCTTCCAGTTTGGGAAGAAACTGAAGCTATCTGGACCAGTTAAGTACCTCGGAATTAGCGTTGGTGCTGGACTGCGCTGGAAGAAACATGTGGAAAATAAAGTAAAGAAGCCTCACGATGTTTTATGAGCCTGTAAGAGTCACTGGACTGAGCTGGCGCCTCCGATCAAGGATGGTCAGTTAGCTCTATACATCGGTTTTAAGGTCTTCGGTAACTTATTCGGAGTTGGTCTGGTGACCTGCCTCTTCTGTGAGGACAGTTGCTGTCAGCAAAGATTACAATGTTTGATGATAACCTAAGTGGTGCGGACTATTCCACAATCCGCCTTAGAGATTTTGGCAGACCTTCCTTGCCTGCATGTTTTTGTGAACGAGATCACCTGGGGGAGTGCAATCGTCACTGAACTAGTGTGGTGTATTAAGTTACGTTTTAAGGTCCTTTATTTTCACCTGAATTCAAGAGGCAGTTCCCACTACTCTGTTGGGAGGAGACCTAATGAGGACAGATATAATTTAAGTCAACTCCTCTCAGTAGCAATACCTCCCAGGAATGAGTGGAACCAAAGAAAGTGTCCCTCTAAAAACTGTAGCAAACGTGGTCCACTAATTGCCTCGGTTGTGGTACAAAACGGGGGCTGAGGCCTGGGGCTCTAGGACCATCCTTGCCATTCCCTGGGAGGTACACTATTATTTTCCAGACTGAGATGTATGCAACTTTGCCCGTGAACTGCATACCATAAATATGCCAGGCAGATGGGCGGAAGTGAAGTCTGCTCGGATAGCCAGGCAGCCTTAAAATTCCTTAATGCGGTTAAAACCACATCAAACTTGTCTGTAAATGCCAAAGGATGTTGAACAGACTGTGCCAGTAGCCCGCCACCCTTATTTGGGTTCTCGGGCATGCAGGTATAGGAGGCAATGAGATACCGGACATGCTCGCAAAGAGGGACTCGGATCTTGATTTCATAGGACCCGAGCCCTTTATGGGGGAGAATCAAGTGTGATATAATCCATTTAACAAGCAGGGCTCATGTTGAATATTGGAATAAAGAAACTACTTCCAGGCAAACCCATGAATTAATTTCGCTTCCAGGTAGTAAGTAAGATTATTTTAAATCTAGCTGTAATCTAAACTCAGAAGTGTTGTTGCCTATCTTATGGGCCAGAACATATGCGTAGACATTTGCATATAATGGGACTTATTTAAGACCTCTTGTGCACGAAATGTGGAAGGGCAAATGGAACCTTCCAGCATGTACTATGCGAGTGCGAAGGCTCTGCCTGCATAGATATGTATCCTTAGGCTCCCTTTTTCTTGAAATCTGAAGATGCAAGAAGGGCAAATAACAAGGACGTGGTCCGTTTTAGCTGAACCATTGTATTTGATTAAAGGCCCAGTCTAAGAGGCAGAAAGAGCTCTAAGAGCCTACGTACAGGCTTCAAAAGAGACTACTTATTTCATCATCAAGCGAGAGAGGAGAATGATTCCGCATCATTTTGAAAATATAACTGGTATAAACAAATGTTCAATAGTTTCATTTATTAAGGACATGTTGTTTGAAAAACCAAAACATTTGGTAATGTATGCTGATTACCTGTAATATTCGAGTGTACGTTATGGCTTTGTAATATAGCAGCTGTTGAAATTAAATCGTTACCTAAATGTTACTAAGTAAGCATTTCATAAAATGAAGTATTTTGAATAATCGATTGTTTGAAAATGTTCAATTGTATATAATCCCTTAAAGAAGTTCATAAGATTGTCCACCTTCCTATGCCAAACAGACATTATGTCATGAAAACGCAGACTGGTTCGACCAGAATATTTGTTGTTCTAATTCGTAATGTACCTTTAGTTCTTCCTATGGGTGAGTAAATGTAGTGGCCTATCTTATAAAGCAGAAATTTACAAAATACAGGTAAAAATTTAGGAGTTTTAACTTATTTATGTTTCATAAAGTTACTTTGGTTATCCTGTAGACATCAATGCAAGGTTACAGGTACAATAACTTTTAAGGTTCAAATCAAGACCTAAACATTACGTAAGCATAGAACTTTTTGATTCGATCTTTATGCACACCTTCAAGTAGCCTGGCGTTAACGTAAATATAATCGTAAACTTAAAACTCAAACGCAGACCTTCGCAAGCTCCAAGCTTTCATACTTACCTCTATGTTAAGCATAAGAACCTACCCAATCAGACGGTTTTTCTATACAGCTCATCACGTGATCATTCTACAAGATTTTTATTCGGCATGTGCTGACTCGTTAGCTGCTTTTCTGCGTGAAGTCACGGGCCCGGACTCGCTGGGATACCTATAAACCTCGCAGAAAAATTGTAGTGCTTTTTTGGGAATTTAACATTCTTTAACCGGGTAGCTAGTTATTTTTGATAGATGTACATAACCTCTCTTGTGGTATGTACTATCGGTGGTCACTCAATCGCTCTCTTGCAATTGTCAAGTGCTTTTGTTTCCTTTGTCGTGAATGGACAACATGTCGCGTTAACTTTATTCTTAAGTTTTACCTGTTACGTTAACGCTTAATTGCCATTGTGAATGGCCTTTTACATCTTCACTATGCTTTTGACATATTTGCAACTTTTGTGATATCTCCTGGCTTATAATTCTCCATGTTACAACTTTTCACCTAATTTACATACGGGATGTACAACTTGGTATCTTTCTTCAGTGTTAATGCGCGCGCATTTGAAAACTGCAAATCTCTTACCTAAAATATGTTTTGTAATAGTCAGTAACTTGTCGAATCCCTTTGAAAATGTTCTGCGAACAACCCATAATAATCCGCGACTCTGACTGTTGCTCATTGCATATATCCCTGACAGTCGCAAACTGTTTCGGACGGCTATTATACATAAACAATTAGAACTACAGTGTCTTCGTTTTGACGCGCGGCGCAAATATTACGAAGAATGGTTTGACCAGCACTGCAATGGTTCTGCTACCCATCGACTTTCCCTCTCCTACGTGTGCCGACTAATCAGTTAGTGCGAAGCCTTTGTTGGTACTTGAGAGAACAGGTGTCCCAGTGTTACACTGTACTGTGACTTAACGGCTATGGCCCAAAATTATCGGAAGGTCCGCGCCTAGCGGTCTGAGTAAACAACCAAACTCCGCTTTCCGCGTAAACACCGGGCACACTATCGGGATATAACTAGAACTTTCTGGAAGCTTAATCTCCCCCCTCCTCCAGAAAGTGTGTCGTCATAGTTCTAGAGCGAGAACCTTCTGTGGAAGATTCTACTTCCTATATAAGCGAGCGCTCTCGCGGCAATCAGTGAGTTTCCCGTGCGACGTCTAGAGCGATTCTCCGAGCGAACTAGTGACAGCTTCTGTGATGTGCAGTCAGTGCTACCGCGGAGCGACGGTTGTGAGGGTCACGAAGAAAATGAACTGACCGAGAATTGAACTAGTTCAAATTAGAGAACTGACATTGGTGAAGTAAACTTCCAGTGAAGAGGTGAACTACAAAAAACACAGCGAGAGAAGTGACAGCTGAAAAACTGGACAACGTCGCAGTATTCATGCTGTTATAAAGTCAATTAGCACAAAGAATCTTCATATACTATTCCTATGTGACAAAAACCTCGGTGATTTATATGCAGATTCCTTGCTGTTCGTACGCCAGAGAAAGGCTTCGTAATCTTGGGAATATATTTAAGGAAACGAGATCTATTCTTGATAAGAAATCGAAAGTAAATCGCCATGTTCTTATAGAGGAAAAGCTGATGACATCGGAGAAAAGTTGAACGAAGTTCAAAGAAATCTCTGTGAAAGCTGAGGAATCAGGAATTTCAGAAATCCCGGCTTGGAATGCCACTAAATCTTTAAAATTTAAACCGTAACTCTATAACATAACTGTAGTTCAGGAATTGCAGCCATGCAACGTGAGTAGAGTTAATTTCTGCAACTTGGTGTTAAATAGTACTTTTTTTACGGATAAAGCAGAATTTTATTTACTTTGTAATGAAGATTTAATGAGTGTTACGCAACATTTGTAAAGGATGCCAGAGATGTGTAACGAAACAAGAGCATCATTGCCAATATCTTCTACGCAAATGTACACTACGTGATCAAAAGCATCCGGACACCTGGCTGAAAATGACGTACAAGTTCGTGCCGCCCTCCATCAGTAATGCTGGAAGTCAATATGGTGTTGGCGCACCCTTAGCCTTGATGACAGCGTTCGCTCTCGCAGGTATACTTTCAAGCAGGTGCTGGAAGGTTTCTTGGGGAATGGCAGCCCATTCTTCACGGAGTGTGGAACTGAGGAGAGGTATTGATGTAGGTGGGTGGGGCCTAGTACGAAGTCGGCGTTCCAAAACATCCCAAAGGTATTCTATAGGATTCAAGTCAGGACTCTGTGCAGGGCAGTCCATTACAGGGATGTTATTGTCGTGTAACCACTCCGCCACAGCCCGTGCAGTATGAACAGGTGCTCGATCGTGTAGAAAGATGCAATTGCCATCCCGAATTTCTCTTCAACAGTGGGAAGCAAGAAGGTGCTTAAAATATCAATGTAGGTCTGCGCTGTGATCGTGCCACGCAAAACAAGGGGTGCAAGCCCCTTTCAGAAAAATCACGACCACACCATAACACCAGCACCTCCGAGTTTCACTGTTGGCACTACACACGCTGGCAGATGACGTTCACCGGGCATTCGCTATACCCACACCCTGTCATCGGATCGCCACATTGTGTACCGTGATTCGTCACTCCACAGAACGTTTTGCCACTGTTCAATCGTGTAATGTTGACGCTCCTTACACCAAGCGAGGCGTCGTTTGGCATTTTCCTGCGTGATATGTGGCTTATGAGCAGCCGCTCGACGATGGAATCCAAGGTTTCTCACCTCACGCCTGTCATAGTACTTGGAGTGGATCCTGATGCAGTTTGGGATTCCTGTGTGATGGTCTGGATAAATGTCTGCCTATTACTCTTTACGACCCTCTTCAAATGTCGGCGGTCTGTCGCTTTTGTACTGCACATGTCGCTTTCACGTTTCCACTTCACTATCACATCAGAAACAGTGGACCTAGGGATGTTTAGGAGTGTGGAAATCCCGCGTACAGACTTCTGACACAAGTGACACCCAATCACCTGACCACGTTCGAAGTTCGTGAGTTCCACGGAGCGTCCCATTCTGCCGTTTCACAATGTCTAATGACTACTGAGGTCGCGGATAATGAGTACCAGGCAGTAGGTGGCAGCACAATGCACCTAAGATGAAAAACGTATGTTTGTGAGGTGTCCAGATACTTTTGATCACATAGTGTATGTGGTGATTGTAGTTATAATTTGCATGAGAAATCTATGCGCTTTAATTTAAGGGACTATGAATATATAACTCTGCTGGCAAGAAAATTCCCATTAGGCCGGCCATGCGTTCAAACGAAGGCTCCGTAGTTACATGCTCTAACACGTCGGTCAGCGAAAACTGAAATGCAGCACATATTTCTGAACTCCACACAACAATCACCCCTCTTGTTTATGTGGCGTGGCATTGAGCACTATTGTAGTGCCGGGTGAATGACCTGACTAGTAGGGTTTCAGGCTGCCTCTTGATTGAAGACGACATAAGCAGTATGTGAATCACTTGTTTGAACAACTGCCATACGCATGCGCAGTCTAACTGTATTGATAACATATTGATGTTTCTATTGTTTAAACGTGCTGAATGAAAGCACATTTAAATAGTTTTGTTGCTATGTGCATTGACACTAGAAAGTACTCCTTTCCACTTTAAAAACTTCCAGCAGTCGATTACTGAAGAAGTAATTCATAATTTTAATATAGGGAAAAAACAAAGATATTACAATTTATGCATTCTAACGCTTTTGAAAATACGAGGGCTGATGAACAAAGACTGAGACTGATTTTTTTTCAGAGATGTTGATTACTCCAATTCAATGTTTACATGATCTTTTTCAAAGCACTTCAACCAGTCCTTGAACACGTGCTGCAGACCATTCTTTGTCAGGTCCTTGAGAATCGCCTCACTTTTCTTGAGCACTGCTTCAGAGTTCTCAAATCGAATACCCCTATGCTTTGACTTTAGTGACGGGAGGGTGCAAGATCGGGGCTATAAGGTGGATGTGATACACAGGTAATGTTGAATCGAGCCAGAAACTGCATGACTTGGTTTGCGACGTGAGGCGGTGCATTATCATGATGAAGTCACCACCTAGTCCGAGAAAGCTCTGGTCGTTTCTTTGCAATGTGCTTCCTCAGTGAAGCCAATACTGACGTGTAGTATACTGCTGCAATAGCAGTGTGAGGGGGAACTGCATGCTGATAAATCATTCCATTACAGTCAAAAAATGTGATCACCATCACTTTCCCTGCAGATGGAACAACTTTTGCCTTTTTTAGTGTTGGAGAACCTGCCGATTTCCACACTGTGCTGGCTTGTTTTCCTTCAGGATCATAATGATGCAGACATGACTCATCACCGGTGAAAATCGATTTAAAAAATGCATCACCTCCACTGTCTGGTATGCGAAATGCACGTAGGGTCTACAAAATAAAGCATTACTACCAACCTACCAATACGAGAGTGGTGTCACCTACCAAAATTATACATAAAAATCCGCTCTTTTCAAATATTTATGTTACAGATACGAAACGATTACGGAAGCTACAGGAAAAAAACAGTCTGTCTTTGTTGATCAGCCCTCGTATATACAATCTGCAGTGTTTTTTTCGCATTTTCGTAAAAACCCTGGCGTTACATTCACATGACTTTCTGTACTCTCTGTCGTTTATTAATAGATATGCAAACTATTCTTACGAAAGCTTATTTTTCTATCTACTTTAATCGAGATAAACCTTTCCGAAACAGCTGCATTACACATTTCGTTATGGATTTAGAGGTAATGACGGTAGTCAAATATTTAAGAACTGTACGCTACATGCTGGTCTTAAACTTCATACTCTTTCTATGGCATCGCGAGAAACAACTGAAAATCGACAGTACATTAAAAGAACGGTTATGTGTTGAACAATTCGAACCATTAATAACGGATATCTTGGAATTGGCTTTTGCTACAAAAAAGTTATTTGAAGTAAACTGTGTCTTTTAAAGAGACCTACATGATTTGTGTGGTACATTTGCGTCTATAGCTACCAGCTATGAGAGATTATAAATTCCTTCCTAATGAAGAGGACATCACGGGCTATTCCCAGACAATTCAAGGTTATACATTTTGTCATATAAATATCTTTAATATATGGTATTTTAATAAAAATTGTTGAGGCTATGTTTTAGAAAATCAACAATTTCGATAACTGTTCCACGTAAAGGATACTTGGTTCTTCAAAACCTTCATGTCGCATCTTTGGATGGTAGTGAACTTGAATAATTAGTTTTTCATTTTCGAGTTCACAGACTTTACGGACACACACACGGTAAATCCTTTTCTAAAATTGCTTTTTTTGATTCGGGGGCTTCAAAACAGTGATCCAGTGAAATCTCGATATATAATTTTTGGGTGGAATGCAATAGGTACTTTTTCTACCTACTATGTATGTGTAAGAGAAAGTAGAAGTTATATGCATTTATAAGAGGAAATTATTGCACAATACTTGAAATGGATTCGGTCTGACGAAGAAATAAATGTCAGCAGTTATCAACGTTTTTACCGAGTTTCCTCATTTTGTAAATTTATATCTGTGTCAGTGTGATGATATGTCGGTGATGATATCGGGCGTTTTCTAAAAAAAATTCTCCTTTGAATGCATATAACGAAATTTTAATGCTATATACAGTGCCTTCGATTTATGCCAAGGCCGCAACCAGCTTATATGCGCATCGGCCGAGACGGCAGTGACCTCGGTATTATGCCACTGCGCAGCAGCGGCGCAGGACGTATCCAGGGTAGTTTATCAGCTGCGAGCTGCCTCAGTCAAGGCTTTGTCTTCGTGTTGTGAAGTGTTCCGACAATACGTGTGTTGTGTGTGATTTCCTTAAGAATGTTATTCTCTTAGTAGTCCACGGAAATGCCTGTCAACAAATTCACGCTTGAACAGTGTATTCTTATGTACGATACATATGTGAAAACTGTATCCGTAGACAGGGGTGTAGACAATTTCAGCAGCAATTTCCTGGTTATCCAGTTCCGATAAACCCTGTCCATACTGATTAACATTTAACAAAACTTAAGTGCAACATGTTTAACAGTTTACATGTTGGCCAAATTTCGATCACAGAATTGACTTAACATGTTAACCGAAAGAGTTGTGCTTGACACTTTTAACATGTTGGATGTTTTCCGCTTTCAATGGAAAGCTTGTTAAGTCAATTCGCTCTCTATGCATGTGATTGGGTGAACTTCGGAAGTTTTCAGACTGTAAACATGGCAGCTATTGTGATTCCTTCATGCTGTTGTGTTCGGTAGTTCCACGTTGACTCGTTTAGTGCTTATGTCTTTGATTTGTCTTGCTTCATGTAAAGTTATGGAATGGACGAAAGAAACGACACATTCATTAATAAAATCTTTGCTGAAACCATCATTATGGAACATTGCAATATATGTAATAAAAATGGACAAATATACCAAACTAGGTGCAATTTATTGTTGTTCCACAGGCAATATCAGAACAAAATAATAACCTCACTTTGCTAGAGAATTGCAAAAAGGCTCAAGTCTGGCAGCTGGAATGGCTGCTCTCAAATGTGTATCCTTTTTGTGAATTATAGGTTAGGAACCTTGCTCAAAACAAAGTTGAAGTCACTTTGACTTGTTCTCAGGAAATTGAAATCAAACCTGCTCCGAATTTTAAACTCATTCAAAATATTTTCACTCCTGTGTCGATTAACAAGATAGAGCCTCATCACCTTCTACTTTTCTTTTTATTACAATTCAAACACAGATACAATGGCAATAGTCAAATCTTAATCACTGGAGTCCATTTTGCTTTTAGTTAGATTTTGTTGTCCTAACAAGTCAACTGGTGTGGATAGAATATTAAATGCTCACAGCTACAACATGTTGAAGGCATTTAACATGTTGAATGAGACATTTTGTTAATTGTTGAATGTTAACTGTTGATATGTTGAACAGTGTGGACTCGCCTTTAGACACACTGCGAGATGTTTGGTCAATAACATATATCAATGGGATCACTAAACGCTAAAAATTAAAGTTTATAGGAACAATCCCCATACACACCATAGACGAACTTAAGGACAATATAACAGCAGAAATTATGAACATTACGCAAGAAGAACTTATGCGTGTGAATGGTAATTTTATCCGACCATAGATATCAAGAATGTCTTCGCGCAGATGCATACGATATTCAACAACACTTATAACAAGGTTAGTACTCATTACATATATTTTAGCAACACTAAGTAACGCGGGAGTTACGGAACAGAAAACCTCACAGTGTAGTAGATTGTGTGCGGAGCATATATTCGCGTGATCCGCGGCTGTGGTAGAAACAGAAGGCACTGTATATGAAAAAGTGGAAAAGATTGTGGAGATGTTA
Source organism: Deroplatys truncata (assembly GCA_030765065.1). Classification (NCBI taxonomy): domain Eukaryota; kingdom Metazoa; phylum Arthropoda; class Insecta; order Mantodea; family Mantidae; genus Deroplatys; species Deroplatys truncata. Next base: position 69,789,801 of record CM060978.1, on the reverse strand, counting down.
CATATTTTTCAAAAATATATAAAACTAATAAAATGCAAAATATTTTAAAATGCCAGAACATGTAACATTATTTCTTCTTTCTACACATTAAAAATAAAAGTTCTCTATTTCTTTACCTGGTACAACGTTTTAAAGTGTATAGGTATGTTTTCCTGTGCCACTACACAAGATACTTCGTCAGGCAGCTTTATAAGGCCAACAGAGCTGCAGGAGGTTACACTGTTTTTCAGCAGAGTGCTTTACACTCTTCTGTTAAAACAGATAGGTATTAGTCGGCCTCGATATGAGTGTGTTTGGTGGGAAGAGAAACTAAAAGGTTGCGGAAAAAGTGGGCAGGCCATCGGAAGAACAGTCGGGTAAATGAACAATCTGCAGTTCTTAGCTGCATTTACTAGCGAAGCCTGAAAATGTAGTACTCTTTCTAACCTTAGTTTGTCAACAAAAACCAGTGGCACTCATATCGTTTCCGACTTGTCTAGAAGCAGCCGCAGCTCTGGTCTCGTTAATGAGTGAGGATTGTATGCCTCACATATGGTATAAAGTTTCCGGTAGCCTTCGCCCCAATGTTCACTTTCCGGTGGCCTTTGCCCCAACTTTACTTTAAACTTTGTATTTTAAAGTTTCCTTAAATATTATATATATTTAGGTTTACCTCGGCTGTGTCAGTATTAATCTGTTGAGACATGTGTCTCTTTGCAGGGAGTGGTGCGGCTAAAGAATATAGGCTTACACAAATTATATTTACTTCACTCCTTTTATTAATCCTTCACACGATTAAGTAACACTTCGCTTACACAAATTATAATATTTACTTCACTCCTTTTATTAATCCTTCACACGATTAAGTAACACTTCGCTGATATAGAGAGCTGTGAGATTCTTTTATTAATTACTTGCACTTTTTAAACACGTAAACTTTATAATATCCTCGCCGAAATGAACTTTTGTTTCACACTGGATATGTATTAAACTTCTCGAGGACGCGTCTCGCGTCCAGTTAGGAACACTGTCTACAAGCAACTGGCGCCTAAATTTGTACAATTTGCTCTATTTCAGTTTCTGATTGGCTAATCCTGTCTCAAAAATTACATTATTGTTGCTCCAAGAATTATTAGTAGCATTATTAAACTTTCCAATTCATTATTGCCTCAAAGTTACCTCATTGTTAGCAACTTTCGGGATCTATTAGCACAGCTCCTATATTATTACATTACTTAATACCTTCACATAACATTATTAAACATGTATATAATAATATAAACATAATACAATGACTGTTACATACATTTTATGTTATTTTATACACATATTGCTTTAAGGCGGGCTGTTATTGAATTTATATATTATATAATTAGACTGAAATCATTTAAGTGTTAAAAATACTGTCTCATGAGTTAACTGAGGAGTTTGCCTCTCTCTCTCTCTTTGTTTAGCCGTGTGAACAAAAGATAACTTGAAAACCGTTGGTATACTCCTTATGCTTATGCTTATACTGAGATTATGCGTACGAGAAAAGTAACAAAAAATTCATATCATCTTAAAATATTCATCCCATTAAAGTGTTGCAAATAGATTTGTTAAAAGCATTATGTCGATAACCTTATGTAGCGAAACATTTAATACGTCGAGTTTTACCTCGTGCCCAACTAGAACTCTAGGAAAAGTACTGAATCTGTAATAGAGCCTTCTCTTTAAGGGAGACAAAATATGTTGCATAACGTAAGTTTCATTCATAACAATTGTAACCATTGATTGGGTCATTTTTGCGTGAAAATGTATATAAACACTACTTACACTTTGTTTCAACGTCAAAATCGGGTATTTATAAAACATCTTATATGGCACATTCACACGACATTCTCTGCCAATGACAAATTTACAAATACACGCTATAACGTGATTCATTTGGTCTTTACCGCCAGTCGGTAAATGGCAGACGCTATTTTAGTTCAGCGAGCCCCTTGTCTCAAAGGGGAGTTGCAAAATTGAACCTCGTATGTATGCGTTTCCGACTTCGTAGACAGTTGATGTACTGCGGTGGTGCAGAACTACTATTCACCAGGACTATTGTGAGTTCTTTGCACGTGTGATGGAAGTGACCACCGATCACAGAATTTGCATGGTTGAGTCCCATTTCCGAACTGGAAGGATACCAGGGGGAGTCTATCGTTACCATATTGGCCGCTGTGTGAACAATTTTCTCCGTTCTTGCCCAGAACTTCATCAAGTCCCAATAGAAAATGTGATAAAAAACAAAATAAAAGCGGTTGTTTTTTATTAACAAAAAAGCAGAAACAACTAAAATACTTATAAATGTTACTTCAGTTATTTTTTATTAAATAAGGTTTGCCATTAAAGCCGAAACACTCTACGCTACAAAAACCGCTCAGTTATTTGAGTTACCTATCAGCATACATGCTGAAATTGGGAATTTGCGAGATGCAAGCGAAGGTAGTTCCAAACATAAATACTGGAAATGTATGATGGGAGTCCCATTTCACTAAGGTGACCTCGAAACTGTTAATATCCACCCCTTCCACTCATCTTTCGCTAGCCTCTGCCAGAAGCATTGCGATAAACTCGCTTCGAAGAATTGATGTCATGCGCAGATAACAGACTGTCGGCAACGGCCGAATAAATCTAAAGATCCCGTATACAGGGTTGGAGCATTTAAGTTGAGCTGTACAATATCTCCAAAACTAAGCGTTGTAGAAAGAAATGTTTTTAGTAAAAGTTGTTTGATATTTTGGGGGAAGGTAAATGTCATTAAAAGTGTTTTATTTGGAGGACGTTATGATGGTCATTTCAGAGTCAATTTAATTTGATTCTAAATGGCCCAAAATATCATAACGTCCCACAAACAAAACCCGACTAATTGCATTTACTTTCCCACATAATATCAAGCAAAGTTTATTAAAGACATTTCTTTCTACAACCCTGTTTTGGATATATTGCACAGTGTCAACTTAAATGGTCCACCTGTATATTATAGTAGTCCTAAAAAAGCGCGTTTTTTTACAATAACATAACACTACTCCGATATGTTTTTACCTAGAAATGATTTCAAATTAGGCTAGATATGCTTAGTTACAAAATGCGGAAACAAGATTCAGATATCCATTCATTGTAACAAATAGTCCTATGGAAGGGAAAAAATCTGATATGTTACACTCACATGACTTTCACTAGTGTTGTACAAACTATTTTCACAAACGCTTATTCTCCATATGCTTCATTTTAATCGAGATATCGAGATGTTAATCTTATTGCTAATTTTTTATAGATGCAAGGGGAATTGCTAAGCTTTAAGCGATAGTCAAATATTTTAGGAGCTGGTTGCTATGTGGAGTATTCTATTCTCTTTGCATTACCAGGACAAAAAAATGAATAACGAATTTACATTTGATAAAAAGTATAAGTATTGGAAAATTTAAAGGAATAACAAGCAATATCTCGAAAATGGTTCACTCAACAAAAAAATGTATATGACATAAATTGTGTATTTTAACGCGATCTACATTTTAGTGTACTAAAAGTTTGTCTATCTCTTATGGTTACCAGTTGTTCAAAAGTCATTTACAATGAAGAATACTTTCGGAGACATTCCCAGAAAATTCGAGATATACATTTCATTTGTCATGAAAATATCTTAAACATATGATATTTTAATCAAAATCGTTAGAGCCTTTTTGAAAAAATTAAAATTTCCGAAAAATCCTCCATGTAAAAGGTACTCTGGGGTGGGGGGGGATTTTTTGGAAAACCTTCATGTCGCATCTCTGGAAGATACTGAACCTAAATACCAAGTTTGGTGTTTATCCGACTGTTCCTTTCTGAGTTATGTTGTTCACACAAACACACACACGGACATGTTTCCAAAAATGCTTTTTTTGGAATCAGGGGGTCTCAAAACATGTATTTCCGGTGAAATCTCGGAATCGAATTTTTGGGTGGAATACAATACTTCCCCTACTTACTATACGTAGTAGAGAAAGTAATAAAGGGTAAAAAAGAAAAAAGCTCAAACTTTCAAGCACGTGCATTAGATGGCGCTTGAAGTATTGCTGTTGAAATTATTAACCAAATTTCGTATTTTATGAGCTATACATTTTTCCAGAGCTTTTCTTAATTTTTCATGTTTCCTATTTATATAAAATTCGATAAAATAAACGGGACTTCATAAAGTATTCCTAGAAAAGTATAGGTATTCAATTTATTTCTTATGTAAATATGTCAAACATATGCTATTTTAACAAACATATATTCAATCCTTTTTTTCAAAAAATCAAAAATAAGGTAAAAACTGTATATGTAGTGAAATGAAGATGCTGAATTTAAATATAAAATGCGGTATGTATCTAAATTTTTATTTTTTAATCATGCTGTTCACACGCGCACACACCCCCACGAATACATACATTTTATTATGGCATTTCCTGTGTGCTCAAGGGTTCTCAAAACACTTATTTTCAGTTAAATCCTGATATCGAATTTTTGGGTTAATTACAATACCACCTAAACCGTTTATTTTGAGTTGCGATTTGGGAATATGGAATTATTTGAATCTCTCTTTACCAGCAACATTGAACGTACGTTTCTGGCATTTGACCTCAAAACGCGAAGGGTTGAGTTGCGTGGGCCTAGCCCAACTCATATACGGTTTCACTTGCTGTGTACGCTTGCGGCCTCCCCCACCCAGGGGGTGCATGGTATACATTAACGTGGAGAAGGAAACAGAGGTGAGAGATCTTTTGGCTCGGAGGAAGGTTCATAACCCACAGGAGTGGGGTGATGCAAGCACGAGATTGACGTTCCTTAGGCTGGTGTTCCGCCTTATGCAGGTTACACCCTCTCGTTGGGGTAATTAACTTATTCTTCTCACCCCTAAAGTCAACATCCGCACGGGGTTACTGAACGGTGAGCGAAATCATGGACAGGCAGACCTTTAAAGGCGAAGAAACCTTACAAGATGAACGATCGATTGTCAGACAGCGCATCTCGATATATTCCCATCACGTAACAGTTCAAGGTTGACTTTTCGCTCTGTCATCTTTAACCTGCCCTATGTTCTAATAATGTTCAGTATCACTGCAGCTACCCGAGCTATTCTAAATAACCGGCCTTGGAAAACCTGCCACACACCTTCGCACCAGGTTTAGGTGGTGGTGTATTACAATTGGGGAATGTGCTAAAATATAAAATCCTAAAGGATCGTAAAGAGTAAGGTTGTATCAGTAAATGCATGCTGCTCAGCGTGAATTATTATAAAGAGATGTAAACAATAAATATACCTATAATAATTTTAATCAAGTAATAATTTAAGTAAAATCAGGGCTCAGATTTTGATGACCTAGAAATGTTTGAAAAATCTTATGTGATACATTCACACGGCTTTCGCTACCCTTTATCGTTTATTAGTGTACATACAAATGTATTACTAAATCTTATTTTTATATCTACTTCATTCTAATCCAAATACAATTTTGCAGAAATAGCTACATTACACTTTCGTTATAGATACTAAGGGAACAGTGAAGTCCAATGTTTAAGAACTGGATGCTATGCGTTGTCCTTAAAATTCCATGCTGTTTCAATGCAATCGCGAAAAACAACTAAATGTTGTCAGGACTTCTAAAAGAATTGCTAAGTATTGAACAATTCGAATCACTAAAAACATATCTCGGAAATGCCTGATGCCACAACAAAAAGTTATTTTAAATAAATTGTGTGTTTTAAAAAGATGTGCATTTCTTATGCGGTACGTTTTCATCTATCGCTTAACGTTCACGAGTTACATAACATTACACAAAATTCCTTTCGAATGAAAAGGACTTCATTGACTATTCCCTGAAAATTCAACATATACATTTTATCTTTATTAAATACTTTAATATATGCTATTTTAATAAAAATCGTTAGAGCCGTGTTTATAAAATCAAATTTCTTTAAATGTTCCATGTAAAAGGTAGTTTTGGGTGGGGGATATTCTTGAAAATCTTCTGTCGCATCTTCCAAGGTACTGAATTTAAATATCCAGTTTAGTGTTGGTCCGACTTTTCATTTTTGAGTTATGTTGTTCACACACACAGCCCTTTTTCTAAAACTTTTTTTTTTTATTCAGGGGGCTGAAAACATGTATATCTCGGAATCAAGTTTTTGGGTGGAATGCAATATCTTATCTACCTATGAAGAAGTTCTATTGAAGGAGTTGTATTATATTTCAACTGTTGGGGAGCCGAACTTGAAGTTTGTTTGCAACCGCACGTATGCTAAACAGTTTCCGGTAGCCTTCGTCCAAAATTTTAAAAAAAATACTAACTTTGTAATTTGACTGCTTCTTTAAATATTAAATATTTATGTTTGCCTCGGCAGCGTCAGTATTATTGTTAGAGACACGTTTCTCTTAGCAGGGTTGTGGTACGACTGAGAATTTAGGCTTACACAGATTATAATTTTACTTCACCTTTTATTAATGCTTAATACGATTTAAATAACACTTCACTTATACAGAGAGCTGTGAGATTCTTTTTATTAAATACTTTCACTTTTTAATACGTAAACTATGTTTATCTCACACGAATACGTATTAAATTTCTTGAGGACACTTTTTGCGTCTGGTTAGTAACGCTGTCTGCAACCAACTGAACTGATTTCAACCGTGTAAACTTGTAAATTTCTGTATTTCAAGTCTGTGATTGGCTGATACTACTCCAATAGAATACCTTCATTTAACTAAAGTTTTTTTCTGGTTGTTGATTGGCTATTTTTAAACTGCCTTAAAATTTACATTATTGTTGCTCCAATAATGACTAGTAGCATTATTAAACATTCTTACTCATTATTGCCTCAATGTTACCTCATTGTTAGCAACTTTTAACCTATTATTCTCACAGCTCCTACATTATTAAATTACGTAATACATTCACATAGCATTATTACACATGGATACAATAATATAAACATATACAATGATTGTAATATACACTTTTTATATATTGTTACATACACATATTGCTTTAAGGTGTGCTGTTATTGAATTTATATTTACATAATTAGACTGAAATCATTTAAGTGTTAAAATACTGCCTCACCTACTATGTACAGTCGAGTGCAAAATACGTACCGATGCTTTTGGTTACTCTTAGTGTTTTCCATTATTGAATGTTGGCAGAATCTCTCATTATTTGTTTTCCACGCTTGCCTTAGGTGAGCTATCCTCTAATTGGTTTTAGCTAATGTCCGATACGCTAGCATTACCAAGAAAAGTCGTAAAAAGTGGTGAATAGTTGAAACAATATGCCTCCGAAGGACTGTCCATACTAGCCCCTGAATGAGTCCGGTTCTTATTGGTTCGTAATTTATGTCTTAACCTCAGTAACCGAATGAGGGATGGAAGTCGCGGCTGAGGGTGTAAATTATTGATTGCCAACTTAAACCGCAGTTCCTTATATGACACTTTTTTTTGCACCCGACTGCACGTAATAGAAAAAGTAAAACTAATTTATAAAATAATAAATAAATTTCAAAAATCGCATAATAAGTTATTTCATGTATGCACTGTTATACAAGTAGAAAAAGTAGGTATAACACTGAGATAATTTAGAAAATTAATTTCGAATATACTTGTTCCATGTTCTTGTTTGAAGAATCTGTAAAGAAAATTAAAAAAACTGTCTTTGACGCAGTCTTTACCAAACTGTAGCATTAACTATTTTGAGTTATCAAGTTTTATAAAATCCATTGTGAATCAAGAGAACCACACAATAGCAACCTGATTACGCGCTCATTAACACGTAAAAGGGAAAACTGACCTGTATCATTCATAGTTCTGCACAGGAACTCATAATTGTAATTTTAATATTCCCGCTCCCCTTAGAACAGCCATCTGCAAGACTTCTCAGCTATTAAATATGTATGCGAGTTTTTTCCCAAGAATGCGAGTAAAGAAAGTATGAAGTTATCGAAAAAAATGGCTCTGTAGTGACGTGAGAGACTCGCATTTGGGAGGTCTTGGGTTCGAGTCCGGTCTACCCCACACTCTGACCTTGGGTTTTTCGTGGTTTTCCCTGGTCGATAGGCAAATGCAGGCATGGTTTTCATTTACCACGATTTCTTTTCTATTATTTCCCTTTTATCCTATTTCCTTCTCATCTTTCATGTGTTTTTCTAGGTTTCGTGGCGTATGGCGGTGCCGGTCAGATGGCGCGGATGCTTCCTCAAAGGAAAGAGTACTCCGCATGGGCAGTAGAGGGCTGCTTGGTTGATGGTTGTTAATCGCCCTCACTAGGCAGCTCCAGCAGTGGGACCGGTCTTCGACCCTAGAACTGTTAGCGAATTTCGCGCGTCTCTGTGACCTGTCTGCCTGCGGCCTTTAGCCTCCTGTGGTTTCCTCACTTCATCCCTTTCTCCTAGGGGCAGTAGCTGCAATAGACTTTCCTAGGTCGCAGTACGTGAGGTGTCCCCCTCCGTTGTATAACCTATACCTATGTACAAAATTGCTTCTATGTAAAATGTCAGTAATATCCAAGTCTTTACATACTAATTATACGTGGAAGAAAATTACTAAATAAAGACGCATAGAGAAGAACATTATAAAACAATGACGAAAAAAATATTCCCTAAGATAGGAATGGATAAAATGACAAACCAATGACCTAATGGCCTAATATAATGTAGGTTTGTAGTCAATTAGGTATATATTTCATTGCATATATTTATTGTAAACGTTTATCTCTATTAATAGAAGAATAAGGTTTCTTAAGAATGGTTGGTAGAAGTATGTAAATGTAGAGAAAGTAAGTAATGTAACACACAAGAATTGCATTCCATCCAAAATTTAGATATGTAATTTCACGGGTGTTACACACGTTTTGAGCCTCCCTACTGCCTGGGGTCAGACGCCTTTCGGAGATCACAGACTTATGGGTCAGAGACAACAGCCAGGATGGGTGATCAGCCCGAAACCTGGTATGAAAGCGAGGAAGAAGATGATGTGAAACGGCGGTGAGATGAATGAAAGCAAAGTTGATGACTGGAGTGAATGGCGGGGGAAACCGGAGAAACCGGAGAAAACCTGCCCAGACTCGCTTTGTCCACCACAAATCCCACATGTGGTTCGCTGGGAATGAACCTGGGCCGCCTTGGTGAGAGACCAGCGTTCTAAACCTCGCCCATTACTCCGTGACACCCTAAACCCAAAAAAATGCAATAAATGTCTAAGTTTCAAAGCTGCGATACGAAGACTTTCACGATAATACTCCACCCAAACTACCCTTTACATTGGAAATGTCATTTTTATCTTCTAAAAAATGGCTAACGATTTTGATTAAAATATTATATATTTGAATTATTTGCATGAAAATTAAATTTTCTTGGAGTATCTTATAGGCCCCTTCATTCAGAAGGTAATTTTGGATAACGGGTAAAGCATAAGAGAACAGAGGCGTCTTCTTTAGCGGATTACCGTCCTCGTCGTAGGACTTATGTCCCAAGGACTTACAAGTCAATTTTCTTGGGTCAGTAGCCTGTCGTGGAGCAAGCAAACTCGGCATCATAACAAACCTAGGATGGTTGATCAGCCCTAAGGCTGGTATGGCGGTGAAGTAGAAGTAAATGAAATACTGTTGCATGCTGGGGTGAGGGCCAAAAGTTTCTAGAAAATGATTAAATTTAGGTTACACCAACACGCACATGGGGAGGAGCAACTCGATAACAGCAAGAAGACCGGGACCTTATTGTGTAGATTTAGAGGGAGGCGTGGGGTTTTACATTACACAAAAACATTACATAACACATTACCTGGAATATATTGACAAACGTTTGTTGACTCTACATTATAAAATAGGAAGGGAGGATGTAGGGAGATGCCTCGAAGCCGTGGACTGTCCACACGCACGTGTTAATACAACGCCCGCTTTCATTTAAGTAACGCTATCTATATCCCCCTCCAACCGTGGCTAGCCAAGCCAGACAGGGTTGGCGTCATACCAGACTATTTCAAACAGAGCGCTCCCTTTGGCGTGGTCCGCGCCAAAAGGAGGGAACGTTAAGCAGAAAAATTAAAGAAACCCAATAATGTTATGTCTAGTAGCGACAATGCAACACAACAGTGCATCTGGTAATGACAACGAACTTACTGATACGCCACAATACAGTGATGAAAGGAGTGATAGGAAAATTTGCGAATGAAACTATCCAACCCAGCATTCACACAGCGATTGAGGAAAACCGCTCGGGGGTTTGAACCCGGGATCTCTCAAATTCGGACCACAGACGTTACCGTCTGAGCTATCCCGCTCGGTGAGGACAGAACTGTACTACACAAAAAATGTAGTTCTCTTTAAGCCACACATTTACTTCAAGTAACTTTTTGTGGCATCAGCGATTTTCGAGATATCGTTGTTGGTTTGAATTACTCAATACCTAGTCATGTTAAAAGTGCTATCGCTATTCAGTCGTTTCTCGCGATGTCGTAAAAGAGTGTAATGAAACCTTTATTTATGCAAATGTTGCGAGAGTTGAGGCCTCACGTTGATGAGCCTAAACTTGTTGCTGCCACGTATGTAATGGATGCCCATATTGAGGGTGATATGTTTCTAGGAGTGTTCACCCCACGCTTGGGAACCAATCTTGAAGCTGATTTGTGGTCCCATATACGGTACAAACTTTCCGGTGGCCTTCGCCCCACGTTTAGGCACCAACTTTTGCGGCGATGTCGTGTGTTAATTTTATGTGTAATAATTATTTGAATGTTTATTTCTTTATTATTTATGACTCAGCTGCGCCAGTAGTGTTTTGTTTAGTACAAGTATCTCTTATTAGGGCTGGTATGGCTGAAGAATAAAGTTTACACAAATTATAATTGTATTTTACTATTTTTACTTTCTCTACTACGTATAGTAAGTAGGGAAAGTATTGTATTCCACCCAAAAATTCGACACCGAGATTTCACCGGAAATACATGTTTTGAGACCCCCTGAATCCAAAAAAAGCATTTTTGGAAACATGTCCGTGTGTGTGTCTGTGGTGTGTGTCTGTGAACAGCATAACTCAGGAACGAACAGTCGGATAAACACCAAACTTGGTATTTAGGTTCAGTATCTTCCAGAGATGCAACACGAAGTTTTACAAGAAAATCCCCCCACCCCAGACTACCCTTTACATGGAACATTTTTCGAAAATTTTAATTTTACAAAAGTGGTTCTAACGATTTTGATTAAAATATCATATGTTTAAGATATTTTCATAACAAATAAAATGTATATCTCGAATTTCCTGGGAATGTCGCCAAAAGTATTCTTTATTGTGAACGACTTTTGCATAACTGGTAAACCATAAGAGATAGACAAAAGTTTACTACACAAAAAATGTAGATCGCGTTAAAATACACAATTTATGTCATATACATTTGTTTTGTTGAGTGAACCGTTTTCGAGATATTGCTTGTTATTCCCTTAAATTTTTCAATACTTATACATTTTCTCAAATTCATTATTCATTTTTACTTTCTCTACTACGTATAGTAAGTAGGGGAAGTATTGCATTCCACCCAAAAATTCGATACCGAGATTTCACCGGAAATACACGTTTTGAGACCTCCTGAATCCAAAAAAAAGCATTTTTGGAAACATGTCCGTGTGTGTGTCTGTGTGTGTGTGTGTCTGTGTGTGTGTCTGTGTGTGTGTGTGTCTGTGTGTGTGTGTCTGTGAACAGCATAACTCAGAAACGAACAATTGGATAAGCACCAAACTTGGTATTTAGGTTCAGTATCTTCCAGAGATGCGACACGAAGGTTTTCAAGAAAATCCCCCCACCCCAGACTACCCTTTACATGGAAGATTTTTCGAAAATTTTAATTTTCTCAAAAATGGCTCTAACGATTTTGATGAAAATATCATATGTTTAAGATAATGTCATGAGAAATGAAATGTATATCTCGAATTTTCTGGGAATGTCTCCAAACGTATTCTTCATTGTGAACGACTTTTGCATAACTGGTAAACCATAAGAGATAGACAAAATTTTACTACACAAAAAATGTAGATCGCGTTAAAATACACAACTTATGTCATATACATTTCTTTTGTTGAGTGCACCGTTTTCGAGATATTGCTTGTTATTTCCTTAAATTTTCCAATACTTATACTTTTTCTCAAATGCGTTATTCATTTTTTTTTTGTCCTGACATGCAAAGAGAATGGAATGCGCCACATAGCAACCAGAGTTAAAATATTTGACTATCGCTTAAAAGCTACCATATTTCCCTTGCATCTACAAGAAAATTACCAATAAGATTGACATCTCGATATCTCGATTAACATGAAGCATATGGAGAATAGGCGTTTGTAAAAATAGTGTGTACAAGAGTAGAGAAAGTCATGTGAGTGTAACACATCAGATTTTTTTATCTGGGATATGCAAAGAGTATTAATCTGTGGCAAAGGGAATGGTGCTGCACCTAGCAACCAGCTATTAAGAGATATGTATGTGCTTAAAGGCTACGTATTTCTATATTGCCCTTGTAAATATATATATATATATATATAAATATTTATATATATATTCCCCTTACTTCTATAAGAAAATTAGCAATAAGATAGAGTCTGCAAATGTTTATCTCGATTAACATGAAGTAGATAGAGAATAAGCGTTTGTAAAAATAATTTGTACAAGAGTAGAGAAAGTCATGTGAGTGTAACACATCAGATTTTTTATTAATCCTTCACACGGTTAAATAACACTTCACTGATGTATCCTACTATAGAGCTGTAAGTTTATTGTTAATTACACTTTTAACAGGTAACATAAATATTATCCTCACCGCAATGAATTATTATGTCCCACATACAATTACTAAACACGTACGAACCGAACTGCGTGGTTACGCTATCTTGTAGCGTCGACCGCTTGAATTTGTACATTTCTCTATTTCTAGTTTCTAATTGGCTAGGCCTACTCCAATAGAATACATTATTTTTTACTTGGCCTTTCTTTCCACATCCACATGACTATAAACTTTTTTAAATGCTACATTAGTATTGTACAAGACCTATTAGTAGCCTTTTTAACTTTCTAATTTATTATTGTCTCAAGGTTACCTTATGGTTAGCAACTTTCGGCTTCTACTTTGTAATTCTGTTTGTTACGTAAGGAAGCTTGCTTCTACTATCACAATTCCTACATTGTTAAACTACGTAATACATTCACATAACATTTTATACATATACATAATAAAATAAACATAGTAAAATGACTAATCTAAGTTTTATATATTATAACATATGCATATTGCTTCTAGGCGGGTTGTTATTTAATGAAATATTGTATAATTAGACTGATATCATTTTAAGCAATAAAAATACTGCCTCAATGTTTAACTCAATTAACTTAGACAGAAAAAATAATATGTTTGCAAGAATAGTCTGTAAGACTATATAAAATACGATTAGAGGAAGTCACGTGAGTTTAACACATCGCATTTCTCAGAAATGCAACAGGCACTGAAGTTGTGTTGCTCTCCATCTAGGAATGTGTATCTAAGCTACATTAATCTGGAGACTCCAGACAAGGCTTTCCGATGTTCACGTGTTTACGAGGCTATAATTTACTGAAGCACTCACTGCACGTGGAGTGGCGGACACGGGTTGTACATTAATCAATGTAGAAAGACGCGCACGGTATAGCTCACCTTGAGATATCACTCAGTCCTTAAAGTTGAGAGATGACCCAGATTCAGACTAGGTCACTGCAGAAGGACCTTGATTTTTTAAGGCAATAAAAGGAAAGTAGAGTTCTTTATTCATTTTCCTGGTAAGCAATTCCTCATCGCTTCCCATACTGTTTTAAGGTATTTTATTTTATACCCCATAATCCATCACGTCTTTCTCTGTCATTTCTTAGTCGTTTCCCTTTATTTCTTCTGTTAGTCGCTTCTGTCACTTTTAATTGCATTTCTTCCAAACTTTGTGACATCACCCGTCTTTTTCTCACGAAACTAAAGCCCTTTTCATATTTCCTGTCATTCTGAACAGCTTTTTAATTCTCTTTTCCTCTGATTTCAAATCTATTTTGTTTTGCTTCATCGCTCTAAAAGTAGCCAACAATATAAATGAAAGACCTAATCAATTGACCTAATAGTGGTCGAACTATGAAGCCCGGGACTTAAAGTACTTACAGCATTGTAAGTCGCCATTGGGTATGTCATCTCAATATAATTTGAGATCTCCTTGTGGTTTATCGGGGAAAATGTGAATCAGTTGGGGAATTTACTGTCGTACCGGCATGTTACCATGATAGCTCAGTGGTTAGAGCAACTGGACGGAAGCTGGGAGACCCGTGGTTCAAATACCGGCGATGGCTTTGAATTTTTCAGTCGTCTGATTCTACCTTTCCAGCCTTGTCTAACACACGGTTTGTATTCCATTAATTGACCTAATAGTGGTTGAAACTATGACTTAAAGTCTTACAGCATTCTAAGTCGCATTAGAGTACGTCATATCAATACAATTTGAAATCTCATTGTGGTTTACCAGGAAAAATGTGAATCAGTTGGGGAATTTAATGTCGTATCGGTATGTTTCCGTGGTAGCTCAGGGGTTAGAGAAACGGACCGAAACTGGAGATCCGTGGTTCAAATCCCGGCGATGGTGTTCAATTCTTGTCGTCTGATTCTACCTTTCCAAAGGAAAGATAGAATTTCTTAACGCGGTGCCTTGGTCGAGTGGTTAGACAGTTCGCCTCTCACCAAGGCGGCCCGAATACAACACCAGGGACCCGCATGTGGTATTTGTGATGAACAAAGCTACCACCGGGCGGGTTTTCTTCGGGTTCTCCAGTTTCCCACGCCATGTTTCATTCCACCGGTGCTCCATCACCTTTCCTATCATTCATCTCTCATCTGCATGTATCACCACTTCCAGAGAGTATAGCTGATTACCCGCCCTGGTCTCTCACTCTCTGATACGTAGGTCCTCCGTCATCCGTCAGACGTATGTGCCCCGAGTGTTGTCATACATTCTGGAGAGCGAGTCCTCGAATCGGGTAGACCTTAAGGAGTAAAGGCTCTGGCCCAGTTGGACTATTTCCGCTTTGTAGTTAGCAGTTAGTGTTTCTTACATTTTATTCAAACTTGATTATTTTTGTTATAATATAACATTTTCTCTTGTATTTCAACTCTATTGGCTGAAAACTCCTAGTATTCACTTATTAGGAATGTAAACCTTTTTTTAAAATAGATGATGTATTACTCTCACATGACTTTCTCTACTCTTGTACAAACTATTTTTACAAACGCTTATTCGCCATCTACTTCATGTTAATCTTATTGCTAATTTTCTTGTAGATGCAAGGGGAATTGGTAGGCTTTAAGCGATAGTCAAATATTTTAAGAGCTGGTTGCTATGTAGAGCATTCCTTCTCTTTGCATGTCCAGGACATAAAAAACGAATAACGAATTCCCTTTGAGAAAAAGTATAAGTACTTGAAAATTCAAACAAATAAGGTATGTCTCGGAATAAAACGTATGACATAAATTGTATATTTTAAAGGGATCTACACTTTTATGTAGTAAAATGTTATATATCCTTTACGATTTACCAATTACGCAAAAGCCATTCGAATGAAGAGGACTTCTAGGTATATTCCCAGAAAAACAAGATATGTATTTTATTTGTCTTGAAAATATCTTTAATATATGATATTTTAATCAAAATAATTAGAGCCATTTTTTAGAAAATCTTAATTTTCGAAAAATGTTCCATGTAAAGGGTAGTCTAGAGTGGGAAGACTTTCTTTAAAATCTTTGTGTCAATTCTTTGAAAGACACGAAACCTAAATATCAAGCTTGATATTTATCCGCCTTTTCGTCTTTGAATAATACTGTTCACAGATACACACACGGACCTTTTTATAAAAATGCTTTTTTGGATTCAGGGTCTCAAAACATGTATTTCAGGTGAAATCTCGGTTACGAATTTTTGGGTGGAATGCAGTACTTCCCCTACTATACGCGGTAGAGAAAGTAAAAAAGAATGGATTACGTTCACATGAATATCTAGCCACATTCATTTATTACTTTCTATACTACGTTAAGTAAGTAGGGGAAGTATTGTATTCCACCCAAAAATTCGATACCGAGATTTCACCGGAAATATGTGTTTTGAGACCCCCATAAATACAAAAAAACCATTTTTGGAAACATGTCCGTGTGTGTCTGTGTGTCTGTGTGTCTGTGAACAGCGTAACTCAGAAACGAACAGTCGGATAAACACCAAACTTGGTATTTAGATTCAGTATCTTCCAGAGATACGAAAAGAAGGTTTTCAAGAAACTCCCCCACCCCAGATTACCCTTTACATGGTACATTTTTCGAAAATTTAAATTTCTCAAAAATGGCTCTAACGATTTTGATTAAAATATCGTATGTTTAAGATATTTTAATGACAAATAAAACGTATATCTTGAATTTTCTAGGAATGTCTCTAAAAGTATTCTTCATTGTGAACGACTTTTGCATAACTGGTAAACTATAAGAGATAGACAAAATTTTACTATAAAAAATGTAGATCGCGTTAAAATACACAATTTTTGTCATATACATGTTAAGTGAACCATTTTCGAGATATTGCTCGTTATTCTCTTAAATTTGTCAATACTGATTTTCTCAAATGGGAATTTGTTATTCATTTTTACTTTCTCTACTACGTATAGTAAGTAGGGGAAGTATTGTATTCCACCCAAAAATTCGATACCCAGATTTCACCGGAATATATGTTTTGAGACCACCTGAATCTAAAAATAAGCATTTTTGGAAACATGTCCGTATGTGTGTCTGTGTGTGTGTCTGTCTGTGTGTCTGTGTGTCTGTCTGCGAACAGCATAACTCAGAAACGAACAGTCGGATAAACACCAAACTTGGTATTGAGGTTCAGTATCTTCCACAGATGCGACACGAAGGTTTTCAAGAAAATCCTCCACCCCAGATTACCCTTTACATGGAAGATTTTTCGAAAATTTTAATTTTCTCAAAAATGGCTCTAACGATTTTGATTAACATACCATATGTTTAAGATAGATATTTTCATGACGAATAAAATGTATATCTTGAATTTTCTGGGAATGTCTCCAAAAGTAATCTTCATTGTGAACGACTTTTGCATAACTGGTAAACCATAAGAGATAGGCAAACTTTTACTACGCAAAAAATGTAGATCGCGTTAAAATACACAACTTATGTCATATACATTTTTTGTTGAGTGAACCATTTTCGAGATATTGCTTGTTATTCCCTTAAATTTTTCAATACTTCTTTTCTCAAATGGGAATTCGTTATTCGTTTTTTTGTCTTGGATATGCATAGAGTATTAATCTGTGGTAAAGAGAATGTGCTGCACCTAGCAACCAACTATTAAGAGATAATGTCTATGCTTAAAGGCTACTGTATTCCTATATTGCCCTTGCAAATACAAAACAAGGGGAACATAGTGCACCTTAAGCGATAGTCAAATATTTTTAGAACTGGTCGCTATGTGTAAAATGTAATTCTCTTTGCATTTCAAAAGATCGTTTCTGCAAATGTTTATCTCGATTAATACGAAATAGATGGAGAATAATAGTTTGAAAAAAGTTTGTACAAGAGAAGAGAAAGTCATGTGAGTGTAACACATCAGTTTTTTTTTTGGATTCAAGGGAGCCTCAAAACATGTATTTTCGGAGAAATCTCGGTATTAAATTTATGGGTGGAATGCAATACTTCTCCTTCTTACTATGCGTAGTAGAGAAAGTAAAAATTCAATTCTTTCAAAGTCGTATCACGAGGGAGATGAGTGTGGCCTATCACTGGAAAGTGGTGATTTCTTTTATAATCTCGTTTCTCAAGAGTATGTGATAGAGGTTTATTCGTCCAGTTGTTATTCTGGCTCTTGCAGTTGTCTATTATAATTTGTAAGTGTTCACACTTTTGACTTTGACTTTGAAGATATTTCAAGAGGTGACTGCCATCTGCATTTAGACATCTCTTTGTTTCACTTTCGGCCACACCTACAGGTATCTAATATTTCCATCTACCGCAGTACCTATGTTATATGTCCACACTTTGCATGTGAGACTGTTATTTTTGGAGCGGACAATGCATCCACGGGCATTACGTTATTCTTTTCAGGGTCAGTTGCAGCCCTTTGCGACAAAATCTTAACATCTGTGGCAGTTGCTTTCTGTAGATGAATTTTCCTTGTGCCTCAAGCATGGAGATATAACATATTTTTAGAAGCTGCTTCTTTTGCTTCCATATAGAATCTGTGGCAAGTGACACACATGTCAGACTTAGGTATTTGAATTCTAATGTGGAAATTCTCATAGAAATAACCGCCGAAATGTATCACAACTCATTTGTGGTATTTGCTTTTCTTCACAGCACTTATAATAATACTCAAATAAGAAAGAGATTTAATCGTTTTATCACAAAATAAATAAACCCTAAACGGATTTTATTGTCTACTATTGTGAGTTTGATGTTTAGGAGTTGGTCTGTGATATTTTAAAGTTTTTTGACACATTCCGTTGTATACTCATTGGATCTGTTGTTATACTTTCCTCTTTGGTCCCTTTATGGAGCCTGAGCTGAGAACTACTGCATGAAAGGAAGCAAATGTATGTACTTGCACAGGACTATTTCAATTTCAATTTTAATTTCTCTACTACGTATAGTAAGAAGGGGAAGTATTGCACTCCATCCAAAAAATCGATACTGAGATTCAACGGAAAGGTCCGTGTGTGGTCAGTGAACAGCATGACTCAAAAACGAAAAGTCGTATAAATACCAAACTTACTATTTAGGTTCAGTATCTTTCAAAGATGCGCCTTAAATATTTTCAAGAAAATCTCCC